>OY731403.1:22944720-23640079 GCA_963425845.1 Sphenostylis stenocarpa
GGGAATCTGCCCCCAGTCCTTGGCCAGATGGTAACCATGCTTCAACATCATGCGCCACTGTATTTTGGGAAGTCGCTCTATACCGGCACTGAATGCCAGCATAGCCAGGCCTCTTCAGCCGCATCCACACAGAAATAGTGATGTCCACTAATCGTGATATCATCTTCATTTCAGATCAGTGACTATTCTGTCACCCACTATAAACTTGACTTAGCAGCTGAAGGTACCTAGCGTCAGAATCCATGCCTGCCAGGAGACAATATATGTTTGAGTAATGTCCATTACATGGGAAATCGACTTCAAGATAGTGGGTCCAACTTGAATTGGCAAATTGACCTCCCCACTACTTCGTTGGATCCGTCGAAGGCTCGACCATGTGCCGCTGGGCGCAGATGGGTTCCTTGGTTAGTCAACTTGTCCGGGCAGGCACTTCTGGGCATCACGTCTAAAGGAGATGACCCGTTATCCACAAGAACTTTGGCGATGAGGTACTCGCATTTAACCTGTAGAGATATGCAAAATATAGTTGTGGTTTGACCTCTCAGGGGGAGTTCTTCCTCCGTGAAGGTAAGGTGATCATTGCTGTGATGTGACCAACGATCCTCTTTAATTTTCTCGGGATATTGCATGAGGGTACATGCGCCTCGTCAAGACCTTCAAGAAAGGTTTCTATGTGGTTCCTAGCCCATACTGACAGCAATGTTATCTTCAGTGTGCAATTGAGTTTGCCCATAATGGAATACTCACTTGCCTTATGAACTGGAGTATCCTCTGCCTCTCTTGGATTCCTTATTTTCTTTTCTTCTTCATTTTATTTTCCTTTATTTTTGAGGACATCTTCTTCAGGTGTCCTTGGGGAGTAGACTCTTCCACTTCTAGTCATGCCCCTGGATACCTCTGGCTTATGTTTGTTATTTCTTCTTTTATTAGTGAAGATTCTCCATATCTCATTTTTAAAGACAACTTTATTTGATCTGGTAGGGAAAGGACGTAAGAGCAATAGTCGCACTGAAAATCCTGCCCTCTTCTTTCGTTCTTTGAGTAATCCAACTACTTCGTGAGGCTTATTTTTCTTTCATGATGAATAACTGCTTGTGGGTAAACTTTTATTAGGTTGGTTTTCTCTTCCATTCTTCTAATTTAGAATATTTGTTTACTAATCCTTCCTTTTGATATCTTGTTTATTATGAAGAGTGGTACTAAATATGTACCGAATGCTTATAATAAATAGTAGTATTATCATTTGAATAAAGAATTTTATTTATTCGGTTGTATGCATATCTCTGGCTCCCATAATGCCATGAACTTTTGGCAAAAGCTAAAACTTAAAGAAACTCAAGCAGCTTTTGATCCCTCTCGTAGCTCTTCTCTGCCTTCCAGCATATGACGAAAGCAAGGCTTCGCTTTGTTTTTGCGCAATTCACCCTGCTCATATTCACTATAATCGCTGAGCTCTTTGATCTTCATTTTGATGAACGCATCAAGGTTTCGTATTTCCATCATTGCAGAATCATTGGTCTTTTCCTCAGTATTTGGTCGCATCGAAGCAAATTGGCTCTCTTTTCTTTTATGGCGAGTCACTGTACTGGCTGAGTCTCCTCGCTGGTCATTTTGGGGCGATATCTAACCTAGTCTGAGGAGCTCTTCCATAACTCTGATCATTTGAGCCTGCCATTTATCTGCATTTCTCACATGTATTGATTTACAATATTCTCGAGTCGCTATCCAACTGGTTTCGCGCTGGATGTTTGACAGACTGTTTCGTTGGAGTCACGACACTGGTCTCGAGGCGCTTCTATTTCGGCGATCCTTTTGCCTTGCCTTCGTAGACCATCAATCGCGAGGATAAGACTTCGCTTCTCTTTAAGGGCCCCATCCGGGGCTCCCATGATTTCTATCTCTTCGGGTCAAGGCATCAATTTGAGCTTGCACCCTTCATTATCGGGCGCTTTTGCAGGTGTGGTGGATGGCCGAGCCATCCTCTTCTTCTTCTCCACGCTCTATAGTCACTCTGGTGACAAACTTCCACCCGAGCTTTTCTAAACCCTCTCTCTATCTCCCATATGAACGGGCCTCTCCCATGCTTTTCTCACAACATGAGGTTGGTGATTGTGTGCATGGGTCTCCAAAGAAGCACAAATTCTCCGAGCTCCCCGAGAAATAGTAGTTCTGGGTTCCCTTGCTGAGTTGTCTCATAGCTGTTCTAGGTGAGTAGGCTATGCATCCCCGAGTCCTATCAAGGGCACGTCGATAGCCTCACATCCCATGAGAACTGTGCCTAACCAAGGACACCCAGATATACTCCATACGCCCTTTCTGTTCCCACTCATCCTCCATTCTCGAAGTCGTCGTTGAGGGATTTTGAAAGCTCAAAGATCGTGAATATCCCCATGACCGGAGCGCCAGCTGCGCGCATCACACAAATAATAGTAATGAAGAGCGAAGAGTATTTTTCTCGTCATGGCGCATCTCCACCGAGCAAGGTGCTCATAAGAATAAGAAAGGTGGGACTCTTCGAAGTTCACGTCCCAGCGGCTAAAGGAAGGCCCATGGATTACCGATCTATTTGTCAAGTAAGGGAATAAGATCGCTCTAAAGATGATTAGGTATGTGAGCCTGTTTGACATGACCACTCACTTTTCTTCTACCGCAGATGTTATTCAACATCGATATTTTCCAACCCCGCGCTCTTCTTTATCGTGGTACTCATTTTATCGGTAATCAATAAGGGCGCTGATCGGGTGTCATAGAGTGTAATGCCTTGTATGACATAACTCTACCAATGGGCCATTTCAACATGGTTTCATACTCCTCTAATGTAGGCACCAAGTCTAATCATGAACTCAAACAATTTTGCAGATTTGAATCGTATGGATTATGTCTAGGAACACCACTGCCTAATGTATCTTGTATGGTCCAAAACCATTCATAGATTTTTCAAAGACCGGCGTGGCTACTTAGCTTACAAAGAACCCGAAACCAGGCTAGCTAAAAGGCAGACTGTCCGAGATAAGGGGGTTTATTTGCGAAAATATTTTTGTGATTTTTGTTTTGTTGTTTGCTTATGCTATGCAACAGACAAATGCAACAAACATATGCGCACACAATTCGGTCATCCGCGAACAGGCGAGGATTCATTTTTATCACGAGGTAGGGTTTTCCTGCAGAGAAGTGCATTGGCAAGGGTTGGTTCTAACTGTTCTCACCAGGCTAAGGCCCCCAAGGTGCCCCCATTATAGGGTCCCCACTCTCCAGTCGTCCGACCATGCTTAGCACTAAGGCCATAGTCAGTCTTGTTGCCAAAAGAGGAAGGTTATCACCTTGAGTGGTGGTTTCTTATCACACTGGTGGGCTCAAGGCCCTCACTAAAGCGAACCGTACCTGCCACCCACTCCCTATGGATTTCTCACTTGCCCTCGGGTATAGAGGGAACTGTAGTGTGCAAGGGTTTGTGCACAGTTTGTATTTCACACAATTGCGTAAGTATAAACAAGCAACAGTTATTAAAGTCAAACCGTAAAACATGTTATAATACAAGTTAAGGGCAAAAGCGTTATTTTCTTGGTTTATTTATTTTTAAGCCGGCCCATCACTAAATGGGATCAACTCTCGAGGCTTCCCCAGTGAAGTCGCCATCTGTCGCCGCCACCAAAAAACGAGGGGCGGTCGGAGCGACGCGATGGTTTCGACCCTTTTTGTTTTTCGTGTTTTTTATGGGTGGTTACAACGCCTTTAGGTTGTCCGATAACCGGGCTAACCTAGGGGCGAGGTTTTCGAAAGGTCGTCCTTGGGTTGTCCGATAACGGGGCTAACCCAAGGACTAATTTTTGAAGGGTTCTGTGGATTCACCACTGATGTTTTTACCGGAAACATCGGAAAAGGAGTTTAAAAGGCGTTGGTTTTTGAAAAACCAACTTTGGTCATTAGAACCAGAGTTGGGTAAGGGAGTTAGTTACGTGTAAAGGAAGTGTTAGTTCCTTTACGACGCCCCTTTCGGGTTCCCTATGATAGGCCAGCTATTTTGTTAATAAATAAACCAGAAAAACACGCTTTTGCCCTTTTTATTTTGCGGAATTAAAAATTATGACTACATGGCCCTAATCTATTGCATAATTTAAGTTTAAAGCGATAAAAGTAGAGAGGAAGAATCTAAACCTCTGAAGCAAGTTTTTCTTTTTATTTCTTTAAAACAAATGGGTGCTTTTTGGCAGCCCTTCACTCTACATGACGCTGGAAACTATTCTAGACGCCGAAAAAACGCTCACAAAAGCACTCAGAAGCTCCGGAAATGCGTCAAAGGGATTCTAGAGAGAAGTTTTAGAGAGAAGGGAGAGCAAAAAGCTGTGTGGTGTGTGGAAATGAGGGGGGGGAGGACCCTATTTATAGGTTTTCGCGCCTGGCAGTGGCGAGAAAACTTATTTTTTGTACAAAAAAAACCCCTCCTATCCTAGTATGGGGCCTAATAGTCTCTCCTAGTGGCTTGTTAGGCTTCGTCCATCTTTGAATAGGAGGTCTTCTTCTCTTTATTTGGAGGCCGGGCAAGATTGGGGTCTACAGCCACCAATGTTTTGACTATAAACATTGGAAAAAGATAAAAAAAGCGTTGATTTTAAGAAAAACCAAACTTGGCCATTATAACCAGAGTTGGATAAGGGAGTTAGTTACGCGTGGCGAAGGTGTTAGCACCCCCACAACGCCCCTTTCGGGTTCCCTATGACGAATTAATTCATCAAGTAAAGATTAAGAGAAATTACGTTATTACCCTATTTTATTGTACAATATTAAAAAAATGGCTATCTACATGATTCTATTTTCTATTACATACAGAAAGCAGTAAATCAAGCAATAAAAGAGAAGAGAAGTGAAAAGAACCTCCGCAGCAAGCTTTTTATTATAACTCTTCAACTGTGAGGATGCGTTTTGGCAATCCCCCGCACTACAAGGACTCTCCTTCCCAGATACAAGACCGACTCTACCAAAATTTTAAGAAGAATCGAATGCCGGAAGAATCTTCCTTAACCGATTGTTACCTTCTTAGGCAATCGGAGAGTTCATTCGAAAGAGGGAGAGAAGACAACTATCTGGTGTGTGTAAAAATGCTCAAATGAGCTCCTATTTATAGTTTTTTCAGCCTGGCAGCTTGGGACGACCGTCTGGGATGCAGAAAACAGGGATGGTCGTCTGCAGAGGTCGGGACGACCATCTGGGACGACCATCCCAAGTGTCAAAATTGGGTGGGACGGCCATCTGGCATTTGGGACGGCCATCTGGACTGACTGGGACGGCTGTCCCGACTTCTGGGATGGCTGTCTCGAGTGTTTTTGCCAGATTTTGTGTTCTGGGACTCCCGGGAAGCTTTCCTTTCCTCAGACGGAAGCCGATTTATGCTGATAGACGTCCATTGAAGCTTCATCTTCAGATAGAAAGTCTTCTTAGCCTTTATTGAGAGGCCGGACAAAATTAGGGGTCTACAGATGGTCTCGTACTACATGAACGGAGCCTACCAGACGTTGACGTTGGACGAATTCAACGTCGCCATTGGCTTCATCCAGCCCGAGGACACCCTGACCCAAGAATATCAAGGGTCCATCTGTGAGAGGCCAGCTACCCTCACAGCGGGTGAGATGTGGGAAGATCTCACCGGGTCACTAATTCTGTCGGCCCTGTTGAAAGGGTCAGCACTTAACCCCGCTCTCCGCAATTGCCACAAGCTGTTGGCGGGAACCATTCACGGGCGAAAGGAAAGTCAGGGAAAGGTTACCCACCCTAACCTTTTCGCACTGCACTGCATGCTCCACGGGCGCCGGTGCAATCCTGGTTACTTTTTTCTAAAGGCCCTCAAAGACTTCGGGAGTCGCCTTGTAGGAGCCATACTCATGGGTCCTCTCATCACCCTACTGGTCGAGAAGTGCGGGTGCCGCGACGGAGAGAACATCTCCTCCACTCTTCGGCCCGAGTACATCAGTGGGTCCATGCTCGTCAGCATGGGGATGCTCATCCGGCACGGGACCCATATGGCCCTTCACCCTGCGCTCGCCATGACCCTAGATCTTCAAGATCTGGAGGCAACACAAGGGATCCTGACGCCCCCAGAATTCCAGCAGCAACAACAACAATAGAAACGGCAGCAACAACAACAATATGGGGATGACTTCGCTGGTGTAAACCGTAACATATACGATATCCCCTAGTAGTTGGACCAGATGTCCCTGAGACAAGACGTCTTCGAAACACGACTGGAAACCTTCGGCCAGATGCAGGAAGGGATGAGACAGGACCTGGCTATGATCAGGCAGGATCAACTCAACTCAATCTGGAGCCAGGAGGAATTCCAAAGGTATATGTTCCGGTAGTTTCCCCCTCCTGGGTCATCTCCAGGCTCAAGCCCACCGCCGTCTTAGGGACATTATCAAAATAAATATTGTACAAATTTTATCGAATATGAATAAATTCTTTTGATAAATTTATCTGCCTTTATTCTCTTTCTGAAAAGTCAGCATATAAAAAAAAACTAAAAAGTAAAAAGACTTACGCTTAAGTTGAAAAAGCCAAAATCTGAATCGCGAGAAAAAAGATAAACTGCGGAAAAAAGTAGGATTAAATCCAAAACATTAAGCCACCATCTTCCTAAAAGGAAAGGCAAAACTAGCAAGATGACCAAGTCAGCCAAAGATCCCTGACAACAAACAAAGTCGGACGTCAAACACCAAAGGATCAAAACAAAAATTCTCAGCAATCAACGAGCTGGATGACTATTGGAAATGTCAAAAAATTAAAAGATCCCCGGCACACTAGAGGATTATACCAAACAAAAGCATTCAAAATCCCGGTGCATGATCGAAATCAGTAATCCGTCACCACAGCCAAAGGGTCAGCTACCGCATCGAAGGAGCATCCTGAGGCACCTAACCTGATGAGGGTTCGTACTCATCAACCAAGGGGTCAACTACCGCATCAAAGGAGCATCTTGAGGTTTCTCACCCGACGCATGAGCTAGAACAATAAGTTGCCACCACATTCTCGAGGATCATCCCTATTACAAAAGGGTATCCAGAAGATACAACTCACCTCTAATGTCCTAAGGGTCAGCTTCCGCAACAAGGGAGCATCTTGAAGACAAGAGTCCACCACTTAAGGGGTCAGCTACCGCATCAAAGGAGCATCTTAAAGCCTCACTAAATATCATCCGATGGGTCAGCCTCCGCAGCAAGGAAGCATCTTGAAGACAGCACCAAACTGCATTCATCATCCCGAGGGTCAACTACCGCAATGAAAGGAGCATCCAGAGGATAGCTGGGCAAGAGGGTTAACTCCTTCACCTGCCAATCGACCTTATGGTACGTTAGCCCATAGCCAATTGGTCGGGTGAAGAGGGGCAGCTGTAAACCCCAAATCTTGCCCGGTCTCAAAATAAAGAACAGAAGACCTCCATATCGAAGATGAGCAAGGCCTAAAAGGTCCCTAGGATAGACCAAAAGGCCCCAAATTAGAATAGGAAGGTTTTTTTGTACAGAAAAATAGGGAGGTCCTGTTAGAATCGTGCAGCGGAATGATCGCGTTGTCGGACAAAAACCAAGAGGGGGGTGAATTGGTTTCTTAATAAAAATCAGGTTTTAAATTTTTTCCCCAAATTTTACCAATTAAAATACTGTGTAAACGTAAATAAGATAGAGATAGAGTCTTACACAGGAGATTTATACTGGTTCGGATCAAAAGACCCTACGTCCAAATGCTAATCACTCAAACAGAGGATTAACGTTGTCACTATAATCAAAGTTGTTACAAACAGATAACAATGGAAAAGATAAAGTAAAGAAAACACCTCTCTTGAAACCCACAAGAGATGAAGAACAACTTTCCCTAGAGACGACATAACACACAATCCACTAAGAACTCCACTTAGTGGTTCTTATCGCTTCTAACCCACACCAGGTTCCAAAAGCCCCTTTTTCCTCCAACAAACAGTTCTCTGGCAATCACAACTCTCAACTTTTGTTTGAAAAAGGTTGTTCAATTTTCTGAGAGCCTTAGAGAACCTTAAGTAGATGAATTAGAGTTTGGGAATTGGGGATTTTCGGAACTTGGAGTATTGGGATTAGGGTTTTCGAAAATAGGTTTAATTTGAAGTTAAAAATCCAAATCTGACTGAAATAATCGATTAAATGAAGTGTTAATCGATTATTACAAAGCCAAAATCAACAGAACCCCAACACGCACTGGTTTAATCGATTAAGTGCCCTGTTAATCGATTAACTGGCCTGTTAATTTATTAACAAGTGTGTTAATCGATTATTACAGTGAACAGATACAGAAAATGGTTTTTCTCACTGTAATAATTGATTATCTGGTGATTTAATCGATTAAACCCGAGACTTTTTGATAAATATGAGTTTTTGAAGCTTCTAAAGAGTAGACTATGTACCGGCTATCTTAGACTCTAATATTACAGACTCAAACTCATCAAAACAGAGTTATTACACAATAATACAAGTCTTCAACTCTCTAAGTTCTCTGTTCTTGAATCATCATCAAAATCATCAAGCTTCATGTTCATGTAAGTTCAACATCAAGTCCTTGTATGTTCAACAATCTCCCCCTTTTCGATGATGATCAAAATTTTCTTTTAAAGCCTTGTAATAACCTGTTTTATCTGTCACACTAACAAACACATTAAACATACCAGATAATATTTAAATTCAATCATAAGAGGCTTTAAATATTTCTCCCCCTATTTTGATTATGATCAAAAATTAAGAGCTCCCCCTTAACATATGCATAACCTAGAAATAACTCCCCCTCAAACAAATCAATAAAAGAATACTAAACTTTATTTCAGACGTGAAAATACATTACAACATAAGAAGAAACAAAAACAAACTTTAAAATTCTTCACTATCACTATGAAAGTGTGCATCAAATTTATTTTCTAAATGGCACACTTTATCATCTACATCAGAGATACGGTGAATTATTTCCTCATGTCGTACTCCAGAAAGAGTGAAGAATGCCTGCATCCTCTGGTTCATATCAGATAACATGTCTTCCATAGATTGACGGGTTGCAGGATGAGCAGAGGAAGTTCAAGCACTTTGGATCTGATCAGAGGGAAACTCAGCAGCAGGGGGCATATCTTCATTAGAATCTTCATTATCTTCATCTTCGTTTGGAACGTCATCCTTGTGAACATAAATATTATTGACACGCACCATTTGGAGTTGGGTTAATGTGTTGTCCAGCATGCGATTTAAGTTAGTCGTTCGTACTGTTTGTTCACCTTCAACATTTACTCCTTTGTATTCAAGAATGCGAAAGATAAGGAGGGCATATGAAATTTTGAAGGTGGATGACGTTTGGCCTTTAGCATAGTCATTGTGACGAGGCAGCCCCAATCTAATGGCTCATTATTCATTATTGCATGAATAATACGAAGATCTATTGAAGAGCATTGGGCATGATTCGTTGCCCGGGGACATAGGATCCAGACGAGTAAATGCAAAAGCATGTGTTCCTCCTTCTTCAATGGTCCAACTAGAAGGAGACGCCCAATCTCCACGGAAGGGTTATGCAGAAAAGAACGGTAAGCCATGATCCTGTCAAAATCATCTAACTCACCAAACACGTTAATAGCATCTTCTCTTATAGGAAAATGGGCAACGTTTTCCCAAATATCATCATCAAGAATAATTGTTACCCCCTTTGCACGAGAGGTAGTTATTTGATCTCTGAATTTGAACTGAGAGTAAAATACCCTAACTAAGTCAGGATAATACATACCTTGCATTTGGATGAAAGGGAGAACTCCTTGAATTTCAATGAGATTAGGAAAATTGAATCCCCTATTGATGAATTGATCACAAATAAGGAATTTGGGAGAGATAATACCCCATTCCTTCCAATAAGACAGAAATTCTTGTCGGCCTTCAGCATCAGAGATTCATCCTTCTACAGAATTCGGACGAGGATGAGATGAGGGTACAGATCTTCTTCTGGTAGGAAATTTTAGCACGAGAAGATGAGGCCATTGTAGAATTAGAGGAGTAACAAGAAAGATTTAGGAAGACAAGTGATGTTAGAAGAAGGCAAGAGTGATAGAATGAGGCAAGAAAGCTTGAATTCAAGAGTTAGAAGTGAGTAGAACTGAAATGGAGGTCCCTATTTATAACCAAGCATCTCCAACGGTCATATGGGAGTGAATGAAGGTCAAGAGAGTCGTTTTCAACGACTAGAAAACGAAACTTGCCAGGTTTAATCGATTAAATCTTGAATTAATCGATTAAACCAGTATCAGACCCATTTAATCGATTAATTCAAACAGTTAATCGATTAACATTGTGTTTAATCGATTATCTGGCGAGTTAATCGATTAATCCAGTGAGAAATGTCATGTTTTGGGTGTTTTGGGTGCAAATAATCAATTAAAACTTCAAATAATTGATTATTCCAGAGAGTTCATCAAATTTTTGAGGTTTAGACACATGATAATCTATTAACATCCTACATAATGAACTATATCATTACAACCATCCAAAAACTTTCTAATTAAGCATAATTTAAGCTATTTATAATATCCCTAAGTCTCTTCTAAGATCATAGAATCTATCATTGGGTAGAGGCTTAGTAAAAATATCTGCTAATTGATGCTTTGTATCAACATACTCAATTTTACAGTTTCCTTTACTTATATGATATCTAAGAAAATGATGTCTAATTTCTATATGCTTAGTCCTAGAATGAATTACTGGATTCTTAGTAAGATTGATTGCACTCGTATTATCACACATCAAAGGAATGTCATTTAGAAATATACTATAGTCTTCTAGTTGTTGTTTCATCCACAAAATTTGAGCACAACAATTACTAGCTGCAATATATTCAGCTTCAGTGGTGGATAACGCAACACATGCCTGTTTCTTAGAATGCCAAGATACTAAAGATGATCCTAACAAATGACATGTTCCACTAGTACTTTTTCTATCTATTTTGCATCCACCATAATCAACATCAGAATAACCTATTAAACTAGTACAAGCTTCAGATGGATACCATAAACCAAAACCAGTAGTTCCTTTTAAATATTTTAAAATACATTTTACTGTAGTTAAGTGAGATTCTTTTGGACATGCCTGAAATCTAGCACACACACAGACAGAATGCATAATATCAAGTCTACTTGCAGTTAAGTATAACAGTGAACCTATCATACCTCTATACATAGATTGATTAATTTCCAAACCTGATTCATCCTTGTCTAAATAGCATGAAGTTCCCATGGGTGTGTTAGCTTATTTTGAGGTGTCCATTCCAAACTTTTTAAGAATCTCTTTGCAGTATTTGGTTTGAGAGACAAAAATACCATCTTTAAGTTGCTTGATTTGAAGTCCAAGGAAGAATGTTAATTCTCCCATCATAGACATTTCAAACTCTCCCTGCATTATCTTAGCAAATTCTACACACAAAGAATTATCAGTTGATCCAAAAATAATATCATCAACATATACTTGGACCAATAAGATATGTTCTTTTACTTTCTTTATAAATAAAGTAGAATCAATTTTTCCTCTAGAAAAATCATTTGAAGTTAGAAAACTACTTAGTCTTTCATACCAAGACCTAGGAGCTTGTTTCAACCCATATAATGCTTTCTTTAATTTAAAAATATGATTAGGATAACTAAAATCTTCAAATCCAGGGGGTTGCTCCACATATACTTCTTCTTTAATAAAACCATTCAAAAATGCACTCTTAACATCCATTTGATATAATTTAAATTTCATCAATGATGCATAAGCAAGAAGTAGGCGTATAGCCTCTAACCTGGAAACAGGAGCATAAGTTTCATCATAATCAATACCTTCCTCCTGACAGTAACCTTTGGCAACAAGTCTAGCTTTATTCTTTGTTATGTTTCCATCTTCATCAAGTTTATTTCTAAATACCCATTTAGTTCCAATTACTTGATGTGATTCTTCTCTTAGGATTAATTCCCAGACTTGATTCCTTTCAAATTGGTTAAGTTCCTCTTGCATAGCTATGCACCATTGGTCATCTTTAAGTGCTTCCTCAACATTTTTGGGTTCTATCTATGACACAAAAGCTACAGACATGCAGAAATTGGTCATATTTCTAGTTCTTACCCCTTTTGAGATATCACCAATGATATTGTCCATTGAGAGTCCTCTTGGTGATTGCCATTCTTTTGCTAATTCAGGTGTTTGAGAAGGCTCATTTTCTTCCAAATACAATTCATCAAGAGCCTCTTTTATATACTCATCATCACCTGCAAGTTCTTTATTTGACTCAAGAGGATTTCCCCCAAGGTCTACAATTTCATCAAAGGTAACATGAATAGATTCTTCAATATTTAAGGTTCTTCAATTAAACACCCTGTAATCCTTGCTAGTTAATGAATAACCTAAGAAAATGCCCTCATCGGCTTTTGAGTCAAATTTTCCTAAGTTGTCCTTTCCATTATTTAACACAAAGCACTTACATCCAAATATTTTCAAATGAGCAACATTAGGCTTTCTACCATTTAATAATTCATAGGGAGTTGATTTTATAATTGACCTAATGAGCATTCTATTTAAAACATAACAAGCAGTACTAACCGCATCAGCCCAAAAATATTTAGGAACATTTGATTCATTTAACATTGTTCTAGCAAGTTCCTCAAGTGACCTATTTTTCCTTTCAACTACACCATTTTGTTGGGGAGCCCTAGGAGTAGAAAAGTTATGCAATATTCCATTTTCTTCACAATAATTTTCAAACTTTTCATTTTGAAACTCACCACCATGGTCACTTCTTAAAACTTTAATTCTTAAGTCTTTCTCATTTTGAATTTGCTTTGCAAACTTTCTAAAGACCTTAAAAGCTTCACTTTTCATTGTTAAGAAAAATGTCCATGTATATCTAGAATAATCATCAACAATCACAAGACCATAATAATTTCCACCAAAGCTTTTTATCCTAGAAGGACCAAATAAGACTAAATGTAACAATTCTAAGGGTTTTGTTGTGGAAATGACACTCTTTGATTTAAATGATGATTTTACTTGTTTACCTTTTTGACATGCATCACATAACCTATCTTTTTCAAACTTTAACTTAGGCAAACCAACAACTAAGTCTTTTGATATCAATTTATTTAAATGATGCATATTTATATGAGTTGCTCTCTTATGCCATAACCAAGGGTTCTCTTCCTTAGAAACTAAACATGCTATACTAGAATCATGTAAACAATCCAAATCAATCAAGTATATGTTATTATGTCTAATGCCTTTTAATGCTACATTTTCAGAATCTATCAAATGTATGGTGCAAAATTTACTTTCAAAGATTACCTTAAATCCTTTGTCACATAGTTGACTTATGCTAAGGAGATTATGCTTTAGCCCATCAATAAGAAGCACATCCTTAATCTCCAACATGTTTGCACCACCTATATTTCCAATTCCAAGAATTTTTCCTTTGTTGTTGTCCCAATAAGTTACATATCCTTGTTCTTTAGCTTTGAAACTCACAAATTTTGTTTTGTCTCCGGTCATATGTTTAGAGCATCCACTATCAAGATACCACATAGACTTCTTTAATTTGGAAGTTTCCTACAAAACAAGAACATAGTAAACTTATGTTCCCATAACTTTTGGGTCCTTGGGGTTAGAGACAAACAAATTATTTAACAATAGGAACCCAAATGTATTTACCTTTAGGAACACCAAAATGTTTTATTTTACATCTATTTGAAGTGTGACCTTGTTTCATACAATAAAAACATGTTTTAGATGTAGCTTTTGAATAAGATGCATTTCTAACAATAGATGTTCTAGTTCCTTTTTCTACCCATACTCTTTTATTTTTCATTTTAGGCTTTTTAAAAGGAACTTGATGATTTACACTAGTTTGAGCTAAAACAATTTTATCCTTCTTAAAGTCACTTATCTCCTTTTCGGCTTTATCTAGCAAATGGTTAAGTATATTTATGTCATATTCATACTCTTTACAAGATGCACATGCTAAGCTCTTATCATCATTCTCATCTAAACATACAATTTTCATTTCTAAGGTTTCCTTTTCCTCTAAGCATGTGATTTTCGTTTTTAATGAGTCAACCTCCTTTTCGGATCTACTTAAACTCTTTTTCACAACTTTATATTCATTTTTCAAGTCCTTAAAGGCACTAAACAATTCATTGTATGCATTTTGCAGTTCATCATAATTATTTTCATCATCACTTGAAGATGAGTCGGAATCACTTACCTCAAAGTCGGAAGATATGTTGTCATTTGCCATTAAGAAAATATTGGCTTCAACTTCCAAGTCACTTGATTCCGAACTTGAATCACTGTTGTCCCAAGCAATGTAGGCTTTCTTCTTGAAGTACTTTTTGCCTTTGATCTCTTCGTTTTTCTTGTTTGGACATTCGGTCTTCATATGTCCTACTTCACCACAACCATAACATTTGATATTTACAGAAGAATTTTTCCTTACCTTTCCTTTACCTTTGAATGGATGTCTTCCTTTGGCTTTCATGAATTTTGTAAACTTCATTATCATAAGACTCAATTCTTCTTCTTCATTCTCCGAGTCTTCTTCTTCCTTTTTATTCTTACCTTTGGAAATTTCAGTTTTGAAGGCTAAGTTCTTCTTTTGATATTGTCCTTCCTCATCATTTAGCCTTCCTAGCTCTAGCTCATGCTCTCTCAACTTTCCAAAGAGCGCCGCCATAGACATTGTGGCAAGGTTTTGTGACTCCGAGATGGTCGTCACCTTAGGTTGTCATTTCCTATCCAAAGATTTTAAGATTTTAACATTTAATTCATCAACGTCAAAAATTTTACCTAATCTGGTGAGATGGTTCACAATATGAGTGAAACGCTTTTGAACGTCAAATATCGTTTCGCCTTGTTGCATCCTGAACATCTCGTATTCTTGGATTAGGGAATTTTTCTGTGCTCTCTTAACGCTGTAGGTACCTTCGTGGGTCACTCTTAGCATTTCCCACATCTCCTGAGCACTTTTACAAATAGAGATCCTGTAAAACTCGTCAAGGGTTAAAGCAGATGAAATAATATTTCTAGCCTTAACGTCAAATTGAGATTTTCTATTTTCCTCTGTTGTCCATCTCGAAAAAGGTTTAGGAACATCTACTCCGTTCTCAGTAACTTTAGGAATATAGGGACCGTTTAAAATAGCATCCCAAACGCCTCTATCAACAGACTCTAAAAAGATTTGCATTCTAACTTTTCAGGAAGGATAATTTTGACCCGCAAAAAGTGGGGGTCTGTTGATAGACGCACCTTTGGCAAAAGTTTGATTTTGTCCGGCCATTTTCAAAAAATTTGAATGACTATCAACGCAAGCTCTGATACCACTTGTTAGAATCGCGCAGCGGAATGATCGCGTTGTCGAACAAAAACCAAGAGGGGGGTGAATTGGTTTCTTAATAAAAATTAGGTTTTAAAATTTTTCCCCAAATTTTATCGATTAAAATACTGTGTAAACGTAAATAAGATAGAGATAGAGTCTTACACGGGAGATTTATATTGGTTCGGATCAAAAGACCCTACGTCCAGTTGCTAATCACTCAAACGGAGGACTAACGCTGTCACTATAATCAAAGTCGTTACAAACAGATAACAATGGAAAAGATAAAGTAAAGAAAACACCTCTCTTGAAACCTACAAGAGATGAAGAACAACTTTCCCTAGAGACGACACAACACACAATCCACTAAGAACTCCACTTAGTGATTCTTATCGCTTCTAGCCCACACCAGGTTCCAAAAGCCCCTTTTTCCTCCAACAAACAGTTCTCTGCCAATCACAGCTCTCAACTTTTGTTTGAAAAAGGTTGTTCAATTTTCTGAGAGCCTTAGAGAACCTTAAGTAGATGAATTAGGGTTTGGGAATTGGGGATTTTCGGAACTTGGAGTATTGGGATTAGGGTTTTCGAAAATAGGTTTAATTTGAAGTTAAAAATCCAAATCTAACTGAAATAATTGATTAAATGAAGTGTTAATCGATTATTACAGAGCCAAAATCAATAGAACCCCAACACGCACTGGTTTAATCGATTAAGTGCCATGTTAATCGATTAACTGGCCTGTTAATCGATTAACAGGTGTGTTAATCGATTATTACAGTGAATAGATACAGAAAATGGTTTTTGTCACTGTAATAATCGATTATCTGGTGATTTAATTGATTAAACCCGGGACTTTTTGATAAATATGAGTTTTTGAAGCTTCTAAAGAGTAGACTATGTACCGGCTATCTTAGACTCTAATATTACAGACTCAAACTCATCAAAACAGAGTTATTACACAATAATACAAGTCTTCAACTCGCTAAGTTCTCTGTTCTTGAATCATCATCAAAATCATCAAGCTTCATGTTCATGTAAGTTCAACATCAAGTCCTTGTATGTTCAACATGTCCACCTAGAAGGTCGAGACCGCCGTCTCGTTTGGCGAGACGGTCGTCTCGTCACTTGCCAATGGCAAGACCGCCTTTCAGCTTGGCAAGACGGCCTTCTCGCCATTTTTCAAAGCGATACTGCCTTCTCGATTGGAGAGATGGTCGTCTTGCCATTTGTCAAAGGCGAGACTGCCGTCCCGTTTGGCGAGACGGTGGTCTCGACCTTGCCAGGCGAGACAACCATCTCAACCTGATAGACGCGAATCTCTATAAAAGGAGGGCGTGCTCCCCTTATTTTCACACCATTATCCAACTTTTCCTTCTACAATTTCTTCAAATTCTTCTCCTAAATCCCTCTGAAGCAATTCCGAAGCTTCTTAGTATTCTTAGAGATTATTCTGTAATGTTGCGAGGAAGAGCGATCAGCGTTGTAGAGTGAACGATTGCGAAAAAGCGTCCTACTTCAATAATATTAATTACGAAAGCTTGCTTCGAAGGTTTTTCATATTCTCTCTCCTTCTTTTACTGCTATTTCTTTATATTTATTTGTGCATTAGTTGTTAGGGTCATGTAGTCAATACTTTAACTTTCGCAAATAAAGGGTAAAAACATCATTTTAAAGTTTATTTATGAAATAAACGGCCCATCATAGGGAACCCGAAAGGGGCGTCGTGGGGGTGCTAATACCTTCCCCACGCGTAAATAACTACCTTACCTGACTCTGGTTATAATGGCCAAAGTTGGTTTTTTTGAAAACCAATGCCTTCCTTTTTTTTCCGATGTTTTTGGTAAAAACATCGATGGCGACTACATAAGAACCCTTTTCGAAAACCTTGCCCTTAGGTCCAGCCCGGTTATCGGACAACCTAAAGGTGTTGTAACTCCACTTTAAAAACGCGAAGTCGAAGTCGGAAACCATCGCGTCGCTCCGACTGCCTCTTTTGATGGCGGAGACACTCATCAACAATTTTTCCCCCTTGGGTGAGGCATACCAACTTGTCTCGCACATCACTTTGATAATGTGAAAGAACAAAGCGCCTTCTCATAGCTCTTCTCATCTCCACCCAACTATCTACCTCAGGTTTTTCGTATCTTATTCTATCTCTTTGAAATTGGTCCCACCAAATTAGAGCATAATCAGAAAAACCCATTGCAGCAACCTTCAATTTCTTTTCTTCACTATAATCATGACAAGCAAACAACTACTCAATTTTTTTCTCCCAATCTAAATATGCTTCTGGGTCACTTTTCCCAAGGAATGTTGGAATGGTCAGTTTCAGTCCTTCAATTCTATCATCCCTACGATCCCTTCCATTATCTCTTCTTCTCCTTTCACGCCTCCTATCTTCATTTCCACTATTATCATCATTATTTACTTTATTTTCTAGTTGCTCAATTCTTCCAAAAAGTTGCTCATTATTTTCTCTCATCATCCTTTGCATTTGTGCAGTCATAGCCTCAACTAATAACCTTTGAGCGCCATCAAGTTGAGGATTACCACCACCACCTGTTCCTGCCATTCGTCAAATGAAATTGTAAACAATAACAAGAATTAACCTTACCACTCTTCTCACCTGTTTACACTCAATGACAGTTCCACTCGTGTTTACACTCAAATTGCCTTTTTTTTTAAATGTTTCGCTCTTGCCTTTTACCACTCTTTCCCTCATTTTAAGTTCTTACTTGAACCAAACAATCTATAACCAAGAATCACTTTTAAGTGTTGATAGGGCTTAAACAAAATTTAGAACCAGTAAAACAAGGAAGTAGTAAAGAACAATTTTACTACTAACAAAACAAGCAAGACAGACACAAATATACATAAAAACAATGATTAGAGAAAACACTTGACACTTAGGAATTTAACAAACAAATGGGATGCACTGAATTTAGAATACAACTGTTGCACTTTTTTTTTTTTTGCTACACTTTTTTTTGCTGCAGTTTTTTTTTTTTTTGAAACTTTGAAGTTGTAGCAACTGAAAATGAAACTAAACAAAAATTTCCAATAAAACAAGCATATATGTAACACTCAACAACAACTTAACCCAAATCACATGGATTGAAGGATTAAAATTATTGAACAAGGATATATGTAACACTCAACTGCAACTTGAACCCTAAGAACAGAAATGTAGGATTGAACACAAATTATGACCAACCTTGCTCTGATTACCAAATGATGTGATTTTCCCTACTGGAATGGGTAAATGATCTATTTAGGGTTAGAAATTGAGTGTTATTAAAATGAGAGAAATAGTGACATTTTGAATTGCGATTTTTTCATATTAAACATCGAAAATGCCCTAATATTTCGTAAGATACAAGCGTGACCTAATTAGAACCAAAACAGAAACAAACAGCAGAATGATCTAAATGCGACTTTGGGAAAAAGAAGACTTACAAAAAGAAAGATAAAACGATAATAGCAAAGGCGCCACAAACTGAAAGTTTGATAAGCCGGTTTGATCGCCACAAGAACTAGAACAATTCTTGATAAGATCGATGGTTCAAGCCAGAATCCTAGTAGAGAGTTTATCTCACACTTTCAAAATTCTGAAATAATATTCTGCCCTTTTCATTCAATTTCAAAATTATAAATATACTAGTTCTTTCGCCTCAGAAAGCACATTAAAATAGGATCAATACATAACTAGAGATAATTAAAATATTACCAGTGCAAGACTAGAGAAGGATAAATAAACATAAGGTACGACCAGTACGTTGTTAGAGATAAATAAACAAGTAACTAAATAAATAGAATAACGTTAGGGACACCTCACTCCACAACTATAATCAAAATAAAATAGATTTAATGATAATATTCTCCTCCCCTACCTCAATATTGCAGATGAAATAGTAAAATTTGTTTCGAAGTTGTTTCTCTTCTTCTCTCCTTTCCCTCTCTCCTTCTCTTCTCTCCCCCTCTTTTTCTTCTCTCCCTCTCTCTTTTCTTCTCTTCCTTTCTCTTTTCCTTCTCTCTTTCTTATCTTTCTCCCTTCTTTTTATTTCACCACCCCCACCCCTTTATATAGGAAGATTTTTACTCTTTTTTTTTTCTTCATTAATGATTCT
The DNA here is from genome assembly GCA_963425845.1 of Sphenostylis stenocarpa. Lineage (NCBI taxonomy): Eukaryota > Viridiplantae > Streptophyta > Magnoliopsida > Fabales > Fabaceae > Sphenostylis > Sphenostylis stenocarpa. The sequence continues at coordinate 22,964,217 of OY731403.1, forward strand.
TATCTTCTTATTAAATTAATAATTTTTTTTAAGTCTTACTCAAAATCTTATCTCTTCTGGTATGAAGAGATAAGAATGTTATCTTCGTATTTTTTTTTTTACATAATATTATTATTATTATTATTATTATTATTATTAATTTTATATTACATTTTTACATTTTAATTTTAATAATATATAATAACTATTATTATTAATAATTTCATAATTTATTATAATGATAATTATTATTAATTTCATATATATATATATATATATATATTATAATAATAATAATAATAATAAATATATATATCAAAATATTAATAAAATAATTAGTTATATATATATATTCTAATTAATAATAATTATTTTATTAATATTTTGATATATATTTATTATTATTATTATTATAATAGATTAACAAATATATATATATATATATATTAATTTACCTATAATATTATTTAATATATTATATTTAAATAAAATTTTACATAAATTATTTTTCAGATGTTACACTTTTAATTTTGATGGTACGTCATGTTTCCCTTTATATTAAAAAGTTCTTCATAAATTCAAGTTTAGGGGTCATGTACGTATTATCTCGCGAGGATATTTTTCTCAAGTCTTCCTTGTTCAATCAATTGTCGGGATCTTTCATAAGTTCCTCTCATTTAGGACTCAAGAGCTTAGTTCTTGGATAAGGCTTGAAGTATTTTGTATCATCTTTTTTGTTGGTTGACTAATTCTTCCTTGTTTTGCAAAAATTATGGGACCTAAGTTTGATTATACAAATATCCAAGCCATGATCAATGATGTCCCTATTGTTCATGATGGGTCTTTCAATAAGGATTCACCAAAGGAAAACAACATCAATGAAACGTGAGTCTAATCCACATAAGGAAAATTATGGGTAATTTTTAGTTATAAGTTTATTAACTTTTTAATTCTTATTTAATATGGGACTTAGACTCAAATTTAGATTTTCCAATAATTTGATTTATTGAAGAAGGAGGTGTTAGGGCTCCAAAGCCGAAAAAATGGAGAATGATGAACTTCACTCTTCTTGAATAAGAGCAACAACTTGAGGTGGAAGTAGTAGGTGAAGCCTCTACTTATGCTCCTACTCCAATGGCTTTTCTGCGATCAAATTCTCCTTGGTTATCATCTCCATGATCTTTGAATTTCTCATGAACCTCCCCTTTATCATTTGTCTATATTTTATGAGGAACCAAAGACCCATTGACTCACCTTGATCATGTATCACTTAACAATTCATGTGATATTTGTACATGACAACGAAGAAGATGTACAATTCATGTTGGAATGATTAGAACAGTGAGTATTAGGGATAATATTGATTCACACTAGTGCAGAAAAGGGCTTTTATGTCACCCAATTGTCGTCGCATGTAAAAATATTCGACGTAAATAAAACGCGGTGGCAATTTTGTAAATAAGGGACAAAACTTTTACGTCGCACACCCCAGCACGCGAGGTAAAAAGCCTCTTTTACGTCGCACCTGGGTGGCGCGACGTAAAAGAAGACCTATTACGTCGCGCCACCCAGGTGCGACGTAAAAAAGGGCTTTTTACGTCACGTGCTGGGATGCGCGACGTAAAAAGTCTCTTTTATTCCCTCCCTGGCACACTCCCTCGTCTCGCGCAACCAGGGTTTTTGAGAATGACGACGAGAACGAAGACAACAGCTACCTCTGCACACCATTTTCGATCAGTTTTACAGTGAAAAACATCTACATTGTGTGTCATTTGACGAACTTGATATTTCTCCCCGATTGGATTTGAGTTTGAAATCATTTTTCGTCTACACTCGAGGTTAGTGTTCTATGTCATTGCTATATATTTACATTGAATCCGTGATTGTTTTTGGGGATCTCAATCACGTTATAGTATGAATGTCTCCACTGGATTGTTATTGGAATGTAATTATTTGTTTATTTGTTTGAGTGCATTCGGTTTACACACTCCATTGTTGTTGGAACGTGCTTTGTTGTTTGTATATTAATTTCTTTTTACATATAATTTTTACATCTCTAGGAGTGACGAAACTTTATAACATAATATGAATCGAAGTTGGATGAATACACGTCGTATTAGTGAAGAGTACGAAAAGGGAGTTGAGGAATTTTTGAAATTTGCTAGTGAAAATGGAAAAGCTATGAAAGGGACATATTATTGTCCGTGTGTTCGTTGTTTGAATCAAATTCGTCATAAACTTGAGGATATACATGATCACTTGTTTGTTTATGGTATTATTAAGAGTTATACAATATGGACATGACATGGAGAAATATTAGACATCCCAACTGTGTCAACTACAGACAATTTTGATGAAGGGATGGATGATAATCTAGAGGATATGATACGTGATATTGGTGAAGAAAACTTTATGAAAGCACATCTATATGATTCTTTGAAGTCTAATTTTGCGCAACAATTGTACATAGGATGTAGTTTTACAAGATTATCAGCAACTTTAAAATTGTTTGCTTTAAAAGCAAGAAATGGATGGACTGATAAAAGTTTCACCGAATTATTGGAGTTGTTGAAGGAGATGCTTCCTCGAAGATAATACATTACCTATTCGTAACTATGAGGCAAAGAAGATATTATGTCCAATGGGTTTAGAGTACAAGAAAATACATGCATGTCCTAATGATTGTATATTGTACGTAAATGATTTTGCTAAATTAAATATGTGTCTCGACATGTGGTTTGTCGAGGTTCAAAAACAAAGTTGAGGAAAGTAGTGGTGAGGAAGAACTAGATGGTCCCCCGCTAAGGTGTTATGGTATTTGCCAATTATACCTAGGTTTAAAAGATTATTTGCCATAAAAGAAGATGCAAGAAACTTGACATGGCATGCAAATGGTAGAAAATGTGACAATCTTCTTCGACATCCAACTGATTCTCCACAATGGAAAAAGATTGATGAAACCTTTCCAGAATTTGGTGCAGAGCCAAGAAACTTGAGAATTGGATTAGCTACAGATGGGATGAATCCTTATGGAAATTTAAGTAGTAAACATAGTTCATGGCCGCTTATGTTGATCATTTACAATTTGCCTCCTTGGTTATGCATGAAGAGAAAATATATGATGTTATCTATGATGATTTCAGGACCTCGACAACCAGGAAATGACATAGATGTATATCTTAGTCCTTTAATTGATGATTTGAAGATGTTGTGGGAAACAGGAGTGGATGTATTTGATTCATATCACGAAGTGAATTTCAGGTTGCGTGCAATGTTATTTTGTACTATAAATGATTTTCCAAAGATATGGTAATTTGAGCGGTTATAGTGTGAAAGGTCATTTAGCGTGTCCTTTATGTTCAAGAAGACACAAGTTATATCCAATTGAAACATGGACAAAAAACTGCGTACAATAGGCATAGAAAGTTTCTAGTTGCTAATCATCCATATCGTAAAATGAAGAAAGCATTTAATGGATGTCGGAGAATGCAATTGCATCAAGTACCACGCAATGGTGAACAAGTATATGAGCAAGTGAAAAATATTAATATTGTGTTTGGAAAGACCCAAAAGAAATCCAATGAGAAAAACATTTGGAAGAAACAAGTCTATATTCTTCAATCTTCCTTATTGGTGTAAGTTGGAAGTTAGACACTCGTATAGATGTGATGCATGTTGAAAAAAATGTTTATGATAGTATAATTGGGACATTGCTTAACATAAAAGGAAAGACAAAAGATGGAATAAAAGCAAGACAAGATTTGGCGACATGGGTATACGTTCTGAATTACATCCACAATCGCTTGGAAAACGCACTTACTTACCTCCAGCTTTGTCATACTCTATCAAAGAAAGAAAAGAGAAGCTTTTGTGAGTGTTTACATGAGGTCAAAGTGCCACAAGGATACTCCTCAAATGTTAAGAGTCTTGTGTCTATGCAAGAGTTGAAATTAGTTGGTTTAAAGTCTCATGATTGTCATGTGTTGATGCAACAACTTTTACCAGTGGCAATTCGAAACATCTTACCAACTTCGTTAGAATTGCTATTACTCTGTTATGTTTGTTTTTCAACGCCATTTGTAAAAAGGTAATTGATCCAAAAAAGTTAGATGAATTAGAAAATGAAGCAATTGTAATAGTGTGCCAGCTTAGAAATGTATTTTTCCCCTTCATTTTTTGATATCATGGTGCATTTGATAGTCCATTTGGTAAGGGAAATTCGATTATGTGGTCCAATTTTTCTTAGATGGATGTATCCTGTTGAGAGATACATGAAGATCTTAAAAGGATATGTGAAGAATCAAGACAGGCCGAAGCTTCTATTGTGGAAAGGTACATTGCGTAAGAAGCCATTGAGTTTTGTTTAGGATACATGTCAATATCGTAACCAATAGGTATTCCTAAGATGAGACATGATGGAAGATGTGAAGGTAAGGGTACTCAAAATTTAAAGATTAAAATGTTAGTCTGAAAGAAGTTGACCAAGCACATTTATACATATTGAACAACACCGATGAAGTAATCCCTTACATATCACAACACATAACCGAAATAAAGGCAACACATCCACGAATGAATGAAAAATGGGTATTGAATGAACATAACAAAAGTTTCCTTTCTTGGTTTAAAAAAGGGTATATGTTGAGATTAATGCTTCGTAAACACTTTTGAGACTTGCTCGTGGGCCTAATAGTGATGTCATTACATTTGGTGGGTATGACATTAATAACTATTGTTTCTACTCAAAAATAGAAGATGATAAAGGTAGAGTACAAAATAGTGGGGTCACAATTCAAGCCGAATCTATGCATTTTTCTAGTTCTAAAGACAAAAATCCTATCACAGCCTTCTATGAGTTATTTTGGGGTCATACAAGAGATATGGGAAATTGATTATGTTACTTTTAGGGTGCCTGTCTTCAAGTGTAAATGGGTTGAAGGGAATACTGGTGTGCGAACAGATGACCTAGGATTTACTTTGGTTGATTTGAGTAAAGTTGGGTATAAGGATGAACCTTTTATTTTGGCATATCAAGCGAGACAAATATTTTATGTCAAGGATCCATGTAATGAGAGATGGTCAGTTTTCCTTGAAGGAAGAAGCATGCACTGAATTCATGAAGATGAGTCTCTAGATATACATGAAACACCTTCATTTTCAAGTAGACCATTTGATGACATAGTTGACAATGAAGTTGATGACATACATGCAATTCGAAGTGATCATGATGAAGGGATATGGGAAAACATACCAACATAATAGGTGTTTATCTTCACATTTTCTAGTTCTTTTTATTCAAACTTATAAAGTATGTTGACTTCATATTGTTTTTCGAGATATGTCTGATTCCACAACTGGTACTCGGTAGTGGTAGTGGCAGGTGAGCTGAAGTGGTGATAAAGGTAGATCCGTCACTCTGTTAAAGGGGTTGACAAAGAAGGAGGGTAGCTAGAGAGAAAACTCAAGTTGAAGTTGATCCACGTTCGGTAAGGCATCCGACCCAAATGTCGCTAAGTTTAAGAGCTATTTGGGACTACTAGCTCGACACCATGTTTCGATTACTACTCCATCTTGGGATGATGTAGAGGAAACCGAGAAGAACCTCATGTGGCAGTGATGTTCGAGTATCTCTATTTTTGTTGAATACTTTATATATCATTATTAATTGAATTTAACATTTATCTGGTCATTTCACAAAGAAATTTTGATGTTCCTAACACCGAGGTGATGAGGAAGAAGATTTTATCCTCCATTGCCATTAGATGGAGGGACTTTAAGACTTTCTTGACACTGGAGTATATATTTGGAAAGTTTCAAGATGAATCTCCCTGTCTAAAGTATCAAATTAGTGAGGAGGATTGGTTACGCTTTGTGCCAGCCGAATGGACCCCTCTTGGCAGGATAAAAGACGTGTTGCCCAACAACGTCGAGGTTGAATGATGCACCCCATGTATTGTCACGAGGAGGGTATGCATTATTGGAGCAACGTCTCATGAAATCCAGAGAAGAGTCGGCAGGAGTTGATTCTACCGACCTTGCATCTCCACCCCTCGCTATCGATGTGGAAGGCAGCCCTGACAAAATCTCGATGGACAAATGACTTCGAGTCCGCACGAATCATTTCTCGAAAATTGTAAGTTATAATGTCAATTTGAATTGATTCTAATGTGAAAGTTAGTGTATGACTTAATTATTGTTAATGTGTTGTAGGATGATTTAGTTGAGCGGCACTCAGCCAAGGATCATTTATTCCTCATGGTCGACAAGATATATTGGCAACGACCATAGGAAAACCGGATTACTCGAGACGTGTGCGTGGTGCTAGTGGAACCCGGGGCCTTCGTGATTACTTTGGTCCAACATCACGAAGGACCACTCGCTGACTCTTGCAGCCAGGAGGCCTTGCATAAAATGGAGATGCAGTTTGAAGAAAAGTTAAATCAAATAAGGCATTCCTTGCAGCGAAGAGTTTGATGAGAAAATTGAATCTCTCGCCCGCTCTCAAGCAATGCGACTCAAGGAACACCTCAAACAATTGAACATGATGTTGTTCGAGTCAGCACTAAAGGGAGTTGTGCTGCTACCGCTGTTGATCCTTCAGGAGAATATACTCGGATCGATGCATCACACCAGCTGTGAGTTATATGTTGAAGATGACCCCCGCGTCTAGTGGCTATTGGTCGAGTTTTTGAGGGTGGCTTAACCATTCATGGTGTCCCTCTACAGCGAGACCGGACAGGAGTAGTAGTTGATGAAGTTCATGATGCTAATGCTCCAAGTGCCTTTTCCTAATGAAGAGATTCAATTAGTGGGGCAGAAAGCGGGACATTCTTGGCTTGGCCAAGACGTTTAGTTATGCCACTATCGACATGCACCAAGGTAATATATATATATATATATATATATATATATATATATATTGTCTATTTTCTCTTTTCTAGTATTATAATTATATAAATGTTTAATTAATTGTTATCATTTGTTTAGGAGGACTTGCGTCGTGCTAAGCATAAAAAACAACCTATTATTGATGAGGATCTGACGTAATGTGATGATGATCCCATCTCTATGTTGTTGACCATATTACCACTGTTGAGGAAGAGACCGTGTCGATACAATGGGATGTTAGAGTGTTTGGAATTGACAATTCTAGTGTTCCATTATACATTTCCTTGCCCGATGCTTTAGAAATTGTCTGGGGAAATTGCATGTTAAACATTTCCATTGTGGGCAATGTAAGTCATTCTCATTTATGTTTCTAAGATTATAATAATTATATTCAACTTATAATTAATTGTTTTAGGTACCTTGACAAATTGAGTGTGGAACAAGAAAAATCCGAAGTATACTGATTTCTTGAGCCTCAATCCATCCAAAAATCTGAAATACAAAGGTTGGAATCCAACAATATATGCAAACATGGATGAGTGACTCAAAAAGACATATATATTTGGCTCCATACATTGAAGGGTTAGTATTTTAATTTGTATTTTAATTTATATTTTTGTAACTAATTTTTATGTCATACAATGTAGGTCCCATTGGCAGCTAATTGTAATCATGCCCCTGGATTACACTCGTGGTGTGGTTTTGTTCATTACATCGGAAACCGAGTCAAGAAATGAAAAGCTTATTACAAGGGTAACTTTATCTTTTATTCATTAATTATATTTTTAAATTGTGAATACATATTGAATAATATATGACTTTTTTTCACTTAGAATCGTTTATGGAACTAATGTTCTAAGTGGAAAACCTAGAACAAAGACTTTGCAGCTCATTTATCCTAAGGTTAGAAACTTATTTATATAAGTGAATACCATAATAATTGTTTGTATTTAAATTTTGAAAATAATATTATGTTTTTTTCATCATTTCAAGTGTAATAAGCAAACAGACTCGTTTGAATGTGGTTACTATGTAATGTATTGGATGAGAGCCATAATTTGTGCGGGTTTAATTGATTATTGGACTGAGGTAATTACTTTTAACATTAGTTAAGTTTATTTAACTTTATTCATGTTGCATGTTTACAAGAGTCAAATTCATGTTTCAGGTATTTCAAGATCCATCTCCATTACTAGAATCCGATATTACACAAATTAGAGAACAATGGGCAAAATTTTTTGTTCAACAATTCTAGTACATAATTTTTTAAGTTCTTGTTCATATTATATTGTGTGTATTATGTAGTTTAGGTAGCTTAGTTTGTATTAACTTTTAGTTTGTAATAGATTTTTTAGTTTGTATGTTTGTATTATATTGTTTTATTATGTAGTTTGAATTATATAATATTATATTTTTAATTTACTAGTTAAAGAAAATCGAACCTCTGGATCTGTCTGGTTGTAATATTTACAGGTTTTAGTTGTAAAACAGAATAAATAAACACAATTTAAAAAAAAAACAGCAAATTTACGTCGCATATGGCATATGCGATGTAAATTTAGGTCGTGTATTGGTATATGCGACGTAAATTTACGTCGTATATTCCATATGCGACGTAAATTTGCTGTTTTTTTTTTCGAAAGTTTTTACGTCTATTTAGTGGTATATGTCACGCAAAATTACGTCGGGTCTTGATAACTGACATAAATCTACGTCGGGCTAAAGGGTCCGACGTAAATTTACGTCTCCCATTTTAACGTCAGACTTAAATACGACGTAAAAAACCCTAAATACCTAACGTAAAAGTCCCTTTTTGCACTAGTGTCAGTCGAGGTGATGTTGGGACGATGTGTATCTATACTACATTTATGAAAGAAAACCATTTATGACATGACAAAAAGATGAATTCCTAGCCATCATTTTTAATCATGAAGCGACTCTTTGTGCCAAAGTCGATGAAAACCAAATTTTGTGCTTCAAAACATGTCTTTAATTGATATAGCCGAAAAAGCAAAGAGTTTGGCTGCAACTGTTGAGCAAGAGGTTAGGAAAGCCTAGAGAAGACAGATGGCATAGTTGGAGGTCAAGGTGGCTGTAGCAACCAAAATCATGAAGAAGTGGTGAGAATATACATATAAAATAAATAAAAAATAGTCACCAATAATATTTATTTTAATAAAAATATTGAAAAAAAAAACCTTAAAAGAAAAAAAACTTATATACAAAACAAAAATTGGATTTGATAGTCCAGATATTACAACTCTATAACATCAATTTGATTAAATGTAAAAAATTAAATATCTTAAAAATTATCTATTTTATCCCTCAAAATTAACTAAAATTTTGTTTTATTATATATCTACAATTTTTTTAAAATTAAATATTATTAAAAATAAAAGATAATATATCTTAATTTTTAACAAAGATTATATTTCTGCTATTACGTATCTTCTGTATAATGATAAATTAGAATAATATAACTATTTTGGTAGAAAATATTTGTGAAGAATTTATTTTAGTTTATTTTGTGTTTTTTAAACTTTTTAATAACTAAATTAAAGGTGTATCCAATGGTTTATTAATAATTATATAATAATGAAATTAGAAATACAAATAAATTAGTTATTATTTTTTATAACTTAAGTAATAATGAAATTAGAAATGTATCTAAAATAATTATTATTAATATTTAATTATTTTTAAATTTTTAAATTATGTATTATTGTCATCATGAAGATTTAAATATTTTAAAATAAGTATTTTATTATAATTAAATAAAGAGTGTTTTTTTAAGTGATTATTAATTTTTATAAATTTATGATAACCAAATTATTATTAATACATCTAAAGTAGTTATTAAAAAAAATATAATTACTAAAATATTTGTTACAATTTTAAGTAATAAAATATATTACATATTCAATTTTACCTTAAATAATAATGATTATGTCATTTATATATTACCTAAAAAACCTATTTTAATATTTGAAAAGATATTATAATAATTATTAAAATCTAATTTTTATTTTATTGTATTTTCTAAGAGATCTACTAACTTGAATTATTCTAAAAGTTTAGATCATAATTGAAGAAAAATAAAATCCTTTCGAACCCAAAAAACTTATTTTTACTATGTTAATCTCGAGTACAAAATTCATTAGGTTCAATAATTCATAATAAAAATATATGTTTCAAACCCATTTTTCTATTTTAAAACTAGGTTTTACTATTTGGACCCCAAATTGAAATAAACCTAACGAGCCAATAAACTATCAGAAGCCCACTAGCTTAACCAAACCATAATCTCATTCCCATTAAGCCAATGCAATATGGAAATGAAGGATTAGCCCCACACCGAATAGAGAGATGAGGGTGAGGAAGAAGGTTGTCGTCGCAAGCACCGACACCATCGTTGGACGGAGGTGGTGGCACGCAATTGCAGAGATGGAAAACCTGATCCGCTTCCTTGTCCCAGTGGAGGCGTGACGCAGGCTGGTGGTGGTCACAAAGATGGAATCGCAACCCACTTCTTCTTCGCAGCGGAGGCACAACATAGGTTGGTGGTGGTCGCGTAAGGTTACTTGCAGAGGAGGCAGCATGTAGTGGTGCACGGGGTTCCTGTCACAGAGGGGACAAATATGGGGTGGTGGTGTTTTATTTTTGGCTGTTTTTTCCTCCAGCAATACATCAAGACGACGTAGATATACAACGTTTAAAATAATTGGAATCGTCGAAATATATATATATATATATATATATATATATATATATATATATATATATATATATATATATATATATATATATATATATATAATCTTTTTTTAGAAAATAATATTTCAAACCAGATTTACATTCCAAAGTCAGCGTAAAAAAGATATTAACATCTATAATGTTCATTGACAATTATATTTAGTTAAAATATACGAAACAAATATCATTTTTCACTAGTGCAAAAAGGGGCTTTTACGTCAGGTATTTAGGGCTTTTTACGTCGTATTTAAAACTGACGTTAAAATGGGAGACGTAAATTTACGTTGGATCCTTTAGCCCGACGTAAATTTACGTAAGTTATCAAGACCCGACGTAATTTTGCGTTACATATACCACTAAACAGACGTAAAAACTTTCGAAATTAAAAAAAAACGACAAATTTACGTCGCATATGGTATATGTGACGTAAATTTACGTCGCGTATTGGTATATGCGACGTAAATTTGTTGTTTTTTTTAATTGGGTTGATTCTCGTTTTACAACTAAAACCCGCAAATATATATTACAACCAGACAGTTCGGAGGTTCAATTTTCTTTAGCTAGTAAATTAAAAATATAATATTATATAATTCAAACTACATAATAAAACAATATAATACAAACATACAAACTAAAAAATCTATTACAAACTAAAAGTTAATACAAACTAAGCTACCTAAACTACATAATACACATAATATAATATGAACAAGAACTTAAAAAATTATGTACTAGAATTGTTGAACGAAAAACCTTGCTCATTATTCTCTAATTTGTGTGATATCATATTCCGGCAATGGAGATGGATCTTGAAATACCCGAAACATTAATTTGACTCTTGTAAACATGCAACACACATAAAGTTAAATAAACTTAACTAATGCTGAAAACAATTACCTCCGTCCAAGAATCAGTTATACCCGCACAAACTATGGCTCTCATCCAATACATAACATAGTAACCACATTCAAATGAGTCTCGTTTGCTTATTACACCGAAATGATGAATAAAATATAATGTTATTTTCAAAATTTAAATACAAACAATAATTATGGTACTCACTTATTATAATAAGTTTCTAATCTTAGGATAAATGAACTGCAAAGTCTTTGTTCTGGGTTTTTCACTTAGAACATTAGTTATAGACACGATTCTAAATGAAAAAAAGCCATATATTATTCAATACCTTTTCCATTTTCACTACCAAATTTCAAAAATTCATCAACTCCCTTTTCGTACTCTTCACTAATACGACGTGCATTCATCCAACTTCGATTAATATTATGTTATAAAGTTTCGTCACTCCTAGAGATTCAAAATTTATATTTAAAAATAAATTAATATACAAACAATAAAGCACGTATATGGAGTGTGTAAACCGAAAATGCACTCAACCAAAATAATGACATTCCAATAACAATCCAGTGGAGACATTCATACAATGATGTGATTGAGATCCCCAAAAACAATCACGGATTCAATTTGAACATATATCAGGAGACATAGAACACTAACCTCGAGTAAACACGAAAACGATTTCAAACTCGAAGCCAATCGGGGAGAAATGTCAAATTCGTAAAATGAGACACAATGTTGATGTTCTTCACTGCCAAAATGATCGAAAATGGTGTGGAAAGGTAGCTATCGTTGTCGTTCTCATTGTCGTTCTAAAAAACCCTTGCGGCACGAGATGCGGGAGTGGGTATGGAAGAGAATAAAAAGAACTTTTACGTCGCACACCCTAGTACGTGACGTAAAAAGCTTCTTTTACGTCGCGTGGGGGTGCGCAACGTAAAAAGTGATACTTTTTACGTCACATGGGGGGTGCACGACGTAAAAAGTGCTTTTTACGTCGCGCACCCCCATGTGATGTAAAAATATTCACTTTTTATGTCACGCACCCCCATGTGACGTAAAAAATGATATTTTTTACGTTGCGCACCCCCACGTGACGTAAAAAGTATAACATTTTACATCGCGCACCCCCCATGTGACGTAAAAAGTGATACTTTTTATGTCGCGCACCCCCCACGTGACTTAAAAAGCTCTCTTTTACGTCGCGTTGTACCAGGTGCGACATAAAAGAAGTTTTTAACGTCACCTCCTACAATATGCGACGTAAAAGTTTCACCTCTTATTTACAAAATTACCACTGCGTTTTATTTACGTCGAATATTTTGACATGCGACGACAATTGGGTGACGTAAAATGTCATTTTTGCACTAGTGTTTTTAAATATTTATTTTCCCCTATAATGATAAGAGTTACGTAATTCTTTCTAAAAAAATTTAATATTTTTAAATAGATTTATATTCTTTATTTCTCAAGAACATAATAAAATATAAGATGGTACGAATAATAATATTATATATATATTTGCAAAGAATATCTCTACTTCTTTTCTTCTCTTCCCCTTCTTATTATGCACTCGGTGTCATAAATGGTATTAAAGTCAAAGAAAAACAATTTTGCTGCTGATAATATCCGTTTGTTTGAAATAAATATGCAATGTGGTCGCGGTTTAGGCCGATCCTCCACATAAAAAAATTGCTTTAAAGTATATATAGGCTGGAAAACTGGATATTTAAGTCTTCCCGATTGGGTTGCTTGAAGCGTAATAGACCATTCCAGATCACCTTTGTCAGGTTCAAATCCTGATGATTTATTGTGAATTAACAAAGCCACGTACTTTGTTCATATAACTGTTTATTCTCTCTAAATTTTTATTTTCTGAAAACTTAACTTTTCTAATAGAAATTTTTTTATTAATTAAACCTTACCTAGGAGTCTTTGAGGGTAGATGAGCGTTGGTAAGCCGGTTTAGGTTATAAGTCCAGTAATTGGCAATAAATCCTGTGGTGTTCCCGAACATCTTAGACCTTGGCCTTAGGATGGCGAAATTAATAAAACTGTTATCTAAAGGAAAAGAAAAGTTTGAGGAAAATAAGAATACAAAAGAAGAAACCAGTAATATGAACCTAGTACACCATGAATTAATAATCCCAGAAATAGAAAATCAACTTAATAAATGGACCGTTCCCAAACTAGAAATATCAAATCTATAAAACTAATTGGAAAGATATGTTTAAATCTGAATATATAGTAAAAACAGTGGATAAAGAAATAGAACTTTTATCAAGTCGTGAAAAAATACCATTAATAACTAAGACATTAATAGCCGAACATATAAAAGAATATAGATATCTTCATATAGGATCTATACAAATAGCAATAAAACCTCTCTTCAGAAAAGGCATAGATACACCTATGTTTGTTGCTTTAAGAGATAATAGACTAGTAAAACTTGAATATCAAATATTAGCAATGTTTGAAACCAATTTGCATAATGGACTAGTATACATAAATAATTACCCAAATTATTCGATAACTCTTAAAAGTCTTCATAATACGGAAAATAATATACTATTAGACATTAAAATCCCTGAAAATGTATGGAATCCAAAATCAATACCTATAACAATAATATACAGAATTTATTATAAGATAATGAAAACCCAATTAGCCCCAGGAGCCTTATTAATGTCTCCAAAAGATGAAACAACTATGTTATTAGTAAATCCAGAAAAGGTTAATGCCATAATACCAAAAACTTTAGAACACAATGAAATATCTAGTGGTCTTAGTTGGAGACTAGAAGATTTACTATAACCAGAACCACCAGAACCAGTAGAAGTTGAAAATATAACTGAATACAAATCAGGGACAGTAGAAGTATCCTTTGCCCCAATCAAAAGAATAAATTCAGCAAGAGGAACATCTAGTAGAATTACTTTTGTAACCGCCAGAAGATCAATAGACCAATCTAGTCTAATACATCATAGAAGTTTAAAATTAAAAGGAATAAAACAAGACCCTACGATCCCAATGCCAGAATACGAATATGAAAATATAGAAATGCATAATTCTCTATCTGCTTCCAAAATACAGTAAGATGATAGTATAATAAACGTAATAACCAAATTCGAAATAAATAAAGACCTATTGAGACAAGAATTTTTAGATGAAAATAATAAAGAAAAAAGAGAATGGTTTTCAAAACTTGTACTCAAAATTAATTAAAAGACTACCGTGAAAAATATTATGAGCATTTAAACTTAATTCAAGAAAATATACCATATTTTAGATGGTTTGAAGAAAACTGTTTAGAAAATCTACAAATTAATGTACTACAAAATGCTGAAAAAATATGGAAAACAAAAAATAAAGAAGTAATAAGTAAAATCCCTCCTCTAGAAGAAGTAAGATTTCCTAATATTGAAAATAAGGAAGTAATTTCATCACCCTTCAAAATGATAGGAGAAAAAAGAAATAGTAGTGAAACTCCTAACATAAATGATATTCAAAATTTGCATAGTCAGCTAAATTTTACAAATTAAATATTACACCAAATAGCCCAAAAAACTATTGAAGAAGAAAGTTCAAAAAATAATAAAAATCCATTAGGAATTGTTAAGGTTCCAACATAAAACCAATTGGCTATATGTGGAGTAGCCTAACATGTATTTAAATCATACCAAATGACATGAGGTAGGCGATGTGGGACTTTCAACACATCCTCTCCAACAAAGCCTGCCGGACCAGGCAAAGGGTACTTTTGACCCAACTAAAGGGAAACTTTTGGCCCATGAGAATAACCGGAAAGATGTTAGGCTTTGGCTCTGATACCATGTTAATGTTCCAACATAAAACCAATTGGCTATATGTGGAGTAGCCTAACATGTATTTAAATCATACCAAATGACATGAGGTAGGCGATGTGGGACTTTCAACAGGAATAACTGACCTACAAAAATCTTTAATAAACCATATAAGACTATCCGACAAAGAATATAAAGAATTCAAAATAGGAAATCAATCGAATAGAATATTAGAGGAAATAAATATAATATTAGAACAATTAAATGTAAGAAAATTAAATGTAATAGACATTCCCGAGGAAGAAATAGGAGACCTAGAAAATATAGATTATGAAGAAATAAACAGAATAGGAAGCAAATTTAATGCAAATCCAACTACCCATAATATGCCAACTACTAGAAATTATTATAGAAGACCAACATTACCAGATATACAATTCGAAGAATGGAATTTAGAAAGTCCATCCGCCTTTAATGGAACAGGAATAACAAAATGGAACATAGATGGACTAACTGATTATCAATTATTAAGAAAAACTAATGAAATGGCCATGGTTGCCTCAGCATATAGGGCAAAAAACTCAGAAGAACAAACAATACAATTACTAATCCTAGGATTTACCGGATCCTTAAAAGGATGGTGGGAAAATTATCTATCTTCAGATCAACGACGATTTATTTTAACAGCAGTAAAACAAGACAGAAATAATCAAATACCCCTAATGGTAGAAACATTAATAATATCAATTATCCATAATTTTATGGGCGACTCTAACACCTTTGAAGAAAAAACTAGTACTCTGCTACATAATCTAAGATGTCCCACTCTAGGAGGTTTTAGATGGTATGTAGACAATTTCATAATCATGGTAATGACTAGAACAGATTGTAAAGAAACCTTTTGGAAAGAAAGATTTATTGCTGGACTACCCCTAGTATTTGCAACAAAAGTACGAGAAAAATTAACACAAAAATATCCAGAACCTTTGCAAGATATAACATATGGAAAAATAATTCCAACTATTAAAAACACTGCCTTAGAAATATGTAATAATCTAAAGTTAGAAAAACATATTAAAAGACAACAAGAAAGTGGTACAAAAGAATTAGGAGACTTCTGCGTACAATACGGGTACGAAAGATTAGATCCCCCTTCTAGAAAGAATAAGAAAAAACAAATAATTAAAAGAAAATTCTCTCAAAATAATAATAAAACCATTCCTAGAAATTTTAAAGAAAAATAAGAACAAACCCCTCTATAAATAATAATCAACCTAATACAAAGAAAGGAATAGTTTGTTATAAATGTGGAAGATACGGACACATGAAAAAAGATTGTAGAGTACGAGAAAGAATACAAAACCTAGACATGAGTAAAGAAACAAAAACCCAAATAGCAAAAATATTATTATATGAATCAGAAGAAGACATTAATAATTTAATAGAAACTAGTAGCATTGAAGATGAACATACTACTAATTTAAGTGAAAATGAGAATAAAGAAAATTGTGACTGTATATTTAATATTAATGTTTTAACTATAGAAACTAAAATAGCTCTAGAAATGGTAGATAAACTTCCAAATGAAGAAGATAAGTTAGAATATTTAACTAAATTAAAAACGTTAATATTAAGTGAAAAAGAAGCAAAATCTGCATCAACGAAGTAAGTAGTTATGATTTTTCAAAAATATTACGAGAGGCAATAAATAAAGAAAAACCTGTAAATTTACAAGACTTACAAAAAGAAATAAGTCTTCTAAAAGAAGAAATAAAAGAAATTAAAATTCAATTAGTAGAATTAAAAATAAAAAATGAAATACAAGAAGAAAAAATGAATATTATAAATAATCAAACTAGCTTACATAATGAATCAACGTTTGAAAAAGTTAATCAACTAAAAATTTTACAACAAAAATGGCATATAAAGGCCACATTAAAAATTGGAAATAACTTTCATAAACAATTCACAGCTTTAGTGGACTCTGGAGCTGACATAAATTGTATAAGAGAAGGATTAATACCTACTAAATTTTATGAAAAAACTTTACAAACCCTAAGAACCGCGAATTCTGAAAAACTAAAAGTAAAATATAAATTGTCAAACGCCAGCATATGTAATAAAGGAACCTGTTTTAAAAACACTTTTCTATTAATCCCTGATATTAGTGAAGAAATGATATTAGGAACCCCATTTCTAGCATTAATATACCCTTTTGAAGTATCCGAAGATGGAATAAAACATAAAAACATTTTATTCGAATTCATTAAACCCATAAAAAATAAAGAAATAAAACTAGTTACTGAAGTAAATGAGGAAAATTTTCTATTAAAATTAGAAGCCAAAAATAACCACATAAAATATTTAAAACAAGAAATAGTATACAAAAGAATCGAAGAACAATTAAAAAATCCTGAAATAATAACAACCTTTCAACAAATAGAACAAGAGATTATAAAAGAAGTATGTGCAGAAGTACCTACAACCTTTTGGAATAGAAACATTTTTGAAATAGAATTACCCTATGAAGAAGGGTTTTTAGAAAAGAATATTCCTACAAAAGCTAAGCCGAGTACAATTAAATAAAGAAACATTAGAATATTGTAGAAAAGAAATAAAATCTTTTTTAGATAAAAAACTTATTAGACCTAGCAAATCTCCTTGGAGTTGTGCAACTTTTCACATCTAGAATGCATCTGAAATAGAAAGAGGAGAACCAAGAATGGTAATAAATTATAAACCTTTAAATAAGGTCTTAAAATGGATTAGGTATCTCTCGCCTAATAAAACTGAATTAATAAGCCGAATTTATAATGCAAATATATTTTCTAAGTTTGATATGAAAAGTGGATACTATCAAATTAAATTAAAAGAACAAGATAAATATAAAACTGCTTTTATAGTACCATTTGGGAAATATGAATGGAATGTAATGCCTATGGGTCTAAAAAACGCTCCTTCTGAATTTCAAAAAATAATGAATGATATATTAAACCCTTATTCAAAATTTGCCATCGTCTATATTGATGATGTATTAATATTTTCTGAATCAATAGAACAACATAAAAAACATCTACGAATATTTTAAAATATCATAAAAACAAATGGAATGGTAATATCACAAAAGAAAATAAAACTAGCACAAACCCAGATTAGATTTTTAGGTCATGAAATAAATCAAGGAACTATAACCCCCATTAAAAGAAGTATTGAATTTTCAAAAAAATTTCCTGATGAAATAAAAGATAAACTGCAATTACAAAGATTTTTAGGATGTTTAAACTATGTATCAGAATTTATACCTAATATTCGAATATTATGTAAACCCCTCTTCAAATGAATAAGAAAAAATCCCAAACCATGGACTTCAGAAATGACTAAAATAATAATTGAAGTTAAAAAATTAGTTAAGACCTTACCTTGTCTAGGAATACCAAATCCCGGAGCAAAAATAATTATAGAAACTGATGCTTCTGATATAGGATATGGAGGCATTCGAAAACAAAAACTAAAAGAAAACCCCGAACAAATAGTAAGATATCACTCGGGAATATGGAATGATGCTCAAAGAAATTATAGTACTATTAAGAAAGAAGTTTTAAGCATTGTCTTAAATATCCAAAAATTCCAACATGATTTAATAAATAAAATTTTTTTTATCAAGAGTTTATTGTAAATCTGCCAAAGAAATTTTGGAAAAAGATGTAAAAAATATAGTTTCAAAACAAATATTTGCTAGATGGCAAAGTTTATTATCCTGTTTTGAATTTGAAATAGAATTTATTAAAGGAAAATAAAATTCGTTACCAGATTTTCTAACAAGGGAATTCTTGCAGGGCCATAACCATGGCAACCCCCTCAAAAACCTCAACTTCAAATGAAAAAGGAAAAAACGAAAAAGGACAAAAGTCATCTACTTTGTCCTTAGATGACTTTGCCCATTCATATTCAAAAGCTATGACTACTAGAAGACTTCCTACCTCAATAACCACTCAACCGAATAGATTTATCCCTTTGACCCCCCAAACTCCTCAACATCCTCCCCCTGAAAAAACTCCTAAGAAAGAATTCCATATAAAAGAGGGATGTCAGAAAATTATCATTTTAGAAGAAGAGTGGAATCCAGAAGACATTTACGGAATACTTAAGAAGCTAGCTCCTCCAGGATGGAATTGGATTCCTAAATCTGAAAATTTGAAAAAGACCAAAAAATTTTACCAATTTATTTTAATAGATACAGGATCTGCAAAAATTACCCCCATTCCGAATGAAAAAGATCCTTCTATTATAAGTTATTCAAAATTACGCATCATTAAGATAATTTCATATCAAGAGTGGAACCAACACCCAT
This sequence comes from Sphenostylis stenocarpa, assembly GCA_963425845.1. Classification (NCBI taxonomy): domain Eukaryota; kingdom Viridiplantae; phylum Streptophyta; class Magnoliopsida; order Fabales; family Fabaceae; genus Sphenostylis; species Sphenostylis stenocarpa. Next base: position 22,983,846 of record OY731403.1, read on the forward strand.
TCACAGATAAGAGCTTTTCGAGGCCCTTTGACCCTCCTTCATATAACTATTTTGACTACCAAGAAGCCTGGACCAAGATATTACTTGATACCAACCCTAGGCATTCCTGGTACATCTGTTTTAAAAAAGAAATACCTACTATTTTACCAAACTGGTTCATTGACTAGTTTCATCAAATAGGCCCTATCCAATCTATAATCCCAGAAAAAATCATGAAAATATATCAAAAATATAAAGGCTTTACTCCTCAATACTCTCCTCACCTTCGAATAATAAAATTCTGCTCAACCATGGGAATAAGTTGGCTTTTGGCCCACATTCTCGAAATCCATCATCATCGCGAAGAAACCTACCCAAAAACTCTTTGCTTAAAACTAAAGTTTTTTGGTGGAAAAAATTTAAGGCCCAATATGTCGAAGAAAAATTCTAAAACTAGAAGAAAATGAGCCTTATCTCACAGAAAAGCCCAATCCAAAGAGAAATACTATTCATAAAAGAAAAAGGAAAAGTTGTTATCGACTTATCAAACCTCCCTTCCTCAAAAATCGAAAAAACCCAATTAAGACAAAAAATGATTGAAGCATTATCCTCCTTAGGCTCTAATGAAGAAGAAGAAGAAACAGAAGTCATTATTAATTTACAAGATGCTCAAGATCTGTATGAAGATGTAGAAAACCTTGATTTTGACTAATTCTAGCAATCAATTCCATCAGAATTAATCAAGACGATTAATAACATTATGAAAAGAAGATCAACCAAAGAAGAGTTACAAAGAAGAATTCATCACATTGTGAGAAAATTGGAAGATGAAGACTCTCAAGAAATCTCCCTCTAAGAAAAAACATCGTAGTAAGAAGTTGGGCTTAGTTGGCCCATCGCCCAACAGATGCTATGGTCCCACCCCTTGGAATGGAATCAGTTGGTTCTTTACCCAAAGAAAATTAGGGCCTACAGAGTTGAAAACCAAGCCCTTGTAATTATGCTATTTTGTTTTTAGCGTCGTCCGCCGAAAGTAAAGGCGTGTCAATTGTAATAATATCTTTTGTTTTTAGCATAGGTGTCAAGTGTAATTATGTTCTTTGTCGGCCACTCGTTACTATAGTGTGTCAGTTGTATTATTGAATAGGAGATCCTTTAGGTCTATAAAAGAGTCAGTTGTTGAGATAGCATTTACAGCTCTCTTCGAGCCTTAAACTCTGTCTTCCTCAGCCAACTCCTTCATAGCCTAAGATTCCAGCCTTCCCTTCTCTCCTCAAATAATCTTGAATATTGTAAGCTTTCAGAAATTTTGTAATAATATCCCTACTTCTTTTCTTTTCTTCTCTTCGGCTTCTTATTATGCGCTGGTGCCAGAAATGGTATCAGAGCCAAAGAAAAACAATTTTGCACTGATAATATCTGTTTGTTTGAAATAAGTATGCACTGTGGTTGCCGTTTAGGCCGATCCTCCACATCAGAAAAATTGCTTAAAAGTATATAGGCTGGAAAACTGGATATTTAAGTCTTCCCGATTGGGTTACTTGAAGCGTAATAGGTCATTCCAGATCACCTTTGTCAGGTTCAAATCCTGATGATTTATTGTGAATTAACAAAGCCACGTACTTTGTTCATATAACTGTTTACTCTCTCTGAATTTTTTTTTTTCTGAAAACTTAACTTTTCTAATAGAAACTTTTTTTATTAATTAAACCTTTCCTAAGAGTCTTTGAGGGTAGATGAGCGTTGGTAAGCCGGTTTAGGTTATAAGTCCAGTAATTGGCAATAAACCTTGTGGTGTTCCCAAGAATGTTAGACCTTGGCCTTAGGATGGTGAAATTAATAAAACTGTTATCTAAAGGAAAAGAAAAGTTTGAGGAAAATAAGAATACAGAAGCAGAAACCAATAATATGAACCTAATACACCATGAATTAATAATCCCAGAAATAGAAAATCAACTTAATAAATGGACCCTTCCCAAACTAGATATATCAAATATCTATAAAACTAACTGGAAAGATATGTTTAAATCTGAATATATAGTAAAAACAGTGGATAAAGAAATAGAACTTTTATCAAGTCATGAAAAAATACCATTAATAACTAAGACTTTAATAGCCGAACATATAAAAGAATATAAATATCTTCAAATAGGATCTATACAAATAGCAATAAAACCTCTCTTCAAAAAAGGCATAGATACACCTCTGTTTGTTGCTTTAAGAGATAATAGACTAGTAAAACTTGAAAACCAAATATTAGCAATGTTTGAAACCAATCTGCATAATGGACCAGTATACATAAATAATTACCCAAATTATTCGATAGCTCTTAAAAGACTTCATAATACGGAAAATAATATACTATTAGACATTAAAATCCCTGAAAATGTATGGAATCCAAAATCAATACCTTTAACAATAATATACAGAATTTATTATAAGATGATGAAAACCTAATTAGAACCAGAACCCCCAGAACCAGTAGAAGTTGAAAATATAACTGAATATAAATCAAGAACAGTAGAAGTATCCTTTGCCCCAATACGAAGAATAAATTTACTAAAAGGAACATCTAGTAGAAATACTTTTGTAACAGCTAGAAGATCAATAGATCAATCTAGTCTAATACATCATAGAAGTCTAAAATTAAAATGCATAAAAAACAACCCCACGATACCAATGCCAGAATACGAATATGAAAATATAGAGACGCATAATTCTCCATTTGCTTCCGAAATTCAGCAAGATGATAGTATAATAAACGTAATAACCAAATTCGAGATAAAAAGAATTTTTAGATGAAAAGAATTAAGAAAAAAGAGAATGGTTTTTTAAGACCTTTACTCAAAATGAATTAAAAGAATATCGAGAAAAATATTATAATTATTTAAACTCAATACAAGAAAATATACCTTATATTAAATGGTTTGAAGAAAACTGTTTAGAAAATTTACAAATCAATGTATTACAAAATGCTTGAAAAAAAATGGAAAACAAAAAGTAAAGAAATAATAAGTAAAATTCCTCCTTTGGAAAAAGTAAGGTTTCCTAACATTGAAAATAAAGAAGTAATTGCATCACCCTTCAAAATGAATGGAGAAAAAAGAAATATCAATGATACTCCTAATATAAACGATATTCAAAATTTACATAGTCAATTACACTTTACCAATCAAATATTACACCAAATAGCTCAAAAAACTATTGAAGAAGAAAGTTCACCAAGTAATAAAAAGCTATTAGGAATAACTGACTTACAAAATCATTAATAAACCCTATAAGATTATCAGATAGAGAATTTAAAGAATTTAAAATAGGAAATCAATCAGATAGAATATTAGAAGAAATAAATATAAAATTAGAACAATTAAATGTAAGAAAACTAAATGTAATAGACATTCCCGAGGAAGAACTAGGAGACCTAGAAAATATAGATTATGAAGAAAAGATAAATAGAATAGGAAGGAAATTTAATGCAAATCCAACCACACATAATATGCCAACTACCAGAAATTATTATAGAAGACCAACCTTACCAGACATACAATTCGAAGAATGGAATTTAGAAAGTCCATCCGCTTTTAATGGAACAGGAATAACTGAATGGAACATAGATGGACTAATCGATTATCAATTATTAAGAAAAACTAATGAAATGGCCATGGCTGTCTCAGCATATAGGGCAAAAAACTCAGAAGAACAAACAATACAATTACTAATCCTAGGATTTACCGGATCCTTAAAAGGATGGTGGGAAAATTATCTAACCGCAGATCAAAGACGATTTATTTTAACAGCAGTAAAACAAGAAGGAATTAATCAAATACCCCTGATGGTAGAAACCTTAATAATATCAATTATCCATAATTTTATGGGCGACTCTAACACCTTTGAAGAAAAAACTAGTACCCTGTTACATAATCTAAGATGTCCCACTCTAGGAGATTTTAGATGGTATGTAGATAATTTTATAAGTATGGTAATGACTAGAACAGATTGCAAAGAAACCTTTTGGAAAGAAAGGTTTATTGCTGGACTACCCCCAGTGTTCGCAACAAAAGTACAAGAAAAATTAGCTCAAAAATACCCTGAACCTTTGCAAGATATAACCTATGGAAAAATAATTTCAACTATTAAAAACACTGCCTTAGAAATATGTAATAATCTAAAATTGGAAAAGCAGATTAAAAGACAACAAGAAAGTGGTACAAAAGAATTAGGAGATTTCTGTCTACAATATGGGTATGAACGATTAGATCCCCCCTTCCAGAGAAAAAAAGAAAAAACAAATAATTAAAAGAAAATTCTCTCAAAATAATAATAAGAATATACCTAGAAAATTTAAAAGATAAATAAGAAACAACCCTCCTATAAGTAATAATCAACCTAATTCAAAGAAAGGAATAATTTGTTATAAATGTGGAAGGTACGGACATATGAAAAAGGATTGTAGAGTTCGAGAAAAATACAAAATCTAGATATGAGTGAAGAAATAAAAAATCAAATAGCCAAAATATTGTTATATGAATCAGAAGAAGACCTTAATAATCTAATAGCAACCAATAGTAGTGAAGATGAACTTACCACTAATCCAAGTGAAAAAGAAAATGAAGAAAATTGTGACTGTATATTTAATATTAATGTCTTAACAACTAAAAACAAAATAGCTTTAGAAATGATAGATAAACTTTCAAATGAAGAAGACAAGTTAGAATATTTAACTAAATTAAAAACATTAATATTAAGTGAAAAGGAAGCATAAACTATATCAACAAAAGTAAGTGGTTATGATTTTTTAAAAATATTAAGAAAGGCAATAAACAAAGAAAAACCCGTAAATTTACAAGACTTACAAAAGGAAATAAGCCTTCTAAAAGAAGAAATAAGAGAAATTAAAATTCAACTAGTAGAATTAAAAATAAAAAATGAAATACAAGAAGAAAAATTGAAAATTATAGATAATAAAACTAGTTTACACAGTGAATCAACCTCTGAAAAGGTTAATCAACTAAAAATCTTACAACAAAAATGGCATATAAAAGCTACATTAAAAATTGGAAATAGTTTTCATAAACAATTTATAGCTTTAGTAGACTCTGGAGCTGACATAAATTGTATAAGAGAAGGATTGATACCTACTAAATTTTATGAAAAAACTTTACAAACCCTAAGAACAGCGAATTCTGAAAAACTAAAGGTAAAATATAAATTGTCAAATGCTAGCATATGTAATAAAGGAACTTGTTTTAAAAACACTTTTATATCAACCCCTGATATTAATGAAGAAATGATATTAGGAACCCCGTTTCTAGAATTAATATACTCTTTTGAAGTATCCGAAAAAGAAATAAAATATAAAAACATTTTATTCGAATTTATTAAACCAATAAAAATAAAGAAATATAATTAGTTACTCTGTAAATGAGGAAAACTTTCTATTAAAATTAGAAGCTAAAAATACCCATATAAAATATTTAAAACAAGAAATCGCATACAAAAGAATAGAAGAACAGTTAAAAAATTCCGAAGTAATTACAACCTTTAAAAACCTAGAACAAGAAATTATAAAAGAAGTATGTGTAGAGGTCCCTACAGCCTTCTGGAATAGAAATACTTTTGAAATTGAATTACCCTATGAAGAAGGATATTCAGAAAAGAATATTCCCACTAAAGCCAAACCAAGTACAACTAAATAAAGAAACCCTAGAATATTGTAGAAAATAAATAAAATCTTTTTTAGATAAAAAACTAATTAGACGAAGCAAATCTCCTTGGAGTTGTGCTGCATTTTATGTACAAAATGCCTCCGAAATAGAAAGAGGAGAACCAAGGATGGTAATAAATTACAAACCTTTAAATAAAGTCTTAAAATGGATTAGGTATCCTCTACCTAATAAAACAAAATTAATAAGTAGAATTTATAAGGCCACTATATTTTCTAAGTTTGATATGAAGAGTGGGTATTATCAAATTAAATTAAAAGAACAAGATAAATATAAAATTGCTTTTATAGTACCAGTTTGGGCAATACTGAATGGAATGTAATGCCTATGGGTTTAAAAAATACGCCTTTAGAATTTCAAAAAATAATGAATGATATATTAAACTCTTACTCAAAATTTGTTATTGTCTATATTGATGATGATTAATATTCTCGAATCAATAGAACAACATAAAAAACATTTAAAAATATTTAAAAATGTTATAAAAACCAATGGAATGGTAATATCACAAAAGAAAATAAAATTAGCCCAAACACAAATTAGATTTTTGGGTCATGAAATAAATCAAGGAACTATAACTCCCATTAAAAGAAGTATTGAATTTTCAAAAAAATTTCCGATGAAATAAAAGATAAAGCTGCAATTACAAAGATTCTTAGGATGTTTAAACCGTATATCAGAATTTATACCTAATATTCAAATACTATGTAAACCCCTCTTTAATAGTTTAAGAAAAAATCCTAAACCATGGACTTCAGAAATGACTAAAATAGTAATAGAGGTTAAAAAATTAGTTAAGAATGTACCATGTCTAGGAATACCCAATCCAGAGGCAAACATAATTATAGAAATCGATGCCTCTAATATAGGATACGGGGGGATACTAAAACAACAGTTACATAATAACCCCGAACAAATACCCAACTTCCAAGAATTTTTGAGCTTCATTCCATATTCCTGAGTGATATCTTACTATTTGTTTGGGGTTATTATGTAACTGTTGTTTTAGTATCCCCCGTATCCTATATCAGAGGCATCGGTTTCTATAATTATGTTTGCCTCTGGATTGGGTATTCCTAGATATGGTAGAGTCTTAACTAATTTTTTAACCTCTATTACTATTTTAGTCATTTCTGAAGTCCATGGTTTAGGATTTTTTTTCTTAATCTATTAAAGAGGGGTTTACATAGTATTTGAATATTAGGTATAAATTATGATACATAGTTTAAACATCCTAAGAATCTTTGTAATTGCAGTTTATCTTTTATTTCATCAGGAAATTTTTCTGAAAATTCAATACTTCTTTTAATGGGAGTTATAGTTCCTTGATTTATTTCATGACCCAAAAATCTAATTTGTGTTTGGGCTAATTTTATTTTCTTTTGTGATATTACCATTCCATTGGTTTTTATAACATTTTTAAATGTTTTTTATGTTGTTCTATTAATACATCATCAATATAGACAATAGCAAATTTTTAGTAAGGGTTTAATATATCATTCATTATTTTTTGAAATTCTGAAGGCGCATTTTTTAAACTCATAGGCATTACATTCTATTCGTATTGCCCAAACGGTACTATAAAAGTAGTTTTATATTTATCTTGTTCTTTTAATTTAATTTGATAATACCCACTCTTCATATCAAACTTAGAAAATATAGTGGCCTTATAAATTCTACTTGTCGTTGCCGTCAAAACGAGGCGGTCAGAGCGACGCGATGGTTCCGACTTTCCAATTTTTGCATTTTTATTGGTGTGGTTACAACGCCTTTAGATTGTCCGATAACCAAGCTGAACCTAGGGGCGAGGTTTTCGAAAAGGCGTTCTTGGATTGTCCGATAACCGGGCTAACCCAAGAATTAATTTTGAAAGGTTCTTATGGAGTCGCCACCGATGTTTTTACCGAAAACATCAGAAAAGGAGTGAAAAAGGCGTTGGTTTTCGAAGAACCAACTTTGGTCATTAGAACCATATTTGGGTAAGGGAGTTAGTTACGTGTAAGGGAAGTGTTAGTTCCCTTACGACGCCCCTTTCGGGTTCCCTATGATAAGCCAACTATTTAAATAAGTAAATCGGTGAAAATACGCTTTTACCCTTTATTTACGGAATTTAAAATTATGACTACATGACCCTAATATCTACTGCGCAATTAAAAATAAAGCAGTAAAGGAGAGAGAGAGAATGTATACTAGTGCAAAAAGGGGCTTTTACGTCAGGTATTTAGGGCTTTTTACGTCGTATTTAAGACTGACGTTAAAATGGAAGACGGAAATTTATGTCAGACCCTTTAGCTCGACGCAAATTTACGTTAGTTATCAAGACCCGACGTAATTTTGCGTTGCATATACCACTAAACAGATGTAAAAACTTTCAAAAAATAAAAACAAAAAACAGCAAATTTACGTCGCATATACCATATGCGACGTAAATTTTCTGTTTTTTTTTAAATTGGGTTGATTCTGTTTTACAACTAAAACCTGCAAATATATATTACAACCAGACAGTCCAGAAGTTCAATTTTCTTTAGCTAGTAAATTAAAAATATAATATTATATAATTCAAACTACATAATAAAACAATATAATACAAACATACAAACTAAAAAATCTATTACAAACTAAAAGTTAATACAAACTAAGCTACCTAAACTACATAATACACACAATATAATATGAACAAGAACTTAAAAAATTATGTACTAGAATTATTGAACAAAAAATTTTGCCCATTGTTCTCTAATTTGTGTAATATCATATTCTGGTAATGGAGATGGATCTTGAAATACTTGAAACATTAATTTGACTCTTGTAAACATGCAACATGAATAAAGTTAGATAAACTTAACTAATGTTAAAAGCAATTACCTCCGTCCAAGAATCAATTATACCCGCACAAACTATGACTCTCATCCAATACATAACATAGTAACAACATTCAAACGAGTATGTTTGCTTATTACACTGAAATGATGAAAAAAACATAATGTTATTTTCAAAATTTAAATACAAACAATAATTATGGTATTCACTTATATAAATAAGTTTCTAACCTTAGGATAAATGAAGCTGCAAAGTCTTTGTTCTAGGTTTCCCACTTAGAACATTAGTTCCAAACACGATTCTAAGTGAAAAAAGTCATATATTATTCAATATGTATTTACAATTTAAAAACATAATTAATGAATAAAAGATAAAGTTACCCTTATAATAAGCTTTTCATTTCTTGACTCGATTTCGATGTAAAGAACAAAACCACACCACAGTGTAATCCGGGGTATGATTACAATTAACTCGCCAATGGGACCTACATTGTATGACATAAAAATTAATTACAAAAATATAAATTAAAATACTAACCCTTCAATGTATGGAGCCAAATATATATGTCTTTTTGAGTCACTCATCCATGTTTGCATATATTGTTGGATTCCAACCTTTGTATTTCCAGATTTTTGGATGGATTGAGGCTCAATAAATCCGTATACTTCGGATTTTTCTTGTTCCACACTCAATTTGTCAATGTACCTAAAACAATTAATTATAAGTTTAATATAATTATTATATTCTTAGAAACATAAATGAGAATGACTTACATTGCCCACAATTGTATGATGGAAATGTTTAACATGCAATTTCCCCAGCAATTTCTAAAGCATCGGGCAAGGAAATGTATAATGGAACACTGGAATTCTCAATTCCAAACACTCTAACATCCCATTGTATTCGACACGGTCTCTTCCTCAATCGTGGTAATATGGTCAACAACATAGAGATGGGATCATCATCACATTCTGTCAAATCCTCATACATAATAGGTTGTTTTTTTTTTGCTTAGCACGATGCAAGTCCTCCTAAACAAATGATAACAATTAATTAAACATTTATATAATTATAATACTAGAAAAGAGAAAATAGACAATATATATTACCTTGGTCTGTGCTGATAGTGGCATAACCAAACGTCTTGGCCAAGCTAAGAATGTCCCGCTTGCCTGCCCCACTAATTGAATATCTTCATTAGGAAAAGGCACTAGAGCATTAGCATCATGAACTTCATCAACTACTACTCGTGTCCAGTCTGCCTGTAGAGGGACACCATGGATGGTTAAACCACCCTCAAAAACTCGACCAATAACCACTAGACGTGGGGGGTCATCTTCAACATATAACTCACACTGGTGTGATGCATCAGTCTGAGTATATTCTCCTGAAGGATCGCAGCGAGTGGCAGCACAACTCCCTTTAGTGCTGACTCGAACAACATCATGTTCAATTGTTTGAGGTGTTCCTTGAGTGTCATTCGAGAGCGGGCGAGAGATTCAATTTTCTCATCAAACTCTTGCTGCAAGGACTGCCTTATTTGATTTAACTTTTCTTCAAACTGCATCTCCATTTTATGCAAGGCCTCTTGGCTGCAAGAGTCAGTAGTGGTCCTTCGTGATGTTGGACCAAAGTAATCACAAAGGCTCCAGGATCCACCAGCACCACGAACACGTCCTGAGTAATCTGGTTTTCCTATGGCTGTTGCCAATATATCTTGTCGACCATGAGGAATAAATGATCCTTGGGTGCTCTACTCAACTAAATCATCCTACAACACATTAAAAATAATTAAGTCATACACTAACTTTCACATTAGAATCAATTCAAATTGACATTATAACTTACGATTTTATGAGCAATGATTCGTGCAGACTTAGAAGTCATTTGTCCATCAGATTTTGTCCGGGCTAACTTCCACATCTCATAGCGAGGGGGTGGAGATGCAAGGTCAGTAGACTCAACTCCTGCTGACTCTTCTCTGGCTTTCATGAGACATTGCTCCAATAATGCATACCCTCCTCGTGACAATACATGGGGTGCATCATTCAACCTTTGACGTTGTTGGGCAGCACATCTTTTATCCTGCCAAGAGGGGTCCATTCGGCTGACACAAAACTGTAACCAATCCTCCTCACTAATTTCATACTTTAGACAGGGAGATTCATCTTGAAACTTTCCAAATACATACTCCCGTGTCAAGAAAGTCTTAAAGTCCCTCCATCTAATGGCAATGGAGGATAAAATCTTCTTCCTCATCACCTCAGTGTTAGGAACATCAAAATTTTGTCTGTGAAATGACCAATAAATGTTAAATTCAATTAATAATGATATATAAAGTATTCAACAAATATAGAAATACCTGAACATCCTGCCACATGAGGTTCTTCTCAGTTTCCTCTACATCATCCCAAGATGGAGTAGTAATCGAAAAATGGTGTCGAGCTATTAGTCCCAAATAGCTCTTAAACTTAGCAGCATTTGGGCCAGATGCCTTAGCAGAACGTGGATCAACTTCAACTTGAGTTTTCTCTCTAGCTACCCTCCTTGCTGTCAACCCCTTTAACCGAGTGATAGATCTACCTTTACCTCCTCTTCCGCTCCTGCCACTGCCACTACCAGTACCAGATGTGGAATCCGACATATCCTGAAAAATAAAACAATATGAAGTCAACATACTTTATAAGTTAGAATAAAAAGAACTAGAAAATGTGAAGATAAACACCTATTATGTTGGTATGTTTTCCCATATCCCTTCCTCATGATCACTTCGAATTGCATGTATGTCATCAACTTCATTGTCAATTATGTCATCAAATGGTCTACTTGAAAATGAAGGTGTTTCATGTATATCTAGAGACTCATCTTCATGAATTCCGTGCATGCTTCTTCCTTCAAGGACAATTGACCATCTCTCATTACATGGATCCTTGACATAAAATATTTGTCTCGCTTGATATGCCAAAATAAAAGGTTCATCCTTATACCCAACTTTACTCAAATCAACCAAAGTAAATCCTAGGTCATCTGTTCGCACACCCGTATTCCCTTCAACCCATTTACACTTGAAGATAGGCACCCTAAAAGTAACATAATCAATTTCCCATATCTCTTGTATGACCCCAAAATAACTCATAGAAGCTGTGATAGGATTTTTGTCTTTAGAACTAGAAAAATGCATAGATTCAGCTTGAATTGTGACCCCACTATTTTGTAATCTACCTTTATCATCTTCTATTTTTTAGTAGAAACAATAATTATTAATGTCATACCCACCAAATGTAATGACATCACTATTAGGCCCACGAGCAAGTCTCAAAAGTGTTTCTGAAACATTAATCTCAACATATACCCTTTTTTTAAACCAAGAAAGGAAACTTTTGTTATGTTCATTCAATACCCATTTTTCATTCATTCGTGGATGTGTTGCCTTTATTTCAATTATGTGTTGTGATATGTAAGGGATTACTTCATCAGTGTTGTTCAATATGTATAAATGTGCTTGGTCAACTTCTTTCCGACTAACATTTTTAATCTTTAAATTTCGAGTACCCTTACCTTCACATCTTCCATCATGTCTCATCTTAGGAATACCTATTGGTTCTGATTTTGACATGTATCCTAAACAAAACTCAATGGCTTCTTCTGCAATGTACCTTTCCACAATAGAAGCTTCTGGCCTGTACTGATTCTTCACATATCCTTTTAAGATCTTCATGTATCTCTCAACAGGATACATCCATCTAAGAAAAATTGGCCCACATAACCGAATTTCCCTTACCAAATGGACTATCAAATGCACCATGATATCAAAAAATGAAGGGGGAAAATACATTTCTAACTGGCACACTATTACAATTGCTTCATTTTCTAATTCATCTAACTTTCTTGGATCAATTACCATTTTACAAATGGCGTTGAAAAACAAACATAACCGAGTAATAGCAAATCTAACAGAAGTTGGTAAGATGTTTCGAATAGCCACTGGTAAAAGTTGTTGCATCAACACATGACAATCATGAGACTTTAAACCAACTAATTTCAACTCTTGCATAGACACAAGATCTTAACATTTGAGGAGTATCCTTGTGGCACTTTGACCTCACATAAACACTCACAAAAGCTTCTCTTTTCTTTCTTTGATAGAGTATGACAAGCTGGAGGTAAGTAAGTACGTTTTCCAACTGATTGTGGATGTAATTCAGAACGTATACCCATGTCTGCCAAATCTTGTCTTGCTTTTATTCCATCTTTTGTCTTTCCTTTTATGTTAAGCAATGTCCCAATTATACTATCACAAACATTTTTTTCAACATGCATCACATCTATACAGTGTCTAACTTCCAACTTACACCAATAAGGAAGATTGAAGAATATAGACTATTTCTTCCAAATGTTTTTCTCATTGGATTTTTTTGGGTCTTTCCAAACACAATATTAATATTTTTCACTTGCTCATATACTTGTTCACCATTGTGTGGTACTGATGGCACTGCATTCTCCTGACATCCATTAAATGCTTTTTTCATTTTACGATATGGATGATTAGCAACTAGAAACTTTTTATGCCTATTGTATGCATTTTTTTGTCCATGTTTCAATTGGATATAACTTGTGTCTTCTTGACATAAAGGACATGCTAAATGACCTTTCACACTATAACCGCTCAAATTACCATATGCTGGAAAATCATTTATAGTACAAAATAACATTGCACGCAACCTGAAATTCACTTCATGATATGAATCAAATACATCCACTCCTATTTCCCACAACATCTTCAAATCATCAATTAAAGGACTAAGATATACATCTATGTCATTTCTTGGTTGTCGAGGTCCTGAAATCATAATAGATAACATCATATATTTTCTCTTCATGCATAACCAAGGAGGTAAATTGTAAATGATCAACAAAATTGCCCATGAACTATGTTTACTACTTAAATTTCCATAAGGATTCATCCCATCTGTAGCTAATCCAATTCTCAAGTTTCTTGGCTCTGCACCAAATTCTGGAAAGGTTTCATCAATCCTTTTCCATTGTGGAGAATCAGCTGGATGTCGAAGAAGATTGTCACATTTTCTACCATTTGCATGCCATGTCAAGTTTCTTGCATCTTCTTTTATGGCAAATAATCTTTTAAACCTAGGTATAATTGGAAAATACCATAACACCTTAGCAGGGGGACCATCTAGTTCTTCCTCACCACTACTTTCCTCAACTTTGTTTTTGAACCTCGACAAACCACATGTCGGACACATCTTTAATTTAGCAAAATCGTTTCTGTACAATATACAATCATTAGGACATGCACGTATCTTCTTGTACTCTAAACCCATTGGACATAATATTTTCTTTGCCTCATAGTTACGAATAGGTAATGTATTATCTTCAGGAAGCATCTCCTTCAATAACTCCAATAATTCGGTGAAACTTGTATCAGTCCATCCATTTCTTGCTTTTGAAGTAAACAATTTTAAAGTTGCTGATAATCTTGTAAAACTACATCCTATGTACAATTGTTGCGCAAAATCAGATTTCAAAGAATCATATAGATGTGCTTTTATAAAATTTTCTTCACCAATATCACGTATCATATCCTCTAGATTATCATCCATCCCTTCATCAAAATTATTTGTAGTTGACACAGTTGGGATGTCTAATATTTCTCCATGCCATGTCCATATTGTATAACTCTTAATAATACCATAAACAAACAAGTGATCACGTATATCCTCAAGTTTATGACGAATTTGATTCAAACAACGAACACATGGACAATAATATGTCCCTTTCATAGCTTTTCCATTTTCACTAGCAAATTCAAAAATTCCTCAACTCCCTTTTCGTACTCTTCACTAATACGACGTGCATTCATCCAACTTCGATTCATATTATGTTATAAAGTTTCGTCACTCCTAGAGATTTAAAAATTATATGTAAAAATAAATTAATATGCAAACAACAAAGCACGTAAATGGAGTGTGTAAACCAAAAATGCACTCAAATAAATAAACAAATAATTACATTCCAATAACAATCCAGTGGAGACATTCATACAATAACGTGATTGAGATCCCCAAAAACAACCACGGATTCAATTTAAACATATAGCAATGATATAGAACACTAACCTCGAGTGTAGACAAAAAATGATTTCAAACTCGAATCCAATTGGGGAGAAATATCAAGTTCGTAAAATGACACACAATGTTGATGTTTTTCCCTATCAAACTGATCGAAAATGGTGTGCAGAGGTAGCTGTTGTCGTCGTTCTCATCGTCGTTCTCAAAAACCCTTGTTGCGCGAGACCAGGGAGCAGGTCTTGGGGGAAATAAAAGGGACTTTTTACGTCGCGCACCCCAGCACGCGACGTAAAAAGCCTCTTTTACGTCACAGCTACGTGGCGCGACGTAAAAGAAGGCTTTTTACGTCGCGTGCTGGGGTGCGCGACGTAAAAGTTTTGTCTCTTATTTACAAAATTGCCACCGTGTTTTATTTACGTCGAATATTTTTACATGCGACGACAATTGGGTGACGTAAAAGCCCTTTTTTTCACTAGTGGTAGAAACCTCCGAGGCAAGCTTTCTATTAATTTCTTGAAAATTAGGGTGCTTTTTGGCAGCCCTTCATTCTTTACAGCGCCAGAAACCTCTCAAAAACGCTATAAAAACTCTTAGAAACTCTCAAAACTCCGGAAGTGCATCGGAGGGGTTGTAGGAAGAGAATTTGAGGAAGTGACAAGAGAGAGAATGGAAGAACTGTGTGAAATGAGGGGAATGGCGCGACTATTTATAGGGATTCGCGCCTATTCGAGATGGTCGTCTGAGAAGGTCGGGACGACCGTCTCGCCATTCGAGATGGTCGTCTCACCTTGCAAAAATGGCAAGAAGGTCGTCTCGCCAACCGGGTGGGCCGTCTTGCCAAACAAGACGGCAGTCTCGACTTGCAGAAGTGGCGAGATGGCAGTCCCGAGAAGTGAGACGGCGGTCTCGACCCTAAAAGGCGAAAATCCTTATTTACATGCAGAAAATCCCTCCTATCCTAGTATGGGGCCTAATAGTCTCTCCTAGTGGCTTCTTAGGCTTCGTCCATCTTCGAATAGAAGGTCTTCTGGTCTTTATTATGAGGCTGGGCAAGATTTGGGGTCTACAACTGCCCCCCCTTTACCTGACCAGTCGACTGTTGGCCTGTTGTGCCAAGAAGATTGACTGGAAGGTAAAGGAGTTGACCCTCTTGCGCAGTTACCCTTCGGATGTTCCGTCTTGCAGCGATTGATCTTCTAGGGAAAATTTGTGTTGTGCACCTCCAGGATACTCCTTCTGACGGTAGCCGATCCCTTTGGTTGACATGTGGTAGAACCTCAGGATACTACTTCTGACGGTAGCCAATCCTTCGGTTGATGGGTATAAATCCCCCATCAGGCTGGTAGTCCGCTGTGCGTCGGACTGGATGAGTATGAACCCCCCATCAGGCTGGTAGTTGCAGTCCGCTGTGCGTCAGACTGGATGAGTATGAACCCCCCATCAGGCTGGTAGTTGCGACTTACTGATCCGGCTTGAGCGCAGATTAGGCGCACTGCGTGCGCAGGTTGATAGGTATGAACCCCCTATTAGGCTGGTACAGTCCACTGCGTTGGACTGGTGGTGGTGGCGGCTTAGTGCTCGGGTGGCTCATGCGCCGGTGCTGAGATGCGTTCTCTTGCTTTTTGATATTTGTTTTTGACTTTTCTGAGGTAGTCATCTGGTTTTTGCCGGGGATTCTTTGGTTTTTATTGATCCACCGGGGAATTGATTGCCTTCCCGGGGATCTAATTTTGATTTCCCCCTTGAGGGAATGGAGTTTTGACTCCTTGTTGGATGTTGTTGGTATGAGATGGCTTTGCTGATACTCTTGTTGGGTTTTCTGATTCCTTCTTTTTCGTTGATTTTCCCTTTTCTGAGGTGACCCACTTAGGGATTTTATTGATTGCCTAAAAGTTAGGATTGATTTCGCCTTTTTTCGCGATTTATCTCTTTTTTATCGCGATTTTGAAATATGGTTTTTTTATGGGGATAATGAGTAAGCCTTTTTACTTTTTAGTCTCTTTTTTTTTGGGGGGGGTCCACTAGTGAGGAAGTTTTCTTTCTTTGGTGATCCATCAGGGAATTAGTTGACTTCCTGGGGATCTGATTTTTCTTTTCTAGGGATGGAGTCTTGGCTCCTTTGATTGATGTTGATGCGAGCTAAACTTGTGAAGCTCTTATTCCACTAGGGGATGAGAATCTCTTATTTCTTTTTGTAGATTTTTAGGAGATCCACTTGAGGATTTTTATTTGGCCTTCTCTGTCATGGCCTTCTTTGTCATCTGCTGGAGATGAAGGGTTTTCTTTCTTCTTTTCTCTTCTTTCTTTTTATTGAGCCCTTGATGGTTTGGACTCTTTTGACTGTTGATGATGATGGGCTCTTGGAGCCTTTATTCTCCATTGGGGAGCGTGGAGGAGACTTTGGGTGAGTGTGCTTGGTGAGTCATGTGATGGCGATGCTGAGCCATGAGGAGTATTTTTGTGTTGCCTCTGGAGTAGGCAAGGATCCGCTTGGGGATAACTAAGCCTTTCCGTCGGCTTTTTATGATGTCTGATGATTGTGCCCTCTTTTATTGGGTAGAAAAATGATGACTGGAGCTTTGGCTTCTGGAAGCTTCTTATGACAACTCGCTCCTCTTTCTTGAGGGAGAGCAATGTTTGGAGACTTATTACTTTCTTGTGCCTTCTTTTCTGGGTAGAAGGATGGTAGTTGGAGCTCTTGATTTTCATAAGCTCTTATTCTGCTGAGTCGCTTGATTGACGACTTGCTCCATTTTCTTGAGGGCATTATTTGGAGACTCGGTCTCGGTGATCCTGTTTTCAATCACAAACACGGAGCTAGTCTCCTTATATGCATGAATGGTTTTTGTTTTATTTATTTTAAGTGATTTTTATTTCTTCCATTTTTTACCTTGACAAAGTCGTTTTGTGCAACTACTTGTGTGTGGATGCCCTAAATGCAATCTATCCTTTTTGATCGATGCATCTGGAAAAGTGACTGGCATTCTCCTGCTTGACTTTCATGATTATGATTGTAGACCCCAAATTTTGCCCGACCTCCAAATAAAGAGTAAAAGACCTCCTATTCGAAGATGGAAGAAGCCTAACAAGCCACTAGGAGAGACTATTAGGCCCCATACTAGGATAGGAGGGATTTTCAGCACGCAAATAAGTTTTCTCGCCTTTTTGGGATGAGACCGCCATCTCGCCCCATGCAAGTGGCGAGACGGCAGTCTCGTTTGACGAGACGGCGGTCTCGACCCTGTCAAACGATAACGGCGGTCTCGACCTGTCAGGTGCAAAAAACTATAAATAGGGGCCTCCATTCCCTCATTTCCACACAGTTTCTCCTCCTTCTCTCTAGAATTTCTCTCTCTAGAACCCCTCCAAAGCATTTCTGGAGTTTCTGAGCGTCTCTAAGAGTATTTTTAAGCGTTTTGAGAGGTTTACAAAGCTGTGTAGAGTGAAGGGCTGCCAAAAAGCACCCAAGTTATTAAAGAATTAAATAGAAAAGCTTGCCTCGGAGGTTTCTATACTTTCTCTCTTTATTTTAGTGCTTTAATCTTCATTATGCAATAGAAGCTAGGGCCATGTAGTCATAATTTTAATTCGGCAAATAAAAGGGTAAAAGCGTATTTTTCCGGTTTAATCATTTACATAAAGCTGGCCTATCATAGGGAACCCGAAAGGGGGCGTCATAAAGGAACTAACACTTCCTTTATACGTAACTAACTTCCTTACCCAACTCTGGTTCTAACGACCAAAGTTGGTTTTTCGAAAACCAACGCCTTTTAACTCCTTTTCCGATGTTTCCGGTAAAAACATCGGTGGCGACTCCACAGAACCTTTCAAAACTAGCTTGTGGATTAGCTCGGTTATCGGACAATCCAAGAGCACCTTTTCGAAAAATTCGCCCTTAGGTTCAGCCCGGTTATCGGACAACCTAAAGGCGTTGTAACCACCAACAAAAAACGCGAAAATAAAGAGGGTCGAAACCATCGCGTCGCTCCGACCGCCTCTTTTTGACGGTGGCGACAGATGGCGACTCCAGTGGGGAAGCCTCGAGAGTTGATCCCATTTAGTGATGGGCCAGCTTAAAAAATAAATAAACCAAGAAAATAAGGCTTTTGCCCTTACCTTGTATTATAGCATGTTTTACGATTTGGCTTTAATAATTGTTGCTTGTTTATACTTACGCAATTGTGTGAAATACAAACTGTACACAAACCCTTGCACACAACAGTTCCCTCTATACCCGGGGACAAGTGAGAAAACCATAGGGAGTGGGTGGCAGGTACGGTTCGCTGTAGTGATGACCTTGTGCCCACCGGTGTGATCGGAAACCACCACTTAAGGTGATAACCTTCCTCTTTTAGCAACAAGACTGACTATGGCCTTAGTGCTAAGCATGGTCGGAAGGCTGGAGAGTGGGGACCCTATAATGGGGGCACCTTGGGGGCCTTAGCCTGGTGAGAACAGTTAGAACCTACCCTCGCCAATGCACTTTTCTGGAGGAAAACCCTACCTCGTGATAAAAATGAATTCTTGCCTATTCGTGGATGATCGAATTGTGTGTGCATATGTTTGCTGCATTTGTCTGTTGCATAGCATAAACAAACAACAGAAAAAAAATCACAAAAGTAATTTCACAAATAAACGCCCTTATCTCGGACAGTCTGCCTTTTAGCTAGCCTGGTTTCAGGTTCTTTGTAAGCTAAGTAGCCACGCAGTTCCGACAGAAGAGATAACAAGCTATAAAATGAACAAATAAATAAAAATAAAATACTAAATTTTGTTTCCAAAACAATAAATGGGACCTGATTCATAAACATCCCAAATCATTCATATAGGTAGTTTATTTTTCGAAAAAATATGTATCATACAAAACATGATAAACAGAAAACAAACACTCATGTAGACCCCTAATTTTGCCCGGCCTCTCAATAAAAGTTATGGAAACTTCACACGAAGATAAAGATCGCCCAGCTAATCAATAAACACTAAGAAGACCTCCCACAACCACACAGAGTTCATCCAATTTCTCGACAAAACCTGAAGAGACCTCTCATAACAAGATAAAGCTCGCCCGACATCTTAATGAAGGCCAAGAAGACTTCCTATATGAAGATAAAGCTTCAACGGACACCTATCGGCATCAACCAACGTCCGAAAAAAGCAAGGAAAGCTTCCCAGGGTCCCAGAACGCAAAAACTGGACAAAACAGGTCGAGACCCCCGTCCCAGAGTTGGGACGGCCATCCCAACTAACCTAGGACAAGTGAGATGCGCGTCCCACATGTGGGACGGCCGTCCCAAGTCCCAAGGGGGCTGGCTCTGTGTTAAAAATGCAAGTGGGACGGCCGTCCCACCCTAGACGGCCGTCCCAGACGTGGCAGGCAGCGAAAACTATAAATAGGAGGCTCATTTGCTCATTTTCCACACTCCAGACAACTGAGAGCACTTGTCTACTTCTCTCTCTCTCTTTCGAATGATCTTTCTGATTGCCTTAAAGAGGTAACAATCAGTTAAGGAATTATATTCCGGCATTCGATTCTTCTATAAAATTTTAGTCGAGTCGAGTTTATTTGTGAGGAGAGTCGTTGTAGAGCGAGGGACTGCTGAAACGCGTCCTATTGTAAAAGAGTTGCAATACAAAGCTTGCTACGGAGGTTCTTTCCAATTCTCTTGTTTTTACTGCTTTATTTATTGCTTTATGAAATGTAAATAAGATCATGTAGATAGCCATATTTATTGTACAAATAAAATAGGGTAATAGCGTAATTTCTTGTAATCTCTACTTAAATGAATTAATCCGTCATAGGGAACCCGAAAGGGGCGTTGTGGGGTGCTAATACCTTCCCCACACGTAACTAACTCCCTTACCCAACTCTGGTTATAATGGCCAAGTGCGGTTTTTCTACATGATGTTTGCGTATTTTGATTTTGAAAGAATAAACTATCTATATGAATGTTTTATGAGTATAATATTTTTGGACCAGGTCTTATTTACAAACTTTGGAAAAATGGATTTTTTATTTGTTTGTTTATTTTATAGCCTTTTATCTCTTCTATCGGAACTGCGTGGCTACTTAGCTTACAAAGAACCTGAAACCAGGCTAGCTAAAAGGCAGACTGTCCAAGATAAAATGTGGCTTTATGCGAAAGAATATTTAACGTTCCTTATCTCTTCCGTCAGAACTGCGTGGCTACTTAGCTTACAAAGAACCTAAAACCAGGCTAGCTAAAAGGCAGACTGTCCGAGATAAGGGTGTTTATTTGTGAAAAATATATTTGGTTTTTGTTGTTTTGTTGTTTGTTTATGCTATGCAACAGACAAATGCAACAATCATATGCGCACACAATTCGATCATCCCCGAACAGGCGAGATTTTTGTTTTTATCACGAGGTAGGATTTTCCTGCAGAAAAGTGCATTGGCCAGGGTTGGTTCTAACTGTTCTCACCAGGCTAAGGCCCCCAAGGTGCCCCCATTATAGGGTCCCCACTCTCCAGCCGTCCGACCATGCTTATCACTAAGGCCATAGTCAGTCTTGTTGCCAAAAGAGGAAGGTTATCACCTTGAGTGGTGGTTTCCGATCACACTGGTGGGCTCAAGGCCCTCACTACAGCGAACCGTACCTGCCACCCACTCCCTATGGTTATCTCACTTGCCCCCGGGTATAGGGGGAACTGTTGTGTGCAAGGGATTGTGTGCAGTTTATATTTCAAGCAATTGCGTAAGTATAAACAAACAACAATTTATTAAAGCCAAACATTAAAACATGTTATAATACAAGTTAAGGGCAAAAGTGTTATTTTCTTGGTTTATTTATTATTTAAGCCGGCCCATCACTAAATGGGATCAACTCTCGAGGCTTCCCCAGTGGAGTCGCCATCTGTCGCCGCTGTCTCAAAAGAGAAGGTCGGTCGGAGCGACGCGATGGTTTTTCGACCCTTTTGATTTTCGCGTTTTTTATGGGTGGTTACAACGCCTTTAGGTTGTCCGATAACCGGGCTAACCTAGAGGCGAGGTTTTCGAAAGGTGTCCTTGGGTTGTCTGATAACCGGGCTAACCCAAAGACTTATTTATTTTGGGTTCTATGGAGTCGCCACCGATGTTTTTACCGGAAACATCGGAAAAGGTTTTTAAAAGGCGTTGGTTTTCAAAAACCAACTTTGGTCATTAGAACCAGCGTTGGATAAGGGAGTTAGTTACGTGTAAAGGGAGTATTAGTCCCTTTTCGACACCCCTTTCGGGTTCCCTATGATAGGCCAGCTTTTATTGTTAATAAATAAACCGAAAAATACACTTTTGCCCTTTTTATTATGCAGAATTTAAAGTGATGACTACATGGCCCTAATCTATTGCATAATTTAAATTAAAGCAATAAAAGTAGAGAGGGAGAAATTAAACCTCCGAAGCAAGCTTTGTTTTTATATTTCTTTAAAAAGAGGGTGCATTTTGACAGCCCTTCACTCTACAAGACGTCTGAAACTCTTCTAAACGCCGAAAAATGCTCTCAAAGACACTCAGAAACTCCGGAAATGCGTCAGAGGGATTCTAGAGAGAAGTTTTAGAGAGAAGGCAGAGCTAGAAGCTTGTGGTGTGTGGAAATGAGGGGGGGAGGACCCCTATTTATAGGTTTTCGTGCCTGGCAGTGGCGAGACAGTCGTTCTCGTCTGACAGGGTTGAGACCGCCGTCTCGCCAAACGAGACCGCCGTCTCGTCCTACGCAGGTGGCGAGACCGCCGTCTCGCCAAACGATACCGCCGTCTCGCCATTCGCAGGTGGCGAGACCGCCGTCTGGGAAAGCGAGACCGTCGTCTCGCCATTCGCAGGTGGCGAGACCGCCGTCTCATCCAACGAGACGGAGGTCTCGCCACTTGCCTGAGGCGAGACGGTGGTCTCGATTTCGAGACGACGGTCTCGTCCCAAAGAGGCGAGAAAACTTATTTTTTGTACAGAAACTCCCTCCTATCTTAGTATGGGGCCTAATAGTCTCTCCTAATGGCTTGTTAGGCTTTATCCATTTTCAAATAGGAGGTCTTCTGGTCTTTATTTGGAGGTCGGGCAAGATTTGGGGTCTACACCTGGCTTCTATTAGAGGATAGTTTAGTTGTTGAGCACCTCGGAAGCAATGAACATATTTTAAATACAAAACGCGAGTCTAAACCATCTTTTCGCGACCGCTCGCATTAAACGTTCGAGATGTCCCTAGACGTCGGAACGGACGGCGGCGACAGATGGACGGTCGTCTCAAACCTCCATGCGCGGCCTATATATGTGGGGCGCGTGTTTTGGCTCTAGAACCCCATTCCAAGCTTCCTATCTTGCTCTGCCTCCCTTTCTACACTCTCCTAGCACTCTTAAGCAAGTAGAACCGACAATGGAACGAGGAGAAGCCTCATCCAGGAGAAAGCGCACCAGACCCACTGTTGGAGGAACTACTGCTACCAACAATTTGCTGGCAGAGCCACACCAACAAAGATTGGCGAATATCCAGCAATCCTCCTGGTATCCCATGCTGCGTCTGGATTTCGAAATCCTGGCTATGTTCGGATGGGATCAAGACGTCAGAAGGTTCATCCACAACATAGGATGGGACTTTCTGCTCCGCGAGCCACCTACCCGGATCCACCGCACTGCTACGATGGAATTCCTTGCCTCGGTCAGTCTGGCCGAAATGCCTTCTACTATGCCCGGAGTACCGCCCACTCAAGCCGTCTCTTACTGGATGGATGGCGCCTACCGGACCACTTTCCTAGATGACTTCAATGTCATCATGGGCTTCTGTCAGAGGGCAGACACCAGGACGCCGGAGTATAGGGCGGCGTATCTCGAGAAGCCAGCTACCCTCACCACCACCAACATGTGGAAAGAGATCACTGGAGCTCACAACCTGCCAACACACTTGAAAGGGGCATCCTTCTCTCCCCCGCTTCGCATATGCCATAAGCTGCTAGCCGGGACCTTACATAGGAGGAAAGAGAGCCAAGGGAAGGTAACATTAGCCGACCTTTTGATCGTCTACTGCATGCATCAGGGGCATAGGTGCAACCCCGGCTATGCTTTTCTGAAATCTATTAAGGACTACGGAACTCGTGGTCCAGCAGGAGCCATCATAATAGCTCCTTTTCTCACCCCTCTAGCTGAATATTGGGGTTGTACCAACGGAGAAGACATCCCGGCTAGCCTCCAACCAGAGCCGATCAATGGCACGATGTTGGCCCACATGAACATCCTCAACAGGCAAGGAGCAGGGTTTATCTTAAACCCCATCATCTCATTTTTGGTGGATATGCGTGACTTCGATACACCGCAGGACATCCCTACGACTTCAGAGTCCCATCAGCAGTCCTACGATCCTGACTTCGCCAGCCTGTACCGACGCCTGGATGATGAGCACGCCTATATGGAAGGAGAATTCCAGTTCATACGTCAGCAGTTTAGCCAGCTGACTATGAGGCAAGACAGGACCGACCGCCAGATAGAAGGCTTGGTCCAGACTCAGGCGAGGTTCTAGCGCCGCTTGCTCCGCCGCATTCCTTCACCAGCACCATCCTCCCATTCCAGCCCCGAGGCAGAGGACTAGGAGTAGTTTTTTAATAGCTTTTAGTATTTAAAAAAAATGCTTGAATGTACCACAAAAAGCGAAGTAATAAATAAAAGTTGTTATTTCTGTTTACATTCCAAAAAGCCCACGTGTACAAAATTAAAAGGCACACGTGATATATTAAAAAGACAGATTTCAAATAACTCGCGATAAAGATCAAGATCGCGAAAGAAAAAGGCGAAATCAAAATCATTTCAGCAAAATAAAGAGCTTTAAAGAAAATAGCTCTAATCAAAATCCTTCCATCCAAGAAAGAAGGAAACCATCAAAATGAAAAAGCCAATGGAAAGGTTTGATTATCCCCAAGAGGATTCATGCCTACTCCAGAGGCAAAGCAAAAAGACTACCTCACGACTCAGCTACATCGCCACATGAGTCAACAAGCATGCTCATCCAGAATCTCCACTTCATTTCCCAAAGGAGAATAAGGACTACTCAAAAGTCCATCAAAGAAAATACGGAGTCAAATCCTCCACATCACCAGGGGGCAACAGAAGGAAAAGAAAGAAAAAACTTTTCATCCCCTAACGGAGGCCACCACAGAAAAAGGCTGCACGAAGATCCCCAAGAAGAACATATCAAGAAAAGTCTACAAAAAGAAAGAAAAAAGAAGAAAATATCTTCACCCCACTCAATAAAGGGCCTCACAAAGCCAGGAGCCAGAACTCCATCATACCCCCAGGAAACCAACAAATTCCCCAGGGCCGATAAAAAGGAAAGAGAAGAAAAGAAAAACCTCTTCATCCCCAACAGATGATAAAAAGCCTGCGTGTACAAAAGAAAAAGGGCACACGCATTTAAAACCAAAAATCCAAAATCGCGAAAAAGCACAATCGCAAGGAAAAAGCAAAAAACCCATTCCCCAATGGAATAAGAGCATAGGCAAAGCAAGCTCAAAACAGCAAACATCCAACAAGGAGTCAAAACTCCATTCCTCCCCAGGGGGCAAATCAATCCCCCGGTGGATCACCAAAAAAAAAAAAAATTATCCCCCAGCAAGCCTACCAGCAAAAGGCAAAATACAAATTCATATCCTCAGGGAGTTAACCGCCTATAACACCCAATATGAATATCCCCAGTGAAAGGCAAAACCTTCATTCCCAAGAATGCCTATGCCTACTCAGAGGCAAGCAAAGAGCCGATATCCCCAAGAAACGGGAAATCAACCTATGCAAGAGGCAATGCAAGCACAAAGCTTTCAAAAAGCATCCACCTACTCAGAGGTATTATCAAGAACAAATATCCTCAAGTAGAACATCAGCCTATTCAGAGGCGGAAAAAACAACAAAGCCTTCACCACTATTGAAGCATCTACCTAATCAAGAGGCACAATCAAACCAAAAATCCCCAATGGATTCCCGCCTAAATAAGAGGCAACCAGCAAAGAATCCCCGGCAAAGCCGAATGGCTAAACAAGAAAAGCCAAAAACAAGAAATCCCCGGTAAAACTGGATGGCTAAACAGAAAAGCCAAAAATCGGAAATCCCCGGCAAAACCGGATGGCTAAACAGAAAAGCCAAAAACAAAGAATCCCCGGCAAAGACCGGATGGCTAAACGAAAAAGCCAAAAACAAAGAAACCCCGGTAAAACTAGATAACTAACAGAAAAGTCAAAAAGTCAAATCAAATATTCCCCACGGAATGGGCGCAAACAATAAGTCGCCAATACATCTCCAAAACCAGATGACCACAGGATTGACTATCAAAAAGTCATCCTAAAAGCCTTGCAAAATGGGGTTCAGACCAGGTGGGGGTAGGTACCCATTAGAGCCTTGCAAAACGGGGTTCGGACCAGGTGGGGGTAGGTACCCATCAGAGCCTTGCAAAACGGGGTTCGGACCAGGTGGGGGTAAGTACCCACCAAAGCCTTATAAAATAAGGTTAATACCGGATGAGGGTAGGTACTCATCAGAATCTAGCAAAAATGCAGATTCGTACCAGGTGGGGGTAGGTACCCACCAAAGCCTTATAAAATAAGGTTAATACCGGATGAGGGTAGGTACTCATCAGAATCTAGCAAAAATGCAGATTCGTACCAGGTGGGGGTAGGTACCCACCAAAGCCTTAAAAAAAAAGAAAAAAAAAGGTTTATACCGGATGAGGGTAGGTACTCATCAGAATCTAGCAAAAATGCAGATTCGTACCAGGTGGGGGTAGGTACCCACCAAAGCCTTATAAAATAAGGTTAATACCGGATGAGGGTAGGTACTCATCAGAATCTAGCAAAAATGCAGATTCGTACCGGGTGGGGTAGGTACCCACCAAAGCCTTATAAAATAAGGTTTATACCGGATGAGGGTAGGTACTCATCAGAATATAGCAAAAATGCAGATTCGTACCAGGTGGGGGTAGGTACCCACCAAAGCCTTATAAAATAAGGTTAATACCGGATGAGGGTAGGTACTCATCAGAATCTAGCAAAAATGCAGATTCGTACCAGGTGGGGGTAGGTACCCACCAAAGCCTTATAAAATAAGGTTAATACCGGATGAGGGTAGGTACTCATCAGAATCTAGCAAAAATGCAGATTCGTACCGGGTGGGGGTAGGTACCTACTAAAGCCTTATAAAATAAGGTTTATACCGGATGAGGGTAGGTACTCATCAGAATCTGTCAAAATATAGATTCATACCAGGTGGGGGTAGGTACCCACCAAAGCCTTATAAAATAAGGTTTATACCGAATGAGGGTAGGTACTCATCAGAATCTGTCAAAATGCAGATTCATACCAGGTGGGGGTAGGTACCCACCAAAGCCTTATAAAATAAGGTTAATACCGGATGAGGGTAGGTACTTATCAAAATCTGGCAAAAATACAGATTCGTACCAGGTGGGGGTAGGTACCCACCAAAGCCTTAAAAAATAAGGTTTATACCGGATGAGGGTAGGTACTCATCAGAATCTAGCAAAAAGGCAGATTCGTACCAGGTGGGGGTAGGTACCCACCAAAGCCTTATAAAATAAGGTTAATACCGGATGAGGGTAGGTACTCATCAGAATCTAGCAAAAATGCAGATTCGTACCGGGTGGGGGTAGGTACCCACCAAAGCCTTATAAAATAAGGTTTGTACCGGATGAGGGTATGTACTCATCAAAACTTAAGAAGAATGCATTAGGTGGAGTAAAATACTTGCCTAATCATTACAAAAACGGGTTGCAAAGACCTTACTTCTATTAGAGGATAGTTCAGTGTTGAGCACCTCGGAAGTAAGTACCCACAAGAGTTTAGCAAAATGCGAACTCGTACCGGGTGAGGGTGGGTACTCACCAAAGCCTTGCAAAACAAGGTTTATACCTAGTGAGGGTAGGTACTCACTAAAGTCTAGTAAAATACAGACTTATACCTGGTGAGGGTAAATACTCACCAGTGCCTTATAAAAGAAGGCTCAAACCAGATAGGGGTTGGTACCTATCAAAATATTTATCATCCAGAGGATCAGCAAGGAGCAGCATCCGAAGGATGACCGGACAAAAGGGTTAACTCCTTCCCCTACCAACTAATTTTTTCGGCATATCAAGCCAACAAATTAGCTAGGCAGGTGAAGGGGGGGCAGCTGTAAACCCCTAATTTTGCCCGGCCTCTCAATAAAAGCTAGGGAAACTTCACACGAAGATAAAGATCGCCCAACTAATCAATAAACACTAAGAAGACCTCCCACAACCACACGGAGTTCATCCAATTTCTCGACAAAAGCTGAAGAGACCTCTCATAACAAGATAAAGCTCGCCCGACATCTTAATGAAGGCCAAGAAGACTTCCTATATAAAGATAAAGCTTCAACGGACACCTATCGGCATCAACCAACGTCCGAAAAAAGAAAGGAAAGCTTCCCAGGGTCCCAGAACGCAAAAACTGGACAAAACAAGTCGAGACCCCCGTCCCAGAGTTGGGACGGCCGTCCCAACTAACCTAGGACAAGTGAGACGCGCGTCCCACATGTGGGACGGCCGTCCCAAGTCCCAGGGGGGCTGGCTTTGTGTTAAAAATGCAAGTGGGACGGCCGTCCCACCCTAGACGGCCGTCCCGGCCCAGACGGCCATCCCAGATGTGCCAGGCAATGAAAACTATAAATAGGAGGCTCATTTGCTCATTTTCCACACTCCAGACAATTGAGAGCACTTGTCTACTTCTCTCTCTCTTTCGAATGATCTTTCTGATTGCTTTAAAGAGGTAACAATCAGTTAAGGAATTATATTCCGGCATTCGATTCTTCTATAAAATTTTAGTCGAGTCGAGTTTATTTGTGAGGAGAGTCGTTGTAGAGCGAGGGACTGCCGAAATGCGTCCTATTGTAAAAGAGTTGCAATACAAAGCTTGCTACGGAGGTTCTTTCCAATTCTCTTCTTTTTATTGCTTTATTTATTGCTTTATGAAATGTAAATAAGATCATGTAGATAGCCATATTTATTGTACGAATAAAATAGGGTAATAGCGTAATTTCTTGTAATCTCTACTTAAATGAATTAATCCGTCATAGGGAACCCGAAAGGGGCGTTGTGGGGTGCTAATACCTTCCCCACACGTAACTAACTCCCTTACCCAACTCTGGTTATAATGGCCAAGTGCGGTTTTTCTTAAAATCAACATTTTTTCCTTTTCCAATGTTTAAGGTCAAAACATTGGTGGCGACTCCAAAAGAACCCCTTTTTCAAAAACCTTGCTTCTATTAGAGGATAGTTCAGTTGTTGAGCACCTTAGAAGCAATGAACATATTTTAAACATAAAACGCGAGTCTAAACCATCTTTTCGTGACCGCTCGCATTAAACGTTCGAGATGTCCCTGGACGTCGGAACGGATGGCGGCGACAACTCACATAAGCATCATTTTTCATAAAACATACATTTTGGTTTTAGAAAAATGGAGGGGACTAGTAGACAGCTCAAGAAGGTGGATATTCCCCGTTACCATACTGAGAAGTTGGAACGGCTTAGCGCGACAATACCACCAGAGGTCTGCGCCGATTTTGAAAAATCCTATGGACGGATTTTAGACCTACTAAAGATCTGTGTTGATCAGGTGTTCCTCAGGGTATTAATCCATTTCTGGAACTCCAGTCTGTGGTGCTTCAAATTTCCGTAGTTCGACCTGGTGCCCACCTTAGAGGAGTATGAGACTATGTTGAGATGGTCCAAATCAGCCGGGGTCCATATCCGCCACGAGGCATACACTCCTGCAGCACCAGTCGCTGCCCTTATTCAACTACATTTCCGGCAGAGTACCCTGATAGGAAAAGGGAACACCAGGGGTTGGAAGGTATCAATGTTGGAAGACCACCTGTCCTACTTGGCTGAAAGGGCAGAGTGGGTCGCCTTCAACAAAACCCTGGCCTTAATCATTTTTGGAACGATCTTGTTCCCCTTTCACCTCGACACAGTAGATCAAGCCGTCATGGACGCCTTCTTCTCCTGGGACGTAAACTCAAAGAGTCCCTTGCCTGCAATCCTTGCCGACACCTTGCTCTCGGTGGAATTCTGCCACCAAAAGCAGGGAAAAACACTTTGTTGCTGCTCTTCATTACTGTTTGTGTGGAGCGTCACGCACCTGTATGCCTCTAGACACATGGGGATGTTCCCCGACCCTTTAAAAAGCTTCTCCAAAATCCCTCTCCAACGACGCCTAACTTCAGAATGGAGGGACGATTTGGAACGAAAGGACGCCAACAGTTTGTCCTGGGTCTGCCCTTGGTTCCGACCTGGCCCAGTTCTCATCAGATGTGGAGACTACCCGAACGTACCCTTGATATGACTTAGGGGTTGCATAGCCTATTCACCTAGAGTAGCTATGAGGCAGCTCATGAGGACTCAAACTAGCATTTCTCAGGGGGAACTCGGAGGACTGTGTTTCTTCGGAGACCCATGCACAATCGCCAACTCACTAGCTGTGAGAAAGGCATGGGAGAAACCAGTCTACATGGGAGACAGAGAGCTAGGAAAAGCTCGGGTGACGATCACCAGTGACTACGAGGTGTGGAGACAAAGAAGAGGGATGTCTCGACCATCCACCACACCCATTACAAGCACCAATAATGAAGAGCTGCAAGCTCAAATTGATGCCTTGACCAAGAGGATAGAAATCATGGGAGCCCAGATGAGGGCCCTTGAAGAAAGAGAGCAAGAATCTATCCTCACAATTGATGTTCTGCAAAGGCAAGGCAAGAAAAAGGATCATGAAATAGAGCGCCTCAAGGATCAATGTGCCGACTCTAATGAACAAGCTATCCGAGCATCCAAAACTGCCAGAACCAGTTCGAATAGCCAACTCCAAGAAATAACCGCCAAGTCAGCACGCCTTGAGGCCGAATCAGCAAAATAGGCTCAAACGATCAAGGAGTTATCGCAAGAGCTCACCAAGACTCGGCTAGACATACGCCAAGAGCGAGAGGCCAACCGGAGACTCAACAGAAGTCTCGCTGAGCTACGCTGCAAAGAAAAAGATGGGCTAGCTGAGTACGGCTAGGATTGCAAGAGAAAGACCGAGCCGTTGCGAAGCTCGATGAACTACAAGCCTTGGTCGTTCATCAAGAGGCGAAGATCAAAGAGGCTCAGAAGTACAATGAAGATATGAGCCAGGCGGTCCGAAAACAAAGCGAAGCACTTGCTCATCACGTCCGGGAAGCCGAAAGAGAACTATAGAGAGATCAAGACCCTCCTGTGGGTTTCTTTAAAGTTTTCTGCTTTTGCCAAAAGTTGCTTCGTAGTATGGAATAGGGGAATGTACACCTTCTATTGAATAAATGAAATCTTCTTCCTTATTCAACGACTGTCTACTTGCATGCATAAACATTCATTTGCATATTTAATTTCCCCTCCTTCACGCTTAATAAATAAAGATAATAAAAAAGAAGGATTAACTAACACGTCTTCCAAATCAGAAGAATGGAGAGAAAGTCACTCCTAATAAAGCTTACCCCAACAGTCGACTCGCCGCAAGAGGAAAATAAACCTCGGGCGTTGGTCCTCAAGAATAAAGAAGAGGGGGCAAGGACACCAGTGCGACTATTCATGCCATGTCCTTTCCCCTACGAAACAAATAAAGATGTACCATGGAGATACGGGAAATCTTCACCAATAAAGGAAGAAATAACAAATATAGCCGACATTGGGGGCATGACTAGAAGCGGAAGAGTCTACTCCCCCAAGGACTTACAGGAAGAGGTCCTCAAAAATAAAGAAAAAAATAAAAAGACCGAAGAAGAAAAAGAAAATAAGGAATCCAAGGAGGAGACAGAGGAATTACTCCAGTTTATAAGGCAAAGCGAGTATTCCATTATAGACCAGCTCAATCGCACACCTGCAAAGATAACGTTATTATCTCTTATATTGAGCTCGGAACCGCATAGAAATGCCCTGCTGAAGGTCTTGAGCGAGGCGCATGTACCTCATACTATATCCCAAGAAAAGGTTGAGAGGATCGTTGGTCACATCACGACAAGCGATCACCTCACCTTCACAGAGGAAGAACTCCCCCTCGAGGGGTCAAACCATAACAAGCCCTTGCATATCTCGGTTAAATGCAAGGAGTACCTGTCGCCGCCGTCTCAAAAGAGAGAAGGTCGGTCGGAGCGACGCGATGGTTTTCGACCCTCTTGATTTTCGCATTTTTATGGGTGGTTACAACGCCTTTAGGTTGTCTGATAACCGGGCTAACCTAGGGGTGAGGTTTTCAAAAGGGCGTCCTTGGGTTGTCCGATAACCGGGCTAACCCAAGGACTAATTTTGTAGGGTTCTGTGGAGTCGCCACCGATGTTTTTACCGGAAACATTGGAAAAGGGGTTTTAAAAGGCGTTGGTTTTCGAAAACCAACTTTGGTCATTGGAACCAGAGTTGGGTAAGGGAGTTAGTTACGTGTAAAGGAAGTATTAGTTCCTTTACTACGCCCCTTTCGAGTTCCCTATGATAGGCCAGCTATATAAAAAATATTTAAACCGGTGAAAATAACGTTTTTACCCTTTTATTATGCGGAATTTAAATTTATGACTACATGGCCCTAATCTATTGCATCATTTAAAATTAAAGCAGTAAAAGTAGAGAGAGAGAATTTAAACCTCCGAAGCAAGCTTTCTTTTTTTATTTCTTTAAAAAAAATGGGTGCTTTTTGGCAGCCCTTCACTCTACACGACGTTGAAAACTCTTCTAGACGTCGAAAAAACACTAAAAAAAGCACTCAGAAGCTCCGGAAATGCGTCGGAGGGATTCTAGAGAGAAGTTTTAGAGAGAAGGGAGAGCAAAAAGCTGTGTGGTCTGTGGAAATGAGGGGGGGAGGACCCTTATTTATAGGTTTTCGCGCCTGGCAGTGGCGAGACCGCCGTTCTCGTCTGACAGGGTCGAGACCGCCGTCTCGCCAAACGAGACCGTCGTCTCGTCATGCGCAGGTAACGAGACCGTCGTCTCGTCCTTCGCATGTGGCGAGAATGCCGTCTGGGAAAGCGAGACCGCCGTCTCGCCACTTGCCTGAGGCGAGACGGCGGTCTCGTCCCAAAGAGGCGAAAAAACTTATTTTTGTGCCGAAAATCCTTCCTATCTTAGTATGGGGCCTAATAGTCTCTCCTAGTGGCTTGTTAGGCTTCGTCCATCTTCGAATAGGAGGTCTTCTTCTCTTTATTTGGAGGCTGGGCAAGATTTGGGGTCTACAACTGCCTCCCCTTTACCCGACCAGTCGATTGCTGGCCTTTTGTGCCTAGGTGGTCGACTGGAGGGTAAAGGAGTTGACCCTCTTGCCTGGTTGCCCGTCAGATGCTCCGTCTTTGGATGATCCTCTGGGGAAATGTTGTGCGCTTCCAGGATGCTTCTTCTAGCGATAGCTGATCCCTTCGGCTGATGAGTACGAACCCCCATCTGGTTTGACGAGTATGAACCCTCGCCCGGTAAGCCCCCTTTTGTAAGGCTTGATGAGTACACACCCCCATCTGGTGTTTGACGAGTATGAACCCCCGCCCGGTAAGCCCCCTTTTGTAAGGCCTGATGAGTACACACCCCCATCTGGTGTTAAGCCTCCGGATGCTCCATCTTGCGGTAGCTGATCCTTTGGCCGTGGTGGCGGCTTACTGCTCTAGCTCATGCGCCGATGTGAAACCTCGGGATGCTCCTTTGACGCGGTAGCTGACCCCTTGGTTGACGAGTACGAACCCTCGTCTGGTTTGGTGCCTCTGGATGCCCCTTCTTGCGGTAGCTGATCCTTTGGCTATGGTGGCGGCTTACTGCTCTAGCTCATGCACCGACTCCTTGGGGAGTGATTTCTGTGATGTATTTGGACCTCTTTGAATGGTCATCCGGGTCGTGCCAGGGATTTTGTGGGTTATCCGGCTTTGTTGGTTGCTAGGGATTCTTTGTTTTTGATTTTTGGTGGTGATTATCCGATTCTTGCGGGTTGATCGGATGATTCTTGTTTGTTGGTTCGAATTTGATTTAGTAGTCGAAGCTTTTTGTTGGTTGAGATGATGGTTTGTCTTAATCCTGCCTTTTTCTCGCGGTTTTATCTCTTTTTTCTCGCGATTTAGGATTTTGGCTTTTCTTATTGAGCGTATGCTTTTTTCCTTTTTCAGCTTTTTTGTTTTACGCTAGCTTTTGCGAAGAGTGGCAAAGAGATGCATGAAATAAAATTTTATTTATGGGAAATTTTATTACAACCACTTTTATTTAGGCAAGTACCATCCCTAAGGGATATCCTCTGGAGATGATCCACGGGCGAATTGCTGGTAGAGGTGATACCGGAAGTCCGCTTGCTCTCGGACTTCGTCGCGGTACTCCTGCTGGAATGTTGTCCATTCCTGCCGCATCACCTGCTGATGCTGGTACATCTCCTCTTGCCGGGTATGGTAGGCTTCTTGCCACACCGTCATATGGTCGAACTGCCGGCACAGATCGTTCATGTTGCGGTTCATGCCGGCGAAATCGTCCATGTACGGTGGTGGTTGTTGTTGTTGCTGCTGCTGGAATTCGGGAGGCGTGGGGATATCCTGCATCGCCACAAGCCCCTGGAGATCTAGTGCGAAATCCAGTGTGGGATGGAGGGCCAACTGGGTCCCTCGACGTATCAGCATTCCCATGCTGACCAAGACTGACCCGTTGATGGACTCGGGTCGCAAGTTGGAGGCCAGCTCTTCCCGGCCAGGGCACCCCCATCTCTCTGTCAGGGGAGTGATGAGGGGAGCCATGAGGACGGCCCCCGCGGATCTGTTCCCGAAGTCCTTGAGGGCTCTCAGGAAGAAGTAGCCGGGGTTGCAGCGCCGCTTCTGGCTCATGCAATAAAGTACGAAGAGGTCAGGGAGGGAGATCTTGCCCTGACTCTCTTTCCTCCCATGGATGGTTCTTGCCAGCAGCTTGTGGCAGATGCAGAGTGCTGGGGGCAGCGCGGAGCCCCTCATCAGCGTGGGCAGCGTGGTGGCTCCTGTGAGCTCATGCCACATTTCAGCGGCAGTGAGGTTGGTGGGCCGGGAGCAGATGGACTCACGGTACCCCTGGGTCAGTGTGTCCTCGGGCCGGACGAACCCGATGGCCATGTTGAACTCGTCGAGGGTGGTGGCCTGGTAGCTTCCACCCATGAAATAGGTCACCATCTTAGTGGGCGGCAGGCCCGGGACCGTGGAGGGGACCTCGGAGTAGGAGACCGAGGCCAAGAATTCTAGTACCGCTTGTGGGTACACATGTGTTGGTGGTGGCTGCAGAAAGCCCCAACCGATGCTATCTATGTGGGTTCGGACGTCGTCCTCGCACCCAAATTCAGCCAGGATGCTGAAGTCAAGTCTCAGCATCGGGTGCCACTGATAGGTCCGGATATTGTCAAGGTGGGCCTGGTGCTGTGGTGACAGCTGAGAAGGGTCCTGGGGTGGCGGTGCCGCACAACTGCTGGCCCCGGCGGTGCTCCTTCTCTTTCTGGAAGCGCTTCTACCAAACATCTTGACTATAGGGGGCTTGGGAGTGCAGTAGTTGAGAAAGGGGGGTTCTAGAGGCAAGGAGAGTTGTGAGGAACCCCCCAAGCGCGCCCCCTATATATAGGGAATTTTTCAAATTCGAGACCGTCGTCTGGGAAGGCGAGACGGCGGTCTAGTGTCTCCTCTAAGTCGAGACAGCGGTCTGGACCATCGAGACGGCGGTCTCGACGTTGGGCTCAATCGAGACGGCGGTCCCGTCGAGCGAGACAACGGTCTCGTTTTCACCTGAGTTGAGACGGCGGTCTGGTTGGTCGAGACGGCGTTCTCGCCTTGTCGGGTAACCGAGACGGCGGTCTGGAATAGCCAGACGACGGTCTCGAATTACGGAAGGTGTTTTTTTTTTTTTGAAGAGAAAATAGGACCTGGCTCAAAAACATTTTTATGCATGCAATGTTTTCCTATTTGATGTCCTATAATGCCTATTTTGATTAAATTTTCAGAAGGATTTAACCAACGCGTCTCGTTGCGCTGCATGCCCTCTGATTTGCTGTGTTTACTTTTGGCTGTACCACGCCGGACTTCTTGTGACCGAAGGATAATCTTTCTTTCTTTTCTTTCTTCTCTTTCTCTTTTCCTTCTCTCTTTTTTTCTTTTGCAGCACACTCTTTGTCATATAGTGTCCCTTTTTCTTCGCTTTAGGGATTTCAATTCTCTTGTTGACTATACGCCTCCATATTCCCAAATTAATTATTAGAATATTTGTTGTGAGGGTCAAGAGAAAAGAAGTAAAGAGGTAAAAATCAATGGTTTGTGTTTTAGAGGGTTGATTTTTATTGATAAAGGGTTTTGTAAGCATGGCTGGCTAGGGTTAGGCCTAGGTGTTTAAGCTTTGTCTAAGCAAACAATTTTTCTCTCTCTTTTTGTATTTTGCGCTCTATTTTTATTGTTTTTTAATGGTTAGCTGATTTCCCTAGAACGCCCTTTGGCTTTTCGAACTAGGATACTGTGTTTTGGCCCTAACTTTTGTCTAGGTTCCTTCTTTTGGCATTTTTGAGAAATCCTAGCGGACCTTATTTGTAACCCTAACTTTTGCCTATGCTACCCTTTATTTTTGTTCGGGTATCCTACCGGGTCGACCCTATCTTTTGTGTAGCCCCCTTAGTGGGTTTCCTACCGGGTTATTTGCCCTTTTCTTTGGCCTTTGGCTTCTCTGGGCTTTTTCTCTCTCTTTTTTTGTGGATTTATTTTTTTTCACAGTATTGGCGAAGCATGACTTTCTTTATGAATGAGGTGAAGTCTTATTTTTATGTGCTTCTAATCAACTAGCTTGATGATGGTAGCAATGGTAAATGTTGATTATTTGGATGCGCTTTTTACTCTTCTTCTTTCTTTTTTATTTGCTTAGACAGGGTTATTCATGAGGTCTAGTAAAAAATAGAGAGAATAGAAGCAGATAATAAGAATCATTCTTTATTAATTAATAAGGGAATATGTGCCCTGAAATGCCCGGGGGTCGGGCTCGCCCAGGGGGATAATCTCTAACAATCATGGGGTTTACATCCCTTAAACGAAGAAAAAGATTTCCTAATGACTAAGGTCGCTCTTGACGCTTGCACCCCTCCACTTCGGAAAATCTGCTTGAGTGTGCGAAGGGGGGGCTTCCCTTTTCTTCTTTCCGCTCGGCCCTTAGTAGGGTCATATCCTAGGCCATACTTGCAAGGATTGTCTTTGAATTCTGGGTTTTCCCTCATGCCTTGGGAATCTGCCCCCAGTCCTTGGCCAGGATGGTAACCATGCTTCAACATCATGCGGGCTACCTTTGCGTTTTTGGGAAGTCGCTCTATGTTGGCAATTTCGAGCGCTTGAAAAGATGTTTCAAGGGCCTCTTTAGCCGCATCCACATAAGGTGGACGGTCCACTGATTAGGATATCGTCTTCTGCTTGGACCGTGACCAGTTTGTCGTCTACTATGAACTTGACTTTCTGGTGGAGCATTGAAGGTACTGCCTTAGCATCGTGAATCCAAGGCCTGCCGAGGAGACAACTATACGCTGGAGTAATATCCATTACATGGAAATCGACGTCGAAGATAGTGGGTCCGACTTGAATTGGCAAATTGACCTCGCCCACTACTTCTCGTTTGGATCCGTCGAAGGCTCGAACGATGGTGCTACTTGGGCGCAGACGGGTTCCTTGGATAGTCAACTTGTCTAGTGTGCACTTGGGCATCACGTTCAAGGATGACCCGTTATCCACAAGAACTTTGGCGATGAGGTATTCCTTGCACTTGACTGAGATGTGCAAAGGCTTGTTGTGGTTTGACCCCTCGAGGGGGAGTTCTTCCTCTGTGAAGGTGAGGTGATCGCTTGTCGTAATGTGACCGACGATCCTCTCAACCTTTTCTTGGGATATTGTATGAGGTACATGCGCCTCGCTCAAGACCTTCAGCAGGGCGTTTCTATGCGGTTCCGAGCTCATTATCAGAGATAACAATGTAATTTTTGCAGGTGTGCGATTGAGCTGGTCTATAATGGAATACTCACTTTGCCTTATGAACTGGAGTAATTCCTCTGTCTCCTCCTTGGATTCTTTATTTTCTTTTTCTTCTTCGGTCTTTTTATTTTTTCCTTTATTTTGGAGGACATTTTCCTGTGTGTCATTGGGGGAGTAGACTCTTCCACTTCTAGTTGTGCCCCCAATACCGGCTATGTTTGTTATTTCTTCTTTTATTGGTGGAGATTCTCCATATCTCCACGGTACAGCTTTATTCGATTCGTAGGGGAAAGGACGTGGCATAAATAGTCGCACTGGTGTCCTTGCCCCCTCTTCTTTGTTTTTAAGGACCAACGGCCGAGGCTTATTTTTCTCTTGCGGTGAGTCGACCGTTGGGGTAAGCTTTATTAGGAGTGGCTTTTGCTCCATTCTTCTGATTTGGGAAGACATGTTAGTTAATCCTTCCTTTTTATTATCTTATTTATTAGGTGTGAAGGAGGGGAGAATTTAAATATGCAAATGAATGCTTATGCATGCGAGTAGATAGTCATTTGAATAAAGAAAATTTTATTTATTCGACAGAAGGTGTACATTCCCCTATTCTATACTGTGAAGCAACTTTTGGCAAAAGCGGAAAACTTTAAAGAAACCCACAGGCGGGTCTTGATTCCTCTGTAGTTCCCTCTCAGCTTCCCGGACGTGACGAGCAAGTGTTTCGCTTTGCTTGCAGACCGCCTGGCTCATATCTTCACTGTATTTTTTAGCCTCTTTGATCTTCGCCTCTTGATGAACGACCAAGGCTTGTAGTTCATCGAGCTTTTCAACGGCTCGGTCTTTCTCTTGCAGTACTTGGCCATACTGAGCTAGCCCATCTCTTTCTTTGCAGCGTAGCTCAGCGAGACTTCTGTTGAGTCTCCGGTTGACCTCTCGCTCTTGGCGGATATCTAACCGAGTCTTGAGGAGCTCTTGTGACAACTCCTTGATCGTTTGAGCCTGCTTTGATGATTCGGCCTCAAGGCGTGCTGACTTGGCAGTTATCTCCTGTAGTTGGCTATCCGAACTAGTTCTGGCAGTTTTGGATGCCCGAATAGCTTGTTCGTTGGAGTCAGCACACTGGTCCTTGAGGCGCTCTATTTCATGATCCTTTTTCTTGCCTTGCCTTTGTAGACCATCAATTGTGAGGATAGATTCTTGCTCTTTCTCTTCAAGGGCCCTCATCTGGGCTCCCATGATTTCTATCCTCTGGGTCAAGGCATCAATCTGAGCCTGCAGCCCTTCATTATTGGCGCTCATAGTAGGTGTGGTGGATGGTTGAGCCATCCCTCTTCTCTTTCTCCACACCTCATAGTCACTAGTGACAGCCACCCGAGCTTTTCCTAGCTCTTTGTCCCCCATGTAGACTGGCCTCTCCCATGCTTTTCTCACAGCTAGTGAGTTGGCGATTGTGCATGGGTCTCCAAAGAAGCACAGTCCTCCGAGCTCCCCTCGGGAAACAGTAGTTTGGGTCCTCATGAGCTGCCTCATAGCTACTCTAGGTGAGTAGGCTATGCAACCCCTGAGTCCTATCAAGAGTACGCTCGGATAGTCTCCACATCTTATGAGAACTGGGTTGGGTCGGAACCAAGGGCAGACCCAGGATAAACTGTTGGCATCCTTTCGTTCCCACTCATCCCTCCATTCTGAAGTCAGACGACGTTGGAGGGGGATCTTGGAGAAGCTCCTTAAAGGGTCGGGGAATATCCCCATGTGGCTGGAGGCGTAAAGGTGCGTGGCGCTCCACACAAATAGTAATGAAGAGCGAGCAGCAGAGTGTTTTCCCTACTTCTCGGTGGCGGAATTCCACCGAGAGCGGGTGTCGGCAAGAATTGCAGGCGGGGGACTCTTCGAGTTCACGTCCCAGGCGAAGAAGGTGTCCATGACGGCCTGATCTACTGTGTCGAAGTGGAAGGGGAACAAGACCGTTCCAAAAATTATGAGTGTCAGGGTTTTGTTGAAGGTGACCCACTCTGCCCTTTCAGCCAGGTAGGACAGGTGGTCTTCTAGCATTGACACTTTCCAACCCTGGGCGTTCCCCTTCTTTATCAGGGTACTCTGCCGGAATGGTAGCTGAATAAGGGCAGCGACTGGTGCTGCAGGAGTGTACGCCTCGTGGCGGACATGGACCCCGACTGATTTGGGCCATTTCAACATGGTTTCGTACTCCTCTAATGTGGGCACCAAGTCGAACTGCGGAAATTCGAAACACCACAGATTGGAATTCCAGAAGTGGATTAGTGCCCTTAGGAACACCTGATCGACACAGATCTTTAGAAGGTCCAAAATCCGTCCATAGGATTTTTCAAAGTCAGCGCGGACCTCCGATGGCATTGCCGCGCTTAGCCGTTCTAATCTCTCAGTATGGAAACGGGGAATATCCACCTTCTTTGGCTGTCTACTTGTCCCCTCCATTTCTAAAACCAAAATGCATGTTTGATGAAAAGGATGCTTATTTGAATGAATGTAAGTGTTTATTTTCTTATTTATCATGTTTTTCTATATGATGTATGGTAATTGCGTGTATATTTTTTTATTGAAGAATAAACTATCTATATGAATGCTTTATGAGTGCAATATTTTGGGACCAGGTCTTATTTTGGAAATGGATTTTTATTTTGATGTTGATTTGATTATTTTTATTTGTTTATTTTATAGCCTTTTATCTCTTCTGTCGGAACTGCATGGCTACTTAGCTTACAAAGAACCTGAAACCAGGCTAGCTAAAAGGCAGACTGTCCGAGATAAAATATGGCTTTATGCGAAAGAATATTTAGCATTCCTTATCTCTTCTGTCGGAACTGCATGGCTACTTAGCTTACAAAGAACCTGAAACCAGGCTAGCTAAAAGGCAGACTGTCCGAGATAAGGGTGTTTATTTGTGAAAATATTTTTTTGAGTTTTTGTTTTGTTGTTTGTTTATGCTATGCAACAGACAAATGCAACAAACATATGCACACACAATTCGGTCATCCGCGAACAGGCGAGAATTCGTTTTTATCACGAGGTAGGGTTTTCCTGCAGAAAAGTGCATTGGCAAGGGTTGGTTCTAACTGTTCTCACTAGGCTAAGGCCCCCAAGGTGCCCCCATTATAGGGTCCCCACTCTCCAGCCGTCCGACCATGCTTAGCACTAAGGCCATAGTCAGTCTTGTTGCCAAAAGAGGAAGGTTATCACCTTGAGTGGTGGTTTCCGATCACACTGGTGGGCTCAAGGCCCTCACTACAGCGAACCGTACCTGCCACCCACTCCCTATGGTTTTCTCACTTGCCCCCGGGTATAGAGGGAACTGTTGTGTGCAAGGGTTTGTGTACAATTTTTATTTCAAACAATTGCATAAGTATAAACAAACAACAGTTATTAAAGCCAAGCATTAAAACATGTTATAATACAAGTTAAGGGCAAAAACATTGTTTTCTTGGTTTATTTATTTTTAAGCCGGCCCATCACTAAATGGGATCAACTCTCGAGGAATATCCCCAGTGAAGTCGCCATCTGTCGCCGCCGTCTCAAAAGAGAGAAGGTCGGTCGGAGCGACGCGATGGTTTTCGACCCTCTTGATTTTCGCGTTTTCATGTGTGGTTACAACGCATTTAGGTTGTCCGATAACCGGGCTAACCTAGGGGCGAGGTTTTCGAAAGGGCGTCCTTGGGTTGTCCGATAACCGGGCTAATCCAAGGACTAATTTTGTAGGGTTCTGTGGAGTCGGCACTGATGTTTTTTATCGGAAACATCGGAAAAGGGGTTTTAAAAGGCGTTGGTTTTCGAAAACCAACTTTGGTCATTAGAACCAGAGTTGGGTAAGGGAGTTAGTTACGTGTAAAGGAAGTATTAGTTCCTTTACTACGCCCCTTTCGGGTTCCCTATGATAGGCCAGCTATATAAAAAATATTTAAACCGGTGAAAATAACGTTTTTGCCCTTTTATTATGCGGAATTTAAATTTATGACTACATGGCCCTAATCTATTGCATCATTTAAAATTAAAGCAGTAAAAGTAGAGAGAGAGAATTTAAACCACCGAAGCAAGCTTTCTTTTTTTATTTCTTTAACAAAAATGGGTGCTTTTTGGCAGCCATTCACTCTACACGACGCAGGAAACTCTTCTAGACGTCGAAAAAACACTCAAAAAAGCACTCAGAAGCTCCGGAAATGCGTCGGAGGGATTCTAGAGAGAAGTTTTAGAGAGAAGGGAGAGCAAAAAGCTGTGTGGTCTGTGGAAATGAGGGGGGGAGGACCCCTATTTATAGGTTTTCGCGCCTGGCAGTGGCGAGACCGCCGTTCTCGTCTGACAAGGTCGAGACCGCCGTCTCGCCAAACGAGACCGCCATCTCGTCATGCGCAGGTGACGAGACCGCCGTCTGGGAAAGGGAGACCGCCGTCTCGCCATTTGCAGTTGGCGAGACCGTCGTCTCGTCAAACGAGACGGCGGTCTCGCCACTTGCCTGAGGCGAGACGGCGGTCTCAATTTCGAGATGGCGGTCTCGTCCCAAAGAGGCGAGAAAACTTATTTTTGTGCCGAAAATCCTTCCTATCCTAGTATGGGGCCTAATAGTCTCTCCTAGTGGCTTGTTAGGCTTCGTCCATCTTTGAATAGGAGGTCTTCTTCTCTTTATTTGGAGGCCGGGCAAGATTTGGGGTCTACAGTACCTCATCGCCAGAGTTCTTGTGGATAACGGGTCATCCTTGAACGTGATGCCCAAGTGCACACTGGACAAGTTGACTATCCAAGGAACCCGTCTGCGCCCAAGCAGCACCATCATTCGAGCCTTCGACGGATCTAAACGAGAAGTAGTGGGAGAGGTTAAATTGCCAATTCAAGTTGGACCCACTATCTTCAACGTCGATTTTCATGTAATGGATATTACTCCAGCGTATAGCTGTCTCCTCGGCAGGCCTTGGATTCATGACGCCAAGGCAGTACCTTCAACGCTCCACCAGAAAGTAAAGTTCATAGTGGACGACAAATTGATCACGGTCCAAGCAGAAGATGATATCCTGATCAGTGGACCGTCCACCCAGCCTTATGTGGATGCAGCTGAAGAGGCCCTTGAAACATCTTTTCAAGCGCTTGAAATTGCCAGCATAGAGCGACTTCCCAAAGACACAAAGGTAGCCCGCGTGATGTTGAAGCATGGTTACCATCCTGGCCAAGGACTGGGGGCAGATTCCAAAGGCATGAGGGAACCCCCAGAATTCAAAGACAATCCTTTCAAGTGTAACCTAGGATATGACCCTACTAAGGGCCGGGCGGAAAGAAGAAAAGGGAAGTCTCCCCTCCGCACACTCAAGCAAATTTTCCGAAGTGGAGGGGTGCAAACGTCAAGAGCCACCTTAGTCATTAGGAAATCTTTTTCTTCGTTTAAGGGATGTAAACCCCATAATTGTTAGAGATTATCCCCCGGGGCTAGCCCGACCCCCGGGCATTTTTAGGGCACATATTCCCTTATTAATTAATAAAGAATGATTCTTACAATCTGCTTCTCTTCTTACTATTTCTTGACTAGACCACATAATAACCCTGTCTAAGTAAACGAAAAAAGAAGAAGAATAAAAAGCGCATTCAAATAATCAACATTTACCATTGCTATTATCGTCAAGCTAGTTGATTAGAAGCACATAAAAATAAGACTTTACCTCATCCATAAAGAAAGTCATGCTTCGCCAATATTGTGAATAAAAATAAATACAAAAAAAAGAGAGAGAAAAGCCCAGAGAAGCCAAAGGGCAAAGAAAAGGGCAAATAACCCGGTAGGAAACCCACTAAAGGGGCTACGCAAAAGATAGGGTCGACCTGGTAGGATACCCGAACGACAATAAAAGGTAGCCTAGGCAAAATTTAGGGTTACAAAATAAGGTCCGCTAGGATTCTCCAAAAATTACAAAAAGAAGGAACCTAGACAAAAGATAGGGCCAAAACACAGTATCCTAGATCGAAAACCCAAAGGGCGATCTAGGAAAGTCAGCTAGCCATAAAAAGCAATGGGGATAAAACCAAAAGGCGCAAATACAAAAAAAAAAAAGAAAGGAAACTGTTTGCTTAGACAAAAGCTTAAACACCTAAGCCTAACCCTAGCTAGCCATGCTTACAAAAACATTTTAAATAAAAAATTAACCCTCTAAACACACAAGCCATTGTA
The DNA here is from genome assembly GCA_963425845.1 of Sphenostylis stenocarpa. Lineage (NCBI taxonomy): Eukaryota > Viridiplantae > Streptophyta > Magnoliopsida > Fabales > Fabaceae > Sphenostylis > Sphenostylis stenocarpa. The sequence continues at coordinate 23,027,584 of OY731403.1, forward strand.
TTTGCCTCTTTGTTTCTTTTCTCTTGACCCTCACAACAATATTCTAATAATTAATTTGGGAATATGGAGGCGTATAGTCAACAAGAGGATTGAAATCCCTAAAGTGAGGAAAAAGGGGCACTACATGACAAAGAGTGCTCTACAAAAGAAAAAGAAGAAAGAAAAGAGGAAAAACAAAATGACTCTTCGGTCACAAAAATTCCGGCATGGTACAACACGTACGAAAGCACAGATTAGAGGGCACTCGGCGCTACAAGACACGTCAGTTAAATCCTTCTGAAAATTTAATCAAAGTAGGCATTATAGGACATCAAACATAAAAACATTGCATGCATAAAATGTTTTTGAACCAGGTCCTATTTTCTCTTAAAAAAAAAAAAAAAAAAAACCCCTGAAATTCGAGACCGTCGTCTCGGTCCCCGGCAAGACGAGAACGTCGTCTCGATGATCCAGACCGCCGTTTCGACTTATAGGAGACTCGAGACCGCCGTCTCGCCTTCCCAGACGGCGGTCTCGAATTTGAAAAATCTCCTATATATAGGGGGCGCGCTTGGGGGGTTCCTCACAACTCTCCTTGCCTCCAGAACCTCCGTTTCTCAGATCTTACACTCCCCAGACACTTCCTGGCCAACATGTTCGGTAGAAGCGCCTCAAGAAAGAGAAGGAGCACTGCCGGTGCCAGCAGTTCTGCGGCACCGCCACCCCAGGACCCCTCTCAGCGGTCACCACAACACTAGGCCCGCCTCGAGAACATCCAGACTTATCCGTGGCACCCGATGCTCAGGCTCGACTTCAGCATCCTGGCTGAGTTTGGGTGGGAGGACGATGTCCGAACCCACTTAGACAGCATCGGGTGGGGCTTTCTGCTACAACCTCCACCCACACATGTGTACCCACAGGCGGTACTTGAGTTCCTGGCCTCCATTTCCTACGCTGAGGTCCCCTCCATGGTCCCGGGCCTGCAGCCCACCAAGATGGTAACCTATTTTATGGGTGGGGAATATCGGACTACCACCCTCGACGAATTTAGTGTGGGCATTGGATTCGTCCTACCCAAGGACGTACTGACTCGGGGATACCGCGAGGCCATCTGCTCTCGGCCCACCAACCTCACCGCCTCCGAAATGTGGCACGAGCTCACAGGGGCAACCATGCTGCCTACACTGATGAGGGGCTCCGCGCTTCCCCCAGCACTCCGCATCTGCCACAAGCTGCTGGCGGGGACCATCCACGGGAGGAAAGAGAGTCAGGGTAAGATAACCCTCCCTGACCTCTTTATACTTTACTGCATGAGCCAGAGGCGGCGCTGCAACCCTAGCTATTTCTTCCTGAGGGCCCTCAAGGACTTCGGGAACAGATCAGCAGGGGTCGTCCTCTTGGCCCCTCTTATCACTCCCCTGGCAGAAAGATGGGGGTGCCCTGGCCGGGAAGAGCTGGCCTCCAACTTATGACCCGAATCCATCAACGGGTCAGTCCTGGTCAGCATGGGGATGCTAATCCGCCGTGGGACCGAGTTGGCCCTTCATCCCTCGCTGGATTTCGCACTAGACCTCCAGGGGCTCGTGGCGATGCAAGATATCCCCACACCTCCCGAATTCCAGCAGCAGTAGCAGCAACAGCAACAACCACCATCGTACACGGACAATTTCGCCGGCATAAACCGCAACATGAGCGATCTGCGCCGGCAGCTCGACCAGATGACGGTGCGGCAAGAAGCCTACAACACTCGGCAGGAGGAGATGTACCATCACCAGCAGGTGATGCGGTAGGAATGGACAACATTCCAACAAGAATACCGCGACGAAGTCCGAGAGCAAGCGGACTTCCGGTATCACCTCTACCAGCAATTCGCCCTCGGATCGTCTCCAGATGATAGCCCTTAGGGATTGTACTTGCCAAAATAAAACGTGGTTGTAATAAAACCTCCTTATAAATAAAATTTTATTTCATGCATCTCTTTGCCACCTTTTGCAAAAGCCAGCGTAATAAAAAGAGACTAAAAGAAAAAAAGGCATACGCTCAATAAGAAAAGCCAAAATTCGAAATCACGAGAAAAAAGAGATGGAACCGCGAGAAAAAGGCTGGATTAAAGACAAGCCACTCACCTTGATCAACAAAACTTCGACTACCAAGTAAAAGTCGAACAACAAACAGGACTCATCCGACCGGCCAGCAAGAGTCGGACGATCACCACCAAAAGTCAAAAACAAAGAGTCCCCAGCAACCAACAAAGCTGGATGAAACACAAAATCCCTGACACAACCCAGATGACCATTCAAAGAGGTCCAAGTACATCTACCAACACAGAAATCACTCCCCAAGGAGTCGGCGCATGAGCGATTGAGCAGTAAGCCGTCGCCACCACCAGTCCTACGCAGTGGACTGTACCAGCCTTATAGGGGGTTCATACCTATCAACCAGCACACAAGGAGTTCCTGACCGGCGCATGAGCCACCCGAGCAGTAAGCTGCCACCACCACCAGTCCTACGCAGTGGACTGTACCAGCCTGATAGGGGGTTCATACCTATCAACCTGCACACATGCTGCGCCTGATCTGCGCTTGAGCCGGATTAGTAAGTCGCAACTACCAGCCTGATGGGGGGTTCATACCCATCCAGTCCCACACAACGGACTGCAACTACCAGCCTGATGGGGGGTTCATACCCATCCAGTCCCACACAACGGACTGCAACTACCAGCTTGATGGGGGTTTATACCCATCAACCGAAGGATCGGCTACCGTCAGAAGGAGTATCCTGAGGTTCTACCACATGTTAACCAAAGGGATCGGCTACGTCAGAAGTAGTATCCTAGAGGAGCACAACACAATATTTTCCCCAGAATATCAACCGCCGCAAGACGGGACATCCGAAGGGTAGCCGGGCAAGAGGGTCAACTCCTTTACCCTCCTGTCAATCTGTCTGGCACAACAGGCCAACAGCCAACTAGTCAGGTAAAGGTGGGGGCAGCTGTAGACCCCAAATTTTGCCCGGCCTCCAAATAAAGAGTAAAAGACCTCCTATTCGAAGATGGAAGAAGCCTAACAAGCCACTAGGAGAAACTATTAGGCCCCATACTAGGATAGGAGGGATTTTCGGCACGCAAATAAGTATTCTCGCCTTTTTGGGATGAGACCGCTGTCTCGAAATCGAGACCGCCGTCTCGCCCCATGCAAGTGGTGAGACCACCGTCTCGTTTGGCGAGACGGCGGTCTCGCCACCTACGAAGGGCGAGACGGCGGTCTCGCCACTTTGGCATGGCGAGACGGCGGTCTCCACCCTGTCAGACGAGAACGGCGGTCTCAACCTGGCAGGTGCGAAAAACTATAAATAGGGGCCTCCATTCCCTCATTTCCACATTGTTTCTCCTCCTTCTCTCTAGAATTTCTCTCTCTAGAACCCCTCCGAAGCATTTCCGGAGTTTCTGAGCGTCTCTAAGAGTATTTTTGAGCGTTTTGAGAGGTTTACAAAGCTATGTAGAGTGAAGGGCTGCCAAAAAGCACCCAAGTTATTAAAGAATTAAATAGAAAAGCTTGCCTCGGAGGTTTCTATACTTTCTCTCTTTATTTTAGTGCTTTAATCTTCATTATGCAATAGAAGCTAGGGTCATGTAGTCATAATTTTAATTCTGCAAATAAAAGGGTAAAAGCGTATTTTTCCAGTTTAATCATTTACATAAAGCTGGCCTATCATAGGGAACCCGAAAGGGGCGTCATAAAGGAACTAACAATTCCTTTATACGTAACTAACTCCCTTACCCAACTCTGGTTCTAACGACCAAAGTTGGTTTTTCGAAAACCAACGCCTTTTAACTCCTTTTCCAATGTTTCCGGTAAAAACATCGGTGGTGAATCCACAGAACCTTTCAAAACTAGCTTGTGGATTAGCCCGGTTATCGAACAATCCAAGAGTGCCTTTTCAAAAACTTCACCCTTAGGTTCAGCCCGATTATCGGACAACCTAAAGGCATTGTAACCACCAACAAAAAACACGAAAATAAAGAGGGTCGAAACCATCGCGTCGCTCCGACCGCCTCTTTTTGACGGCGGCGACAATGATGAAGGGCCTCTCTCTTTTATTCATTTTTTGGTTTAGCCCTATAGCCCTATCTTTTGCCTAGACCGCCCTTTTGGGGTTTTCGGTCCAGCGGGCTGCCTTAATTTTTGCCTAGGACATCTTAGCGGGCTTTTTCCTTTTTTATGAATGCCCTAACTTTTATCTAGACCGCCCTTTTGCGAGTTTTCGATCTAGCGGGCCACCCTAACTTTTGCCTAAGAATCTCCTAGCAGACATTATTTTTTTTTTATTGTCATTTTTTCTTTCTCTTCTTTTTTTTTGAGAGATAGGAGCCTATCATATGCATGCAATGTTTGCAATATGCATCCTATAACACTATTTCAATTAATTTTTCAAAAGAATTAACCAATGTGCTTGAGCTTCCGACGTTATGTGCTTTGTTGACATGATAGGCTGTAACGATTTTGCCGTCTCAATTTTCCCATGACCAAAGAATGATGGCGTTGATTGCAGAGCGACTTGCCATGTTAGTGCGCCCCTCCCTTTCCTTTTGGATGTCAATCCTCCCATTGATTACTATCTCCACATTTCCCTACTAATTACTAGAATGTCGTAGTGATAAGGGTCAAGAGAAAAGAAGGAAGAGGATATTTAATTCAAAGGCTTGTGTTTTAGAATAGTTTTATTTTGACAAAAATGGTTTTTGTAAGCACGACTAGCCAAGGTTGGTTACAGTGTTTAGGCTAGTTTAGACAAAAGTTTGTTTATGGTATGGCGTCTTATTCTATGGCGCTTGCTATGACTGATTGACTTCCCTAGTCCGCCTTTTGGGTTTTCAGCCTAGGATGTTGTGTTTTGTTTTGTCCTAACTTTTGTCTGGGTTTCTTTTTTTGTTGTTTTGGGAAACCTAGCAGACTTTTTTTTTGTAACCCTAATTTTTTCCTAGGCTACCCTTTATGGTTGTTCGGGTTTCCTAGCGAATTTACCCTAACTTTTGCGTAGCCCCCTTTGGTGGGTTTCCTACCGGGTATCTTGCCCTTTCTTTTTGGCTTTCGGCTTCTATGAGCTTCTATGGGCTTCTTTTGATTTTTGTTTTCTGTTTTGTCTTTACACAACATTGGCGAAACACGACTTTATTATGATGAGGTAGAACCTTATTTTGTGTTTCTAGTCAATCAGTAGTGATGGATTTGACTTTTATTTTGGTCAATGGTGCAGTTTGATTACTTTGATGCATTTTGAAAACGTTTGCTTAAACATGGTTATTAATGAGGTTTAGACATGAATAGCAAGAAGAGAAGCAGATAGTAAGAATGACATTCTTTGTAATTAATAGGGAAATATGTGCCCTACAATGCTCGGGGGTCAGGCTGGCCCCGAGGAGTAATCTCTAATAGTCATTGGATTTACAAACCCTAAGAATTAGAAGGAGAACATCTAATGACTAAAGTCGCTTTTGACGCTTGAACCCTTCTATTTGGAAAAATCTGATTCAAAATGTGGAGGGGAGACTTCCCTTTTCTCCGTGCAGCTTGATCCCTTGTAGGGTAATGCCTTAAAGGATTGTCTTTAAAATCTGGTGGCTCCCTTATTCCTTGAGAGTTTCTAAATAGCCCTTGGTTTGGGCGATATCCATATTTTCTCATCATGTGGGTCACCTTCATATTGTTGGGGAAGTCTTTTCATATTGGCAAAAGATATTTCAAAGGTCCTTTTTAGTTGCATCCATTCAACGTAGGGAAGACGACTTGCTGATCCGAATGTCGTTTTTAGCTCGAACCGTGGCCAGCTTGTCGCCTACCGTGAGTTTGTCTCTTTGGAGGAGCGTTGAAAGAATTGTCTTAGCGTCGTGAATCCAAAGTCTATTCAATTTCCTCTTAGGATTATGTTTTTCTTTGGTCTTTTTAGTTTTTCCTTTATTCTTGGGAGCATTGTCTTATAGCACATCAGGGGAGTAGATTCTTCCACTTCTAATTCTACCCCCAATGCTAGCTATGTTGGAGATATCCTCAATGATGGGTTATGTTTCTGCGTGTCTCCACGGTACAACTTTATTCGATTTGAGGCGTGTAAATGTAACGACATGCTTGCCCCCTCTTCCTTATTTACTCAGATGAACAACGGTTGAGGCTTATTATCCTTCTTAGGCGGGTCAACTGTTGGGGAAAACTTGATGACAAAATGTTTGCTCTTTATCTTATTCCGATTCGTGGGAAGCACATCGACTAATCCTCTCTTTTTATTATGTTATTATTATTAAAGTGAGAATGAATGCAATTTATGAATGCAATAGATGGTTGTAGAGATAATGAAAACAAACAATTTTATTTATTTCATCCAGATAGTGTACATTCCTCAATGCAATGAAGTACATTTTTTTTAAAAACGGAGAAGCCTAAATGAACCCATAGACGGGTTAGAATTTCTATTTAATTTCTTTTTTACTTCCCGTGCATGGCATGCGAATGTCCTAATCCTTTTTTTATGGTATTGAGGAATGTCCACTTTCTTCGATTGTCTATTGTTAGATGCATGTTATGAGGATGAATTTTGGTGGATGCATGTATGCAAGTGTTTGTTTTTTCCTAAACATTATCATGTTTTATTTTCTAACATGATGTATGATAGTGTTTGGGATTTTATGTTTTTTTTTATGTGGATGAGGGCATGAAGAATACCAGCTGCTTTCTAGAATGCAAAAAGATTTTTATTGTTTAAAATGAATGATTTATGAGATGGATATTCCTTAAGACAATGGCTTAGGTATCCTCCTTAAAGCTTACACTTTGTGGGGTATCATACCCACCTTGGTGTAATGGTTCTTTCCCCATCACAAACTTGACAAGTATAATGGGGGTCACCATCACACCTTAGTACACTTGTCCCTTCCTTGTCGCAAAGGTCACAAATGTGCTCGGGGCCTCTTTCGCCATTATCTTAGGGATATCTAGTGCTCCCTAGAATGAATGTATTTATGCATGCACCAGTACACAAGGACAGTAGATGTTCAAAGTGGCATAACTTTTGACTGAGATGTCTCATTTGGACGCACAACATATCAAAATGAAGAGAAAAAGGTGAAGAATCAAGCTGCAAACCCAAAGGGGATTTGCCTAGTAATTTTCCCAAAAAAACGCTTCTAAGACCCATTTTTTAGGGATTTATTAAAATGATGTGTATGCATACCTTCTTTATGCATTTGTTTTCTCTCTTGGTTTTTCCACTTATGACATGATGCGATATGAGTGATACGACTTTGTCAAAATTCTATTATTCATTATTATTATTATTATTTTATTTGGTTTATTCATAACCTTTTATCTCTTCTGTCAGACTACGTGGCTACTTAGCTTACAAAGAATCTGAAACCAGGCTAGCTAAATGGTAGACTGTCTGAGATAAGGGTGTTTATTGCAAAAAATGTTTTTTTTTTGTGGTTTTTCTGTTTTTTGGTTATACTATGCAACAAACAAATGCAACAAGCAAATGCGCATACAATTCAATCATCCGCGAACAGGCGAGAAGTCGTTTTAATCACGAGGTAGGGTTTTCCTGCAGAAAAGTGCATTGGCGAAGGTAGGTTCTAACTGTTCTCACCAAGGATAATGCCCCCAAGGTGCCCCATTATAGGGTCCCCACTCTCCAGCCTTCCGACCATGCTTAGCACTAAGACCATAGTCAGTCTTTATGCCAAAAGAGGAAGGTTATCACCTTGAGTGGTGGTTTCCGATCACACTGGTGGGCACAAGGCCATCACTACAGCGAACCGTACCTGCCACCCACTCCCTATGGATTTCTCACTTGCCCCCGGGTATAGAGGGAACTGTTGTGTGCAAAGGTTTGTGTACAATTTGTATTTCAAACAATTGCGTAAAATAAACAAACAACAGTTATTAAAGCCAAGCATTAAAACATGTTATAATACAAGGTAGGGTAAAAGCGTAATTTCTTGGTTTATTTATTTAAGTCGGCCCATCACTAAATGGGATCAACTCTCTAGGCTTCCCCAGTGGAGTCGTCATCTGTCGCCGCCGTCAAAATGAGGCGGTCAGAGCGACGCGATGATTCCGACTTTCCAATTTTCGCATTTTTATTATTGTGGTTACAACACCTTTAGGTTGTCCGATAACCGGGCTGAACCTAGGGGCGAGGTTTACGAAAAGGCGTTCTTGGATTGTCCGATAACTGGGTTAACCCAAGAATTAATTTTGAAGGGTTCTTATGGAGTCACCACCAATGTTTTTACCGGAAACATCGAAAAAGGAGTGAAAAAGGCGTTGGTTTTGGAAGAACCAACTTTGGTCATTAGAACCAGAGTTGGGTAAGGGAGTTAGTTACGTGTAAGGGAAGTGTTAGTTCCCTTACGACGCCCCTTTCGGGTTCCCTATGATAAGCCAGCTATTTAAAAAAGTAAACCGGTGAAAATACGCTTTTACCCTTTATTTATGGAATTTAAAATTACGACTACATGGCCCTAATATCTACTGCGCAATTAAAAATAAAGCAGTAAAGGAGAGAGAGGGAATGTAGAAACCTCCGAGGTAAGCTTTCTATTAATTTCTTGAAAATTAGGGTGCTTTTTGGCAGCCCCTTCACTCTTTACAGCACCGGAAACCTCTCAAAAACGCTATAAAAACTCTTAGAAACTCTCAGAAAACTCTGGAAGTGCTTCGGAGGGGTTCTAGGAAGAGAATTTGAGGAAGTGACAAGAGAGAGAATGGAAGAACTGTGTGAAATGAGGGGAATGGCGCGGATATTTATAGGGATTCGCGCCTGTCAGGTCGAGACGGCTGTCTCGTCTGACAAGGTTGGGACGACCGTCTCGCCATTCGAGACGGTCGTCTTGCCTTGCAAAAATGGCGAGACGGCCGTCTCGCCAATCGGGAGGGCTGTCTCGCCATTCGCAAGTGGCGAGACGGCCGTCTCACCAAACGAGACGGCCGTCTCGACTTGTAGAAGTGGCGAGATGGCAGTCCCGAGAAGCGAGACGGCGGTCTCGACCGTAAAAGGCAAAAATTCTTATTTACATGCAGAAAATCCCTCCTATCCTAGTATGGGGCCTAATAGTCTCTCCTAGTGGCTTCTTAGGCTTCGTCCATCTTCGAATAGAAGGTTTTCTGGTCTTTATTATGAGGTCGGGCAAGATTTGGGGTCTACACTACTTATTAATTCAGTTTTATTAGGTAGAGGATACCTAAACCATTTTAAGACTTTATTTAAAGGTTTGTAATTTATTACCATCCTTGGTTCTCCTCTTTCTATTTCAGAGGCATTTTGTACATCAAATGCAGCACAACTCCAAGGAGATTTGCTTGGTCTAATGAGTTTTTTATCTAAAAAAGATTTTATTTCTTTTCTACAATATTCTAGGGTTTCTTTATTTAATTGTACTGGTTTGGCTTTAGTGGGAATATTCTTTTCTGAAAACCCTTCTTCATAGGGTAATTCAATTTCAAAAGTATTTCTATTCCAGAAGGCTGTAGGGACCTCTACACATACTTCTTTTATAATTTCTTGTTCTAGGTTTTTAAAGGTTGTAATTACTTCGGGATTTTTTAAATGTTCTTCTATTCTTTTGTATGCGATTTCTTGTTTTAAATATTTTATATGGGTATTTTTAGCTTCTAATTTTAATAGAAAGTTTTCCTCATTTACAGCAGTAACTAATTGTATTTCTTTATTTTTTTATTGGTTTAATGAATTCGAATAAAATGTTTTTATGTTTTATTCCTTTTTTGGATACTTCAAAAGGGTATATTAATGCTAGAAACGGAGTTCCTAATATCATTTCTTCACTAATATCAGGGGTTAATATAAAAGTGTTTTTAAAACAAGTTCCTTTATTACATATGCTAGCATTTGACAATTTATATTTTACCTTTAGTTTTTCGAATTTGTTGTTCTTAGGGTTTGTAAAGTTTTTTCATAAAATTTAGTAGGTATCAATCATTCTCTTATACAATTTATGTCAGCTCCAGAGTCTACAAAGTCTGTAAATTGTTTATGAAAACTATTTCCAATTTTTAATGTAGCTTTTATATGCCATTTTTGTTGTAAGATTTTTAGTTGATTAACCTTTTCAGAGGTTGATTCACCGTGTAAACTAGTTTTATTATCTATAATTTTCAAATTTTCTTCTTGTATTTCATTTTTTATTTTTAATTCTACTAGTTGAATTTTAATTTCTCTTATTTCTTCTTTTAGAAGGCTTATTTCCTTTTGTAAGTCTTGTAAATTTTCGGGTTTTTCTTTGTTTATTGCCTTTCTTAATATTTTTGAAAAATCATAACCACTTACTTCTGTTGATATAGTTTATGCTTCCTTTTCACTTAATATTAATGTTTTTAATTTAGTTAAATATTCTAACTTGTCTTCTTCATTTGAAAGTTTATCTATCATTTCTAAAGCTATTTTGGTTTCAGTTGTTAAGACATTAATATTAAATATACAGTCACAATTTTCTTCATTTTCGTTTTCACTTGGATTAGTGGTAAGTTCATCTTCACTACTATTGGTTTCTATTAGATTATTAAGGTTTCTTCTGATTCATATAACAATATTTTGGCTATTTGATTTTTTATTTCTTCACTCATATCTAGATTTTGTATTTTTCTCGAACTCTACAATCCTTTTTCATATGTCCGTACCTTCCACATTTATAACAAATTATTCATTTCTTTGAATTAGGTTGATTATTACTTATAGGAGGGTTGGTTCTTATTTTTCTTTTAAAGTTTCTAGCTATATTATTATTATTTTGAGAGAATTTTCTTTTAATTATTTGTTTTTTCTTTTTTTTTTCTGGCAGGGGGATCTAATCGTTCATACCCATATTGTAGACAGAAATCTCCTAATTATTTTGTACCACTTTCTTGTTGTCTTTTAATCTGCTTTTCCAATTTTAGATTATTACATATTTCTAAGGCAGTGTTTTTAATAGTTGAAATTATTTTTCCATAGGTTATATCTTGCAAAGGTTCAGGGTATTTTTGAGCTAATTTTTCTCGTACTTTTGTTGCGAACACTGGGGGTAGTCCAGCAATAAACCTTTCTTTCTAAAAGGTTTCTTTGCAATCTGTTCTAGTCATTACCATAATTATAAAATTATCTACATACCATCTAAAATCTCCTAGAGTGGGACATCTTAGATTATGTAAGAGGGTACTAGTTTTGTCTTCAAAGGTGTTAGAGTCGCCCATAAAATTATGGATAATTGATATTATTAAGGTTTCTACCATCAGGGGTATTTGATTAGTTCCTTCTTGTTTTACTGTTGTTAAAATAAATCGTCTTTGATCTGCGGTTAGATAATTTTCCCACCATCCTTTTAAGGATCCAGTAAATCCTAGGATTAGTAATTGTATTGTTTGTTCTTCTGAGTTTTTTGCCCTATATGCTGAGGCAGCCATGTCCATTTCATTAGTTTTTCTTAATAATTGATAATCGGTTAGTTCATCTATGTTCCATTTAGTTATTCTTGTTCCATTAAAAGCGGATGGACTTTCTAAATTCCATTCTTTGAATTGTATGTCTGGTAAGGTTGGTCATCTATAATAATTTATGGTAGTTGGCATATTATGTGTGGTTGGATTTGCATTAAATTTACTTCCTATTCTATTTATCTTTTCTTCATAATCTATATTTTCTAGGTCTCCTAGTTCTTCCTCGGGAATGTCTATTACATTTAGTTTTCTTACATTTAATTGTTCTAATTTTATATTTATTTCTTCTAATATTCTATCTCGATTGATTTCCTATTTTAAATTCATTATATTCTCTATCCGATAATCTTATAGGGTTTATTAATGATTTTTGTAAGTCAGTTATTCCTAATGGATTTTTATTACTTGGGTGAACTTTCTTCTTCAATAGTTTTTTGAGTTATTTGGTGTAATATTTGATTGGTAAAGTTTAATTGACTATGTAAAATTTGAATATCGTTTATATTAGGAGTATCATTGATATTTCTTTTTTCTCCTATCATTTTGAAGGGTGATGCAATTACTTCTTTATTTTCAATGTTAGGAAATCTTACTTCTTCCAAAGGAGGAATTTTACTTATTATTTCTTTACATTTTGTTTTCCATATTTTTTCAGCATTTTGTAATACATTGATTTGTAAATTTTCTAAACAAGTTTTCTTCAAACCATTTAAAATAAGGTATATTTTCTTATATTGAGTTTAAATAATTATAATATTTTTCTCGATATTCTTTTAATTCATTTTGTGTAAAGGTCTTAAAAAACCATTCTATTTTTTCTTGATTCTTTTCATCTAAAAATTCTTATCTTAATAGGTCTTTATTTATCTCGAATTTGGTTATTACGTTTATTATACTATCATCTTGCTGTATTTCTGAAGCATATGGAGAATTATGCGTTTCTATATTTTCATATTCGTATTCTAGCATTGGTATCGTGGGGTCGTTTTTTATGCCTTTTAATTTTAGACTTCTATGATGTATTAGACTAGATTGATCTATTGATCTTCTGGCTGTTACAAAAGTATTTCTACTAGATGTTCCTTTTAGTGAATTTATTCTTCGTATTGGGGCAAAGGATACTTCTACTGTTCCTGATTTATATTCAGTTATATTTTCAACTTCTACTGGTTCTGGGGGTTCTAGTTCTAATAAATCTTCTAGTCTCCAACTAAGACCACTAGATATTTCAGTGTGTTTTAAAGTTTTTGGTATTACGGCATTAACCTTTTTTGGATTTACTACTAACATAGTTGTTTCATCTTTTGGAGACATTAATAAGGCTCCTGGGGCTAATTGGGTTTTCATTATCTTATAATAAATTCTATATATTATTGTTATAGGTATTGATTTTGGATTCCATACATTTTCGGGGATTTTAATGTCTAATAGTATATTATTTTCCGTATTATGAAGACTTTTAAGAGCTATTGAATAATTTGGGTAATTATTTATGTATACTGGTCCATTATGCAGATTGGTTTCAAACATTGCTAATATTTGGTATTCAAGTTTTACTAGTTTATTATCTCTTAAAGCAACAAACATAGGTGTATCTATGCCTTTTCCGAAGAGAGGTTTTATTGCTATTTGTATAGATCCTATATGAAGATATCTATATTCTTTTATATGTTCGGCTATTAAAGTCTTAGTTTTATAGATATTTCATATTTCTAGTTTGGAAAGATATGTTTAAATATGAATATATAGTAAAAATAGTAGACAAAGAAATAGAACTCTTATCGATTCATGAAAAATCCTGAAATAATAACAACCTTTAAAAAAATAGAACAAGAAATTATAAAAGAAGTATGTGCAGTAAGTACCTACAGATTTTTGGAATAGAAACAGTTTTGAAATAGAATTACCCTATGAAGAAGGATTTTTAGAAAGGAATATTCCTACAAAAGCTAAGCCAGTACAATTAAATAAAGAAACATTAGAATATTGTAGAAAAGAAATAAAATCTTTTTTAGATAAAAAACTTATTAGACCTAGCAAATCTCCTTGGAGTTGCACAACTTTTTACGTCCAGAATGCATCCGAAATAGAAAGAGGAGAACCAAGAATGGTAATAAATTATACCTCCTTTAAATAAGGTCTTAAAATGGATTAGGTATCCCCTGCCTAATAAAACTGAATTAATAAGCAGAATTTATAATGCAAATATATTTTCTAAGTTTGATATGAAAAGTGGATACTATCAAATTAAATTAAAAGAACAAGATAAATATAAAACTGCTTTTATAGTACAATTTGGGCAATATGAATGGAATGTAATGCCTATGGGTCTAAAAAACGCTCCTTCTGAATTTCAAAAAATAATGAACGATATATTAAACCCTTATTCAAAATTTGTCATCGTCTATATTGATGATGTATTAATATTTTTTGAATCAATAGAACAACATAAAAAATATCTACGAATATTTAAAAATATCATAAAAACAAATGGAATGGTAATATCACAAAAGAAAATAAAACTAGCACAAACCCAGATTAGATTTTTAGGTCATGAAATAAATCAAGGAATGATAACCCCCATTAAAAGAAGTATTGAATTTTCAGAAAAATTTCCTGATGAAATAAAAGATAAACTGCACTTACAAAGATTTTTAGGATGTTTAAACTATGTATCAGAATTTATACCCAATATTCGAATATTATGTAAACCCCTCTTCAACAGATTAAGAAAAAATCCCAAACCATGGACTCCAGAAATGACTAAAATAATAATTGAAGTCAAAAAAATAGTTAAGACCTTACTTTGTCTAGGAATACCAAATCCCGAAGCAAAAATAATTGTAGAAACTGATACTTCTGATATAGGATATGGAGACATTCTAAAACAAAAACCAAAAGAAAACTCCGAACAAATAGTAAGATATCACTCGGGAATATGGAATGATGCTCAAAGAAATTATAGTACTATTAAGAAAGAAGTTTTAAGCATTGTCTTAAATATCCAAAAATTCCAACATGATTTAATAAATAAATTTTTTTATTAAGAGTTGATTGTAAATCTGCTAAAGAAATTTTGGAAAAAGATGTAAAAAATATAGTTTCAAAACAAATATTTGCTAGATGGCAAAGTTTATTATCCTGTTTTGAATTTGAAATAGAATTCATTTAAAGGAAAAGAAAATTCGTTACCAGATTTTCTAACAAGGGAATTTTTGCAGGACCATAACCATGGGAACCACCTCAAAAACCTCAACTTCAAATGAAAAAGAAAAAAACAAAAAAGGACAAAAGTCATCTACTTTGTCCTTAGATGACTTTGTCCCTTCATATTCAAAAGCTATATATATATATATATATAATCCTTTTTTAGAAAATAATATTTGAAACCAAATTTACATTCAGAGTCAGCGTAAAGAAGATATTAACATCTATAATGTTCATTGACAATTATATTTAGTTAAAATATAAGAAACAAATATATTTTTTTAAATATTTATTTTCCCCTATAATGATAAGAATTACGTAATTCTTTCTAAAAAAATTTGATATTTTTAAATTTTGATATTTTTAAATAGATTTATATTCATTATTTTTCAAGAAAATAATAAAATATAAGATGGTACGAATAATAATATTATATATATTTGCAAAGAAAAATATCATATAGATTATATGAACGGCCAAACATATATTCTACAGTAATTTTATTTTAATTGATTAGACTTATTATTTTAATTAATTAGACTTGTGATCATAAACGTATTTCACAAAATTAAAATTCTCAAGTTAAAATTTATAAATGAGTACAAAATTACAAAAAATAATCGGTCTAAGAAAATAAAAATGAAATGTTGAAAAAGAAAAATAAATAAATGGTAATTAAAAATTTATAGTTGGTTTACTCTTATCACTTTTATGGTTTTTTTAAGATTTTTTGTCTGTTGTATGATTACCCTATGTTAATGCATCAATACAAATGCAGCAAACAATGCACACACAATTCATTCATCCATGAGCAGAGCCACGCTTATTTAATCACGAGGTAGGGTTTTCCTGCAGAAACGTGCTTGGTTAAGGCAGTTCTAAACTGTTCTCACCAAGGCCAAAGGTCCCCAAGGTGCCCCCATTATAGGGACCTCTCAATCTCTCAGTCTTCGGATCATGCACGGAACTCCGTGTCGACATCCTTGGACCAAAAGAAGAGAGTTATCACCTTGAGTTGGTGGTTTTCTGACAACGGTTGTAGCCCCGTCTGCCAACAAGTCGGTCGTATCTGCCATCCACTCCCTATAGGTATTCACTCTTGCCCCCAGGTATAGAGGGACTGTAGTGTGCAAGGGTTTGTGTACTGTTTATATTTTAGACAATTTGCAGAAAATAATCAAACAGCAGTTATTAAAGCCATACAATAAAACATACAACGGAGGGTAAAGGCTTAATTTCAAATCTTTACTTAGTTTGAATTTATCCGTCACTAAATGGGATCAAGTCTCTAGCTTCCCTAGTGGAGTAGCCATCTGTCGCCGTCGTCCGTTCCGACATCTAGGGACATCTCGAACGTCTATGCGAGCGGTCACGAAAAGATGGTTTAGACTCGTGTTTTATTAAAAATGTGATCATTGCTCCCGGGGTGCTCAACAACTGAACTATCCTCTAATAAAAGCAAGGTTTTCGTAAAAGGGTTCTTATGGAGTCGCCACCAATGTTTTGACGATAAACATTGGAAAAGGATAAAAAGGCGTTGATTTTAAGAAAAAACAAACTTGGTCATTATAACAAGAATTAGGTAAGGGAGTTAGTTACACGTGGGGAAGGTGTTAGCACCCCCACGACGCCCCTTTCGGGTTCCCTATGACGGATTAATTCATAAAGTAAAGATTAAGAGCAATTACGCTATTACCCTATTTTATTATACAATATTAAAAAATGTCTATCTACATGATTCTATTTTCTATTGCATACATAAAGCAGTAAATAAAGCAATAAAAGAGAAGAGAAGTGAAAAGAACCTCCGTATAAAGCTTTTTATTAGAACTCTTCAACTGTGAGGATGCATTTTGGCAATCCCCCGCACTACAAAGACTCTCCTCCCCATATACAGGATAGACTCTACCAAAATTCTAAGAAGAATCGAATGTCAGAAGAAACTTCCTTAACCGATTGTTACCTTATAGGCAATCGAAGAGATCATTCGAAAGAGGGAGAGAAGAGAGGAGTGAGGTGTGTCTAAAAACGCTCAAATGAGCTCCTATTTATAGTTTTTTCAGCCTGGCAGCTCAGGACGGTCATCTGGAGTGCAGAAAACAGGGACGGCCGTCTGCAGAGGTTGGGACGGCCGTCTGGGAACTGGGACGGTCGTCCCAAGTGCTAAATTTGAGTGAGACGCGCACTCACATGTGGGACGGCCGTCTGGCCTGTCTGGGACGACTGTCCTGGCTTCTGGGACAGCTGTCTCGAGTGTTTTGGCCAAATTTTGTGTTCTGGGACTCCCGGGAAGCTTTCCTTTCTTCAGACAGAAGCCGATTGATGCCGATAGACGTCCACCGAAGCTTCATCTTCAAATAGAGAGTCTTCTGGTCTTTATTGAGAGGCCGGGCAAAATTAGGGGTCTACAGAGCACCACACCCACTTCGGTGTAATGGTTCATTCCCCATCATGGATTGACAAGTATAACGAAGGTTACCACACCTTAGCACACTTGCCCCTTCCTTGTCATAGATTGACAAGTATAATGAAGGTTACAATCGCACTCGGGTCTCTTTTGCATTTGTCTTAAGGATATTTAATGCCCCCTAGCATGAACGTGTTTATGCATGAGAGACTTTATTAGGATGATGTGTATGCATACTTTCCTTATGCATTTATTTTCTCGCTTATTTTTACCACTCCTAAAATGATAAGGGTATGAATGATTTGACTTTGTCAAAATCTTTTTATTATATTTTATTTTTATTTGTTTTATAGCCCCTTATTTCTTCTGTTAGTCAACATGGCTACTTAGCTTACAAAGAACCTGAAACCAGGCTAGCTTAAATGAAGACTGTCCAAGATAAAGTTGGTTATTAAGGATTTTTTATTTATTTTGTTTCTATTTGTTTTATAGCCCCTTATCTCTTCTGTTAGTCAACGTGGCTACTTAGCTTACAAAGAACCTGCAACCAGACTAGCTTAAATGAAGACTGTCCGAGATAAGGTTGGTTATTAAGGATTTTTTTATTTTAGCTATTGTATGATTATTCTATGCAGATGCAACAAACAAATGCAACAAACATATGCACAAACAATTCACTCATCCACGAACAGAGCGACGACGTTTAATCACGAGGTAGGGGTATCCTGTAGAAAAATGCATAGTAAGGGTAGGTTATAACTATCCTCACCAAGGTCACATCCCCAAGGTGCCCCCATTAGAGGGTTCCCATGGTCTTTCATCCCTCAAACCTTCTATGGCTCAAGGTTGTTTCTGTTAGAATCGCGCAGCGGAATATTCGCGTGGTCGGACAAAAACCAAGAGGGGGGGTGAATTGGTTTCTTAATAAAAATTAGGTTTTCAAAATTTTCCCCAAATTTTACCGATTAAAAACTGCGTAAATGTAAATAGAGAAGTGAAGAGAATATTACACAGTAGGTTTATACTGGTTCGGATCAAAAGACCCTACGTCCAATTGCTAATCACTCAAAAGAGGATTAACGCTGTCACTAAAAACAAATTGTTACAAACAGATTACAAATGAAAGAGATAAAGTAAAGACAACACCTCTCTTGAAATCCACAAGAGATGAAGAACAGCTTTCCCCAGAGACGGCACAACACACAATCCACTAAGAACTCCACTTAGTGATTCTTATCGCTTCTAGCCCACACCAGGTTCCAAAAGCCCCCTTTCCTTGCAACAAACAGTTCTCCGGCACTCACAAGCACTTAACTTTTGTATGGAAAGAGTTGTTCTTGTTTTCTCGAGTGCCAAAGCAGAGTTTAAGTAGGGAAATTAGGGTTTAGGAATTGGGGATTTCGAAACTAGGGTTCTTGGTAATTGGGTTTTCGAAAATAGGGTTTGTTTGAAGTTTAAAATCGAAACAGATCGAAATAATCGATTATTTGGAGTAATAATCGATTAAAACAGAGCCAAATACTGACAGAACCCAATCCTCTCCGGTTTAATCGATTATTTGGTGAAATAATCGATTATCTCGTATGGAACAGTACAAAATAATCGATTATTTTGTCTGTTTAATCGATTAAAACAGTGACTTTGTATAGAAAGTGGTTTTCTCATCTGTTTTAATCGATTATTTACCTATATAATCGATTAAAGTCGAGCATCGCATGATAAATTTGAGTATTTTGAAGCTTCTAAGTTACGAGACTATGTACCGGCTATCTTAGACTCTAAAATTACGGACTCAATCAAGCTAAAACAGAGTTATTACAATACGTAAATCATCAATCTTCAATCTTCAATACTCTAAGTCTTTAAGCTCTTGGATCATCATCAAAATCAACATTCTTCATGATCATTATTTGCAACATCAAGTCCTTGAATGTTCAACAATCTCCCCTTTTTGATGATGATCAAAATTATCTTTTAAAGCCCTTGTAATAACCTCGTTTTATCTCGTCATACTAACAAACACATCAAACATACCGAGATAAAATTTAAAATTGAATCATAGGCTTTAAATTTTTCTCCCCTATTTTGATTATAATCAAAAAGAACTCTGCAACATCAATCATAAGAGCTCCCCCTCAAAATATGCATAAGTTAGAGAAAGCTCCCCCTCAATCAAGGCATAGAAAAAAACATCAAATTTTATTTTAGAATCATTCATTCATTACAATAGCATGACAATAACAAAAGAAAATACTTAACAGAATTTAAAATTCTTCACTATCATCATCATTAAAGTGTGCATTAAATCTATTTTCTAAACGACACACTTTATAAGAAGGCAAAGAGAGTATATATTGCAAGAAAGCTTGATTTCAAGAGTTAGAAGTGAGTAGAAGTGAACTAGAGGTCTCTATATATAGCAAAAACATGTCCAACGGTCATATAGAAGAGAATATAGGTCAAAATATCCGTTGGCAACAGACTAGAAGGCAAAAGCTGGTCGGTTTTAATCGATTAAAATTCAAAATAATCGATTATCCCGAGTATCGAGACACATTTAATCGATTATTTCCAGCAAATAATCGATTATCTAAGCTTTTAATCGATTATTTCACGAAATAATCGATTATTCCGAAGGAGAATACCCTGTTTTGGACGTTTTGAGGGAAAATAATCGATTATCACTTCCAGTAATCGATTATTCCAGAGGCTATATCAAGATTTTGAGATTTATATGCATAATAACCTATGAACATGCTACTCCACGAATTTTAACATAACAATCATCCAGAAACAGTCAAATTAAGCAGATTTTAAGCTATTTCTAATATCCCTAAGTCTCTTCTAAGATCATAGAATCTATCCTTGGGTAGAGGCTTAGTAAATATATCTGCTAATTGACGTTTAGTGTCTACATACTCTAATTTGCAGTTTCCTTTGCTGATATGATCTCTTAAAAAGTGATGTCTAATCTCAATATGTTTAGTTCTAGAATGCATTACTTGGATTCTTAGTTAGATTGATTGCACTCGTATTATCACACATTAATGGAATGTCATTTAAATATATGCTATAATCCTCTAATTGTTGTTTCATCCACGGAATTTGAGCACAACAACTACCACTCGCAATATATTCAGCTTCAGTGGTAGATAAAGCTACACATGCTTGTTTCTTAGAATGCCATGATATTAAGGATGAACCTAACAAATGACATGTCCCACTAGTGCTTTTCCTTTCAATTTTACATCCACCATAATCGAGCATCAGAATATCCTAATAAACTAATACAAGCATCGAGCCGGATTCCACAAGCCAAATCCAGTAGTTCCTTTTAAGTATTTTAAAATATGTTTTATCGCAATTAGATGAGATTCTTTAGGACAAGCCCGAAATCTAGCACACACACGGACGAATGCATAATATCAGGTCTACTTGCAGTTAAGTATAATAGTGATCCTATCATACCTCTATACATAGTTTGATTAACTTCCAAACCTGATTCATCCTTGTCTAGATAGCATGAAGTTCCCATGGGTGTGTTGGCTTCCTTTGAGGTGTCCATTCCAAACTTTTTGAGAATCTCTTTGCAGTATTTAGTTTGAGAGATGAAAGTGCCATCTTTAAGTTGCTTGATTTGAAGTCCAAGGAAGAATGTTAATTCTCCCATCATAGACATTTCAAACTCTCCTCGCATAATCTTAGCAAATTCTACACATAACAAACTATCGAGTTGATCCAATAATATCATCAACAAGTAGCACATCCTTGATCTCCAAAGTGTTTGCACCGCAGCTTGCTTGATTGATTGCTAAAGGATGTGTGAAAACTTATATTCAATGTGTGTTTAAAAAGTTCAAGCCAAACTGTTTTTATAGATGATTTTCAAAACTGCTGGTTTAATTAATCTGTTAAAAGATTCTTTTAATCTGTTAAAAGTGCAGTTTTAATCTGTTAAAACTTCTTTTAATCGATTAAAACGCAGTGTAGAAAAAAATTTTAAGTTGTTTTAATCGATTGAAACGAGATTTAATCGATTAAAAGAGTTCTGATCGGTCATAACTAAATTCTGATCGATCATAACTGATTCTGATCGGTCATAATTGCATTCTGATCGATCATCCTGACCCTTTAAATGATTTTAATCGATTGAAACGTGTTTTAATCGATTGAAAAGAATTCGATCGCTTATAATTTGATTCTGATCGATCATCCCGACCCTTTAAGTGATTTTAATCGATTGAAACGTGTTTTTAATCGATTTAAAAGATTCTGACCGCTCATAATAAAAATCTGATCGATCATAATGAGTTCTAAATGGTTTTAATCGATTAAAAACAAGTTGTATCGATTAAAATACTGTAAAAACACTTCTTTGAACATTCTAAGTGATTTTATTTGGTTCTTTCAAAACTGCATCGCTTAAAAAAACATGTTTTAAGAAAGCTTTTGTAAAAATACTTTGTTTTTAGTTGTTTAAAACAATTTTAGAGGCTTTTCGCAAAAATCTTTAAGTGAAGAACCTTCATGCAATAGAAAAGATAAAATGTTTTTACCTAATCATTTTGTTTAAAACATACTAAATGATCCATTTTCTTTGAATAAATACAAGATACAAATAGTTCATTTAACTATAGGAACCCAAATATATTTACCTTTAGGTACACCAAAATGTTTAATTTTACACTTATTTGAAGTGTGACCTTGTTTCATACAATAGAAGCATGCATTTTTGGAACAAGATACATTATTAACATGACATGCTCTAGTTCCTTTTTCTACCCATACTCTTTTCTTTTTAGTTTTACTCTTTTTCAAAGGAACTCTTTGATTTACATTATTTTGAGCAGTTACCATTTCATGCTTCTTAAGATCATCAATTTCTTTTTCCGCTTTGTCAAGCAAATGGTTAAGAATATTTATGTCATATTCATGCTCTTTACAATTTGCACAAGCTAAGTCCTTATTCTCATCTAAGCATACAATTTTCGTATTAGCTACCTCCTTTTCTTCTAAACATGCAATTTTCAATTTTAAGGACTCATTTTCCTTTTCGGATCTTCTTAGATTTTTCCTTACAACTTTAAATTCGTTTTTCATATCCATAAATGCAGTAAATAACTCATTATAAGCATTTTGCAATTCATCATGGTCATTTTCTTCACTAGAGGATGAATCGGAATCACTAACCTCAAAATCCGAAGAAATTTTGTCATTTGCCATTAAGCAATTGTTTGCTTCTATTTCCGAGTCGCTTGATTCTGAATTTGAATCACTGTCATCCCAAGCAATATATGCTTTCTTCTTGAATTGTTTTTTGCCCTTGTGTTCATCATTTTTCTTGTTTGGGCATTCGGTCTTTATATGCCCTGCTTCACCACAACCAAAGCATTTTATATTAACGGAAGAATTTTCTTTTACCTTTCCCTTACCTTTGAAAGGATGTCTTCCTTTTGCTTTCATCATCTTGGTGAACTTCTTTATAAAAAGACTCATCTCTTCTTCATCAATTTCGGAGTCTTCTTCTTCTTCTTTCTTATTTTTGCTTCTTGAAATCTCGGTCTTGAAAGCTAGGTTCTTCTTTTGATATTGACCCTCTTCCTCATTTAGTCTTCCAAGGTCAAGCTCATGCTCCCTAAGCTTTCCAAATAACGCCGCCATATACATAGTGGCAAGATTTTGTGACTCCGAGATGGCCGTCACCTTTGGTTGCCATTTCCTATCCAAAGATTTCAAAATTTTAACATTTAATTCATCAACGTCAAAAATTTTACCTAGTCCGGTGAGATGGTTCACGATATGAGTGAAACGTTTCTGTACGTCAAATATCGTTTCGCCTGGTTGCATCCGGAACATCTCGTATTCTTGGATTAAAGAATTTTTACGTGCTCTTTTGACGTCGTCAGTTCCTTCGTGGGTCACCCTTAGCATTTCCCACATTTCCTGTGCACTTTTACAAACTGAAATTCTATAAAACTCATCAAGGGTTAGAGCAGATGAAATAATGTTTCTAGCCCTAACATCAAATTGTGCTTTTCGACTTTCTTCTACAGTCCATCTTGAATCTGCATATTTGATATTTGTAGACCCCAAATCTTGCCCGGCCTCATAATATAGACCATAAGACCTCCTTTTCGAAGATGGATGAAGCCTAAGAAGCCACTAGGAGAGACTATTAGGCCCCATACTAGGATAGGAGGGATTTTTAGCACAGAAATAAGGATTTTCGCCTTTGAGGGTCGAGACCGCCATTTCGCCTTACACAAGTGGTGAGACCGTCGTCTCGCCATTCCTGCAGGGTGAGACCGTTGTCTCGACTGGCGACACCGTCGTCTCGACCTTGTCAGACGAGATGGCCCGTCTCGACCTGACAGGCACGAATCCCTATAAATAGGGCCCCCATTCCCCTCATTCCACACAGTTCTTCCTCCTTCTCTCTAGACTTTTCTTCAAATTCTCTCTCTAGAACCCCTCCGAAGCATTTCTGGAGTTTCTGAGCGTTTCTAAGAGTGTTTTTGAGCATTTCGAGAGGTTTCCGACGTTGTGTAGAGTGAAGGGCTGCCGCAAAGCACCCTATTTTCAGAAAGAATTAATAGAAAGCGTGCCTCAGAGGTTTCTACATACTCTCTCTCTCTTTTACCGCTTTATTTTAATTATGCAATAGATATAGGGCCATGTAGTCATAATCTTTAAATTCCGCAAATAAAAGGGTAAAAGCGTATTTTTCACCGATTTAATTATTTTTTTAAATAGCTGGCCTATCATAGGGAACCCGAAAGGGGCGTCGTAAAGGAACTAACACTTCCTTTACACGTAACTAACTCCCTTACCCAACTCTGGTTCTAACGAACAACGTTGGTTTTTCAAAAAACCAACGCCTTTTAACCCCTTTTCCAATGTTTCCGGTAAAAACGTCGGTGGCGACTCCAGAGAACCCTTCAAAACTAGCTCTTGGATTAGCCCTGTTATCAGACAATCCAAGAGCGCCCTTTTGAAAATCTTGCCTCTAGGTTTAGCCCGGTTATCGGACAACCTAAAGGCGTTGTAACCACACCAATAAAAACGCGAAAATTGGAAAGTCGAAATCATCGCGTCGCTCCGACCGCCTCGTTTTGACGGCGGTGACAGATGGCGACTCCACTAGGGAAGCCTAGAGAGTTTATCCCATTTAGTGATGGGCCAGCTTGATAATAAATAAACCAAGAAAATTATAACATGTTTTATTGCTTGGCTTTAATAACTGTCGTTTGTTTATACTTACGCAATTGTTTGAAATACAAACTGTACACAAACCCTTGCACACTACAGTTCCCTCTATACCCGGGGGCAAGTGAGAAATCCATAGGGAGTGGGTGGCAGGTACGGTTCGCTGAAGTGATGGCCTTGTGCCCACCAGTGTGATCGGAAACCACCACTCAAGGTGATAACCTTCCTCTTTTGGCACAAAGACTGACTATGGCCTTAGTGCTAAGCATGGTCGGAAGGCTGGAGAGTGGGGACCCTATAATGGGGGCACCTTGGGGGCCTTGGCCTTGGTGAGAATAGTTAGAACCTACCTTCGCCAATGCACTTTTCTGCAGGAAAACCCTACCTCGTGATTAAAATGACTTCTCGCCTGTTCGCGGATGAGTGCATTGTATGTGCATTTGTTTGTTGCATTTGATTGCATAGCATAACCAAACAACAGATGAAAACAAAATTTTACAATAAACACCCTTATCTCAGACAGTCTGCCTTTTAGCTAGCCTGGTTTCAGGTTCTTTGTAAGCTAAGTAGCCACGTAGTCCAACAGAAGAGATAAGGGATGCTAATATTATTCTTTCGCCAATAAAACCATTTTATCTCAGACAGTCTGCCTTTTAGCTAGCCTGGTTTCGGGTTCTTTGTAAGCTAAGTAGTCACGCAGATCCGACGGAAGAGATAAAAGGCTAAAAAATAAATCCAAAATAAATAAAATAATAATAACAAAATCAAAACATTTATAAAAATAATTTTGACAAAGTCGTATCATTCATATTGCATCATGTCATAAGTGGAAAAACCAAGAGAAAAAAATAAATGCATAAGGGAAGTATGCATACACATCATTTTAATAAATCCCTAAAAAATGGGTCTTAGGAGCGTTTTTTGGGAAAATTACTGGGCCACTTTGTTGTGCGTCCAAATCGAACAACTCCGTCAAAAGTTATGCCACTTCGAACATCTACCGCCCTTTTGTACTGGTGCATGCATACATTCATTCTAGGGAGCACTAGATATCCCTAAGACAATAGGCGAAAGAGGCCCTG
The DNA here is from genome assembly GCA_963425845.1 of Sphenostylis stenocarpa. Lineage (NCBI taxonomy): Eukaryota > Viridiplantae > Streptophyta > Magnoliopsida > Fabales > Fabaceae > Sphenostylis > Sphenostylis stenocarpa. The sequence goes on from OY731403.1 coordinate 23,052,945, forward strand.
AGCACATTTGTGACCTTTGCGACAAGGAAGGGACAAGTGTACGAAGGTGTGATGATGACCCCCATTATACTTGTCAAGTCTGTGATGGAGAAGGAACCATTATACCAAGGTGGGTATGATACCTCACAAAGCGTAAGCTTTAAGGAGGATACCTAAGCCATTGTCTTAAGGAATATCCATCTCATAAATCATTCATTTTTAACCATAAAAATCTTTTTGCATTCTAGAAAGCGGCTGGCATTCTTCATACCCTCATCCGCATACAAAAAAACACAAAATCCCAAACACTATCATACATCATGTTAGAAAATAAAACATGATAATGTTTAGGAAAAAACAAACACCTACATACATGCATCCACCAAACTTCATAACATAATAGACAGTCGAAGAAGTGGACATTCCTCAATACCATGAAAAGAGGATTAGGGCCTTCGCATGCCATGCACGGGAAGTCAAAAAGAAAATAAATAAAAATATTTACCCGCCTATGGGTTCATTTAGGCTTCTGCGCTTTTAAAAAAAATGTACTTCGAAACATTGCATTGAGGAATGTACACTATCTGGATGAAATAAATAAAATTGTTTGTTTTCATCATCTCTTCAAACGTCTATTGCATTCATAAATTGCATTCATTCTCACTTTAATAATAATAATAAGATAATAAAAAGAAAGGATTAATTGATGTGCTTCCCATGAATCGGAATAAGATGGAGAGTAAGCCTTTCGTCATCAAGTTCTCTTCAATGGTTGATCTGCCCAAGGAGGATAACAAGCATCAACCATTGGATATCCAAGTTAATAAGGAAGAGGGGGCAAGGAGGCCGTTGCATTTATTTATGTCTCGAACCAAATAAAGTTGTACCATTGAGATACGCAGAAACATCTTCCATCAATGAAGATATCTCCAGCATAGCCAACATTCGGGGGCAAAATTAGAAGTGAAATAATCTACACCCCAAGGAGCTACCAGACGACGCTCCTACAAATAAAGAAAAAATAAAAAGACCGAAGAAAAACATAATCCAAAGGGGAAACTGAGAAAACATTGGACTCATGACGCTAAGGCAGTTCTTTCAACGCTCCACCAAAAGAGACAAACTCACGGTAGGCGACAAGCTGGTCATGGTTCGAGCTAAAAGCGACATTCGGATCAGTAAGTCGTCTGCCCTACCTTGAATGGATGCGGCCGAAGAGGACCTTTGAAATATCTTTTGCCAATATGAAAAGATTTTCCCAACAATATGAAGGTGACCCACATGATGAGGAAATATGGATGCCGCCCAAACCAAGGGCTCATTAGAAACTCTCAAGGAATAAGGGAGCCACTAGATTTTAAAGACAATCCTTTAAAGCATGGCCTAGGGCATGACCCTACAAAGGATCAAGTTGCACGGAGAAAAGGGAAGTCTCCCCTCTGCACCTTGAATCAGATTTTCCCATATAGAGGGGTTCAAGCGTCAAAAGCGACTTTAGTCATTAGGTGTTCTCCTTCTGATTCTTAGGGTTTGTAAATCCAATGACTATTAGAGATTACTCCTCGGGGCTAGCCCGACCCCCGAGCATTGTAGGGCACATATTTCCCCATTAATTACAAAGAATGTCATTCTTACTATCTGCTTCTCTTCTTGCTATTCATATCTAAACCTCATTAATAACCATGTTTAAGCAAACGCTTTCAAAATGTGTCAAAGTAATCAAACTGCGCCATTAACCAAAGTAAAAGTCAAATCCATCACTACTGATTGACTAGAAACATAAAATAAAGTTTTACCTCGTCATAAGTAAAGTCCTGTTTCGCCAATGTTGTGCAAAAAGAAAACAAAAATCAAAGGAAGCCCATAGAATCTAAAGGCCAAAAAAAAAGCCAAGGTACCCGGTAGGAAACCCATTAAGGGGGCTATGCAAAAGTTAGGGTAAACCCGCTAGGAAACCTGAACAACCATAAAGGATAGCCTAGGAAAAAATTAGGGTTACAAAATAAAGTCCGCTAGGTTTCCAAAGCAAAAAAAAAAAAGAAACCTAGACAAAAGTTAGGACAAAACAAAACACAACATCCTAGACTGAAAACCCAAAGGGCAGACTAGGGAAGTCAATCAGTCATAGCAAGCGCCATAGAATAAGACGCCATAAACAAAATGTTTGCTTAAACTAGCCTAAACACTCTAACCAACCTTGGCTAGCCGTGCTTACAAAAACCATTTTTTGTCAAAATAAGACAATTCTAAAACACAAGCCTTTGAATTAAATATCTTCTTCTTTCTCTTCTCTTGACCCTTACCACTACGACATTCTAGTAATTAGTAGGGAAATGTGGAGATAGTAATCAACAGGAGGATCGACATCCCCAAGGAAAGGGAGGGGCGCACTAACATGGCAAGTCGCTCTACAATTAACACAATCATTCTTCGGTCATGAAAAAATCGAGACGGCAAAATTAGTACAGCCTATCATGTCAACAAAGCACATAACGTCAAAAGCTCATCAGAAGTAAAAGCACATTGGTTAATCCTTTTGAAAAATTAATTGAAATAGTATTATAGGATGTATATCGCAAACATTGCATGCATATGATAGGCTCCTATCTCTCAAAAAAAGAAGAGAAAGAAAAAATAACAATAAAAAGAATAATGCCTGCTAGGAGATTCTTAGGCAAAAGTTAGGGTAGCCCGCTAGATCGAAAACCCGCAAAGGGTGGTCTAGGCAAAAGTTAGGGCATTCATAAAAAAGGAAAAAACCCGCTAAAATATCCTAGGCAAAAATTAAGGCAGCCCGCTAGACCAAAAACCCCAAAAGGGCGGTCTAGGCAAAAGATAGGGCTAAACCAAAAAATGAATAAAAGAGAGGGGTCCTTCATCATAATCATGAAAGTCCAGCAGGAGAATGCCAGTCACTTTTCCAAATGCATCAATCAAAAAGAATAGATTGCATTTAGGGCATCCACACACAAGTAGTCGCACAAAATGACTTTGTCAATGTTAAAAATGAAAGAAATAAAAATTACTTCAGATAAATAACAAAAAATGAAAAGCATTCATGCATATAAGGAGACTAGCTCCGTGTTTGTGATTGAAAACAGGATCACTGAGACTAAGTCTCCAAATAATGCCCTCAAGAAAATGGAGAGCAAGTTGTCAATCAAGCAACTCAGCAGAATAAGAGCTTCTGAAAATCAAGAGCTCCAGCTACCATCCTTCTACCCAGAAAAGAAGGCACAAGAAAGTAATAAGTCTCCAAACATTGCTCTCCCTTAAGAAAGAAGAGCAAGTTGTCATAAGAAGCTTCCAGAAGCCAACGCTCCAATCATCACCCAATAAAAGAGGGCACAATCATCAGACATCATCAAGAAAAAGCCAACGGAAAGGCTTAGTCATCCCCAAGAGGATCCCTGCCCACTCCGAAGGCAGCACAAAAACACTCCTCACAACTCAGCATTACCACCACATGAGTCATCGAGCACACTCACCCAAAGTCTCCTCCACACTCCCAATGGAGAATAAAGGCTTCAAGAGCCCATCATCATCAACAGTCAAAAGAGTCCAAACCATCAAGGGCTCAACAAAAAGAAAGAAGAGAAAACAAAACCCTTGCATCCCTAGCGGATGTCCAAAAAGGCCATGACAGAGAGGGCCGAATAAAAATCCTCAAGTGGATCTCCAAAAAATTCTACAAAAAGGAATCAAAAATTCCCATCCCCGAGTGGAATAAGAGCTTCACAAGTATAGCTCGCATCAACATCAATCAAGGAGCCAAGACTCCATTCCTAGAAAAGAAAAATCAGATCCCTAGGAAGTCAACTAATTCCCTGGTGGATCACTAAAGAAATAAAAACGTCATCCCTAGTGGACCTCCCAAAAAAAGAAGGGAAAAAATCAGCGTAATAAAAAGAGACTAAAAAGTAAAAAGGCTTACGCATTATCCCCATTAAAAAGCCAGATTTCAAAATCGTGATAAAAAAGAGATAAATCGCGAAAAAGGGCGAAATCAATCCTAACTTTTAGGCAATCAATAAAATCCCTAAGTGGGTCACCGCAGAAAAGGGAAAATCAACGAAAAAGAAGGAATTGGAAATCCCAATGAAACAAGATTATCGGCAAAGCCATCTCATACCAACAACATTCAACAAGGAGTCAAAACTCCATTCCTTTAGGGGGAAAATCAAAATTAGATCCCCGGAAAGGCAATCAATTCCCCGGTGGATCACCAAAAAGAGAAAGATCATCCACATATCAGCCTAGTCAGAGGCAAAACAAATGCAGCCAAAAGTCTTCACTTCCGATGAAGCATCTGCCTACTCAGAGGCATTACCAGAAACTCAATGGATATCCGCCTACTCAAGAGGCATCACCAAGATCAACAAATCCCCAGAGGATTCCTACCTACATAAGAGGCACTCATAAAAAAATCCCCGACAAAGTCGGATGACCACTACCAAAGAATCAAAGTCAAAGAATCCCCAGCAACCAACAAGCTGGATGAACACCAACAAAATCCCTGGCGCAGACCGGATGACCATTCCCATAAAAAACAAACAAAGACAAGAAAGCACTTCTCAACACCCGGCGCATGAGCTAGAGCAGTAAGCTGCCACCACCGCCAAAGGGTCAGCTACCGCAAGAAGGAGCATCCGGAGGCATAAACACCAGATGGGGGTGCATACTCATCAAGCCTTACAAAAGGGGGCTTACCGGACGGGGGTTCATACTCATCAAACACCAGATAGGGGTGTAAACTCATCAAGCCTTACAAAAGGGGGCTTACCGGGCGGGGGTTCATACTCGTCAAACCAGATGGGGGGTTTATACCCATAAACCGAAGGATCGGCTACCGTCAGAAGGAGTATCCTGAGGTTCTACCATGTGTCAACCGAAGGGATCGGCTACTGTCAGAAGGAGTATCCTAGAGGTGCACATCACAACTTTTCCCCAGAAGATCAACCGCCGCAAAACGGGACATCTGAAGGACAACCGGGCAAGAGGGTCAACTCCTTTACCTTCCTGTCAATCTGTCGGGCAAAATAGGCCAACAACCGACTAGTCAGGTAAAGGGGGGGCAACTGTAGACCCCAAATCTTGCCCGGCCTCATAATAAAGACCAGAAGACCTCCTTTTTGATGATGGATGAAGCCTAAGAGAATCTGCTAATTCTTCTTCTACACTTGATTTACAAGACCCAATTATAGAAGATATGGCGGAAGAAGGAGCAAATCTAAATCCGAATCCAGATCCCAATATAAATCCAAATTAAAACACAAATTCAAATCCACCTAGAAGAACTCTTAGAAATTGTGCTATGCAACAAGGTCCAAGGCATTTTTCCAGCATTGTTATTCTGGATGATCATACATTATAGATGAATTCATCCTTCTTAAGCTTGATTAGTGCTCATCAATTCACTGGATTGGATCATGAAGACCCTTATATTTATTTGTCTATTTTTTATGAGTTGATTGCTACCATGGGATTTAGAGCAGCAAATCTTGAATCTGCATATTTGATATTTGTAGACCCCAAATCTTGCCCGGCCTCATAATAAAGACCATAAGACCTCCTTTTCAAAGATGGATGAAGCCTAAGAAGCCACTAGGAGAGACTATTAGGCCCCATACTAGGATAGGAGGGATTTTTAGCACAGAAATAAGGATTTTCGCCTTTTAAGGTCGAGACCGCCGTCCCAGATTCGGGACCACCATCTCGCCTTGCACAAATGGTGAGACCGTCGTCTCGTTTGGCGAGACGGCCGTCTCACCATTCCTGCAAGGCGAGACCGCCGTCTCGACCTTGTCAGACGAGACGGCCCATCTCGACCTGACAGGCGCGAATCCCTATAAATAGGGCCCCCATTCCCCTCATTCCACATAGTTCTTCCTCCTTCTCTCTAGACTTTTCTTCAAAATTCTCTCTCTAGAACCCCTCCGAAGCATTTACGGAGTTTCTGAGCGTTTCTAAGAGTGTTTTTGAGCGTTTCGAGAGGTTTCCGACGCTGTGTAGAGTGAAGGGCTGTCGCAAAGCACCCTATTTTCAGAAAGAATTAATAGAAAGCGTGCCTCAGAGGTTTCTACACACTCTCTCTCTCTTTTACCGCTTTATTTTAATTATGCAATAGATATAGGGCCATGTAGTCATAAATTTAAATTCTGCAAATAAAAGGGTAAAAGCGTATTTTTCCGGTTTAATTATTTAAATAAGTTGGCCTGTCATAGGGAACCCGAAAGGGGCATCGTAAAGGAACTAACCCTTCCTTTACACGTAACTAACTCCCTTACCCAACTCTGGTTCTAATGACCAAAGTTGGTTTTTCGACAACCAACGCCTTTTTCAACCCTTTTCAGATGTTTCCGGTAAAAACATCGGTGGCGACTCCAGAGAACCCTTCAAAACTAGCTCTTGGATTAGCCCAGTTATCGGACAATCCAAGAGCACTCTTTTGAAAACCTTGCCCCTAGGTTCAGCCCGGTTATCGGACAACCTAAAGGCGTTGTAACCACACCAATAAAAATGCAAAAATTGGAAAGTCGGAACCATTGCGTCGCTCCGACCGCCTCGTTTTGACGGCGGCGACAATATTATTTCCTTTTTATTTGGCAGGTAGGGCAAAGGAGTGGCTGAAAGCACATCCTAATCAGAGTTTGACTAATTGGAGTAGTGTAGAAGAAAAGTTTCTGAATAGATTTTTCCCACCATCCCACTACATCAAAGCAAAATCTGACATCACTTCTTTCAGACAAGGAGCAGATGAACAATTTTGTGAAGCATGGGAGAAATTTAAATCACTGTTGAGAAGATGCCCAAATCATGGATTTGATGACGTTGCTCAGTTGAATATTTTCTATACTGGGTTGCGACATGATGCAAAGATGTTATTAGAGGCTGCAGCAGTAGGATCCATGTTGGATGTAGAAATTGAGCATGCCCCAAGAATTATTGATGCACTAGCCTTTACAGACCAACAGGCTTAACATGATAGACATCCAATTCAAAGGAAGGGAGTCCTTGAACTTAACACCACAAATGCTCTCTTCTCTTAGCCCAGAATAAAATTTTGACCCAACAAATTGAAGCATTGAACCAGAAAATAGAGAAATTACCTCAATAAATGCACACAGTACAATCTATTCCTAATCAACAGATGAGTTGTGACATGTGTGGAGGTGAGCATGCAAATGAACAATGCTCTTATCAAGGCAACATTCAACAACAAGAAGCTAATTATATGGGTGCCCAAGGTAGTAGTCAAGGTAGACAAGGTAATTTCCCTAATCCCAACAATTATTAGAATAATATTTCCCAAGGATGGAGAGGGAATCAGAATCAGAATGTTGGGTGGAAACAAGGTGTTAGTTCAACTACTAGACAACCTACATTTCAACAACAGTCATATCAGCAACCTCCATATCAACAGCAGCAACAACATTATCCTTCAGTGCCTGACAGAATAAGTAAATTGGAGGATATTGTAGAAAAATTCATGCAAAGCACTATGGCTAATCAGCAAAATACTGAAGCTTCATTAAAAAATATTATGGCTAATCAGAAAAATACTGAAGCTTCATTCAAAAATATAGAGACCCAGATAAGTCAACTGGCTAAACAATTATCTGAGCAGCAACAAGGAGGACAATTTTCAGCTAACACACAAACTAATCCAAAGGAATAGTGTAAGTCAATAACTACAAGGAATGGTAAGGTTATAGGAGAAGGTATTGGTGACAATCTGGATGTAGAGAAGGAAATCCTAAAAGAAAAAGAAGATGAGTGTGAAAGAGAAAAAGAGAAAAATAAAAGTGAGAGTATAGAAAAAGAAAAAAATACTGAAAAAGAAGAAAAAAATAAAAAGAGTGAGAAAAAGAGGGAGAAATACGAGAGTCAAATTCCGCAACTAAAGGATTTACCATATCCTCGTCATCCTTCCAAGAAATATAAAGAAAGACAGTTTGCAAGATTCAAGGATATTTTCAAGCATTTACAGATTAATATTCCATTGATGGAAGCTATGCAGTAGATGCCGACTTATGCAAAATTCATGAAAGAGTTTTTAACTAAGAAAAGGAGATTTACTACAGAAACAGTGGAGCTAGAAGCAGGATGCAGTGCTATAATTCAGAAATCTTTACCTAAAAAGTCCAAGGATCCTGGTAGTTTCATTATTCCAGTCACAATTGGGACATTACAAGTAGGTAAGGCATTACTCGATTTGGGTGCTAGTATAAATCTGATGCCTTTGTCTATGCTTAAAAGAATAGGAGATTTGGAAGTAAAGCCTACAAGAATGACATTACAGCTAGCGGACAGATCTCTAAAATTTCCTTATGGTGTGGCGGAGGAGGTTTTGGTCAGAGTTGATAAATTCATGTTCCCTGTTGATTTTGTTGTGATGGATATGGAGGAAGACACTGAAGTTCCGCTTATACTGGGAAGACCTTTCACGAAGACAACAAAAGTTATTATTGATGTTGATGCTGGCAAGTTAAAAGTCAGAGTAGAAAATGAGGAAGTTAATTTTAATGTGTTTGAAGCAATGAAGCATCCTACAGATAATCAACATTGTCTTAGAATAGATGTGGTAGATGATATCTTTCAAGCAGCAAGAAAGCAACTAGTTAAACTAAGCCCATTAGAAAAAGCTTTGACAGTAATTAATGAGGAATTTGATGAAGAGGAGGAAAAATAAATTGAGAATTATGTAAAACTTCTTGATTCAGCAAAAGAAGTTACTGCAAAAGAACAACAATCTGAGAAATTGCAACAAGAACATGAAACTGAGAGTCAGAAGCTGGAATTAAAGGTATTACCTCCCCACTTAAAATATGTTTTTCTTGTAGATAAAGGCAATAAGACAGTGGTGATCAGGAATGCCTTAAAAAATTCTAAAGAAGAAAGATTGATCTCAGTTTTGAAAGAGAATGAGCAGGCTATAGGGTGGACGTTATCTGATCTCAAAGGAATCAGTCCTTCTTATTGCATGCATAAGATTCATATGGAGAATGATTTCAATCCTGTTGCACAACCTCAAAGACGTCTTAATCCAACTATGAAAGAGGTGGTAAAGAAAGAAGTATTGAAACTACTTGATGCAGGTATGATCTATCTTATCTCTGATAGTGCTTGGGTTATCCCAGTTCAAGTGGTCCCGAAAAAAGGAGGTATGACTGTAATTTATAATGATAAAAATGAATTAATACCTACTAGGACTGTCACAGGTTGGAGAATGTGTATAGATTATAGAAAATTGAATCAGGCAACTAGAAAATATCATTTTCCTTTACCTTTTATGGATCAAATGTTAGAAAGGTTAGCATGACAAGCTTTTTATTGTTTTTTGGATGGTTATTCAGGGTATAATCAGATAACAGTAGATCCAAAAGACCAAGAAAAAACTACTTTTACTTGTCCTTTTGGTATGTTTCTTATAGGAAAATTCCATTTGGATTGTGCAATGCCCCAGCAACTTTTCAAAGATGCATGTTGGCTATCTTCTCAGACTTGGTGAAATAATGCATAGAAGTTTTTATGGATGATTTCTCAGTATTTGGTGCATCATTTGACCAATGTTTGAGGAATTTAAACATTGTGCTAAAGCGTTATGTTGATACCAATTTAGTTTTAAATTGGGAAAAATGTCATTTTATGATAACTGAAGGTGTGGTGTTAGGCCATAAGATTTCTGCAAGAGGGATTGAAGTTGACAAAGCAAAAATAGAGATTATTGAGAAGCTTCCACCACCAACAAATGTGAAGGGCATAAGATGTTTTTTAGGACATGCAGGATTCTATAGAAGATTTATAAAAGACTTCTCAAAGATTGCAAAGCCACTAAGCAACTTGCTCAATAAGGATATTTCTTTTAAATTTGATGCAGAATGTTTGCAGGCTTTTGAATTGTTAAAACAGAAATTAATTTCAGCCCCTGTGATAATTGCTCCTGATTGGAAATTAGAATTTGAATTAATGTGTGATGCAAGTGATTATGCTATAGGAGCAGTTTTAGGCCAAAGAAAATCTAAGATTTTTCATGCTATACATTATGCTAGAAAAGTTCTTAATGCAGCTCAAATTAATTATGCAACTATTGAAAAAGAATTACTAGATATAGTTTACGCATTGGAAAAATTTAGAGCATATTTGATTGGTTCATCTATTACTATATTTACTGATCATGCAGCAATTAAGTATTTTTTAACCAAGATAGATTCTAAACCAAGACTAATTAGATGGATTTTATTGTTGCAGGAATTTGATTTGGTAATCAAAGACAAAAAAGGCAGTGAAAATTTGGTAGCTGATCATTTGTCCAGATTAGTTAATACTAAAGTAACTAACAATCAATTAGAAGTGCAGGAGGAATTCCCAGATGAAAAATTGATGATGGTACAAGAAAGACCTTGGTTTGCTAACATGGCAAATTTCAAAGCTGCAAAAGTTGTCCCAGAAGATTACACTTGGCATCAAAAGAAGAAATTATTTAAGGATGCTCATTATTTTGTATGGGATGATCCCTACCTTTTCAAGATAGGAAGTGATAATTTGTTAAGAAGATGTGTGACAAGCAAGGAAGCCAAGAATATTCTGTGGCATTGTCATAGTTCTCCTTATGGGAGTCATTTTAATGGAGTTAGAACTGTTGCAAAAGTGCTCCAATCTGGTTTTTTCTGGCCTTCCTTATTTAAATATGTGCACAATTTTGCACAACAATGTATTGATTGTCAGAAAACAGGGAGTATTTTAAAAAGAAATGAGATGCCTTTGAATATTATGTTGGAAGTTGAAATATTTGACTGTTGGGGAATTGATTTTGCAGGACCTTTTCCATCATCATTCTCTAAAGAGTACATCTTGGTAGCAGTAAATTATGTGTCAAGGTGGGTGGAAGTAGTAGCTACTGTAAAAGCGGATGTCAAAACTGTGATAAAATATTTAAAGAAAAATATATTTTGTAGATTTGGCACTCCTAGAGTTTTAATCAGTGATGGAGGATCACATTTCTGCAATATTCAACTTCAGAAATGTTTAGAGCATTATGGGGTCAGACATAAAGTTGCATCACCTTATCATCCACAAACTAATGGCCAAGCAGAAGTCTCAAACAGAGAAATCAAAAAGATATTAGAAAAGACTGTTTCATCTTCAAGAAAGGATTGGTCAATAAAGTTGGATGATGTGCTTTGGGCTTATAGGACTACATATAAGTTCCTACTGGGTTATCCCCTTTTCAGCTTGTCTATGGTAAGTCATGTCATCTTCCAGTGGAAATGGAGCATAAAGCATATTGGGCTTTAAAATTTTTAAATTTTGACCCAAAGGTTTCAGCAGAGCAAAGGAAAATTCAAATGCATGAATTAGAAGAAATGAGACTTAATGCATATGAATCATCCAAGTTATACAAAGAGAAAGTTAAGGCATATCATGATAAGAAGATTCTGAAAAGAAAATTTCATCCGGGCCAATCAGTTTTACTGTTTAATTCAAGACTAAGAAGTTTTCCTGGGAAACTAAAATCTAAATGGTTAGGCCCATTTGTAGTAAGATCTGTAAGGCCTTATGGTGTTGTAGAATTAGAGGATCTAGCAACAGGAAGATTATGGACAGTTAATGGGCAAAGAATTAAGGCATATTTGGGAGATGCAGTGGAGGAGCTTCATCTTATTATCTACTTAGATGATCTTTAAAACAAAAAGGCGTCAAGATGAAGACATTAAACAAGCGCTCCTGGGAGGCAACCCAGAGTTCTATTTTTCATTTATTTTCTTTTTTCTTTTAAGTTGTTAATCATTGGATTGCATTTGAAGTTCATGTTTCAAGTCAAATTTCGTAGAACATTCGCTCAAGTGACATAATTTTCGCTCAAGCGAATGTTAGTTGTTTCTCTCTGTTTTTGTTCACTCAAACGAAAAATTTTTTTGTACGCACATTCACTCAAGCAACATTAGTTTTGCTCAAGCGAATATTAGTTATTTCTCTCTGTTTTTGGTCACTCAAGCAAAAACTAGTTACACTGATTTTCGCTTGAGCAAAAGTGCCCAGATCTGGTTTTAAAAAAAAAAAACACGTGGAGGGAGTCAATTCTCATTTCACATTAAACTTTTTCGAGAGCCCACTCATACTCAAGCCACTTTCTCTCTAATCCAAGCATATTTTGTGCAATTTTCGCCCTTCTTGTGCCTTTATTCGGTTCCTGTGGTAATTGTATTCCAATTTCACCGATCAAAAGTTAGAAATTTTCAATTTCTCCACTGTTCGTCATCTTTTCACTGTGCTTTCGCAAATTTTTGCGATTAAAGGTAAGATTTAACATATTTTTGTGGTTTTCTTGATGAACTATCATGAGACTGGTAATTATGGTTGAATTAACTGCATAGATTGCTTATATAAGAATTAGAAATTTTGTTGCATGTCAGGTGTTCGATAAAATGTTTCAAGGAGATGTGTTTTAATTTTAGGTGATAGTAAGTATATAATTGTTGATGAATTGCTTAATGATGAAAGGAGGAAAGGATGAATGTTAGAAATTAGGGAAATAGAAATTTGAAAATTAAGTTCATGCCAACTATTTGGTGAAATGTTCAAGTTGAATTATAATGCGTTATGCAACTGAATAGTCTCACATTTAGTCCTAAGTAACATTATGTTATCAAAAGTTTAGACTAACTATGAGTATGTGCAGATGGGTCCAAGGAAAGAATCTCAGGGTGCCTCTTCATCTAGGGCTGCAAGTAAAAGGCCACAAACTGAGCCTTCAGGAATCCAGATTGACAGAAGGAGATTTAGAGATGCTGAAAGGCAGGCAAGGTTCGACAAAATTAGGAATTGGACCTTCATTCTAGAGCGGAGAGTAGAACTAAATGAAGGAGAGTACCTAGAGTTCAACAATGAGATAACCCGCAGGAATTGGAGGCAGTTGGCACTCCCAATGCCCAAATATGACCCAGAAATTGTGAGGGAGTTTTATGCCAACGCCTGCTTGGTAGAAGGTGAGACATTCAGGGCACGCTCAAAGGTGAGAGGTAGATGGGTTCCGTACAATAGGAACGCCATCAATGATTTGTTAGGAAATCCATTATTTATGGAGGAAGGACATATTTGTAATTATCAGGTCATCAGGAACAGTAGGCATCTTACTGAGATGCATTTTAGAGACGATGACACTGCAAGAGCCTTATGCGTGCCCAGAAGGACTTATGAAGAAAATCATGCTGGGAAGGCCTTAAGGATTTTAAGGGCCAACATGACCACCATCACTCAAATTTGGACCTCTTTCCTGTTGGCCAATATTATTCCCATAAAGCATAGCTCGGACCTGAACATGCCCAGATGCCATTTTATTAGGTGTATTTTGGATGGAACCGAGATTGACGTTGCCGCCATTATGTCTGAAGAGATTTATCAATTTGTGGTTTTAGAAAGCGGGCGACGAGCAGAGAAACCAAAAGCTCTTGGATTCCCTGCCCTGATAACAGCCCTCTGTGTAGCTCATGGTGTGGAAGTCAACCCAACAGTGAACATCCGCCCACCAATCAACAGAAGATTCATCGAGCGGCACTGTGTGAACCCTGCAGAAGGGGCACCACAGTCATTGGCACAGGAGCCACCTCAGCCAAGAGGAGCCCAACAACCACCTCCACCACCCCAGTAGCCAGACTATCAAAGAATGATGCATTACATGGAGCATCTAACTTTGTAGCAATCAGCGACCCATAGGGGTCAATGTAGTATTAATGAAAAGTTTTATAATTTATCTTTGCAAATTGCTCCAGGTATGCAGTGGACATCGTCTCAGGAGTTTGATGCTTTGGTTCAATGGCCTGGGGACAGTCCATATTTTCCAGGAGGGGGTGAAGGTGTAGGTGCAGGTGGTGCACAGGAAGCATAACAGGGAGCTCAAGGGGAAGAAGAATCAGGAGAAGAGGAATCAGGATCTGGGTCAGAAGAGTCTGAAGAAGGGAATGAAGAAGAGGATTGAGAGGGAGGAAAATTTAAATTTTAAGCTTTTACTTATTTTATTTTATTTTTATTTTAACCTTATTTTTATTTTGGTGTGTTTAATTGAATCATTTGAGATTTTAAGATTGTATTTGAATTATTTTGTTTTGTTTTGTTTGAATATCTTGAATTCATAAGTAATGTGATGAATGATAGAATTTGTGTGATTAGATTGCTTTCCCATATAAATTGTTTAGAACCATATATGAGATTATTGTTTATTGTCCAATTCAAATCTGGAACTGAAGAAAACCATTTTGATTGTTTCCAATAACAAGTGATTTTGGGATGTTGAGTATGATAGTGAAAAGGAATTGATAAGGAGAATTAGGAATTAACTGAATTGAAGAAGCTAGCCAAAACCCAGGTGAATAGAGTACCAAAAACAGATAAATTGAGTGTCAACACTTTGTGATTGATAACTGATATTGGTTGATTCTTTGATGTGATTGCATGTTGGCAAGACTTGAAAATGATAAAGACAATTTTTTTTCTGTGCAGTAGATATAGCCCAGAGCCAAATAGTCAACCCTGCATTAATTTTAGGACATCCATTTGAACCCCTTATGAGCCAAAAATAATATTGTTTCTTAAACAGAACCCTTAAGCCAAAACACTATTTATCTACCTTCCTATATTTGAGAAAGGAAATGAGTATGTATGTCACTATTTTTCTTATTGTTGGGTATTGCTATTGTTGTCCTGCAGGTATTGTTGGGCTGTTATTCTTAAAAAAAAAAGCTTAAAAATTGGCAAAGCCAAAAAGGATACATGCAAAAGCATGAGAAAAAAAAAGTATAAAAGTAGTTCAAGGGGGGAATAATAACTAGTGAGATCATTAACTCACTGTCATTGTGTTAGGGAAAAAAGCATGAAGTTTGAAACCTGACTTTAGGAATTGTTAATTAAGAATCATTCATATGAGTTGAATTTCTCAAATATTTTTGTATATCCCAGAAAAACCAATAATTCTTTCTTAGCTCAGCCCCATTACAAGCTTCAAAAGACCTTTTGATTTAAGTATTGTTTAACAATTGTTGATTGCTTGAAGATGATTATCAATATTGGATTGTCTAAATGAAGTGATTGAATGAGATAAACACTTACCTGTGAGAATTAGAGATGAGTATATATAACTCTATTTGAGAGATCATGCTTCTCTGAGGATAGTTGAGGACAAATTATTCTTTGTTGGTTTCTTAACTTGAATAATTACGTGTTCTATTTTCATTTGGAGTTGTGAGCATCACCTCTGAAAATTTTTATGTTGTGATTCTAGAAGAGAATGTGATAATAGGCGATGGTTTTGTTTTGGAAAAACTACTTTGCTTGGGGCAAGCAAGATTCTAGGTTGGGGGGAGTTGTTAAGTGGTAAAAGGTTGATATAATTATACCTTGAATTGTTATGAAACCACTTAACTATTGCTAATTCTAATCTATTTTTCTCCCAATATAGGATGAATTCAAGAATACCTTGATACAAGAGTAAGGAGCATGATTGATAGCAATGTCGCCGCCGTCCGTTCCAACGTCTAGGGACATCTCAAACGTTTATGCGAGCGGTCGCGAAAAGATGGTTTAGACTCGCGTTTATTTAAAAATGTGATCATTGCTCCCAAGGTGCTCAACAACTGAACTATCCTCTAATAAAAACAAGGTTTTCGCAAAAGGGTTCTTATGGAGTCGCCACCAATGTTTTGACCATAAACATTGGAAAAGGATAAAAAGGCGTTGATTTTAAGAAAAACCAAACTTGGTCATTATAACCAGAGTTAGGTAAGGGAGTTAGTTACGCGTGGGGAAGGTGTTAGCACCCCCACGACGCCCCTTTCGAGTTCCCTATGACGGATTAATTCATAAAGTAAAGATTACGCTATTACCCTATTTTACAATATTAAAAAATGGCTATCTACATGATTCTATTTTATATTGCATACATAAAGCAGTAAATAAAGTAATAAAAGAGAAGAGAAGTGAAAAGAACCTTCGTAGCAAGCTTTTTATTATAACTCTTCAACTGTGAGGATGCGTTTTGGCAATCCCCCGCACTACAAGGACTCTCCTCCCCGAATACAGGACGGACTTTACCAAAATTCTAAGAAGAATCGAATGCCGGAAGAAACTTCCTTAACCGATTGTTACCTTATAGGCAATCTGAGAGTTCATTCGAAAGAGGGAGAGAAGAGAAGAGTGAGGTGTGTCTAAAAATGCTCAAATGAGATCCTATTTATAGTTTTTTCAGCTTGGCAGCTCGGGATGGTCGTCTGGGGTGCAGAAAATAGGGACCGCCGTCTGCAAAGGTTGGGACGACTGTTTGGGATCTGGGACGGCTGTCCGGGATCTGGGACAGTTGTCCCAAGTGCTAAATTTGAGTGAGACGCGCGTCTGGCCTGTCTGGGACGGCTGTCCTGGCTTCTAGGACGGCTGTCTCGAGTGTTTTGTCCAAATTTTGTGTTCTGGGACTCTCGGGAAGCTTTCCTTTCTTCATACGGAAGCCGATTGATGCCGATAGACGTCCATCGAAGCTTCATCTTCAGATAGAAAGTCTTCTGGTCTTTATTGAGAGACCGGACAAAATTAGGATTCTACAAGCAGAATTGGAGTAAAACTGGAAAAAGGAAGAAGATTTTCAGCATGAAAGTCGCTCGAGCGGGATGGATTCTCGCTTGAGTGAATGTTAGTTATTCTTCTTTGGAATTCACTCGCTCAAGCGAGCTAAGACTCGCTCAAGCGAATATCAGTTATTCTTCTCTGGAAGTCAGTCGCTCAAGCGCAGGAAAATTCGCTTGAACGAATGTTAGTTATTCTTCTCTAGAGTTTATTCGCTCAAGCGAGTGTTTGTCGCTTAAGCGAAAACAGGCTACTTTCGCTTGAGCGAAATTTCTCGCTCGAGTGAAAGACGCAAAGCCCAAAAGCCCAAATTTTTCCAGTTTAAAGAAAAGATGTGTTTTGAGAAAAAAAAAAAAAAAGCAGGTTTGGAGAAGAGGAATACCTTCTCTATGAAAGAGAAAGGAAGAAAAGTGTTTCTTTTCTTCCTTTTTAATTTGTTTGTATATTTTTAAAATAATGAATATTTGGACTTTCTAGAAAAAATTAGGTGTTAAAAAACTGAAGTTGTTCGAGGGAATGTTTTTGAACTAGTAAAATCTTATGGTAAACAATCGGTTGAGCTTCGTAGCTGAGGAGCAACTTATTGAAGTTTTGAAGATGGTTTTAACAAAGTCATGGAGTAGGCCACTATTATAAGCTCAAGTATTGATACTAGGTTCTTTGATGTGGAAAAGTAAGTGGTTGATGGCTAATTTGTAATCTATTTTTCTTATATTGTGAACTATTATCTTCATACTTCAATATAATTTGTGATTTTAAGTTTCAATATTTTCTATTTAATTTGATAAAATCAACTCGATACTCGAATTAGTTAAAGTTTATTCACTCTTAAACCATGGGATTTGTTAAAGTTTTGTGGTAGCTACATTCTTTGGCTCTAGTTTTCGAGTAAGCTGATGTTTATATATTTTGATGAGTTTTGGCAAATGCAAATTTTATCTTAGCTCATATTTGAATATAAAGTATACATTTTGGCCAATTTTAGTGGCTACACCTTTGAACAAAAAATTAAGGTATTTTTTAGTTATCTTAACTATAATTTATTTTCGGGTGGGTTGCATTTCATGTCCGATATATTATTTTTTGGACAACTCTTATAGTTTGTATGCTCCATTTTGAAATGACATATACTACACGTTATGAACATCCCAATTTGAAGCTAGTTTTCCATTTGTTCAATCTTTTCGAGCTTCTCTAACTTTCCTCCTTACCATATCTCTTTTTTGAAAGTTTCTTTCTCTTACTTTTGTGTTATACCTTTTTTCAACTCGTTATTTGATAGCTTGTTCTCGAACATGAGCATGATCTTGGACCTTATTTACCAAGTCTAACTTTGTTTGAAGGTTTTCATCATCATGATTTTTATAAAAAAAATTATTCTCCAAGATTCTTGACTTATTTTAAGCGGTATCATGGCATGTCAATGAATTATCTTTCGTTGTTCTATTTAGGAACAATAATGTCTCGACCTTCTTGACCTTCTGTTCGTCATGATAACGTGGTTATGGTCCATTACATGTTTGAGGTGGTTTCCACTTTGAAACTTCAATCCATCATGATCTGGTCCCTAAAAGACATTGGGTTGAGACAAGAGTGTATATATAAACTACTCTTGATCTCAACTCTTATACAATGTGTAACTCATGAGCATATTAAAACTTAGTCCTTAAGTAAAGGACTAAGGGACAAAATTGAACAGAATCTCTATCTTTAGTCTCATAGCGGACGTCAATATTCTTACCAAAAATAAATATATTAAATAACAAATAAATAACTCAAACAAGTCTTGATCACGAATATTTATAGATTCTAATGGACGAGCTTTGTTCACTCTTAAAAAAAATGGGAAGTCAACCTAAAAACCTAAATCAATATATAATATTATGAGAATTGTAATAACAAAATATATTTCAATATCTATCATATAATAATCTAATTTATAAAAATTTTATCAATATTATTTTAAATAATAAGTAATATTTATTTAATGATAATAATTATATTTTACATACTATATATGATCACATAATTAAATATATTTATTATACGTTATTACCATAAGAGATAAAGAATAAAGACAATAAATATAAAAATTTGATCATGTAGATAATTGTTTTTTATGTATTTATCTACTCGTGGTACATGTTTCTAATGAAAAAGAATTATAATTTACATTAAAAGAATCCATTTTTTTTTCTTGTTGAATCATTAACTTTTATATATTATTTTTATGGTATCCAAAAGTTGTTTTCAGTACTGAAAGTTCTACAGATGGAATAAATTTTGTGAAACTATACAACCTTGTATAAGTATTAATGAGGGGTCAATCATATTACAGAATTAAATTAGATACTTTAATAATCTTAATACTAGAATTTTTTTTTTTGAAGTATTTAAATTTATGTGCTATTATAAAAGTCTACAAAATTAAGACAAATAATTTATTGAACCAATCATCAGTTTTGATGTTCTTAATAAAATAAATTAACTTATTAATTAAGAATTTGATTAAAAACAACTAAAAATTAAAAAAGTTACTCTACAAATATTCTTTCATAAATCGATACATAGTGTAAATTATTAACTTTCATTACAGTTAGTTTAAAAAAAATATTAAGATGATTTAATACAATCTATATATTAGTGGTTCATAAAAATTAAACATGTTAAAAATTTTCTTCTTATAACATGTTTTAATTTATTTGTTTTTCTGTCACTTTACTTTCCTCGGGGCTACCAGAATGGGACTGGCTTTAATTGGGAAGGGATGAAACTTGTTTCCATAAGTTGTTTCCAATAGAGCTTGGTATCAGCAGTTTCTTTGAGAAGAATAAAATCTGAAATATCCTTTTTAGAGAAATTCCAGTTAGAAAATATAAACCAGTTCAATTGCAAAGAATTATATTCAGGTAACCAAGGAAAGTCCTTGCTCTGATACCAGGAGAGGAGGAGGGGGAGTGGAACTCAAAACAGAGATTTTCTTTTAAGCCTTATGATTATCTATATTCTTTTATAAATATTATTTTACAGTGTATTCTGTGGATTCCCTTATCATCCTCCACTTATATGCTGCCTTACTTTCTTGCTCTCTGATTTTCCGCCTTTTTTTTAAAAAAAATTTTAATTTAATGGAAGGTTCACAGTCATTCAACGCAGTGTTAGTCACTTGACCAAAAGCTATAGCTCATAGTAAGGGTTCACACTTTGATACTTATACCCCCGGTCCCATTCTTGACACCAGGACCGGGGGTATAAGTATCAAAGTGTGAACCCTTATTAAGAGCTATAGCTTTTGGTCAAGCGGCTAACACTGCGTGCTCATTTTAGCTAGCCCGGTTTCGGGTTCTCTGTGAGCTAAGTAGCCATGTTGACCGACAGAAGAGATAAAGGGTTATAACATGTTTTAATTTATTTTTTTTTCTGTCACTTTACTTTCCTCCTTTCTTTCCCCCTCTTCGGGTTCAGGGCAGCGTTAGCCACTTGACCAAAAGCTATAGCTCATAGTAAGGGTTCACACTTTGATACTTATACCCCCAGTCCCACCACAATTTCGCGACTCTGATTCCCCCGCTTGTAACATCCTGATTCTCAATACCCCTGATTTGTTAAATTTTGACAAAATCTTTGTCAAAAATTTAATTATTAAATTATTAGGAATTGGGTAAAGTAACTGTAAAATTTTATGTTTATTAGATTATTTATGATTTTCTGGAATTTTTAGAAAATACATAAAATTGATCCGTTTCGCGGGCAACTGGGCGCCTGATAGTAATTATATGATTTAGAGTTGAAATTGAAAGAGTATGGACTTAACAATTTTAATTGTCACATTTAGAAATTATTGTTTTCTTGTATGCATTGAGTGTAGGTACATTAAAAGTTTATTATGTGTATAAATTAACAAGAAACATATAATGGTTGATATGGTTCGGAGTGATGTTGGAGTCTTAGGAGTTGTGGGTTCAAATCTTGGCTAGAGTAAAAAGAAGAAAATAATGGATAAAATTTTCGTAATATAATCCGCTGAGCGCACGGAAATCCGTTGAGCGGGAAATTATGTGAAATAAGACTAAGTTGGTTTATTTCAATCTCCTCTACATTTCTACCGTTTTATTTTTTAAAATGGTGTATTTTCTATTTTTCTTCTCACTTGGCTGAGCTTGAATGAGTGTAAGAAGAACGTTATTGTAGGTTTTACACCTAGAATACGAGAACAATGCTTAAAATTGAGGATTAGAAGTTGTTAAGCTAAAAACTTTAAGAGTCCTAATTCGTAGGTACTATTCATTGAATTTTGGGACTTGTGTGAACACAATTAGGAATTGGTATCTTCATGAAAGTTGTAGCCCTTTAAGTTGTCGAAATTTAGAAACTGGTTTCACATTAAACGGATATTTGTAGCTCAAGTTATACTCATTTTACTGTCAAGTGTTCTAGCTGTAATGTTAAGATGTTGCCATGTTTCAACAGCCTCGGTTTTTGAATTACTGGGATTGATACGTATGAAATTAGGACTTGATTCTTTCATAAACGTTGTAGGAAATTATATCCCCGAAATTTAGAAAATTGTTTCATGTCAATAGCTTATGTGTAGCATGAGTTGTAGTCAAATTACCAAGGCATGTTCAGAGTGTTATTGTAATTGAGCCCAGTTGGAAATAACCACTGAAAACTGCATCTATTCTATAGGGTATTTGAATTCATTTCCTTCGTCAATATTGTAGGTAATTAAGTTATTGAAATTTTGGCTCAAATCTCATGCCAAAACAACTTATATAACTCTAGAAAATTTAGAAATACTAAACCTTGTTCATGTTTGCTATTAGGATTTTTCCTACTCTAAGTGTATACAAATTAGGATAATTTTCTAAGTTAATTGTAAGTTGAATGTGAGCTTAAAATATTATTAAAAATGGATTAGCAATACAAAGTGAATTTAAATTCTCATGAGATAGAATCATAGAAATATAAGATTCTAACTAGCATTTTATTACGTATATAGATTTTGCTGAAACACAACATCAAGCTTTGAAAGGAATAAGTGTGAACGTATCAGGTAAGGGGTGAGCTATATAGTAAGGATTACATCATAAACTTGTTTGACCTTATTTGTTGAATTTGTCTAAATTTGTTATGATTGATAATTTTGATTTGATTATATGCTTGGTTGTGAAAGTGATCATGAATTGCTTACGTATATGATGGTGTAAAATACATGTTTGGTACTATATTATGATATGTATGGTCTTTGAGTGAACATTTATATGCATGGTGGTTTTTCATGAGAAAGTTCATTGAAAATTAAATTGAAAGAATTGGATGATGGGTTGTGAACCCTTTTTGAACTGTATTGGAAGTTTTCTGCTTGTAACAGGTGATTGTAAATTTTTGGGAAGTCCGTATTATAGGGGAAACTCTGTCAAATTTTTGGAAAAATGTGAATTTCTAAGAAAACCCACTTAGGAACTCATACATTACTCATTTGAAAATGGTGATTTGTGAAATCTGGGGAATCAGAGATTATGCACTCTGAGAATACGATAGGGAGGCCCTGAGGGAGGACTTGAGGATAGAAAGGGTAGTGGTTGGAGGCCCCAAAAGACCCAGGCTCGCTACCTGTTGTTGGGGATCCCACTGTACAAACTCTCCCGTACTCCGATCGTACTCTTACCGTATATCAATGGTCGGTGAGCTACCTGGGTTTATATTTGAGCATGGGTCTCAACAATCCCGTGGGTGGATTTTCCATGCCTAGTAGTGTCAACTCCTGGCTACCCCAGTACTGATTTGAGAAATGATTCAGGCCCGCATGCATAAACATTTTAGAAAACATATTAGGATCATGCATCATTAACATCAATCATTTGGAATTTGATTGACTTGTGAATGTTTATGATGTTGATTTTAAAATGATGTATGAACTGTTGTTCACCCTCTTGTCTTTTTGTTTTCTTTATTTCCTTTGTACTTGCGGTACTCGTTGGACCTGATCGGTCATTGTTTGAAGAGAGGGGAGATGGCACAGATTCCACACCCGATGAATATGAAACTCATACTCATTAGCTGGGAGCCACAATGATGGCAACATGTATTGGGATAAACATATCTAAAATTTTATAGACAGTCTTTTGTAGTATATAGACCTACATGGTACTGAGTAGTAGTTACTGTTTTGTGTAGTTAGCTGCTCTGTAGGAAGTATCCCCAATGTTGCCCTTAATATTTTGGAGGACTGTACTAGTATTTTATCTATATGTAATTATGAATGTTTACTTTTAGTACTTTTTAAAATGATGAAATGCAGGAATGGATCATTGAAAATTTATATATTGATATTATGTACAAGGGAAAGATTATTATCGGTTAAAAAAAATTCTACTAAAAATTATTAATTCTTCTGATTTAGGGTTTATAAGGTAGAGTGTTACACCGCTCTTCGGGAATCTTGAGGGGACTTACCACACGCTGCCCCAATTTCGTCCAAGTCCCCTCGAGATTCCCAAAGAGCGGAGGAATCAGAGTCGCGGAATCGTGGTGGAACCCGGGATATAAGTATCAAAGTGTGAACCCTTACAACGAGTTATAGCTTTTGGTCAAGTGGCTAACGCTGCGTGCCACTTGACCAAAAGCTATAGCTCGTAGTAAGGGTTCACACTTTTATACTTATACCCCGGTTTGTGTTTTTTTTTAAGTATTGTTAAATTAAATTTAGATATTGTTCTTTTATGTAGGCATGTCATACAAGAATATTGTATGAAAAATAATTTAATTTAAAAACTAATAATGCTTTGACAACCATTTTTTTCGTAAACAATCAATAATATTAATAATAATAATAATAATTATTATTATTATTATTATTATTATTATTATTATTATTATTATTATTGTTATTATTATTATTTATGATGTGTTATTATATAAAAATTATCAAGTAGTTGTATATGAAAAATTCGTCGACAGAATATCATTATCCTTAATTTAAATACATTTATAGTGAAACAAATTTGCATATTAATCATAATTATTATGCTTGATATAAGATTGTTTGCTTTTGTAGTAATTTTTTTAAAAATCATTGTTGATGTTTAATTTGTTTATATTGTAAAGATATGTAAACTAATCATATAAAAGTTAAGCTTTACAAAAAAAAAGAGATACTTGTAAAATTTCCATTTTGTTCAAATATTTATTAAAATTATAACATTTTATATTTTTTTATTTAAGGATGAATAGAACGATATTTTCGATAATAGCTCCATTAAAAAAAAATAAAAAGGAGAGCGTTCAAGCCAGACTGTTACGTTTTGATTTTGAGATAATGTCTTTTGAAATGATGAGAAGGTGTTTCTTGAAAAAAAAAAATCATTTTGGTTGTATTTTTAAAATGTTTTAAAATTTCAATCACGTTTCCAATTTTGATTGTATTTTTTTTTTGTATTTTTTTTTCTGAAGACCAACAAAGAATTGCTTTATTGAATGTATGTTATTGCATTTGTACTAATTCACCGTCAAATCCATTTCAATAGAAATACAGTTTTTCTTTTTCTTATTTCTATTGGAACTCTCTTAATTTAGGAGCTTTACCATGTGTGGTAACAAACACACAAGATTTTAGCAAGTTTTTTTTGGACCTTTGTCGTGGTTTAATTCAATCCCTCTCATCTCAAGCTCCTCAGCAATGCTAAAGAAGAGGCGAAAAGACTAGGCTCGAACATTCAAATTTCATTTAGAGAAATTCCTAATGGAGGCTCAGAAACATCCTTATAACATCATTGGCAGTGACCATTTAGTTTGTTTATTCTTCTCACTAGTTTTCTCTATTTATACACACGGACTAATTCAAGTCTATTTAAATTTTTAACCTTTATCATGATACTAACATGTCCAAAAATTTAGTTCATGTAAATCTCAAAGTTGGACTAGTTCAATTTTTAACCGAAGAATGTTCATTACTGAACCCCCCAATACCACCCCATCATTTTACCCAATAATTCTCATTACTTATATACAATACAAGCTTGTGACATACAGCTTGATAGTTCTATATTACCACAAAATTTGAATAATCCACTGTTTGTTCCAACCAATCAGCATGTTGAACGACGTGGATTCAGATTTAGTTCCACAAATGCGACAATAACTCTTTAAACCAGAGAAAAGAGTATGGACAACAGACATATCAGAATGACACCACTGACTGTGGATGAGTTGAAGATTGCAGCTGAGATAGTGCAGTATCACTTTCTTCATTCTCGTCAAAAGGAATTGATTTTCCACACGCATCCTTCCTATGAATCAAACAAATAAGAGATTTGAAGGATGTTATAAATTATAAGTTTAGTTATTTAAATGAAATACACGCCCAAGATAAGAAACAAAGCTTAAATAGGAATGCATACCTTTGAGATATGACACTCTCCTCAGATAATGCCTTTTCCAACCTCTCTTCAAATGGCGTTGCATGCCAATTGACTTTCTGATCCTGAAAAAATAATCAGTAGAAATTAAATGCAGATACAATATGGAGAGAATCAAAACATTGACATCGGAAATAATGATTAAAAGTCATACTTCTTTATACTTATTGGTTGAATTTGGTATGCCGTTACCATCCCACCACTTAGGAGGAGGAACTTCAGAATCCTCGTTCTCGTTCCAGTGAGCTGCAACCATCCCAATGATAGGCCTATCGACAGGTGCTTTCCGGACATGATTATAAGCTATCTGCATCCTCCTGTTTCTCTCCTCCAGAATGACAGCTGCAGGCTTCAACCAGGAAGTTAAGCTTTCCTCCACCTTACATTCATCTTCACAAGAAATTATCTGTAACCCTTTATCAGGTGTTGAAGTTGTAATTTCAGATCGCTCAACTGATTGACTCAGCTTCCTTGAATCTTGGGTATGACCATCTTCCTCAAGTATCTGAGAGACATCATCATCAGGGTTGTTAATTGGATACACAAACTGGGACTTAACTCGAGGCCTAACATTTGGCAAGTCTTCCCTAGCTGTAGGGTAAACAGTTCCAGGAGTTTGCATCTCATCGGATAGCTTCATTGGGGTAGGGTATGGTGATGCTTTATTCGCACTCTCATTGTTTGGCAAATCTGTTTTCTTCATATGTCGTCCACCATAATCAGAATAGTCACAGGATGATAAATCAACATCACATTCAAAACGTACGGATTTGTTCCTCTTAGTGTATGTGGTCGAGGCCCAAGATGAAATAGAAGCTGAATTGTCATTCTTATCCAGATTGTGAAGACTCCCTGTCCTAATTCGTCCCGTAGAATCAAGAGAAGCACACTGAGTGCTTTGTGCATTGGATATACAGCTGCAAATTAAAAGAAATTAACATACAGTAAGGTTCTATGTAATTTTCAGGTATGACCACAACACGTGGACATTCAGTGAAAATCTCACAAAAAGAATCGTTGAAAGAAATCTAAGAAAATATGAAAGTCAATATCATCATATTTTATAACAACTCTTATCAAAGAAAAAAAATTCTAAGACCATTTAAGAATAATGGCCTGCAGCCAAAGTTAACAAGGTGGCCTTTCATTGTTCTAAGAGTAAGGCATGAAATTGACTAAAATGCTATTAGCTCACACCCATAATACAACATTCCCTTTAAAAAAATCTAAAAGAGAAGAAATGAGAATTGTTAAGGTTCCAACATAAAACCAATTGGCAATATGTGGAGTAGCCTAACATGTATTTAAACCATACCAAATGATATGAGGTAGGCGATGTGGGACTTTCAACACACCCCCTCCAACGAAGCCCGCCGGACCAGGCAAAGGGTACTTTTGACCCAACTAAAGGGCAACTTTTGGCCCATGACAATAACCGGAAAGATGTTAGGCTTTGGCTCTGATACCATGTTAAGGTTCCAACATAAAACCAATTGGCAATATGTGGAGTAGCCTAACATGTATTTAAACCATACCAAATGATACGAGGTAGGCGATGTGGGACTTTCAACAAGAATCAATTTCATCATTTTTTGAGAGAGACCTTATTTAACCAACAATTTTTCTTAGATGTTTTAATGGTTATGAGCTGCAGCTGTTTCCCATTGTCCTAAGAGTAAGGAGTAGAATATCCACTGCCTATGACATGACTAAAACGTTACTTGCTTACGTTCATTATTGTTGAATATAGGGTTAATTTCCCTTATGTATTTACCACACATAGGGCAGTGTATTTATAATAAAGAAAGGTACTCCTCAAAAGAGTAACCAATCCAGAAGACTCCCCCTGAGCAACAAATCCGGGAGGTTGCTCCATATAAATCTCTTCTTGCAAATCGCCATTCAAGAAAGCATTTTTGACATCCAGTTGATAAAGAGGCCATTGTTGAATAGCAGCCATGGCAATGAATAAACGAACAGAAGCCATCTTTGCCACTGGAGAGAAAGTATCACCATAATCCAACCCAAAAATTTGGGTATAGCCTTTGGCTACAAGGCGAGCTTTGAGGCGATCAATAGTACCATCAGGACCAACCTTGATAGCGAAGACCCACCCGCAACCAACAACAGATTTTCCGGATGGTAATGGGACAAGCGTCCGGGTTCCACTAGTCCGAAGAGCACCGAGTTCATCTAGCATGGCCCGACGCCAACCAGGGTGGGCTAAGGCTTCGAGACAGATTTAGGAATAGACACGTAAAAAATAGTCGAGAGACAGGTATAAAATGGTGAAGAAATTCGATGATAACTTAAAGCGAGTATAATGTGGAGAAGGATTACGAGTAGAACGCGTACCTTTACGAAGGGCAATAGGAAGGTCGGACTCGTGGACTGAACCGGAGGAGGCGAGTATTTGGCACTGGGAGTGAGTCATGTGGCGTCTGTTGTGGGCGAGGTCTGCGACTATAAACCCGAAGGGGTGGTGGAGGAGGAGGGGCTAATGGTGGATGGTCCTCAACATAGGGATCAATGAGAACAGGAATGGGAACTGTAGCAGATGGAGACTCAGCAGGTAGGGAAGGGTCCTTAAAGTAAAAGGAACACTCATTGAAGGTGACATCGGCAGACACAAAATAGCGATTAAGAGAAGGAGAAAAACACTTGTATCCTTTTTGGGATCGAGTAAATCCTAAGAAAACACATTTGTGTGATCGAGGAGATAACTTATCATGACCAGGATCAAAATTGTGGACAAAACAAGTAGACCCAAAAACCTTCAGAGGTAAATGATGGAGAGTGTCATGAGGAAATAAAATAGAATGGGGAATTTTGTTATCTAAAACCGAAGAGGGCATACGATTAATAAGATAACAGGCAGTAAGAACAACATCACCCCAAAAATGTTGAGGAACCTCACCATGAATTAAAAGAGTACGGGTTGTTTCAATAAGGTGTCTATTCTTGCGCTCAGCCACCCCATTTTGTTGAGGGGTATAAGCACAGGAAGTTTGATGAAGAATGTCATGAGAAACCATAAATTGTTTAAACGAGTTTGAAAGATATTCACAGCCATTATCACTTCGAAAAATTTGAATAGAGACACCAAATTGATTTTTAATTTCATGATAAAAGTTTTGGAATATAGAAAACAACTCAGAACGATTTTTCAT
This sequence comes from Sphenostylis stenocarpa, assembly GCA_963425845.1. Taxonomy (NCBI): domain Eukaryota; kingdom Viridiplantae; phylum Streptophyta; class Magnoliopsida; order Fabales; family Fabaceae; genus Sphenostylis; species Sphenostylis stenocarpa. Next base: position 23,081,122 of record OY731403.1, read on the forward strand.
TAAAAATAACCAAGTACAACGAGAGAAATCATCAATAAAAGTAACAAAATATTGAAAACCTAAATTAGACTTAACACGACTCGGGTCCCCAAATGTCGAGTGAACTAAGGCAAAGGGGGATGAAGCACGCTGGGAAACACTACGAGAAAAGGAAGTACGACTATGTTTGCCTAACCGACGGGACTCACACACCAAATTGGACAAGCTGGGATAAGCCGGGAACAAGTTGCTCGTAATTTGCGCAGATCGGAGTGACCAAGCCGAGCATGAAGGAGAGAAGGAGACTCCATAACCGTGCCAACATGTGGAGAAGGTTGAAGATAATAAAGTCCATGTGACTCACATCCGGTGCCAATCACTCTTTGCGAGCTCCGGTCCCGTAGGGAAACGAAGTTTTGGTAAAAGAGATAACACAATCAAGAGATCGAGTTAGACGGCTAATGGATAATAAGTTAAAGGGGGACCCGGGTACATACAAAACATTATCAATGGACAACGAGGGAAAAAGAGTAACCGTTCCAACACCATGAGCTAAAGTTGTAGACCCATTAGCCATTGTAACAGAGGGTAAATTATGAGAAGAAGTGAAAGAGGAAAATAAGGATTTGTTACCGGTGATGTGATCGGTGGCGCCTGAGTCAAAAACCCAAGGGCCAATAGAAGAAGAGTGAGTCGGACCAACAAAAGATGTACCTGTGTGGGCAACGAAGTAGTGGAACTGGAGGGCTTTCGATCCTCATACCATTGAAGAAAATCATTGAAGATAGCAGATTTATCCGAAGGTACAGACGAAGGAGGATCCACAGCAGAGGATTGTGCGGAAGAATCGGTCCCGAGCAACTGCAGCAGATCGGCGAGGATAACCATGTAAAGCATAACATTTGTCAATTTTGTGGCCTAGTTTGCCACAATGGTCACACTTGACACGCCCTTTGCCTGGCTTGTGAGAGCGATTACGATCATCACGGTGAGAGGCCAAGGCGAGATGAATCATTAGAAACTACAGGGGGAATATTGAGAGGTTTACATGGCACCCGCAAAAGGGAGGAACTGGTAGCGGTAAAGCTGGGTGTAACAGGGGAACCCAAAATCCGGTCACGAACAGGGGCATATTTATCGGCAAGTCCGTGTAACATCAAAACCATGAAAAACTTTGATCGTTGCTCTAATTCTTGGGCAGGAGTCGAGGCGGGGGTAATAACTCATTAAATTCATGGAGAAGAGCATGGATCTTACCCACATAATCCGCCACAGGATCCTTATCTCGAGGAGCAATAACATCAAGAAGATTGTAACAAACACCATAAAGACGTTGAGTGTCATTGGTGTATAATAATTTGGCTTGTTCCCAAACGTCATAACATGTGCCATACGATCGAAAAATTTGTTTTAAAGAAGATTGGATGGTATTCTTGAGAACCATACATATATGAGCATCAACTTTCTTCCAACGGACACGATCATTGGAAGGAACATCATCTACCTTGGTAGTAAGATGATCAACATACCCCTGACTCTCAAGCCAAAGTCTAATATCAGATGCCCAAGTTGCATAATTCGTACCATCTAATTTATCAATGGGTAAATTCACATTGACATAATTAGTAAAAACAGATTGCTCAGACCCACCGGAGCTAACAGAGGTAACTTCAGAATTGGAAGTGGCAGCGGAAGATGCCATGGAGGAAGAGAGAGAAAAACCCTAAAACACCAAAGAGGTCCGAACTGCTACTCTGGCGACGGCGGCGGACGGCGGTGGCGACGGCGGCGGCGATGGAGGCGGCGACAGCTGCAGGTTCAGTGGCAGAGCCGAAAAAAAATCCCAAGAGACCTTAAGCTCTTGATACCATGTTGAATATAGGGAAAAACTGTATAGGGTTAATTTCCCTTATGTATTTACCACACATAGGGCAGTGTATTTATAATAAAGAAAGGTACTCCTCAAAAGAGTAACAGAATACAAATAGGGTAAATAAAAAGATATTATTTGATATTGTGATTAACAATATCTAACAATATCTCAACAATATCAAACAATATCAACTAATATCTAATCATATCTAACAATTATTATTCAATATCAGTATGAAAAAATTCAATTCAAAGAGACGAATAACCTGCTTGGTGTTTGCTCAAAATAATCAGTTCTCTTCTCCCCTTCCTCGCAACATTTTACAGGAGTTGAGGGATTGAAAGGTTGACTCTCAAGGTGAACTTTCTCAAAAGGGATCCTAGTCAAATTACTGCTAGCTTTGAGAAACTTGGCCTGCAAAACATGTTGATTCAATCATAGAAACAAATTTTACAAAGCATGTGTATGCACCCATCTAGTGTACAAATCAACAGCTTCACAAAATAGAAAGTAACTTCAAGCTTCAAAAAGTGTTTTTCAAAAATCTTGTATAATGAAAACACAGTTCACTCAAGCTAAACAAAAATTAATTTGTAAAATTCAGAAAATCTATCAAGCCTATTATTTTTCCACCAGCAAAGCATCATTCATCTCAGATGATCTGGTTGCTAATATTACAAAGATTTATGTGCCTGAAACTGCATATATTACAGCACGTATATGAAGGGGATAACTAGATATATGGTATAAAATATCAGGATCACATCATGAAACTAGCATAATGATATAGTAACATCATCATTGTCACAAAATTGCTACCTTCATCACAAATATAATCAAGAGCATAGACCAGAGAATGAGCCAGTGGAAAAATATTGAGACCGTAAAGAAGATTTTCTGTAAGTCACCTTGCTATACAATCCGAGGTAGAAGAAAAGCATTGCAGCGCCAATGCTTGCAAAATGCCATGGTGACTAGCACTGTGACACGCTAGCCATGGTCACCAAATAAACCATAGCATTTCAGGCTATTCCACCAAGTAAGAGCTGGTACTGCCTACCATAAACATAACTATACTAACATCAATGTTAAACCTAATTTCACTTCAAACTAAAACTTCAGATTCCTTCCAGTTCACCTTGTGGCGTCAACAATCCAATTATTCATACTAAAGCCTCTGTAAAAGCATTCTAAAAACAATGGAAAATAACGAGAAGTTAGAAGGACCCAATTGCAATAAAATTATTCCCTGTGTTTAAGTTCCTCCCAGTCCCCCTTTACGATACAAAGTTGTAAATCCAGCTTTGGCACCAAATTCTGGTCATTCTCAAATAGTTTTCATTATCTTTGCTTATAAAGTTATAATTCTTTTGTGACAAATTACTCTTACTTGCTTCCTTCGTCTTGTTCTCATTGCACTTCATTCATCTAAAAAATAAAATGCAGATAAAGTTCCAAAAAATATCACTATTACAAACAGTACGCAGTTCTCAAGTGAAACAAAATCAAACACCTTCCTTTTCCCTCACAAACAGGAACAAAATGCTCCAACACCAGCACAAACAGAAAACTCCAAATTTCAAAAACAACAAACAAAACTAGAAACTCGTAATCACACAACAAACAATCGCAGCTATATCAACACTAACAAAAAGAAAACACACCTCACTGTCACCTTTCTGAGATCCCAGTTCAACGTCCTTCCCGTCATCGCGCACATCAGAGTCTTCTCTCTCTTCTCAAAATCAAAATCACACACTCAGCACTGAAAGAAAAATAATAATAATAATAATAATAATAAATAAAAAATGAAATTAAAATTCACCTTCAGACAAAAACAAAGTGGATAACCGATTTCGAGAGACCGCAACATCCTGGTTGACACAGAAAAATCAAAACCCTCACATAGCGAAAAACAAGACAACAACAAATTAGAACTAAAACTGCCCAAAACTCTCACAAAATCAGCTGAATTACTCAACCACGGTTTGAGCTTTGCTTCTGCAAAGCGAACAAAGCAGCAGGAAATCGAAATCAAAAACAAAAATTACAAAATCACAACAAAAACAGCAGCGAACAGTGGTTAGTTACGTCGGGTTTGTGTTTGCCGGAAGGAGAAGAAGGCACTGTGGTGGTCGTGGCGGTGGCGGAGTCCCGAGCTCTGAAGCAAGCGAAGAAGCAACCCATAGCGGAGGTTCGGGAAAAGGATCGGAAAACGAACCTCGGTGTCGAACCTAAGCAGCCGAAACAACAACAACACTAACCAGACCGTGTCATTGAAGAAGACGCGGAGCAGGTAAGGTAACGTTACATTTTTTTTATTTTTATTATTTCTTTTTATGAAAAAAAAAAATTAAATGTGAGAGTGTGTGTGAGAAGTGTGAAGTGAGGTGCGAGTGCGGAGTCGATTTTGAAATTTGAACTAACGAAGGCGGAGGGAATGAATGAACGCGTGCACTGTTTTCGCCACGCGCTGATCATTTGGACGTGTTGAGAACTCGCTTGGATGTTCGGACACGTGGCTCGTGTGGCGCGTGTAGTAGGGTGCGAGTGGGATATGGTGTGGAGTTAGATGTGAAGGTGATGAATGTTTGTGTTTTTAGTATAGTGTATTAAATAAGAATGTTCTTTGAATGGAAACTGTAATAATTTTAATCAACATGGAATCTCTTAGGTAGATTTTACATCAAGATTTTGCAATCTAGGGTTACTAGTAACCTTATTTTAAGGGTACATTGTAATTGTAATTATAATTATCGGTTAAAATGATAATATTGTAATAGTCATATGAAATTTATCGTGATAATTTTACCAAAAAACTTGTAAATAATTTAATTAATTATTGACCAGTTAAGAAAGTTAGCTTATTGATTAAAAAGTAACAGTGTAAAGAAAATTTTAGATGGTTATTCACTTTTCTTTTAGGTATTTTCTTCCAATTATTTTATTTATATTTACTGTCTGAACCTAATTACTCTTTCATTTTTAAATATAAGACTATAATAACTAAACATGTCTTTAACTTTGTGGCTATCTTATTTTAAGATAGTGTCTTTATTTGTGTTACTTAATAAGTATGTGCAATATTTAAACTGTTGTTTTATTTTGTTTACATTAGTTGTAAACTTTAATAAAATTTTATTCATTCGATTTTTTTTTTATATTTTGTTAACAAATATGTATAAATTCGATTTTCAAAAATATATATGGATATATATCCAACTCCTTTTATCATTTTTAATAATTTTATAATGTATATTAATAAATAGTAAAATGGAGTCATATAAATGCATAATAATCTATTTTAGAGATTATATACTAAATTATTAATTAAAATGTATCATAAAAACTTTTAATTTTAAAATTTGTACATGACTTTTAACAACATTATAATATATATTAATATAATATGTAAGTACTAAGATTTAGTAGTTTAAAAAATTTAGTGATTAAATAAAATAAAGTTTGAAGTTTTTATTTTTGAGATAAAAATAGTTTAAATAGAAAATATTTATACTTTAAATTTCATTTATAAAGAAACCATCATCTTTATAAATTTTAAATTATTTGACTTCTTTCTAAAACTTTCTTACCCAATTCTTATGTTTTCTTTTTCTAAATCCAAGCACATCATTGTACTCCTAGTGGTATGGTGAATGTTTTCATTCGATCATAATCTTATATAGAGATATGACTCTCTAAGAAATTGGGAATTTAAAACTTTCAAACTTGAGAACACTGAACATGGAAGGTAAAGGAAGCTAGTAGTAAATTTTTTAGCACCCTATAATAGATGATATGGACTATGAAGATGATTTTGTCACATTGTTTGATTTGCAGAAATTTGATTGTTGTGTTGTATGTTAAATTATGATTAAATGAGTTGACTTAGAGTAATGATGTGTATAAAATGTTAGGGTGTGATATATCTAAAAGGAAATTGAGTAATAAAGTCTCATAAGATAGTGGTTAATACTTGAAGTGTGGTTTAACATGAATTATGCAGGTTTATTATCTGCATATTTGCTCAAACGAAAATTGGTCGTTCAAGGGAACTGTGCATAAGAGGAAATGACTCTCCTTAAGTGTAGTTTCTCTCAACCAAATAAATTTTTGCTCAAGCAAAAGTGAGTCTCGCTCAAGTAAAATTATTCCAAAAAAAGGTGATTCTCAGGAGATATTTCGCTCAAGCGAAATATCTCGCTCAAGCGAAAATATCTCGCTCAAGTGAAAAACTCTCACTGGTTGAGGTTTGTTTTGGGTGTATTTTTGCTCAAGCTGAAGTAAGTCTCACTCAATGATATGAATCACAAGGGGTGATTTAGGATCTTTAAGGTTAGAACCTTGTAGGAAATTTAGGAATTTAGTGATAAGGTGGAAGGAAAGAATTACTCTTTCCAAGGAAGGCAACTCACAAAGGATGTGAAAGTCCTTTGATACAGCCAAATATTCTTGAATCACTCAAGAATTTAGGAGAATCACTCTCACTAAGATAAAAGAGATAAACTCTAATATTTCTGAATAAAATTCCACTTGTTATTTCTTGATAAAAATGGTTTAGCTGATATAGAAGCGTTACCATCAGAATTACAAAGACTCAATAAAAGAAAATAAATACTAATAATAACCCATTAATCTAGGAATTGAAAACTATTTAATGGAAACAAATAAAGGCTAATAATGGTCCATTAACCTAGGAATTGAAACTACTTAATGACTGATGTATCTGAAACTGTGGCAACTAAAAGTCAATCAGCTATGCACCCCTTAGTCTTCCAAAGGCTGATGACTAAATTTTCAATTGGGCTCTTATTACAACTTAAAACAAAATCAAACTAAATCCCATTAATTGATTAATTCAAAACATAATTTGGTCAACCAACAATATTTGTTGAAGAGCTTCCTTTATTTCCCCTGTTCTAGCCATTATCATAGGTCATGTTCACATCACTCAAGCTAGAAAAAACGAAAATTTTCTAGAAAAGAAGGCAATTCTCGGGTGTATTTTCGTTAAAGCGAAATTTCTTAGAACTTTTTTGTCCAAACTTCTAAAAATCATAAAAAATAGTTTAGAACTCAAAATTTAATGTTCCATATATGCGAATTGAATCCTTGAAAATAGGTAACCCAATGAAACAAGAATTAGCCAAAAGGATATTTGTAGAAAAATGTTATGACGAAAATAATAGATATAGGTCAAATTGCACAAATTTATTCTTTGTTGAAATCTGAGAAATGGTATATAATAACTTAGGATAATAAAATACATGTATTGAAGATGAAATAATTGTGTTGGGTGTTAATATATGTATAGAAAAATATATTGTTGTTATATGAGATATATCATATGATACTCATATATGTATATTATATCTATGATGAATCGATGAAAGTTAACATAGTAGTTCCTAAGAAGGAAATACTATGTTGAGATGTAAGTAATATATTGAATTTGGGATTTTGAAGGAGATATCCTAACTTTACTGATATTGTACTCACGTTGAGAAAAATTTTAGGTGGTGAGAGTTGATGGAGGTCTCTATGACTTAACTTGTGATGTGAAAAAAAAAATTGTATCTAGCAAGTCATAGGAATTTACCTTGTCACATGAGGGAACATGTTCCAATTATATACTTATGTTGGAGATATTCACTTAGGGATGTTAGAAATGTAGGTTGAGATCAAGAGGGCGGAATTGATCTTTTGAAACTTTTTTGCACTTTTTGGATATAGAATATCTATTTCAAAAGATTAAGAAGTCTGACCAAGAAATACAAGCAAAATTGAATAAGGCACAAGCAGAATTAAAGAGTGTGAAGGAATGAGAAAAGAAACACAAGAATTATATTGGTTCACCCAAACCACAGGGCTATCCAATTGTCAACCAAATTCTAATTGAGTTCCACTAGATTGATACTGTTTTGAATACAAACCAGAATTACAAAACACTCAATCCGCACCAAGAACCAATTTCCAGTTCTTGAACCAAACCTTCACCAAGAACCAAGTTCCAGTTCTTGACCCAATCTGCAACCAAATTCCAACTGCAAAACCAGTGCCCAAATCTTCCAGACACCCACACAATACAAATATGAATTAATGAAAACAAAGAGAAGAAACTAGAACAACCAAACCCGGTTATGCAGAGGCAATTCTTCCTCTGCAGTATGAGTTTCTTCACATGCAAGAATGCAAAAATGCCTCAAGAAAGAACTCTGAAAAACTTCACAAAAACTAGTGCACTTCTTCCTTAAAAAGATCTTTATTGATTGCTTGATTGATATCTCAAAGGTGTGTTTTAAAATGTTGAAGCAAATCTATTTATATAGATACTTTTTATAACTAACTGGTTTAATTAATCGGTTAAAACTTCTTTTAATCGATTATTAATCTTGATCCTAACAGATTTAATCGATTAAAATGTCTTTTAATTGGTTAAAATATGCTTTAACATTTTCCAGATTTATTTTAACTTATGCAAACACGATTTAATCGATTAAAACAGTTGTACAAAAATTCCTTAAGTTATTTTAATAATTTATTCACTATTTAATCGATTATAATACTTGTCATAAAATTTCTCAAAACTTCGTAGGTGATTTTAACTGATAAAAGCATGGTTTAATCGATTAAAACATTTAACCAAAACTTGTCTAAGTTGTTTTAATCGATTAATTCGAAGTTACATCGATTAAAATACTGACAAAATACTTTTCAAAATTTCTCAAGTGATTTTAATCGATTATTTAGAAGTTATATCGATTAAAATACTGACAGAACATTTTTCAAAACTTCTCAAGTGATTTTAATCAATTAATTCGAAGTGACATTAGTTAAAATGCTGACAAAAGGTTTTCAAATACTTCTTTAATGAAGATAATTGATTAATTCGAATGTGCATCAATTAAAATAATGATAGTATATGTTTTAAGTGGTTTTAATCGATTATTTCGAAAATACATCAGTTAAAACTCTATCAAGAATGTTTCCAGCTGATTTTAATCGATTAATCGTAAAGTGTGTCAGTTATATTCAAGTCTTAGGAACATATTAATCGATTAAACATGTTTTTAACATATTAAAACAATTAGAGGCATTTTTAATTCTTTCAAATGATGAAACCTCATGCAGCAAAAAAAAATGAATGATTATACCTATTAATATTGATGCAGACTCACTAATCACTACACCTTTTAACCCAGAGATCCTTTGACTTCATCAAATCTTCAAAATCTTCAATCAACATAGAGTTCAATAAGATCTTCATCACTATCAGTCTCCCCCTATTTGATGAAGACAAACACCTCTTTTGAATTACTTTGAATAATCTTAATCTGTAAAAGAAATTACTTGGATACACTTTGTATTAGTGAGATTTCAATATTAATTTCTCCCCCTTTGACTTCATCAAAAATAGGGAAAAAAGAGGTTTGAAACAAACATCCGCACTGTCGCCGCCGTCCGTTCTGACGTCTAGGGACATCTCGAACGTTTATGCGAACAGGCACGAAAAGATGGTTTAGACTCGCGTTTTTATTTTAAAATATGTTCATTGCTTCCGAGGTGCTCAACAACTGAACTATCCTCTAATAAAAGCAAGGTTTTCGCAAAAGGGTTCTTATGGAGTCGCCACCAATGTTTTGACCATAAACATTGGAAAAGGATAAAAGGCGTTGATTTTAATAAAAACCAAACTTGTCCATTATAACCAGAGTTAGGTAAGGGAGTTAGCTACGTGTGGGGAAGGTGTTAGCACCCCAACAACGCCCCTTTCGGGTTCCCTATGATGGATTAAATCATTAAGCAAAGATTACGAGAAATTACGCTATTACCCTATTTTATTTATGCAATATTTAAAAATGGCTATCTACATGATTTTATTTTATATTGCATATATAAAGCAATAAAAGAGAAGAGAATTGAAAAGAACCTTCGTAGCAAGCTTTGTATTGCAAATCTTAAACTGTGAGGATGCGTTTTGGCAATCCCCCGCTCTACAAAGACTCTCCTCCCCAAATACAAGATCGACTCTACTAAAATTTAACGAAGAATCGAATGCTGGAATAATATTATTTAACCGATCGTTACCTTTTTAGGCAATCGGAGAGTTCATTCGAAAGAGGGAGAGAAGACAAGTGTCTAGAGTGTGAAAAAGTGGCAAATGAGCTTCCTATTTATAGTTTTCGCAGCCTGGCAGCTTGGGACGACTGTCTGGGGTCTGAAAAATAGGGATGGGCATCTGGGGAGGCCGGGACGACCGTCTGGGATTTGGGACGGTCGTCCCAAACATCAAAATTGGCTGAGACGGCCGTCTGGCATGTGGGACGGCCGTCTGGGATGGCTGGGACGGCCATCCCGACTTCTGGGACGGCCATCTCAACTGTTCTGGCCATATTTTGTGTTCTGGGATTCCCGAGAAGTTTTCCTTTCTTTATTCGGAAGTCGATTAATGCCGATAGACGTCCACCGAAGCTTTATCTTCAGATAGGAAGTCTTCTTAGCCTTTATTGAGAGGCCGGGAAAAATTAGGGGTCTACAACTGCCCCCCCTTCACCCGCCTGACTAACTGTTGGCCTAATGTGCCCACAAAGTTAGTTGGTAGGTGAAAGAGTTAACCCTTTTTGCCCGGTCATCCTTCGGATGCTCTTTTACTGAAGTTTGCTAATCCTTCGGATGATAAATACAGTATGATGTTGTCTTCAGGATGCTTCCTTGCTGGGGAGGCTGTTCCCTCGAACGATGAATGTGAACCTCCAGGATGCTCCTTCGATGCGATAGCTGATCCTGTGTATGATGAGTATGAATTTCGTAGCTTTGGGATGCTCCTTCGATGCGGTAGCTGACCCCGTAGCTGACGAGGGTGAAGTCTTAGGATGCTCCTTCAGAGAGGTAGTCGATCCTTCGTTTTGTAGGATGCTCCTTTGGTGAGGAGGTCGATCCTTTGATTTGCAGGATGCTCCATCGATGAGGTGGTCAATCCTTTGATTTGCAGGATGCTCCTTCGGTGAGGTAGTCGATCCTTCGGTTTGTAGGATGCTGCTTTAGTGAGGAAGCCGGTCCTTTGGTTTGCAAGATGCTCCTTCGGTGAGGTAGCCGATCCTTCGGTCTACAAGATGCTCCTTCGGTGAGGTAGCCGATCCTTCGGTTTGTAGGATGCTCCTTTGGTGAGGAAGCCGATCCTTTGATTTGCAGGATGCTCCTTTGGTGAGGTAGTCGATCCTTTGATTTGCAGGATGCTCCTTCGGTGAGGTAGCCGATCCTTCGGTTTGTAGGATGCTCCTTTGGTGAGGAAGCCGATCCTTTGATTTGCAGGATGCTCCTTCGGTGAGGTAGCCGATCCTTCGGTCTGCAGGATGCTCCTTTGGTGAGGAAGCCGATCCTTTGATTTGCAGGATGCTCCTTCGGTGAGGTAGCCCATCCTTCGGTCTACAGGATGCTCCTTCGGTGAGGTAGCCGATCCTTCTGTTTGTAGGATGCTCCTTTGGTGAGGAAGCTGATCCTTTGATTTGCAGGATGCTCCTTCGGTGAGGTAGCTGATCCTTTGGATGATGAATAGTTTTGATAGGTACCAACCCCTATCTGGTTTGATGAGAATGAACCCTCATCTGGTTCGAACCTTCTTTTGTAAGACTCTTGTGAGTACAATCCCCCACCCAGTTCGAGTCTGCATTTGCCAGTACATGTGCCTCCGGAATTCTGCTTGATCCCGGACTTCATCGCGATATTCTTGCTGGAATGTTGCCCATTCTTGCCTCATTCCCTCCTGATATTGGTAATACCATCTCCAGCCTTGTGTCGAAGGCCTCCTGCCTTAAGGACATATGCTCTTGCCTCACAAACATTTGATCAAATTGCTGGCGCAGGTCGTAGATGTTACGGTTTACGCCAACAAATTCGTCTGTGTACTGCTGCTGTTGTTGTTGATGTTGCTGCTGCTGTTGTTGTTGGAACTCAGGAGGTGTCGGGAGATCGCGCATTGCCACGATTTCCTGGAGATCCAAAGTGAAATCCAGCGATGGGTGGAGGATCAACTGGGTCCCGTGGCGCAGCAGCATCCCCATGCTGACCAGGATCGACCCGTTGATGCACTCGGGTCGTAGGCTTTGGAGGCCAGTTCTTCCCGACCACCGCACCCCCATTTCTCTGCCAGGGGGGTAATGAGGGGAGCCATGAGGACGACTCCCACTGGCCTGCTCTCGAAGTCCTTGAGGGCCTTCAGGAAAAAATAGCCAGGGTTGCACCGGTGCCTCTGGCTCATGCAGTAAAGGACGAAGAGGTCTAGGAGGGCTACCTTTCCCTGGCTCTCCTTATGTCCGTGGATGGTCCCCGCCAGCAGCTTGTGGCAAATGCGGAGGGCCGGGGGGAGTGTTGAGCCCTTCATCAGCGTGGGCAAAGTGGGTGCCCTGGTGAGCTCCTCCCACATCTCGCCGGCAGTGAGGTGTGTGGGGCGCGCGCAGATGGCCTCCTGGTATTCCCGGGTTAGCACGTCCCCGGGCTGGACGAATCCGATGGACACGTTGAATTCATCCAGAGTGGTGGTCCGGTACATCCCACCCATAAAGTATGTCACCATTTTTGTTGGTGACAGGCCAGGGATCATGGCGGGAGTCTTGGCGTAGGAGATGGAGGCAAGAAACTCCAGTACCGCCTGAGGGTACACATGGGTGGGAGGAGACTGTAGGAGAAAGCCCCACCCAATGCTGTCAATGTGGGCCCTGACGTCGTCCTCCCACCCAAATTCGGCGAGGATGCCGAAATCCAACTCCAGCATAGGGTGCCATGTGTACCCCCTGACGTGCTCAAGACGAGCCTGGTGTGCTGGAGAGAGCTGAGTGGGGTCCTAAGGGACAGGTGCTGAGGAACTGCTAGGGCCAGCAGAACCCCTTCTCTTCCTGGTCTGGCTTCCACGGAACATTTTGATGATAAGATGCTTAGAAGTGAGAGATCAGAGAGTTGGAGTGCATAGGAGTTGTGGAGAGCCTCAAGACCCCTCCCCTATTTATAGGAAAAAAATCAAATTTGGGACCGCCGTCTGGGAAGTCGAGACAGTGGTCTCGATTTTACGCACGTCGAGACGGCCATCTCGCTAAGCGGGACGGCGATCTCGCTAAGCGGGACGGCGATCTCGTTTTTAGCCAAGTCGAGATAGCGGTCTCATTGGTTGAGACGGCGGTCCCGATTTTCTGGAGACCGAGACGGCAGTCTGGGAATGCCGGACGGCCGTCTCGATTAAAGGGTTTTTTGTTTTTTTTTTGTTATAGGACCTGGTTCAAAAATATTTTATGCAAGCAATGTTTTCATGTTTGATGTCCTATAATGCTTATTTCAATTAGTTTTCAGAAGGATTTAACTGACTTGTCTTGTAGCGTCGAATGCCATCTGATTTGCGTTCTCGTGTTTGGCTGTACCATGCCGGACTTCTTGTGACCGAAGGATAACTTGTGTTTCTTTTTTCCTTTCCTTCTTTTTGTAGAGCACTCTTTGCCATGTAGTGTCCCTTTTTCTCCATTCTAGGGGTTTCAATCCTCTTGTTGACTATACGCCTCCATATTCCCAAATTAATTATTAGAATATTGTTGTGAGGGTCAAGAGAAGAGAAGTAAGAGGGCAAATTCAAAGGCTTGTGTTTTAGAAGGTTGATTTTTATTTAGAAAGAGGTTTTTGTAAGAATGGTTAGCTAGGGTTAGGCGTAGGTGTTTAAACTTTTCGTCTAAGCAAACGTTTTCCCTTTTTGTACTTGCGCCTTGGTTGTATTTCCATTTTTTTTATGGCTAGTTGATCTCCCTAGATCGCCCTTTGGGTTTTCGAACTAGGATATTGTGTTTTGGCCCTGACTTTTGGCTAAGTTCCTCCTTTTTTGTATTTTTAGGGAATCCTAGCAGACCTTATTTTGTAACCCTAACTTTTGCCTAGGCTACCCTTTATTTTTGTTCGGGTGTCCTACCGGGTTGACCCTATCTTTTGCGTAGCCCCCTTAGTGGGTTTCCTACCGGATGTTTTGCCCTTTTCTTTGGCCTTTGGCTTTTATGGGCTTTTTCCTTTTTGGTTGTGTATTTACTTTTTGTTCACAATATTGGCGAAGCATGACTTTCTTTATGGTGAGGTAAAGCCTTATTTGGTGCTTCTAATAAACTAGCTTGACTGTACTGGCAATGGCGAATTTTGGTTATTTGGATGCGCTTTTTGTTCTTCTTTTTCTTTTTCCGTTTACTTAGACGAGGTTATTGTGAGGTCTAGTCAGAAATAGCAAGAAGAGAAGCATATAGTAAGAAGTATTCTTTATTAATTAATAAGGGAATATGTGCCCTAAAATGCCCGGGGGTCGGGCTAGCCCCGAGGGATAATCTCTAACAATCATGGGGTTTACATCCCTTAAATAAAGAAAAAGACCTCCTAATGAATAGGGTAGCTCTTGATGCTTGCACCCCTCCGCTTCAGAAAATTTGCTTGAGTGCGCGGAGGGGGGACTTCCCTTTTCCTCTTTCTATTCAGCCCTTAGTAGGGTCATATCCTAGGCCATGCTTGAAAGGATTGTCTTTGAATTCTGGTGGTTCCCTTATGCCTTGGGAATCTGCCCCCAGTCCTTGGCCAGGATGGTAACCATGCTTCATCATCATGCGGGCTACCTTTGTGTTTTTGGGAAGTCTTTCTATGTTGGCAATTTCGAGCGCTTGAAAAGATGTTTCAAGGGCCTCTTCAGCTGCATCCACATAAGGTTGGGTGGACGGTCCACTGATCAGGATATCATCCTCTGCTTGGACCGTGACCAATTTGTCATCCACTATGAACTTGACTTTCTGATGGAGCGTCGAAGGTACTGCCTTAGCGTCATGAATCCAAGGCCTGCCGAGGAGACAACTGTATGCTGGAGTAATATCCATTACGTGGAAATCGACGTTGAAGATAGTGGGTCCAACCTGAATTGGCAAATTAACTTCTCCCACCACTTCTCATTTTGATCCGTCGAAGGCTCGAACGATGGTGTTGCTTGGGCGCAGACGGGTTCCTTGGATAGTTAACTTGTCGAGTGTGCACTTGGGCATCACGTTCAAGGATGACCCGTTATCCACAAGAACTTTGGCGATGAGGTACTCCTTGCACTTGATTGAAATGTGCAAGGGCTTGTTGTGGTTTGACCCCTCGAGGGGAAGTTCTTCCTCTGTGAAGGTGAGGTGATCGCTTGCCATGATGTGACCGACGATCCTCTCAACCTTTTCTTGGGATATGGAGTGAGGTACATGCGCTTCGCTCAAGACCTTCAACAGAGCGTTTCTGTGCGGTTCCGAGCTCATCATTAGAGATAATAATGTTATCTTTGCAGGTGTGTGATTGAGCTGGTCTATAATGGAATACTCACTTTGCCTTATAAACTGGAGTAATTCCTCCGTCTCCTCCTTGGATTCCTTATTTTGTTTTTCTTTGGTCTTTTTATTTTTTCCTTTATTTTTGGGGACATCTTCTTGTGAGTCCTTGAGGGAGTAGACTCTTCCGCTTCTAGTCATGCCCCCGATGCCGGCTATATTCGTGATATCCTCTTTTATTAGTGAAGATTCTCCGTATCTCCACGGTACAACTTTATTTGACTCGTAGGGGA
This sequence comes from Sphenostylis stenocarpa, assembly GCA_963425845.1. Taxonomy (NCBI): domain Eukaryota; kingdom Viridiplantae; phylum Streptophyta; class Magnoliopsida; order Fabales; family Fabaceae; genus Sphenostylis; species Sphenostylis stenocarpa. The sequence goes on from OY731403.1 coordinate 23,096,568, forward strand.
AAGGATGTGGCATAAATAGTCGCACGGTGTCCTTGCCCCCTCTTCCTTATTTCTGAGGACCAATGGTCGAGGCTTATTTTCCTCTTGTAGCGAGTCAACCGTTGGGGAAAGCTTGATTAGGAGTGGCTTTCTCTCCATTCTTCTGATTTGGAAGACGTGTCAGTTAATCCTTCCTTTTTATTATCTTATTTATTAAGAGTGAAGGAGGGTAAATTAAATATGCAGATGGATGACATGCATGTAAGTAGACAATTGTTGAATAAAAAAAAATTTCATTTATCCGTTGGAAAGTGTACATTCCCCTACTCCATACTACAAAGCAACTTTTGACAGAAACGGAAAAGCCTAAAGAAACCCACAGACGGGTCTTGATCTCTATGTAATTCCCTTTCGGCTTCCTGGACGTGACGAGCAAGTGCTTCGCTTTGCTTCTGGACCGCCTGACTCATATCTTCGCTGTACTTTTAAGCCTCTTTGATCTTCGCCTCTTGATGGACAACCAAGGCTTGCAATTCATCGAGTTTTGTAAGGGCTCGGTCCTTTTCTTGTAGTACTTGGACGTACTGAGCTAGTCCATCTCTTTCTTTGCAGCGTAGCTCAGCGAGAATTTTGTTGAGTCTCCGATTGGCCTCCCACTCTTGGCGTATTTCTGACCGAGTCTTGGTGAGTTCTTGCAACAGCTCCTTGATCGTCTGAGCCTGTTTTGCTGATTCGGCCTCAAGGCGTGCTGATTTGGCAGTTATTTCTTGGAGTTGACTATCCGAGCTGGTTCTAGCGGCTTTGGATGCTCGGATAGCTTGCTCATTAGAGTCAGCACACTGGTCCTTGAGGCGCTCTATTTCATGATCATTTTCCTTGCATTGCCTTTGCAGACCATCTATGGTGAGGATAGATTCTTGCTCTCTTTCTTCAAGGGCCCTCATTTGGGCTCTCATGATTTCTATCCTCTGGGTCAAGGCATCGACTTGAGCTTGCAGCTCTTCACTATTGGCGCTTGTAACGAGTGAGGCGGATGGTTGAGACATCCCTCTTCTTTTTCTCCACACCTCATAGTCACTGGAGACAGCTACTCGAGCTTTTCCTAGCTCTCTATCTCCCATAAAGACTGGTTTCTCCCATGCTTTTCTCACGGCTAGTGAGTTGGCGATTGTGCACGGGTCTCCAAAGAAACACAGTCCTCCGAGTTCCCCTCGAGAAATTGTAGTTTGAGTCCTCATGAGCTGCCTCATAGCTACTCTAGGTGAGTAGGCTATGCAACCCCTGAGTCCTATCAAGGGTACGTTCGGATAGTCTCCACATCTGATGAGGACTGGACCGGGTCGGAACCAAGGGCAGACCCAGGATAAATTGTTGGCGTCCCATTGTTCCAACTCATCCTCCCACTCTGAAGTTAAACGTCGTTGGAGAGGGATTTTGGAGAAGCTCTTCAAAGGGTTGGGGAACATCCCCATGTGACTAGAGGCGTAAAAATGTGTAATGCCCCACACAAAGAGTAGTGAAGAGCATCAACGAAGTGTTTTTCCTTGCTTCTGGCGGCAGAATTCCACCGAGAGCAAGGTGTCGGCAAGAATTGCAGGCAAGGGACTCTTCAAGTTCACGTCCCAGGCGAAGAAGGCGTTCATGATGGTTTGATCCACTGTGTCGAGGTGGAAGGGAAACAAGATCGTCCCAAATATGATTAAGGCCAGGGTTTTGTTAAAAGCGACCCATTCTGTCCTTTCAGCCAAATCAGACAGATGGTCTTCTAACATTGAGACTTTCCATCCCTGGATGTTCCCTTTTTCTATCAGGGTAGTCTGCCAGAATGGTAGTTGGATGATGGCAGCTACTTGTGCTACAGGAGTATATGCCCCGTTGCGGATATGGACCCCGGCTGATTTGGGCCATTTCAGCATAATTTCGTACTCCTCTAAGGTGGGCACCATATCGAACTGAGGAAATTCGAAGCAGCGCAGACTGGAGTTCCAAAAATGAACTAATACCCTGACGAAAACTTGATCGACACAGATCTTTAGCAGGTCGAGAATCCGTCCATAGGATTTTTCAAAGTCGGAGCGGACCTCTGGTGGCATTACCGCGCAAAGCCATTCCAATTTCTCAGTATGGTATCAGGGAATGTCCACCTTCTTCAATTGTCTACTAGTCCCCTCCATTTTCTAAAACCAAAATGCATGTCTTATGAAAATAATGCTTATTGGATGAATGTGAGTGTTTATTTTTTATTTATCATGTTTTGTATGATATTTGCGTATTTTTTGAAAAATAAACTACCTATATGAATGAGTGTAATATTTTTTACAAGGTCCCATTTATTGTTTTAAACTGAATTTTTATTTTTATTTTATAGCCTTTTATCTCTTCTATCGGACTGCGTGACTACTTAGCTTACAAAGAACCTGAAACCAGGCTAGCTAAAAGGCAGACTGTCCGAGATAAAAAATGGCTTTATGCGAAAGAGTTATTTAGCGTCCTCTATCTCTTCTGTCAGACTGCGTGGCTACTTAGCTTACAAAGAACCTGAAATCAGGCTAGCTAAAAGGCAGACTATCTGAGATAAGGGCGTTTATTGTAAAAAAAGTTTTTTGTGATTTTTTTGTTGTTTGGTTATGCTATGCAACAGACAAATGCAACAAACAGATGTACACACAATTCAATCATCCACGAAGAGGCGAGAAGTTGTTTTAATCATGAGGTAGGGTTTTCCTGCAGAAAAGTGTATTGGTGAAGGTAGGTTCTAACTGTTCTCACCAAGGCTAAAACCCCCAAGGTGCCCCCATTATAGGGTCCCCACTCTCCAGCCTTCCGACCATGCTTAGCACTAAGGCCATAGTCAGTCTTTGTGCCAAAAGAGGAAGGTTATCACCTTGAGTGGTGGTTTCCGATCACACTGGTGGGCACAAGGCCATCACTACAGCGAACCGTACCTGCAACCCACTCCCTATGGATTTCTCACTTGCCCCCGGGTATAGAGGGAACTGTAGTGTGCAAGGGTTTGTGTACAGTTTGTATTTCAAACAATTGCGTAAGTATAAACAAGCAACTGTTATTAAAGCCAAACATTAAAACATGTTATAATACAAGGTAGGGTAAAAGCGTAATTTTCTTGGTTTATTTATTTTAAGCTGGCCCATCACTAAATGGGATCAACTCTCTAGGCTTCCCCAGTGGAGTCGCCATCTGTCACCGTCGTCAAAACGAGGCGGTCGGAGCGACGCGATGGTTTTGACTTTTCCGATTTTTGCGTTTTTATTGGTGTGGTTACAACGCCTTTAGGTTGTCCGATAATCGGGCTGAACCTAGGGGCGAGGTTTTTGAAAAGGCGCTCTTGGATTGTCTGATAACCGGGCTAACCCAAAAACTAATTTTGAAGGGTTCTTCTGGAGTCGCCACCGATGTTTTTACCGGAAACATCGGAAAAGGAGTAAAAAGGCGTTGGTTTTTCGAAAAACCAACTTTGATCATTAGAACCAGAGTTTGGTAAGGGAGTTAGTTACGCGTAAGGGAAGTGTTAGTTCCCTTACGACGCCCCTTTCGGGTTCCCTATGATAGGCCAGCTATTTTAAATAAGTAAACCGGTGAAAATACGCTTTTACCCTTTATTTGCGGAATTTAAAATTACGACTACATGACCCTAATATCTATTACACAATTAAAAATAAAGCGGTAAAGGAGAGAGGGAGAATGTAAAAACCTCCGAGACAAGCTTTATATTAATTCCTTGATAATTCGGGTGCTTTTTGGCAGCCCTTCACTCTTTACAGCACCGGAAAACTCTCAAAAATGCTCTAAAAACTCTTAGAAACTCTCAGAAACTCCAGAAATGCTTCGGAGGGGTTCTAGAAAGAGAATTTGAGGAGGTGACTAGAGAGAGAATGGAAGAACTGTGTGAAATGAGGGGAATGGCGCGGCCGTCTCGCCTTGTAGAAATGGCGAGACGACGGTCTCGCCACTTTCGCAAGGCGAGACGGCGGTCCCGAATACGAGACGACGGTCTCGACCCTAAAAGACAAAAATCCTTATTTACATGCCGAAAATCCCTCCTATCCTAGTATGGGGCCTAATAGTCTCTCCTAGTGGCTTCTTAGGCTTCATCCATCTTCGAATAGAAGGTCTTCTGGTCTTTATTATGAGGTCGGGCAAGATTTGGGGTCTACAGGTGTTATTGCCCCTTCCATGACTTTATCAATTTGGGTACCAATATTTTACTTCTTTCTTATTATCTCCTTGTCCCAAATCGATGGCCTTCGTTTTTTCCTGATGGGGCTGTATCAATTGAGCTTATTTTTCAACAGTCTTTGCATGTCCGGGGAAATGGTCCCCTCCTCACTGTCTGACTCAATCCATTCGCCTTTGGCTTTCAGATCCCGCAGAGAGTTTTCAATCACAGACATGACTGTTTATATGGTCCTTATTTGAGTCTAGATTTTATTTAATTATTTTGGAGTCAGAGAGAAAAGAATGAGAAGAATATGAATATTATGAAAAATGCCTCATTGTATTGATGAAAAGAGAAATATATACAGAGCCTCTTTAATCAAAAGATCTCGCGGCCATGGGCAGAGACCGCGAGAGATGCATCAGAATCTTTTTATTATTATTTATTTATTTCTTTTATACTTTTTATTTATTTATATTTTTTAATGAGGAGCCCTAATCAGCTGGTCTTCCCCGTCATTCCGATTGAGACAGAGGCGTATCATCCACCTAAGGGTCGGGAGCATTGAAAGTAATCCACCCGACATTCACCAATTTTTGAACCTTATATTTTAAGTTGATGCAATCTTCCACGGAATGCCCAAGAGCGCCTGAGTGGTTATCACATTTTTCGTTGAGCTTGTACTAACCGGGGTAAGGTGGATGTTTCTTCTTCAGAGGGATACGTGTTAGGAGCTTGGCCTCTAACAGCTTTGGCAGCAGACTCCCATAAGAGGTTGGAATAGGGGTGAATTTCTTCTCTTGTCAGCATGACTGCCCAGCTGGTGGCGAAGAGGGAGAAGGAGTAGTAAGGTTGATGGCATTTACGCTTCCTTCCTTCTTCTGGCCAAAGGACTTGTTGAATGATGCATTAGAAGAGGAAGGTTGTGCAATCCTTCCGCTCTTCAGTCCTTTCTCTATTCTTTCACCGGCGGTTACCACATCTGCGAAAAGGGTTGATGTGTTCCCTATCATCTTATCATAATAGGGGTCCGTCAACGAATTGATGAATATGGATACGGTTTCTTTGTTGGATAGAGGAGGTTCTACTTGGGCTGCTAATTCCCTCCAACGCTGAGCATGTGCCTTGAAGGGTTCGTCATTTCTTTTATTCAGAGCTTGTAGATCTGACCTATCCGGAGTCAGATCGATGTTGTACTTGTAACGGCGAAGGAAGGCATCTGCCAACTGTCTCCAGGCTTGGACTTGTCCCCCTTCCAACTACATATACCAGCTCAAGGCCGAATCGGCCAAGCTTTCCTGAAAGCAGTGGATTAGGAGTTTCTCATTATTGGCATATGGAGTCATCTTACGACAATACATTGTAAGGTGGCTCTTGGGACAGGTCATTCCCTTGTATTTTGGGAAATCTGGAACCTTGAACTTGGGGGGGAATTGAATGTTCTTTACTAGGCACATGACAGCCGCTTCTTTAATATCGAAATCATGTCCCTCCGTGGCCCTTAATATCTCTTCAAGGGCAGTAATCTGTCGCTTGGAAACCTCAGGAGTATTGATGTGTACTGCCCTCTTGTTAGACTGGACATGAACTCCCTATTCATGCTCAAAGATGGGTTCCTCTTCTTTCTCATGGTGGTAGGCATGTTCACTGTGAGGACCCTCTTTGCGAAGATGTTGTTGACACATTATTGCCATCATTTGTGCCATTTGTTCCCTTAGAGAGTTAATCTCGGTGGTGAGTTTGAGATTTTGCTCCTCTAATTGTTCCATCCTTTTTGCTTTTTGAGTGTGAGTGCAGACAGGGAGAAGACCAACCACTTTCTAAATGATTTAAAGATTTTCATTATTATTATTTTTTTTATGAATGATCAGTGTGGGATAGATATGTCTTAGACCATAGCTTTGGTGTTTTCCTAAAAGCTTATGCTTTAGGGAGTACCATACCCACCTTGGTGTGATAGTTCCCTTTTTTCAAAGGTTACCATCATACCTTAGCACACTTATCTCTTCTAGGAAGGTTATAAACACACTTGGGTCTCTTTCACTATTATCTAAGGATATCTAATGCATCCTAGAATGAATGTGTTTATGCATGCACTACAAAAATATTTTTTATGACAACAGATATTGAAAGTGGAATAACTTTTGACTGGGATGTCCAATTTGGACGCACAACATATCAAAACGAAGAGAAAGAGGTGAAGAACCAAGTTGCAAATCCCAAAGGGGATTTAGCCCAGTAGTTTTCCCAAAAAACGCTCCTAAGACCCATTTTTTGGAGGTTTATTAAAATGATGTGCATGCATGCTGCATTTATTTTCTCTCTTGGTTGTTTCTTATGAAATGATGTTGTATGAATGATATGACTTTGTCGAAAATATTTTTATTGTAAGAGATATTTTTATTGCTTTAAATTGTTTTTCATATTTTTTATGACCCTTTATCTCTTCTGTCGGTCAACGTGGCTACTTAGCTTACAAAGAACCTGGAACCAGGCTAGCTTAAATGAAGACTGTCCGAGATAAAGTTGGTTTATTTTATCACTTTTATAGCTTTTGGGATTTTTGTACTATTTTTGCTTGTTGTATGATTACCCTATGCTAATGCATCAATACAAATGCAGCAAACGAATGCACACACAATTCATTCATCCACGAGCAGAGCCACGCTATTTTTGAGGTGGGGTTTTCCTGCAGAAACGTGCTTGGTTTAGGTGGTTCTAAACTGTTCTCACCAAGGCCAAAGATCTCCAAGGTGCCCCCATTATAGGGACCTCTCAATCTCTCAGTCCTCGGGTCATGCATGGAACTCCGTGTCGACATCTTTGGACCAAAAGAAGAGAGTTATCACCTTGAGTTGGTGATTTTCGACAACGGTTGTAGCCCCGTGTGGCAACAAGCCGGTCGTATCTGCCACCCACTCCCTATAGGTATTCACCCTTGCCCCCGGGGTATAGAGGGACTGTAGTGTGCAAGGGTTTTTGTGTGCAATTTATATTGCAAACAATTTGCAGAAAATAATCATATAACAGTTATTAAAGCCATACAATAAAACATACGAAGGAGGGTAAAGGCGTAATTTCAAATCTTCACTTAGTTTGAATTTATTCGTCATTAAATGGGATTAACTCTCTAGCTTCCCCAATGGAGTCGCCATCTATCGCCCCCGTCCGTTCCGACGTCTAGGGGCATCTCGAACGTTTATGCGAGCGGTCGCGAAAAGATGGTTTAGACTCGCGTTTTTTATTTTAAAATATGTTCATTGCTTCCGAGGTGCTCAACAACTGAACTATCCTCTAATAAAAGCAAGGTTTTCGCAAAAGGGTTCTTATGGAGTCGCCACCAATGTTTTGACCATAAACATTGGAAAAGGATAAAAGGCGTTGATTTTAATAAAAACCAAACTTGGCCATTATAACTAGAGTTAGGTAAGGGAGTTAGTTACACGTGGGGAAGGTGTTAGCACCCCCATAACGCCCCTTTCGGGTTCCCTATGACGGATTAATTCATTAAGCAAAGATTATGAGAAATTACGCTATTATCCTATTTTATTTATACAATATTTAAAAATGGCTATCTACATGATTTTATTTTATATTGCATACATAAAGCAATAAATAAAACAATAAAAGAGAAGAGAATTGAAAAGAACCTCCGTAGCAAGCTTTGTATTGCAAATCTTTAACTGTGAGGATGCGTTTTGGCAATCCCCCGCTCTACAAAGACTCTCCTCCCCAAATACAAGATCGACTCTACTAAAATTTAAAGAAGAATCGAATGCTGGAATAATATTCCTTAACCGATTGTTACCTTTTTAGGAATTTGGAGAGTTCATTCGAAAGAGGGAGAGAAGACAAGTGTCTGGAGTGTGAAAAAGTTGCAAATGAGCTTCCTATTTATAGTTTTTGCAGCCTGGTAGCTCGGGACGGCCGTCTAGGGTCTGGAAAACAGGGATGGGCGTCTGGGGAGGCCGGGACGGCCGTCTGGGATTTGGGACGGTCGTCCCAAGCATCAAAATTGGCTGAGACGCCCGTCTGGCATGTGGGACGGCTGTCTGGGCTGGCTGGGACGGCCATCCCGACTTCAAGGACGACCATCTCGACTGTTCTGGCCAGATTTTGTATTATGGGACTCCCGGGAAGCTTTCATTTCTTTATTCGGAAGTCGATTGATGCCGATAGACGTCCACCGAAGTTTTATCTTTAGATAGGAAGTCTTCTTAGCCTTTATTGAGAGGCCGGGCAAAATTAGGGGTCTACAGCCCCTTTCGGGTTCCCTATGATGGAATAATATTAAAAATAAAGACATAAAAATTATGCTTCTACCCTATTTATTCATTGCAGTATTTAAATGCCTATCTACATGACTCTAATAACTAATGCACACAAAAGAAAGCAGTAAAGGAAAGTGATAAAAGAGAAGAGATATGAAGAAGAACCTCTGAAGTGGGCTTTTATAAATCTTGAACTTGAGGACACTTTTTGGCAGTCCCCGCACTGTACAGAGACACTCCTTCCTTGAACAAAAAATAAAAACTAAACTCCTCGAGTGTAAAAAGATCACTCGTACTCTGGAATAATGCTCAGAAGTCCCAAAATTGGTTCTCTAGAGCATAAGGGAGTGTGAGGTGTGTGAAAATGGTGAGAATGAGTCTTCTATTTATAGGAATTCATGTCAGGCAGGCCGGGATGGTCGTCTGGACATTTGTCAGGTGGGATGGCCGTCCTAGGCTAAAAAATAAGTGGGATGGTTGTCCCAACCTAAATAATAAGTGGGACAGCCGTCTGGGAAAGTGGGACAACCATCCCGAGTTTTTTTATTTTCTAATTTTTTTATTTTCTAAAAAATCTCTCCTATTCTTAAATGGAGCCTAGTGAATGCTACTAGGAACCTAATGGAGCTTTAACCATCTTTGAAATAGAGGATTTCTGAGAGCTACTGTTTGATCAGGCAAGATTTGGGGTCTATAGGGACGGACGTCCCAGACTACCAAGGAGGTCGGGACGGGCGTCTCGAGTCTACGATTCAGGTGGGACAACCGTCTGGGATTCAGAACAATCGTCTCGAGTCTACCTATGGCTCAACCCCTCCTATCTCTGATCATACCCCTCCTGCCTTAGAGTCAGTCAATCATATTGTTGGCGCATAACATGGAATTTCCTCTCCATATAGGCATGCTCGTCATCCATACACTAGTAGACACCGACGAAATCATGATCATAGTGTTGCTGCTGGTGCTAGAACTCTGGAGGTATGGGGATCTCCTGCGACTGTGATGAATCCATATCATGGAAATTGAGTGCCATAGAGAGGAGAGGGTTTAAGACAAACCCAATCCCCTATTGGGCGAGGATATCCATATGAGTGAGCATCGACCGGTCTATAAACTTTGGTCGGAGGGTGGCTGGAATGTCCTCTCTATCGGGGTATCTCCAATGCTCAGCCAGGGGAGTGATGAGAGGAGCCATCATAATGGTCCCTATTGGGCCCCGGGTCCCAAAATCCTTCAGCGCCCTCAAAAAGAAATATCTGAGGTTGCATCAAAACCCCCGATACATGCAGTAAATAGCAAAAAGATCAGGCTGGGTAACCTTACCCTGACTCTCCTTCCTGCTATGGATAGTACCTGCCAACAACTTGTGATAGATGCGGAGTGGAGGGAGAAAAGTTGTGCCCTTTAAATGGGCAGGAACATGTTGGGAACTAGTGATCTCCTCCCATATCTCGCTGGTGGTGAGGGGGACCGATCTCTCAAAATGCACGCTCTTGTACTCTACAGTCTGGACCTATGCATACTGATGAAAACCTATAAGGACATTGAACTTGTCCAGCAATGTAGTCCTGTAGGCCCCATTATTCCAATACGAGACCACCTTGACAGAAGGGACCCCGAGAACCGTAGATGGTAGGTCCACCAGTGTGACAGAGGCGAGGAACTCCATGGTGCCAGTGCGGTAGATGCAGGAAGGCGGCTCTCGGAGCAAGAAGTCCCACCCTATGCCCTGGATTTATATCCGCACATCTTGATCCCAACCAAAGGTGGTTAGGATCCCAAAATCCAACCGGAGCATAGGATACCAAGTGTACTGGCGGATGTTGGCAAGTCTAACCTGAAGCTGATCCGTTAACTGGATAAGGTCTTGAGGAGTATGAGCCTCCATGGCAGGTCTCCAAGAATTCTTATGCCAAGATGAGGATTCCCCACAATTCATTATTGCCCAAGTACACTTAAATATGCAAAGAAAAGGGAGAAAGGAAGAGAGAATGCGAAAATGGGATGAAATGGATCAATTTGGACAACTTATATATATAGGTAAAATTTCGCAGGTTGGGACGGCCGTTCGGAATTCGGGACGACCATCTTGGCCCAACGGTCACATCGGGACAACCGTTTGGATTTTGGGATGGCTATCTCATAATGCTTTTTGCCCGAGACGGGTGTCTCAGATTTGGGACGGGCGTCCTGATTTTAATTTTCAATCGAGATGGTCATCTTGAATCTTGGACGAGCGTCTCGAATTTTTAGGACTTTTTTTTTTAGAGATAGGACCCTGTTCATCAAAATTTATGCATGGAATGTTCATGATATGCATCCTATAATGCTATTTTAGTTAATATTTCAAAATGATTAACCGATATGCTTTGTTGTACCGACTTTATCTTTTTGGATTTGCCATGACCAAAGAATGATGGTGTTTATTTTAAAGCGACTGCCATATCAGTGTGCTCCTTCCTTTTCTTGGGGATGTCAATCCTCCTATTGACTGCTATATCTCCACATTTCCCTATTAATTACTAGAATGTCGTAGTAAGGGTCAAGAGAAAAGAATGAAGGTTCTTTGGTTCAAAGGCTTGTGTTCTAGAAGAGTTTTTATTTTCAACATGGTTTTTGTACGAATGGCTAGTCAAGGTTGGTCAAACTATTTAGGCTAGTTTAAACAAACATTTTGTTTATGAAGCGACTTCTTAAATGATTACTTTATGGGGCTCATCATGACCGATTAACTTCCCTAGTTCACCCATTGGGTATTCAGCCTAGGATGCCTGTGTTTTTGTTTTGTCCTAGCTTTTGCCTAGGTTTCCCCTTTTTCTTGCTTTGGGAATCCTAATGGACTTTATTTTGTAACCCTAATTTTTGCCTAGGTTACCCTTTATTGTTGTTTGGGTTTCCTAGCAGGTTTACCCTAATTTTTGCGCAGCCCCCTTAGTGGGTTTCCTACTGGGTATCTTGCCCTTTTCTTCTTTTTTCTTGGCCTTTGTCTTTGACGAACTTTTTTTTTACTTTAATTTCCCCCTCTCTTTTTTTGTTTTCTTTTTTATCAACATTGGTGAAACACAGTTTTATTATGAGGTAAAACCTTATTCGCGTTTCTAGTTAAGCAGTGATGATGATTTTAACTTTATTTTTGCTAATGGCGTAGTTTGATTTTTTTGACGCATTTTGAAAACGTTTGCTTAAACATGGTTAAAATAAGGCATAGACATGAATAGCAAGTGTAGACCCCAAATCTTGCCCGACCTCAAAATAAAGAGCAGAAGACCTCCAATTCGAAGATGGGCAAGGCCTAAAAAGTCCCTAGGATAGACTAATAGGCCCCATATTAGAGTAGGAAGGTTTTTTGTATAGCAAAAAAAAGGAATTCCACCTGAAAGGTCGAGACCGCTGTCTTGTTTAGCGAGACCGCCGTCTCACCTTCGGCAAAGGGCGAGACAGCCGTCTCGCCACTTGCCATGGCGAGACTACCTTCCCGTTTGGCGAGACAACCTTCTCGCCATTTGAGAAATCGATATTGCCTTCTCGATTGGCGAGACGGTCGTCTCGCCATTTGCCAAGGGCGAGACTGCCGTCCCGATTGGCGAGACGGCGGTCTCGACCTTGCCAGGAGAGATGGTCGTCTCGACCTGACAGGCGCGAATCCCTATAAAAGGAGAGCACTCTCCCCTTCTTTTCACACTGTTCTTCAACTTTCTCTTCTATCATTTCTTCAAATTCTTCTCCTAGAGCCCCTCCGAAGCATTTCCGGAGTTTTCTGAGTGTGCTTAGAGAGTATTTTATAGCATTGCGAGAAAGAGCGATCGACATTGTAGAGTGAAGGACTGCCAAAAAGCGTCCTATTTTCAAGAGAATTAATCAAGAAAGCTTGCTTCGGAGGTTTCTTCACTTCCTCCCTCTCTTTTACCGCTTTTTATTTATATCTATCTATGCATTAGTTGTTAGGGCCATGTAGTCGTTTTTTTAATTCCACAAATAAAAGGGTAAAAGCGTCATTTTAAAGTTATTTATGAAATAAACGGTCCATCATAGGGAACCCGAAAGGGGCGTCGTAAGGAACCTAATACCTTCCCTACACGTAACTAACTCCCTTACCCAACTCTGGTTATAATTGCCAAAGTTGGTTTTTCAAAACCAACGCCTTCTTTTCCTTTTCTGATGTTTTCAGTAAAAATATCGGTGGTGACTCCATAAGAACCCTTTTCGAAAAACTCACCCTTAGGTCCAGCCCGGTTATCGGACAACCTAAAGGTGTTGCAATGTCATATTTTAAAATGCGAAGTCGGAAGTCAGAATACCATCGCATCGCTCCGACTGCCTCTTTTGACGGCGGCGGCAACAAGAATAGAAGAAAATAATAAGAATGACATTCTTTTTAATTAGAAGGGAAATATGTGCCCTAGAAATGCTTGGGGGTCGGGCTCGCTCCGAGGAGTAATCTCTAACAGTCATCAGATTTACATCCCTTAGAATTGGAAGAAGAACACCTAATGACCAAAGTCGTTCTCGACGCTTGGACCCCTCTACTTTGGAAGATCTGATTCAAGGTGCGGAGGGGAGACTTCCCTTTTCTTCGTGCAGCTTGATCCTTTGTAGGGTCATATCATAGGCCATGCTTCAGGATGGTCTTTGACAATTGGTAGCTCCCTTATTCCTTGAGAGTCTCTACTGAGCCCTTGGCCAGGACGGTATCCATACTTCATCATCATGTGGGCCACCTTTATGTTGCTAGGAAGTCTTTCCATATTGGAAATTTCTAACGCTTGGAAAGATGTTTCAAGGGCCTCTTCAGCCGCATCCACATAAGGTAGGGCAGACGGCTTGCTGATCAGAATGTCGTCTTCAGCTTGAATCGTGACCAGCTTATCGTCTACCACAAACTTGATTTTTTGGTGGAGCGTTGAGGGAAATGCCTTAGCGTCGTGAATCCAAAGTCTACCAAGGAGACAACTGTAAGCAAGAGTGATATCCATCACGTGGAAACCCACGTTGAAGATAGTGGGGCCAATTTGGATTGGTAGGTTGATCTTCCCCGCCACTTCATGCTTTGATCCATCGAAGGCTCGAACGACAGTATTACTTGGGCGCATGTGGGCTCCTTGGACTGTCATCTTATCGAGTGTACATTTGGGCATGACATTCAAGGATGACCCATTATCCATAAGAACTTTAGTGATGAGATATTCCTTGCACTTGGCAGAGATGTGCAAGGGCTTGGTTTGGCTTGACCCTCCGCGAGGGAGTTCTTCATCAGTGAAGGTGAGGTGATCATTGCTTGTAATGTTACCAACAATCCCCTCAAACTTGTCTTTGGATATGGCATGCGGGACATATGCTTCATTCAAGACCTTCAGCAGGGCGTTCCGATGTGGTTTCAAACTCATTATTAGTGATAACAAAGTTATCTTCGCAGGTGTGCGATTGAGTTGGTCAATTATGTAGTACTCACTTTGTCTTATGATCTGGAGTAACTCATTAGTCTCCTCATTGGATTCTTTATTATTTTCTTCTTCGGTCTCTTTATTCTTAGGAGCATCATCTTGAAACTCCATGGGGGAGTAAACTCTTCCACTTCTTGTCATGCCCCCAATACCGGCTATGCTAGAGATATCTTCATTGACAGTTGATGTCTCTTTGTATCTCCATGGTACAACTAAATTTGATACATAGGGGAAAGGATGAGGTGCGAACAAATGCAATGGCGTCCTTGCGCCCTCTTCTTGATTAACTTGGATGACCAATGGCTGAGGCTTATTATCCTCCTTAGGCGGATCAACCGTTGGGGAGAGCTTGATGACGAAAGGTTTCCTCTCCATTTTTCTGATTATGAAAAGCACATCAATTAATCATTTCTTTTTATTATCTTATTATTATTATTAAAGTGAGGAGGGATATATGAATGCAATAGACAGTTGAAAAGATGATGAAAAAGACAATTTTATTCATTTCATCAAGAAAGTGTATGTTCCCCTATACAATGCTTCGAAGCACACTTTGACAAAAATGGAAAAGCCTAAAGAAACCCACAGGCAGGTTAAGATTTCTATGTAACTCTTCTTCAGCTTCCCGTACATGGCATGCAAGTGCTTCGGCTTGCTGATGGACTACCTGGCTCATAGCTTTACTATATCGGTGAGCCTCTTTTGTCTTTGCCTCATGATAAACGATCAAGGCTTGTAAATCAACGGACCTTTCAACTGCTCGGTCTCTTTCTTGAAGGGTCTGGCCAAACTGAGCTAGTCTGTTTCTCTCTTTGATGCGAAGCTCAGAAAGGCTTGCGCTATGTTCTTGGGCAGTTTCCCACCATTTTTGCACTTCAGACTGAGTCATTATGAGGTCATCTTGCATTATCTTGATTATTTATGCCTGTTTTGCATGCTCGGCCTCAAGATGTGCTATCTTGGCATTCATACCTCGGAGTCGACTATCCGGTTCGAACTTTGGAACCTTCGGCACTCGGCTAGTCCCCTCCTTGAAGTTAGCACATTCAATCTTGAGACGCTCTATTTCTTAATCTTTCTTCTTGGATTGCCTTTGTAGACCATCAATGATGAGGGTAGATTCTTGCTCTTTCTCCTCAAGGGCCCTCAACTGGGCTCCCATGACCTCTATCGTCTTGGTCAAGGCATCGACTTACGCTTGCAGCTCTTCATTTGCTGATGACGAGGCAGGTGGAGCGGATGGTTGTGGCACCCCTCTATTTCTTCTCCACTCCTCATAGTCACTGGAAACAAACACTCGAGCCTAACCAAGCTCTCTGTCTCCCACGTAGACTGGTTTCTCCCATGCTCTTCAGATGGCAGATGCACCCTCAAAGTTATTGGAGTCACAAAAGAAACACATCCCTTCGAGCTCTTCTTGTGATGGCACGGTTTGGGTCCTCATGATGTGCCTCATAGCTATCTTTGGGGAATAGGCTATTCAACCCCTAAGGCCCAATAATGGTATACTCGGGTAATCTCTGCATTGAATGAGAATATGGTCGGGTCGGAACCAAGGACAGATCCATGATATATGATCTATATTCCAATGCTCCAACTCGACCTTCCACTCCATAACATGACGATGGCGGAGAGGGATCTTCGAGAAACTCCTCAAAGGATCGGAGAATGCCCCCATGTGGCTTGAGGCGTAGAAATGAGTGATGCCCTAGACATACAGCATCATCGAGCAGCATCTAAGTGTCTTCCCTTGCTTCTGATGATAGAATTCCACCGAAAGTATGGTGTCGGCAAGAAGTGCAGGAACGGGTGATGAGCCATTATTTTCCCGCATTTTCTTATCTTTATGTACTTATCTTAATTGGTGCATTGTGTTTAATTGTCTATTATTAGTGCATTTTCATTGATTGGGCTTCATTGGGCCAATAATTTATATTTTTATTAATTTGAATCTATTTGATCTAATTTTTACTCATTATTAATTTTAGAACAGCTTTAAAGCAATTTTGGGCTTGAAAAATTGGGTCAAATGTCATATTTTATTTTATACGGGTACTAACATTAGTTTACTGTTTTATTTATCATTTTTTCTACAGATCTCCAAATAACATGATTCTAAAATAATTATAAACTAGACACATTGCGCTTTCAACAGGATCCAAAATCATTCAATTCGGAGCTAAATTGGATTTTACATAAATTATCCAAAACGGGTCAAGCGCACCAGGCCGGCCCAATAGACATGCTTCAGTAATTTAAGTTTCCTTAATTCATTAGATCTCTGAAAATAGTAGAAACAGTGGCGTTTTAAAGCTAGCTCAAAAGGCTTTCAAAGGAGACCAAAATCGCTTAATTTGGATAAGTATTGAAAATACTACACGTGTTTGAAGTTCATGGACCTGCACTGAAGCCAACTTATGATGTGTTTCATGGACTAGTTGAGCCCAAACCTCGATTAAGATTAGGGTTAGGGTTATTTATATAAGAGAGACACATCACACAAAAAACAACACACAAGGACTGCATAGCCACCACACAACCACCTTTCATCTTCTGCAATTTATATTCAAGTTTGTTTACTCTTCTGTCATTATTTTTAAATTCTTGTTTTGATTTTAATTATGTTTCTTCTATTGCCTTTTCAACTTTCCATGGATAGCTAAATCTTTGTACTGATTTTTTGAGAAGAATGCAAGTAGATCTTTGAGGTTTTGTTCTTCAATTTCATTTTGTTTGTTCTCTTAAACTCTTCATCTTCTAATCTCAATGTTGAATTATAATTTGTTTATGCTTAATAAACCGAAACTAATATCACAGTTTTCTTAATTCTGTGTTAGAGATGAGATTATGTGATGTATGCAATGCTTAATTGTATAAGGATAATTTGGGGTTAATCTTCGCTTAGTTAGTTAATTTCATGTTGGAATAAGGGTTAAGGAAAATTTGGGATTAATCTTCTCTTAGTTGGTTAATTTCGAATTGGAACAAGGGTTAAAGCTAATTTGAGATTAATCTTCGCTTAGTTGATTAATTTCAAATTAGAATATAATTTGGGATTTATCTTCGCTTAGTTGGTTAATTTCGAATTAATTTCATAATCTAGGATAAGTGACACTGCATTAGAATTAGGAAATCAATTGCATTTTAATCTGTTTTTAATCCGCATTTTTATAATCTGCTTTTGTTCTGTTTCATCTAATATTTTAATTTTGAAAAACTCCCTTTTTTTTGTTACTGTTCTAAATTTAAAAATTGATAAGCTTTGATAGAAATTTGTGGTCTTTGGGAGACGACCTAGGAAAGCTTCCTAATACTACATTTATCTGTTTTAATTATTTGACCGAGTACGACATCGATCAAATTTGTGCTACTACTGGGGACCAAGATTTTTGTCTAGGTTTTCAATTTTTATTTTTTGTTTATGTTTTCGTTTTTTGTTTTTATTTTATTTGAATATTTTATTTCATTTTCAGTTATTTAAATATTTTATTTGATTTTTAGTTATTTAAATCTTTTATTTGATTTTAAGTTATTTAATATTTGATTTTCAGTTATTTGAATATTTTATTTAATTTGTCTGTTATTTGGATATTTTATTTGATTTTTAGTTATTTTAATATTTTATTTGATTTGTCGTTATTTGGATATTTTATTTGATTTGCTTGTTATTTGGATATTTTATTTGATTTTTAGTTATTTAAATATTTTATTTGATTTTCGGTTATTTGAATATTTTATTTGATTTGCTTGTTATTTGGATATTTTTTTTATTTTCAGTTATTTAAATATTTTATTTGATTTTCAGTTATTTGAATATTTTATTTGATTTGCTCGTTATTTGGATATTTTATTTGATTTGCTTGTTATTTGGATATTTTATTTGATTTTTAGTTATTTAAATATTTTATTTGATTTGTTCGTTATTTGGATATTTTATTTGATTGTCAATTATTTAAATATTTTATTTGATTTTCGATTATTTGAATATTTTATTTAATTTGTTGTTATTTGGATATTTTATTTGATTTTCAGTTAATTGAATATTTTATTTGATTTTCTATTTAATTTAATATTCTTACTTCTCTTAATACTATTTTGATAGCCCACTGTTGTTCTAAAACTCTTTTGGGTTAAAAAAAAATAAATATAAAAAATAAATATAAATAATAATTCAAAAAAACAATTTCATCTCTAATTTGTTCTTCTAGCTTTATTTAAAAAAATTATAATTTCCATTCTCATAGGAAACTCTGCATATAGCTTGGTAGTGTGAGAGTGCATGTCTAGGAGGGTTCCGGCTAGGAAAGACTTGGTACTTAAGTGTGTCCATTAGTGACCCACCTCTCTTTCCCGGGAACCTACCCGGTGTACTTATTCACGGTCTACCGTTGTCATTCTAGTAAATAATTGATTTCTTTTTAGAATTTTTTTTAACTCTTGGGAAATACATGAATTGTTGGATATAGTGCATGACTAGGAGCAATCCCGACCTTTTACAACCTTTTGATCCCGAGATAGACAGAACCTTTCATAGATTAGTTAGACATTCTAGGAATTCATCTTTTGAGTCTGAACCATTAGATAGTCATAGTGAGAGTACTGCACCTAATATACCTTCTTCCGATAATTTCCAAACTAATAACATGGGTGATCAACCTATTGGACCTCGTGAGAGGACTCTCAGGGAGATGGCTGCACCTGATTTCACTTATGCAAATTTATGTATCCAATACCCTGAAGAGGATGTACCATTTGTGCTTAAAACTAGACTAATCCATTTTTTGCCCAAGTTTCATGGTCGTGCAGGTGAGGATCCACACAAGCATCTCGAGGAGTTCCATATAGTTTGCTCCACCATGAAGCCACAAAATGTTCCTGAAGATCACATATACCTGAAGGCTTTTCCTTTCTCTTTGGAGGATCTTGCCAAAGACTGGTTGTACTACTTAGCTCCTGGTTCCATAACGAGCTGTGATGATCTGAAGAGAGTCTTTCTAGAGAAATTTTTCCCTGCTTCCAGGACCACTGCCATCAGGAAGGATATATCAGGTATCAGGCAACTGATGGGAGAGAGCTTATACGAGTATTGGGAGAGGTTCAAGAGACTTTGTGCAAGTTTCCCTCACCACCAAATATCAGAACAACTACTGCTGCAGTACTTTTATGAGGGGATGAACACAATGGATAGGAGTATGATAGATGCAGCTAGTGGAGGAGCTTTAGGAGACATGACACCTGCTGCTGCTAGAGGTTTAATTGAGAAAATGGCGTCCAATTCCCAGTAATTTAACATGAGGAGTGATGCCACAGTCCTTAGAGGTGTACATGATGTGGGTTCATCGGATTTAGTGGAGAAGAAGCTAGAAAGTAAGATTGATGCCCTCACCACCCTAGTCTCCCAACTTGCTCGCAAATCGAGACCTGCACCACCTGCAAGGGTTTGTGGCATTTGTACTTCAATTGAGCATCCTACCGATTGCCGCCAATTATTGCATGAGTCTACGGGTTCCGGAGCTCCACAAGCTTATGCAAGCAAACATTTTCAATAATAGGGCTCCGAACCAACAACATAATTCTGACCTCTCAAGCAATAGATACAATCCAGGGTGGAGGAATCACCCAAATCCGAGATGGTCCAATCGGCAGCACCAACAGCAGCAGAATCCTTTGCCACCACCACCATTTCGAATTCTGCTGGTCCAAGCGGACCTTATATGCCTCCACCAATGCAACAACAATATCGGAGGCAGCAAAATGAAGCACCAACTCCTCAACCTTCTTCACCTTCATTAGAGGAATTGGTCAAACAAATGGTTGAGATGAACATACGAGTACCAACGAAAAAATGATGCCTCCATTCGAGTTTAACCAACCAGATTGGTCAACTAGCTACTCGTTGTGAATCAATTGCAAAATCAAAATTCAAACAAGCTCCCTGCACGGATCGTGGTTAATCCTAAGAATGTGAGTGCCATCACATTGAGGTCGGGGAAACAGATTGACATACCCACTACAACACCTCCACCCTCATCCGTCAGCCGCCTCGGTTCCGCACTCGAGCAACCGGTTGGTAGCCGAAAATTTCATATAGATGGACCTTCTTCCAGCCCCAATTCGACCTCGCAATGACCTCCTATCCCTCTTCCATTCCCTCCCAAAGAAATTCCAAGCAAAAAGATGGAAGAGGTCGATAAAGAGATTCTAGAGACCTTCAGGAAAGTTGAGGTGAACATACCTCTGCTTGATGCCATCAAGCAAATTCCCGGATATGCTAAATTCTCGAAGGAGTCTGTGAACCCACAAGAGGAAGATGAAGGGCGAGTGAGACAATCAGCATGGGCGAAATGTGTCTCGCATTGATAGGTAAATCTATTCCTTACATTCTCGAGAAATGTAAGGATCCAGGTACATTTTGCATACCTTGTATTATTGGCAATAATAAATTTGAGAATGCCATGCTTGATTTGGGTGCTTCAATTAATGTTATGCCTTTGTCCATTTTTAATTCTTTATCTCTTGGACCTCTCGCAACCTACGGGTGTGGTGATACAACCGCGAGATAGGAGTGTAGCCCACCTACGGGTTTCATTGAGGATGTCTTAGTTCGGGTTGGTGAACTTATTTTTCCTACTGATTTCTATGTGCTTGATATGGAGGAGGGATTCTCCCATGGATCTGTCCCAATCATTTTAGGCAGACCATTTTTGAAAACATCCCGAACCAAGATTGATGTGTATGATGGTACATTGTCCATGGAATTTGGTGATATTATTGTCCATTTCAATATTCTGGATGCCATGAAACATCCATCTGAGTGCCATTATGTTTTTCGTGTTGAGATCATTAATGATGTTATTGATGAGTATGTTTCGATTTTCATTCCTTACATGCTAAGAAACATTGTTTTCTTTACTGATCTGTATACTTCTTTTGCATGCACCGAATCCGAATCGATTTGGATATTGACATTGATCTTCATTCTAATCCCGAGTCATATTCGAATTTAAATCTGATCATATGTCCGATGTTTTGGGTGTTGTACCTCCTATGGATATAAGTTCTTTAGAGTCGAATGCACTAACCAAGTTGCAGGAAGTATACATGAATCGACTTGCGAGGTTGAGGTACAGTGCTGTGGAACCCATTCTTCTTCCCTCTCTGGTTCCTTCGTTCGACCAGACACCCACTCCGGAACTAAAGACTTTACCGAGAAAACCTCAAGTACGCTTATTTGGAGGATGATGAGAAGTTTCCAATGATCATTTTCACCTCCCTTGATGCTTCGTTCAAGAGGAGAAAGCTGTTGCATGTTCGAAAAGGCATAAGAAAGCCATCGTACTGGACCACTGGCAGACATTCCGGTATCAGCCCATCCACATGCATGCATAGGATATTATTGGAGGATGGAGCCAAACCAGGTGAGACAGACCACGAGACGACTCAACCCCGTGATTTTGGATGTTGTGAAGAAGGAGGTGACCAAGCTTCTTCGAGGTTGGGATCATCTATCCTATATCGGATAGTCGGTGGGTGAGTCCGAGTCCAAGTGGTCCCTAAGAAGATAGGTCTCACTCGTTGTGAAGAATGAGAGGAATGAGCTCATTCCCACCGGAATACAAAACAGTTGGAGGGTCACGTATCAACTACCGAAGGCTCAATCGAGCAACACGGAATGACCATTTTCCACTTCCTTTCATTGACCGGATGCTTGAGCGTCGCGAGGTAAATCTCATTACTGCTTCGGATGGTTTCTCCGGTTATTTTCGGATCCATATTGCTCCCGAGGATCGGAGAAAACCACATTCACCTGCCCCTTTGGCACTTTTGCCTATAGGAGAATACCTTTTGGCCTATGCAATGCCCTTGGTACCTTCCGGCGATGTATGCTTAGTATCTTTTCGGATTTCCTTGAAAATTGTATAGAGGTGTTTATGGATGATTTCACTGTGTATGGATCCTCGTTTGATGCATGCTTAGATAATTTGGATAGAGTGCTTAATAGATGCATTGAAACTAATCTTGTTCTGAATTTTGAAAAATGTCACTTCATGGTAGAACAGGGTATAGTTTTAGGGCATATCATTTCTAGTAAGGGCATAGAAGTGGATCCTACAAAAATCTCTGTTATTTCACAATTGCCTTACCCCTCTTGCGTGCGAGAGGTTCGATCTTTTCATGGCCATGCAGGTTTCTACAGGCGCTTCATTAGAGACTTCAGTAAGAAGGCCCTTCCACTATCCAATCTCGCTTCGAAAGATATTGAATTTGATTTTGATGACAGGTGCAAAAGGCGTTTGATCGCCTCAAGGAAGCATTGACCACCACTCCTATCATCTAGGCACTCGAATGGACGAGTCCCATTTGAGTTTATGTGTGATGCATCTAATTATGCATTGGGGGTTGTCCTAGCACAGAGAGTTGATAAGCTGCCTCGGGTAATATATTATGCTTCCAGGACTTTAGATGCTGCCCAAACAAACTATACCACCACTGAGAAAGAGCTTCTTGCCATTGTGTTTGCTCTTGATAAATTTAGATCATATTTGCTTGGTTCTTGTGTTATTGTGTTCACTAACCATGCAACTTTGAAGTACCTACTAAAGAAGGCTGAGTCAAAGCCTCGATTGATCAGGTGGATGCTCTGGCTCCAAGAATTTGATTTGGAGATCCGTGATAGGAGTGGAGCACAAAATTTGGTTGCAGACCATTTGAGCAGAATAGGAGGTGTGCTGATGATGCTTCACCAATCTGGGATGACTTTCTCGACGAGGGTTTGTTTGCACTTTCTGCTTCTTTTCCAACACCTTGGTTTGCAAACATTGTTAATTATCTTGTAGCTTCTGTTTTTCCTCCCTTAGCATCCAGAGCTCAATGTGATAAACTTAAGAGTGATGCTAAGTATTATATTTGGGATGACCCGTATTTGTGGAAGTTGTGCGGTGATCGGGTTACCGGGAGATGCATTCCGGACCATGACATTGACTCGGCCACCGCAATTTTGTCATTCTTACGCAACCGAGTGGTCATCTTGGCATTCGAGAGGATAGCTCGCAAGGTGCTTGACTCGTGGTTTCTATTGGCCCACTATCTTCAAGGATGCGTTGAGAATTTGCGGCACTTGTGAGTAGTGTCGAGAGCGAGGAGGGTCCCTTACATGGAGAGAGCGAGATGCCCCAACAACCCATGTTTTTTTGTGAGGTGTTTGATGTTTGGGGTATCGATTTCATGGGTCCCTTCCCTGTTTCTTTTGGTTTTTATTATATTCTCCTTGCTGTTGATTATGTTTCAAAATGGGTGGAAGCCAAAGCCACCAGGACTAATGATGCTCGGGTTGTTGTGGAGTTTGTTAGATCTAACATCTTTTGCAGATTTGGAGTACCTAGAGCCATTGTTAGTGATCAAGGCACCCATTTACGTAACGGGTCCATGCGAGCCTTGCTCAAGAAGTATGGGGTTGTTCACAAAGTCTCTACACCTTACCACCCCGAACTAATGGGCAGTTGAAATCTCAAATAGGGAGATAAAGAGGATTTTAGAGAAGATTATCTAGCCTAACAGAAAGGATTGGAGCAACAGACTGGAGGATGCTCTTTGGGCGCATAAGACTGCTTACAAGGCACCTATAGGGATGTCTCCCTATCGAGTTGTCTTTGGTAAACCATGCCACCTACCAATGGAGATAGAGCACAGAGCATATTGGGTCGTGAAATCATGCAACTTCTCACTTGATGAAGTCTGGAGAGGAGAGGAAGCTACGAGATAAATGAATTGGATGAGATCCGTTTGGAAGCTTATGAGAACTCCATGTTCTACAAAGAGAAAACTAAGAGATTTCATGATAGCTCCATAGCTAGGAAGGAGTTCTTTGTTGGTCAGCAAGTGCTATTGTACAATTCCAGATTGGGTCTCATGGGTGGTAAGTTGCATTCAAAGTGGATTGGACCTTTTGTTGTTACTAATGTTTATCCTTATGGTGCAGTTGAAATTAAAAGTGAATCCACAGAAAAGAGCTTCAAGGTTAATGGCCATCGACTGAAACCATTCCTCAGCAATCCTTCTCTAGTGGATGTAGTTGTGAAGGAGATATCCCTGATTGATCCCACTTATCTTCCACCATGACTTAGGGAGTTCTCTTTTTTCTTCTCTTTACTTTTATTGCACTTGTCCAATTGGTGATTTGATTGCTTGACTTGATGTTATGCTACCTTGGGACAATTTGTAGTTTAAGTGTGGGGGAGACTGTTCTTTGTTTAGGATTTTTAGTTTTCTTTGTATTTCAGGTTCGTGTTTTGTGTACAATTTGCATGTTTCTTTTGGATCTCTAGGTTTTGTTTAGGTTTTGGGCCCTTTCTTCACTCTTGGGATAGGAGTTGCTTTATGCTTTTTGGATTGAAATCCCTGTTTTCTCTGTTTGTCAAGTTGGTTACGATGTTTGAGAGGTTGAATTGAAGGCGACAATCTTACCCTTTGTGAGGAATTGAGCCACTACCTATTCTTTCTTGAGTGTTATGCCTCTTGATTGCTTGCGCAGTAGCCTTGGCTTGACTCTGATTGATACTTCTTGATTCACATGCATGTTTGGAGATGATTAAGGCATTTTTATTCTGATTAGCCTGTAGCCAAATGAGCCTACCTTGAATTAATTCCTTTGATAGCCCCTTTGATCCTATGTGTCCCTTTATTTCTTTTGAAGCTCATTAAAAGCCTTAAGTGAAAAACCATGATTACCTTAACCTTAGGGATTTTTGGAGCTTTGGAATTTTTTTGGGAATAAGTTATTAAATAAGTGTGGGGGTGCATTTTGTATGTCATTAGATGATGTACTGGCTAGTTGGTTATCTCTGTTGTACAATTTTTGTGTTTTCCTTTCGGTGTATTTCATGTAGTTAAAAAAAGAAAGAGGATATATATATATATATATATATATATATATATATATATATATATATATAAAGGATATATATATATATATAAAAAAAAAGTTGTGGTTGAGGCAAAAGACAATAGAGGAGGTTTGATATTAGAGGTTTGTTAGAGGTTTTTGGGCATGCATCTTGTGCTTATTTTTGACTTATTCCCCAGTGCTCCTCTAGTTCCTCTGGTTCACAGCTACTTATCCCATATGATATCCTCTACCTTGTCCCTACCCCCATTACAACCTGAAAAGACCTTTTGATCTTTTTGTGCATGTGCGTTGGGTGTTGAGTTTAGAGGCTTGCCAAGTCTATCTGTTGTTTTCTTTTCTTGAGTATTTTGAGAGTATATAGTAGCCTAGACACATGAGAGATACAGTGCATCTTGTGAGGTTTTTTCACTTTGATTCACCTTTTGACCTGATTGACCTCTTGCCAGGTTTTGAAATGCTTGGATGATTTCCATGAGTATCTGGTTCCTCTGACTCTTTGTGTGTTGGATGTTGTCTACTCCTTTCTTTTCCCAGGATTCGTTAAGGATTGTGTAAATTTGTTTGTGTTTTGTGTGTCTTCTTGTTCCTGCTCCTTTTTGTTGTGTCACTCTCTTCGATGTCTTTGGAATTGCTCCTTGCTTTGCTTCTTGATTTTTCCCGGGAGTGCAAAAGGCTAAGTGTGGGGGAATTTGATGAGCCATTATTTTCCCGCATTTTCTTATCTTTATGTACTTATCTTAATTGGTGCATTGTGTTTAATTGTCTATTATTAGTGCATTTTCATTGATTGGGCTTCATTGGGCCAATAATTTATATTTTTATTAATTTGAATCTATTTGATCTAATTTTTACTCATTATTAATTTTAGGACAATTTAAAGCAATTTTGGGCTTGAAAAATTGGGCCAAATGTCATATTTTATTTTATACGCGTACTAACATTAGTTTACTGTTTTAGTTATCATATTTTCTACAGATCTCCAAATAACATGCTTCTAAAATAATTATAAACTAGACACATTGAGCTTTCCACAGAATCCAAAATCATTCAATTCGGAGCTAAATTGGATTTTACATAAATTATCCAAAACGGGTCAAGCGCACCAGGGCGGCCCAATAGACATGCTTCAGTAATTTAAGTTTACTTAATTCATTAGAACTCCGAAAATAGTAGAAATAGAGGCGTTTTAAAGCTAGCTCAAAAGGATTTCAAAGGAGACTAAAATCGCTTAATTTGGATAAGTATTGAAAATATTGCACGTGTTTGAAGTTCATGGACCTGCACTGAAGCCAACTTATGATGTGTTTCATGGACTAGTTGAGCCCAAACCTCGATTAAGATTAGGGTTATTTATATAAGAGAGGCACATCACACAAAAAACAACACACAAGGACTGTGCAGCCACCACATAACTGCCTTTCATCTTCTGCAATTTATATTCAAGTTTGTTTACTCTTCTGTCATTATTTTTAAATTCTTGTTTCGATTTTAATTATGTTTCTTCTATTGCCTTTTCAACTTTCCATGGATAGCTAAATCTTTGTATTGATTTTCTGAGAAGAATGCAAGTAGATCTTTGAGGTTTTGTTCTTCAATTTCATTTTGTTTGTTCTCTTAACTCTTCATCTTCTAATCTCAGTGTTGAATTATAATCTGTTTATGCTTAATAAACCGAAACTAATATCACAGTTTTCTTAATTCTGTGTTAGAGATGAGATTATGTGATGTATGCAATGCTTAATTGTATAAGGATAATTTGGGGTTAATCTTCGCTTAGTTGGTTAATTTCATGTTGAAATAAGGGTTAAGGAAAATTTGGGATTAATCTTCGCTTAGTTGGTTAATTTCGAATTGGAACAAGGGTTAAAGCTAATTTGAGATTAATCTTTGCTTAGTTGATTAATTTTGAATTAGAATATAATTTGGGATTTATCTTCGCTTAGTTGGTTAATTTCGAATTAATTTCATAATCTAGGATAAGTGACACTGCATTAGAATCAGGAAATCAATTGCATTTTAATCTATTTTTAATCCGCATTTTTATAATCTGCTTTTGTTCTGTTTCATCTAATATTTTAATTTTGAAAAACTCCCTTTTTTTGTTACTGTTCTAAATTTAAAAATTGATAAGCTTTGATAGAAATTTGTGGTCTTTGGGAGACGACCTAGGAAAGCTTCCTAGTACTACATTTATTTGTTTTAATTATTTGACCGAGTACGACATCGATCAACGGGACTCCTCAAATGTACGTCCCAAGCGAAGAAGGCGTCCATAGCAGCGTGATCCACAGTATCGGTGTGAAAGGGAAATAAGACAGTCCCGAACACAATCAACACTAGAGTCTTGTTGAAAGCAGACCAATCTTCCTTATCGGCCAAGGATGACAGATGGTTTTCTAGCAATGAAATCTTCGACCCTCGGATACTCCCTTTTCCCACTAGGGCAGACTAATGAGATGACAATTGGATAAGGGCGACAACCTTATTTACAAAAATATAAGCTTCGCGACAAATGTAGACCCCAACTAATTTGGGCCATCAAATCATGAGCTCATATTCTTCTAAGGTCGGTACTAAATCGAACTACGGGAACTCAAAACAATGTAAATCAGAGCTCCAAAAGTGGACCAAAACTCTAACAAAGACGGGATCAACACAAATCTTTAAGAGGCCAAGAATCTGTCCATAGGATCTCTCAAAGTCAGAACGGACCTCTGGCGACATCAGTGTGCACAACTGCTTCAACCTCTCTGCACAGTATCGAGGAACATCCACTTTCTTCAACTGCCTACTGCTAGATCCCTCTATCGACTAAAAGCAAAAATGCATGTTATGAGTATGACGTTTGGTGAATGCATGCATGAATGTGTTTGTTTTTTCCTAAACATTATCATGTTTTATTTTCTAACACGATGCATGATAGTGTTTGGGATTTTGCTTTTTGTATTGTATTTTTATTTTGTATTATTATTATTTTTTTTACTTGGTTTTTCATGTAGAAAAAGGGAAACTGTTAGAAAAGAAGGCTGAGATCAAGAGGGGGGGTGAATTGATCTTTGAAAGATTTTCGCAATTAACAGATTATCTATTTGTAAAAATAAGATTTCAGATTTGTTCTTGAATCACAAAGCAAGCAATCAAAAAATAAACGCAACAACAAAATTAAAGAAGAGAAAGGTTTAGAAAGATATCACCGATGTTTATACTGGTTCACCCAATACCAGGGCTACGTCCAGTCTCCAGCCAAATTCCAGTTGGGTTCCACTAGATCAAATGTTTTACAGATTACAATCTTACACTTAATCTACCACAAGAACCACAATTCCAGTTCCTGCACCTAACCTTTCACCAAGAACCAAATTCCAGTTCTTGACAACCTCTACAACCAAATTCCAGCTGCAGAGAAACTAGTGCCCACAATTCCAGGCACCAACACCTAACCTTTCACCAAGAACCAAATTCCAGTTCTTGATAACCTCTACAACCAAATTCCAGCTGCAGAGAAACCAGTGCCCACAATCCCAGGCACCAAACAATACAAAAAGAATGTAAAGAAATGAAAAGAAGAAACTAGAATGCTCAAACCAGTTTTATGCAATTCTGTAGTGTGTTTCTTCTTCAAAAGAAAGCAATTTGCCTCAAGAAAGAATTTCAAAGAACTTCACAAAAACTAGCACGAATCTTTCTTGAAAGAGTGCTAAAGTTTGCTTGCTTGATTGCTAAAGATTGATGTTCAATTATGTTTTCAAAATGTTCAAGCCAAACTGTTTTTATAGAAGATTTTCAAAACTGCTGGTTTAATCAATTTGTTAAAAAAAATCTTTTAATCTGTTAAAAGTCTAGTTTTAATCTGTTAAAACTGAAAGTGATGAAGATCTCATTGAAATACTTTGGCAAAGATCTCATTGATTTGATGAAGTCAAAGATGAAGTCAAAGATGAAGTCAAAAGCAACTTTGCAGTGGACAAAAGTCACTAAGATAGAAGAGTAGAAAAGTTAGTGTGTCCGCAGCTATGCTTAGGTATAATCATTTTATCTTTTCTGTTGCATGAGGTTTCTTCACTTAAAAGATTTTGCAAAATGCCTCTAAAAATGTTTTTAACAATTAAAAACAAAGTATTTTGACAAAAGCTTTCTTAAACAAGTTTTTAACTGATACAACTTTGATATAACCGATTAAAATTACTTAAAATGTCAAGTGAAATGTTTTTACAGTATTTTAAATCGATACAACTTGATTTTAATCGATTAAAACCACTTGGAGTTCAGGATGATCGATCAGAATACAATTATGACCGATCAGAATCAGATATGATCGATCAAAATTGAGTTATGACCGATCAGAACTATTTTAATCGATTAAAACACGTTTCAATCGATTAAAACCACTTAAGGGTTCAGGATGATCGATCAGAATGCAATTATGACCGATCAGAATCAGTTATGATCGATCAGAATTTAGTTATGACCGATCAGAACTCTTTTAATCGATTAAATCTCGTTTCAATCGATTAAAACAACTTAGAAAATTTCTACACAGCATTTTAATCGATTAAAACTTATTTTTATCAGTTAAAATAACTTGGAAGGTTTTACAAGAAAGTTTTGCAGTATTTCAATCGATTGAATTGCGGAACAATCGATTAAATCAACTTAGAAGATTTTTTGTAAAGTGTTTTAATTGATATAAACGTTGTCGTATCAGTTAAAACAAATCTGTTAAAGAATCAAGAACGTATTAATGGATTAAAAGAAGTTTTAACAGATTAAAATTGCACTTTTAACAGATTAAAAGAATCTTTTAACAGATTAATTAATACAACTGTTTTGAAAATCTTCTATAAAAACAGAGTTGCTTGAACTTTTTAAACACACATTGAACATCAGTTTTTATACATCCTTGAGCAATCAATCAAGCAAACTTTAGCATTCTTTTAAAGAAAGATTCGCGTCAATTTTTGAGAAGTTCTTTAAAAATCTTTCTTGAGGCAACTTGATTTCTTTTGAAGAAGAAACACTTACAGCAGAATTGCATAAACTGCTGGAATTTGGTTGTAGAGGTTGTCAAGAAGCTGGAATTTGGTTCTTGGTAAAAGGTTAGGTGTTGGTGCCTGGAATTTGGGCACTTGGTTTCTCTGCAATCTGGAACTTGGTTGTAGAGGTTATCAAGAACTGGAATTTGGTTCTTGGTGAGAGGTTGTTTGCGAGAGCTGGAATTTGGTTCTTGTGGTAGATTAAGTGTAAGATTGTAAATCAGTAAAACATTTGATCTAGTGGAACCCAACTGGAATTTGGTCGAGAGCTGGACGTAGCCCTGGTATTGGGTGAACCAAGTATAAAACACCGGTGATATCTTTCTTAACCTTTCTCTATTTTAGTTCTGTCGCTGCATTTATATTGATTGATTGCTTTGTAATTCAAGAACAGATCTGAAATCTTAATTTTTGAATTAGATAATCTGTTATTTGCGAAAAACTTTTAAAGATCAATTCACTCCCCTCTTGATTTCAGCCTACTTTTCTAACAAAAACTTCTTTTAATCCATTAAAGCGTTCTTGATTATTTAACAGATTTGTTTTAACTTATACGACAACGTTTGTATCAATTAAAACTCTTTACAAAAAATCTTCTAATTTGTTTTAATCTATTGTTTCGTGATTCAATCGATTAAAATACTGCAAAACTTTCTTGTAAAATTTTCCAAGTGATTTTAACTGATAAAAATAAGTTTTAATCGATTAAAACGTTGTGTAGAAATTTTCTAAGTTGTTTTAATCGATTGAAACATGTTTAAATCGATTGAAAAAGTTCTGATCGGTCATAACTCAATTCTGATCGATCATATCTTATTCTGATCGGTCATTATTGCATTCTGATCGATCATCCTGAACACTAAGTGGATTTAATCGATTAAAACCAAGTTGTATCGATTAAAATACTGCAAAAACACTTCTCTTAACATTTTAAGTGATTTTAATCGGTTATTTCGAAGCTTTATCAGTTAAAACACTGACAGAAGGTTTTCAAAACTTTCTTTAATGAAAACAACCGGTTATTTCGAAATTATATCAGTTTAAAAACTTGTTTAAGAAAGCTTTTGTTAAAATACTTTGTTTTTAACGCTTAAACGTTTTTAGAGGCATTTTGCAAAATCTTTTAAGTGAAGAAATTTCATGCAGCAGAAAAGATAAAAATGATTATACCTAAGCATAGCTACGGACACACTAATCTCTCTACTCTTTTATCTAAGTGACTGTTGACCGCTACAAAGTTGACTTTGACTTTATCTTTGACTTCATCAAATCAATAAGATCTTTGCCAGAATATTTCAATAAGATCTTCATCACTTTCAGTCTCCCCCTATTTGATGAAGACAAACACCACTTTGAATAATAACTCTGAAAGAGAAGTCACTTGATAATACAGATTAGTGAGTAATAAAGAAATGAATTATTTTCCTATTTCTCCCCCTAAATTGTTGCTTCCCCTAAATAAAGAATTATTTCTGAATTTTTGATCAAAAGTAATTTCAATAAGATCTTCATCACTTTCAGTCTCCCCCTATTTGATGAAGACAAACACCACTTTGAATAATAACTCTGCAAGAGAAGTCACTTGATAATACAGATTAGTGAGTAATAAAGAAATGAATTATTTTCCTATTTCTCCCCCTAAATTGTTGCTTCCCCTAAATAAAGAATTATTTCTGAATTTCGGATCAAAAGTAATTCAATAAGATCTTCATCACTTTCAGTCTCCCCCTATTTGATGAAGACAAACACCACTTTGAATAATAACTCTGCAAGAGAAGTCACTTGATAATACAGATTAGTGAGTAATAAAGAAATGAATTATTTTCCTATTTCTCCCTCTAAATTGTTGCTTCCCCTAAATAAAGAATTATTTCTGAATTTCTGATCAAAAGTAAAGCAACTATTCTCCCCCTTTTGACTTCATCAAAAAATAGGGAACAGAAGAGAAACAATGCAAAGGTATGAAATATGTTTGAGAGTTTAAAAATAAAAAAATGAATACGATATTTTACTCATGTAAAGATCAATCAGAGTTGATTCAAACTTATCTTCATTAGCACGTTTGTAATGAATACAATTAACACGTGTAAAGATAAGGGAATCACGCTTTAGTAGCATGTTACAAGAACAACCATTAACTAAAGCCTTTAATTTTTCTTTCCAGAATAAAAATCGATTAAAAACAGGACAAAATCGATTAAAAAGTTCTTGTTTAATGATTTTAATCGATTGAAATAAAGGTTTAATCGATTAAAACAGTGAAGGACTTCGAAAGTATGAAACATAAGTGCATTTAATCGATTAATTCGACATTTAATCGATTAAAACAATAAAGAAAAATGCTGTATAAATTCCTTTAATCGATTTAAAAGATTTTTTTTATTGATTAAAACAACTAGTTTTGCAAACTAAGTAATGTTTGATACGAATTTATCATGTCTAATCCAGTGTAAGTTTTGTAACACCGTTAACTGATGTAAACTTGTTTATATAGATTTTAATCGATTGATACGAAGTTTAATCGATTATTTTATTGTGAAAGTGTTTCCTTTAATCGATTAAATCCATTTTGTATCAGCTAACAATATCAGGAATCTATGTTAAATTCTATCTAGGTTTTCCCGATTTGACTAAAAACCTACATTATATTAATCAAAGCTAAAAATATTGTTTCTGGTTAATAACCAGTTAATATTACAGTCCATAAAAGAGATTTTAGAAGTAAAAGAAATATGACGTAAAGAGAGAAAAAAAAAGATGAGAATGGACCCTTTCTGTCCGAAAAAAAACTCAATCAACCCAGTTGCCTTGGTTCCACAATAACATCTGAAACTCCTTTAGAATTATTGAAAGATCCTCTTGTTGGTTTGTTGTTAGGGATGCCAGATCATCATCAGTATAAAATTGATCCCTGTACTGCCAATAAAACACACATACCCTGTGCCAATTTTAGCTTTCCATTCAATTCTTGAACTTTTGTCTCAGATTTGTCTCCTTACAGTATCACCTCATGACCTTGATGATTAAAACGAATTATCAAAGTTGCACAATTCCAATGAATTTCACCAAGAGTCTTGAACCAATGCATGCCCAAAATTATTCCAAATGTATTGCTAGGTAATACCAAGAAATTTAATGTAAACGTGTGTTCATTGAATCTCCAAGTTATCTGTTTGCACTTCCTAGTAATCAACAACTTATTATCAGAAGCAACCATTACTGAAAAATCCTTGATAAACTATGTTTTCAGTTCCAACAACTTGACCCATTTGTTACTAATGAAATTATGTGTACTCCCAGAGTCTATAAGAAAAGGAACAATCTACTTCTTGATAATTCCTTTGATTTGCAATGTATTACCACCCAACATTCCATGTAAAGTATTAAGAGAAATGTAGACATCTGCAGCTTGAATCATGTCAATGTTGTTGTCAAAATATAGTTTGTTCTTCCTCAAAGTCCATGACTTACACTATATCGGCCTCAATTTCTTCCTGGGCAAAGAAGATAGCGTTGGGCTTACCCCAAACTTTACATTTCAACTTATGCACATAACCTACACAATCCCTTTGCAATCATGTCAGTAACTTCCTTTATAAATATGGAAGTTGAGATGCTACCTTTCGAATCAGTAGTTTCTAAAAACACCTAAAGCTTCAAACTGATTGTAGAATGACTCTGCTACAAATTAACCGGAGTTGACCTTGTTTGTGTTTCCGAATTGGACTCTTGTTTGCAGCAATTTATTTTTGAAAACTTTTAAAATTCCCTTTTGAAGTCTTGCAAGATGCATACCTTCTTGCAGAGACTGTGGTTTATGAATTCTCACAGATTTTTCCAGTTTAGTTTTCATACCTGGTTTGATGAAGAAACGGATTTGAAATCCAAAGAGACAAAACTGCAATGTTTCGGCTTTAACTGCAATTGTCCCCTTTACCAAAGACAGAGGCACAAATTTCTGGACGTTGGGCACATCAGCTATTTTGTTCTTGGAAAGATGTTTGACTTGGTCAAAGAATATTTAAAAGCATTATGCAGATTTTGATTACCATAAAAACTTGGGATTTTGACTTTGATTTATTTACCAATTTTCAATTGGATGTTATAAAACTAATTTTCAGAAACAAATTAATCGATTAACCAACTAATTAACCTATTAATTTGATCTTTAATACTAGGTTTGAAAATGCTACAGTGAAATAATCGATTAATTCATAAAGGAATCGATTAGTCTTGTACAGGATGAAATTAATAAAATGATAACAGAATTTAAATCGATTAAAATGAAAAAGAATCGATTAAATTTGACATCTTAGTGTTTTTAGTTGATATCAATTTCTTTTTAATCGATTAAAACAGCTAAACTCAAATCCTGAGAACATTTTAATTGATTAATTCGTATTTCAATTGATTAAAACTGTACGGACAGATTTTCTGATATTCTCTGTAAGTTATTTTAATCGATTAAAACTATTTTATATCAATTAAAACATTCAGTTTAAGAAATCAGAACCTGATTTGCTGTTTTTAAACACCAGGGGACTTCCAGATTTTGTTCCTGCAAAATAGATTAGGCATATTTCTGGTACCCCTTATAATTACTGGGTCCAATTAGGTTATTTGAAATGACTTTAACTTTGGAATCCATTTCATTCTTCCTCTAGGAATATCATACTTTTTAATTCTACAGTATTTTCCTGAATGACCTCTTTTCATGCGAGTAAAAACATTTAATCACGAGTATGATTTCCTATTTACATTTGTTTTTCTGAATTTCATCCTAGATTTAAATCCTATTCCAGATTTGTCAAAAATTAGTTTTTGTGACCCAAGTAAAACGTCAAGATTAGCTTGACCTTGTGTAAACCTTGAAACGGTCTATGATAAAAAATCAATTTTCTTTTGTAATTTTGAACAATTATTACAGGGTTTATTACATGCACAATCAGAATTATCATGAATTAATTTTAAGAAATCACAATCAGTTTCATCTTCAAGAATTCTCTTTTCAAGAGAGTCTACTTTATTTACTAACCAATTATTCAATCCTTTTAGCCTATCATTTTTTTTGCAGTTTCTTAGCCTCTTCATTCATTTCATTAAATGCTTCTTGTAATGAATTATAGTTCACTAAATTTGAAGAAGAATTAGAACTTACACTGCTGGATTGAAGGTTTTGATTTGCCATTAGACACAGGTTGGCTTCTTCATTATCAGAATTGTCTGTTGATGAAGTGTCATTGTCATCCCATGCTACATAGGCTCTTCTTTTGACTTTCTCTTCTTTCTTGTCATTATATTTGTTCTTTTTTGGGCACTCCATTCTTACATGGCCCCGCTTACCACAACCATAGCATTTAAAGTTAGAAGAATCAGTTTTTTTCTCATACCTTTTATGTTTTTCCTTGTCTTGAATCTTTTTCTTGAGAAATTTGTTGAATTTTCTCGACAAGCGAGTCCAAGAATCTCACTTTCCTCCTCCGATTCTTGATTTCTTTCTTCAACTTTGAGTGCTATACTTTTGCTTTTCTTCTCGAGACTTCTTGTTCATTAAATCTGTTAATTTCCATTTCATGTTCTCTCGAGTTTACCAAACAAAGAAGTCTGTTGTCATGATGGAAAAATCCTTTGACTCCGAAATTGCTGTGACCTTTGGCTGCCATGACTCGTCAAGACATTTCAAGACTTTAATATTTAATTCTTCTTTATCAAAGGTTTTACCTAGGCCCATTAGATGATTAATGATGTGAGTGAATCGCTTTTTCACATCTGCAATGCTTTCACCAGTTTGCATTTTGAACGGCTCATATTCTCTTATGAGAGTATGCTTTCCGGCTCTCTTTACATCTCGTTGTCCCTTCATGAGTAACCTCAAGAACATCCCACATCTCCTTGGCAGATTTGCATTGGGAGACCCTGAAAAACTCATCCATGTTAAGTGCGAAGTAATTATATTTTTAGCGAGTGCAATCATTTTGAACTTTTTTCTTTTCCTCATCATTTAAACTGGACCATTCTTTTTCCGTAATTAAAGGGCCATTAGCAATTACATCCCAAACATTTCTATCAATAGACTCAATAAAGATCTGCATCCTAATTTTCCAAAAAGGATAATCTGTTCCACAAAATAGTGGAGGTTTGTTAATAGAAGCTCCCTCAGAAAATGGTAATTTGTTTTCAGCCATGGATCGAAGAACTGGAATAACTTTCAAGCACCTCGCTCTGATGCCAATTGTTAGAAAAGAAGGCTGAGATCAAGAGGGGGGGTGAATTGATCTTTGAAAGATTTTCGCAATTAACAGATTATCTATTTGTAAAAATAAGATTTCAGATTTGTTCTTGAATCACAAAGCAAGCAATCAAAAAATAAACGCAGCAACAGAATTAAAGAAGAGAAAGGTTTAGAAAGATATCACCGGTGTTTATACTGGTTCACCCAATACCAGGGCTACGTCCAGTCTCCAGCCAAATTCCAGCTGGGTTCCACTAGATCAAATGTTTTACAGATTACAATCTTACACTTAATCTACCACAAGAACCACAATTCCAGTTCCTGCACCTAACCTTTCACCAAGAACCAAATTCCAGTTCTTGACAACCTCTACAACCAAATTCCAGCTGCAGAGAAACTAGTGCCCACAATTCCAGGCACCAACACCTAACCTTTCACCAAGAACCAAATTCCAGTTCTTGACAACCTCTACAACCAAATTCCAGCTGCAGAGAAACCAGTGCCCACAATTCCAGGCACCAAACAATACAAAAAGAATGTAAAGAAATGAAAAGAAGAAACTAGAATGCTCAAACCAGTTTTATGCAATTCTGCAGTGTGTTTCTTCTTCAAAAGAAAGCAATTTGCCTCAAGAAAGAATTTCAAAGAACTTCACAAAAACTAGCGCGAATCTTTCTTGAAAGAGTGCTAAAGTTTGCTTGCTTGATTGCTAAAAATTGATGTTCAATTGTGTTTTCAAAATGTTCAAGCTAAACTGTTTTTATAGAAGATTTTCAAAACTGCTGGTTTAATCAATCTGTTAAAAAAAAAATCTTTTAATCTGTTAAAAGTCTAGTTTTAATCTGTTAAAAGTCTAGTTTTAATCTGTTAAAACTTCTTTTAATCCATTAAAGCATTCTTGATTATTTAACAGATTTGTTTTAACTGATACGACAATGTTTGTATCAATTAAAACTCTTTACAAAAAATCTTCTAATTTGTTTTAATCGATTGTTTCGTGAATCAATCGATTAAAATACTGCAAAACTTTCTTGTAAAATTTTCCAAGTGATTTTAACTGATAAAAATAAGTTTTAATCGATTAAAACGTTGTGTAGAAATTTTCTAAGTTGTTTTAATCGATTGAAACGTGTTTTAATCGATTGAAAAAGTTTTGATCGATCATAACTCAATTCTGATCGATCATATATGATTCTGATCGGTCATTATTGCATTCTGATCGATCATCCTGAACACTAAGTGGATTTAATCGATTAAAACCAAGTTGTATCGATGAAAATACTGCAAAAACACTTCTCTTAACATTTTAAGTGATTTTAATCGGTTATTTTGAAGCTTTATCAGTTAAAACACTGACAGAAGGTTTTCAAAACTTTCTTTAATGAAAACAACCGGTTATTTCGAAATTATATCAGTTTAAAAACTTGTTTAAGAAAGCTTTTGTTAAAATAATTTGTTTTTAACGCTTAAACGTTTTTAGAGGCATTTTGCAAAATCTTTTAAGTGAAGAAACCTCATGCAGCAGAAAAGATAAAAATGATTATACCTAAGCATAGCTACGGACACACTAATCTCTCTACTCTTTTATCTAAGTGACTGTTGACCACTACAAAGTTGACTTTGACTTTATCTTTGACTTCATCAAATCAATAAGATCTTCATCACTTTCAGAAACTACCTATATGGATGTCATGGATTTGATGCTAACACCATGAAAGGGGTCCCATTTTCTCCATTTTTATGTATTTATTTATTTTCCTAGGATGTCGTATGATCATTCTATGCTAATGCAACATACAAATGCAACAACCATATGCTTGAAACAATTCACTCATCCATGAACAGAGTGACAATGTTTAATCACGAGGTAGGGGTATCTTGTAGAAAAGTGCATAGTCAAGGTAGGTTCTAACTGTTCTCACCAAGGTCAGGTCCCCAAGGTGCCTCCATTATAGGGTCCTTGCGTCTCTCAGCCCTCAAATCTTGCGTGGCTCAAAGGCCGTGTCGACATCCTGCAGACTGAGAGAGGAGGGTTATCTCCTTAAGTGGTGGTTTCTGACAATGACCTGTTGGCACTAGGGCCATTACCACGGTCGGTCGTACATTTCACCCACTCCCTAAGATTTATCACTCATGTCCCCCGGGTATAGAGGGATTGTTGTGTGCAATGGCTGTGTACATTTTATTTCAAACAAGTGCGAAAAATAACCATACAACAGTTATTAAATTCATACAAATAAAACATGTTACACATACAAAGAAGGGTAAAAGTGTAATTTCAAATCTTTTATTTTCTTTTGAATTAATCCACCACTAAATTGGATCAACTCTCTAAGTTTCCCCAGTAGAGTCGCCATCTGTCGCCGCCGTCTCCCACACGATGGGGCGTGGGGAGTGAAATGGTGCGAGTGGTCGCGACGCGATGACTGAATCTCGGGTTTTTGTAAAATAGTTTGGTCATCACTTTTAGGATGCTCGATAACTGAACTAACCTTAAAAGTGAGGTTTTCGCAAAAATGGATTCTATGGAGTCGCCACCAATGTTTTAACCATAAACATTGAAAAAGAATAAAAAAGGTGTTGGTTAAAAAAACCAACTTTGACCATTATAACCAGAGTCGGGTTAGGGAGTTAGTTACGCATGGGGAAGGTGTTAGCACCCCACAACACCCCTTTCGGGTTCCCTATGATGGATTAATTCATAAAATAAAGATTTTTTAGAAATTATGCTTTTACCCCTTTTCATTTATTTATTTGCAATATTTATCTAAATGTCTACATGTCCCTAATTTCTAATGCCCACGAAGGAAAGAGATAAAAGATTAAGGGTTTGAGAAGAACCTCTAAAGCGAGCTTTTATAAACCTTTAAACTTGAGGATGCTTTTCGACAATCCCCTCGCACTACACGAGCACTCTTCCCTCTAACAAATAAAAATTTAAATTGCCGAGAGCTAGATGTCTCAAAGGAGACTTCCTTAACCGATTTTTTGCCCAAAAGGACAATCGGAATGATCACTCGGAGTCTGGAACAGTGCCCAGGGTGAAGAGGTGTCTAGAGGTGTGTGAAACAGTGAGGTTTGATGTCCTATTTATAGGCACACTCACCAAGGAGGTCGGGATGGCCATCCCGAATTTTGTCAGGTGGGATGACCGTTTGGGATTCGGGACAACCGTCTCAACAGAAAAAGCGCCTCGGGATGACCTTCTGGATTTTGGGATGGGCGTCTCGAGTCTACGAATCAAGTGGGACGACCGTGTGGGATTCGGGACGGCCGTCCCGGATTTTCCGACAAAATTTTTTAATTTTTAATTTTTATTTTTTTCTAAGAAAACTCTCCTTTTCTTACATGGAGCCTAGTAAACACTACTAGGGGCCCGATGAAGCCTTGTCCATCTTCAAAACGGAGGATTTATGCCTTTTGTTGTAAGACCGAGCAAGATTTGGGATCTACAAGCAGTATTTTAACCAATTCAAATATATGAACCCTTCTTTGAAATTGAGTTTCTACGTACACAAATTTTTTAGAAAAATAGCTACTGAACAATCAGTAATGACCTTGTTCATGATTTTGATTAACCACAACTTTCTTCTTTGTCTATCACCATCAATATTGTTGACTTCTTGTTGGTGTTCAAGTATTAACTTAATGACTTCATCATCACTGTTGTCTTTGTGTTCTTTATTTATGACTTGATCTAATAGTGTATCTTTATCAATAGAATGATCTTTATTTGATAATGAAGGCCTACACCACATGTTAGGATTCATTAGAAACTGTAAATATAATTATGAGAATTTTTATGAGTAATAGATAGTTGTAATTAAGTTAATAAATTTATTAAGATATATAAAACACTAAAAAAACAAGCGAGATATAGAAAAAAAAACATGTGAAATGGAGAACATTCGACAAAAAAAAATTCCCCATTTAAATTTTTATACTATCAAAATTTTTACAAATTTTACTTAAATTTCAATTTTTAATGTCCATTTTGTCTATTTTTGTTTTTGTCTTCAATGTTTCAATCCAACAATCAAAATTTTGCAATTGAGCTTCACATTTCTTTCAAGTAACATAAATCATAGGTCCAATTTTTTAATTAAAGTTCAAATTTCTTTTGATCGATATCTTTAGTCTAAATTGGTTTTTTAATCCATTATTTTGAACTCTCCCCTTTATTTGAAATGTTTCTTTTCATGCCCCTACCTCTTTCTTCTCTTCTCATTTTCATTAATTTTTTCCCATTCCCTTTCTCCCTTTTATAAGCACCTCCCTCCTCTCTCGTTCTTCTTCTCCTTTCCCTTTATATTGCTCCTCATGGACACATGCAAGCACTATGTATCCTTCTTTACGGCGGGCTTTGCTCCATAATGAAGGGGTATACTCTAAGTTGAAGGTTTATAATCCGTGTTGATGGGTTTTGCTCCACAATGGGTTACTCACTCCTGTTACGTCTAAGGCATTGCTCATCGTTATCATTGGTACATCTTACAGTTGATTTTTTTATGTTCATTATTTTGTGGTGAGTTTTTTCACTTTTATTATCTATATTGATTTATGTGTTTGTTCATTTACAATTGTAGACCCCAAATCTTGCCCGACCTCTCAATAAAGATCAGAAGACTTCCGCTTTGAAGGTGGGTAAAGCTTCGATGCGTGTAGACCCCAAATCTTGTCCGACCTCATAATAAAGACCAGAAAACCTCCTTTTCGAAGATGAATGAAGCCTAAGAAGCCACTAGGAGAGACTATTAGGCCCCATACTAGGATAGGAGGGTTTTTTAGCACAAAAATAAGGATTTTCACCTTGGATTTTCGCCTTTTAAGGTCGAGACCGCCGTCCCAGATTCGGGACCGCCGTCTCGCCTTGCGCAAATGACGAGACCGCTGTCTCGTTTGGCGAGACGACCGTCTCGCCATTCCTGCAAGGCGAGACGGCCGTCTCGATTGGCGAGACCGCCGTCTCAACCTTGTCATAAGAGACAACCCGTCTCGACCTGACAGGCGCAAATTCCTATAAATAGGGCCCCCATTCCCCTCATTCCACACAGTTCTTCCTCCTTCTCTCTAGACTTTTCTTTAAATTCTCTCTCTAGAACCCCTCCGAAGCATTTCCGGAGTTTCTGAGCGTTTCTAAGAGTGTTTTTGAGCGTTTCGAGAGGTTTCCGACGCTATGTAGAGTGAAGGGCTGCCGCATAGCACCCTAAATTTTAAAGAATTAATAGAAAGCTTGCTCTGAAGGTTTCTACTTTCTCACTTTACCTTTTACCGCTTTATTTAAATTATGCAATAGATACTAGGGCCATGTAGTCGTAATTTTAAATTCCGCAAATAAAAGGGTAAAAGCGTATTTTTCCGGTTTAATCATTTAAGTAAGTTGGCCTATCATAGGGAACCTGAAAGGGGCATCATAAAGGAACTAACCCTTCCTTTACACGTAACTAACTCCCTTACCCAACTCTGGTTCTAACGACCAAAGTTGGTTTTTCAAAAACCAACGCCTTTTAACCCCTTTTCCGATGTTTCCGGTAAAAACATCGGTGGCGACTCCAGAGAACCCTTCAAAACTAGCTCTTGGATTAGCCCGGTTATCAGACAATCCAAGAGCGCCCTTTCGAAAACCTCGCCTCTAGGTTCAGCCCAGTTATCGGACAACCTAAAGGCGTTGTAACCACACCAATAAAAAACGAAAAAAATGGAAAGTTGAAACCATCGCGTCGCTCCGACCACCTCATTTTGACGGCGATGACAGATGGCGACTTCACTGGGGAAGCCTAGAGAGTTGATCCCATTTAGTGATAGGCCAGCTTGAAAAATAAATAAACCAAGAAAATTACGCTTTTACCCTACCTTGTATTATAACATGTTTTATTGCTTGGCTTTAATAACTGTTGTCTGTTTATACTTATGCAATTGTTTGAAATACAAATTTTACACAAACCCTTGCACACAACAGTTCCCTCTATACCCGGGGGCAAGTGAGAAATCCATAGGGAGTGGGTGGCAGGTACGGTTCGCTGTAGTGATGGCCTTGTGCCCACCAGTGTGATCGGAAACCACCACTCAAGGTGATAACCTTCCTCTTTTGGCACAAATACTGACTATGGCCTTAGTGCTAAGCATGGTCGGAAGGCTAGAGAGTGGGGACCCTATAATGGGGGCACCTTGGGGGCCTTAGCCTTGGTGAGAACAGTTAGAACCTACCTTCGCCAATGCACTTTTTTGCAGGAAAACCCTACTTCGTGATTAAAAACGACTTCTCGCCTGTTCGTGGATGACCAAATTGTGTGTGCATATGTTTGTTGCATTTGTCTGTTGCATAGCATAACCAAACAACAGAAAAAATCACAAAAAATATTTTTACAATAAACACCCTTATCTCGGAAAGCCTGCCTTTTAGCTAGCCTGGTTTCAGGTTCTTTGTAAGCTAAGTAGCCATGCAGTCCGACAGAAGAGATAAGGGACGCTAATAACCCTTTCGCATAAAGCCACATTTTTATCTCGGACAGTCTGCCTTTTAGCTAGCCTGGTTTCAGGTTCTTTGTAAGCTAAGTAGCCACGCAGTCCGACAGAAGAGATAAAAGGCTATAAAATAAAAATAAAAATCCAATAAAATTTTCTTTCCTTTTCTCGATTTTAAGAACAATAAATAGGACCTTGATAAAAAATATTACACTCATTCATATAGGTAATTTATTTTTCAAAAAATACGCAAATATCATACAAAACATGATAAATAAAAATAAACACTCACATTCATCCAATAAGCATCATTTTCATAAAACATGCATTTTGGTTTTAGAAAATGGAGGGGACTAGTAGACAATTGAAGAAGGTGGATATTCCCCAATACCATACTGAGAAGTTGGAACGGCTTTGCGCGATAATGCCACCAGAGGTCCGCTCCGACTTTGAGAAATCCTATGGACGGATTCTCGACCTACTGAAGATCTGTGTCGACCAAGTGTTCCTCAGGGTATTAGTTCATTTCTGGAACTCCAGTCTGCGATGCTTCGAATTCCCGAAGTTTGATATGGTGCCAACCTTAGAGGAGTACGAAATTATGATGAAATGACCCAAATCAGCCGGGGTCCATATCCGCCACAGGGCATATACTCCTGCAGCACAAGTAGCTGCCATCATCCAACTTCCTTTCCGGCAGACTACCCTGATAGGAAAAGGGAACATCCAAGGTTGGAAGGTCTCAATGTTAGAAGACCATCTGTCCGACTTGGCTAAAAGGATAGAATGGGTCGCTTTCAACAAAACCCTGGCCTTAATCATATTTGGAACGATCTTGTTTCCCTTCCACCTCGACACAGTGGATCAAGACGTCATGGACGCCTTCTTCGCCTAGGATGTGAACTCGAAGAGTCCCTTGCCTGCAATTCTTGCCGACACCTTGCTCTCGGTGGAATTCTTCCGCCAAAAACAAGGAAAAACACTTCGTTGCTGCTCTTCACTACTCTTTGTGTGGGGCATTACACATTTTTACGCCTCTAGCCACATGGGGATGTTCCCCGACCCTTTGAGGAGCTTCTCCATAATCCCTCTCCAACGACGCTTAACTTCAGAATGGAGGGACGAGTTGGAACAAAAGGATGCCAACAATTTATCCTGGGTCTGCCCTTGGTTCCGACCCGACCCAATTCTCATCAGATGTGGAGGCTATCCGAACGTACCCTTGATAGGACTCAGGGGTTGCATAGCCTACTCACCTAGAGTAGCTATGAGGCAGCTCATGAGGACTCAAACTACAATTTCTCGAGGGGAACTTGGAGGACTGTGTTTCTTCGGAGACCCATGCACAATCGCCAACTCACTAGCCGTGAGAAAGGCATGGGAGAGACCAGTCTTTATGGGAGATAGAGAGCTAGGAAAAGCTCGAGTGGCTGTCTTCGGTGACTATGAGGTATGGAGGAAAAGAAGAGGGATGTCTCAACCATCCACCTCACTCATTACAAACGCCAATAGTGAAGAGCTGCAAGCTCAAGTCGATGCCTTGACCCAGAGGATAGAAATCATGGGAGCCCAGATGAGGGCCCTTGAAGAAAGAGAGCAAGAATCTATCCTCACCATAGACGGTCTGCAAAGGCAATGCAAGAAAAAGGATCATGAAATAGAGCGCCTCAAGGACCAGTGTGCTGACTCTAATGAGCAAGCTATCTGAGCATCCAAAACTGCCAGAACTAGCTCGGATAGCCAACTTCAAGAAATAACCGCCAGATCAGCACACCTTGAGGCCAAATCAGCAGAACAGGCTCAGATGATCAAGGAGTTATTGCAAGAACTCACCAAGACTCGATCAGAAATACGCCAAGAGCGAGAGGCCAATCGGAGACTCAACAAAAGTCTCACTGAGCTACGCTGCAAAGAAAGAGACGGGCTAGCTTAGTACGACCAAGTACTACAAGAAAAAGACCGAGCCCTTGAAAAACTCGATGAATTGCAAGCCTTGGTCGTCCATCAAGAGGCGAAGATGAAAGAGGCTCAAAAGTACAGTGAAGATATGAGCCAGGAAGTCCAGAAGCAAAGCGAAGCACTTGCTCGTCACGTCTGGGAAGCCGAAAGAGAATTACATAGAGATCAAGACCCGCCTGTGGGTTTCTTTAGGCTTTTCCGCTTTTGTCAAAAGTTGCTTCGTAGTATGGAATAGGGGAATGTACACCTTCTAACGGATAAATGAAATTTTTCTTTATTCCACAATTGTATACTTGCATACATATCATTCATCTGCATATTTCATTTCCCCTCCTTCATTCTTAATAAATAAGATAATAAAAAGGAAGGATTAAC
The DNA here is from genome assembly GCA_963425845.1 of Sphenostylis stenocarpa. Taxonomy (NCBI): domain Eukaryota; kingdom Viridiplantae; phylum Streptophyta; class Magnoliopsida; order Fabales; family Fabaceae; genus Sphenostylis; species Sphenostylis stenocarpa. The sequence goes on from OY731403.1 coordinate 23,141,406, forward strand.
TGACACGTCTTCCAAATCAGAAGAATGGAGAGAAAGCCACTCCTAATCAAGCTTTCCCCAACGGTTGACTCGCCGCAAGAGGAAAATAAGCCTCGACCGTTGGTCCTCAGAAATAAAGAAGAGGGGGCAAGGACACCAGTGCGACTATTTATGCCACGTCCTTTCCCCTACGAGTCAAATAAAGTTGTACCGTGGAGATATGGACAATCTTCACCAATAAAAGAGGACATCACAAATATAGCCGGCATCGGGGGCATGACTAGAAGTGGAAGAGTCTACTCCCCCAAGGACTCACAAGAAGATGTCCTCAAAAATAAAGGAAAAAATAAAAAGACCGAAGAAGAAAAAGAAAATAAAGAATCCAAGGAGGAGACAGAGGAATTACTCCAGTTCATAAGGCAAAGCGAGTATTCCATTATAGACCAGCTCAATCGCACACCTGCAAAGATAACATTATTATCTTTAATGATGAGCTCGGAACCGCACAAAAATGCCCTGCTGAAGGTCTTGAGCGAAGCGCATGTGCCTCATTCCATATCCCAAGAAAAAGTTGAGAGGATCGTCGGTCACATCATGGCAAGCGATCACCTCACCTTCACAGAAGAAGAACTCCCCCTCGAGGGATCAAACCATAACAAGCCCTTGCACATCTCAATCAAGTGCAAGGAGTACCTCATCACTAAAGTTCTTGTGGATAACGGGTCATCCTTGAACGTGATGCCCAAGTGCACACTAGACAAGTTGATTATACAAGGAACCCGTCTGCGCCCAAGTAGCACCATCGTTCGAGCCTTCGACAGATCAAAACGAAAAGTAGTGGGAGAATTTAATTTACCAATTCAAGTCGGACCCACTATCTTCAACGTCGATTTCCACGTAATGGATATTACTCCAGCATACAGTTGTCTCCTCGGCAGGCCTTGGATTCATGACGCTAAGGCAGTACATTCAACGCTTAACCAAAAAGTCAAGTTCATAGTGGAGGACAAATTGGTCATGGTCGAAGCAGAAGATGATATCTTGATCAGTGGACCGTCCACCCAACCTTATGTGGATGCGGCTGAAGAGGCCCTTGAAACATCTTTTCAAGCACTCGAAATTGCCAGCATAGAGCGACTTCCCAAAAACATGAAGGTAGCCCGCATGATGTTGAAGCATGGTTACCATCCTGGCCAAGGGCTGGGGGCAGATTCCCAAGGCATGAGGGAACCCCCAGAATTCAAAGACAATCCTTACAAGCATGGCCTAGGATACGACCCCACTAAGGGCCGAGCAGAAAAAGGAAAAGGGAAATCTACCCTCCGCACACTCAAGCAAATTTTCTGAAGTGGAGGGATGCAAGCGTCAAGAGCTACCCCATTCATTAGGAGAACTTTTTCTTCACTTAAGGGATGGAAACCCCATGATTGTTAGAGATTATCCCCTGGGGCTAGCCCGACCCCCGGGCATTTTAGGGCACATATTCCCTTATTAAATAATAAAGAATACTTCTTACTATCTGTTTCTCTTCTTGCTATTTCTAACTAGACCTCACAATAATCGTGTCTAAGTAAACGAAAAGAAAGAAAAAAGAAGAATAAAAAGCGAGTCCAAATAATCAACATTCACCATTGCCATTACAGTCAAGCTAGTTGATTAGAAGCACCCAAATAAGGCTTTACCTCACCATAAAAAGGTCATGCTTCATCAATATTGTGAACAAAAAAATAATAATAAATACACAATAAAAAAAAAGCCCATAGAAGCCAAAGGCCAAAAAAGAAAGGGCAAAATACCCAATAGGAAACCCACTAAGGGGGCTACGCAAAAGATAGGGTCAACCCAGTAGGACACCCGAACAAAAATAAAGGGTAGCCTAGGCAAAAGTTAGGGTTACAAAATAAGGTCCGCTAGGATTCCCCAAAAAAATACAAAAAAAAGGAACCTAGACAAAAGTTAGGGCCAAAACACAATATCCTAGTTCAAAAACCCGAAGGGCGATCTAGGGAAGTCAACTAGTCATAAAAAGAAATGGAAATGAAACTAAGGCGCAAGTACAAAAAAGAGGGGGAAAACGTTTGCTTAGACAAAACCTAAACACCTAAGCCCAACCCTAGCCAACCATGCTTACAAAAACCACTTTCTAAATGAAAATCAACCTTCTAAGACACAAACCATTGAATTTACCTCTTTACTTCTTTTCTCTTGACCTTCACAACAATATTCTAATAATTAATTTGGGAATATGGAGGCGTATAGTCAACAAGAGGATTGAAATCCTTAGAATGGAGAAAGAGGGACACTACATGGCAAAGAGTGCTCTACAAAAGAAAAAGAAAAAAGAGGAAAAACCAAATATCCTTCGGTCACAAAAAGTCCGGCATGGTACAGCCAAACACAAGAACGCAGATCAGAGGGCTTTCGACGCTACAAGACACGTCAGTGAAATCCTTATGAAAAATTAACTAAAATAGGCATTATAGGACATCAAACATAAAAACATTGCATGCATAAAAAATGTTTTTGAACCAGGTCCTATTTCCTTTTTCTACAAAAAAAAAACCAAAAATTTGAGACGGCCGTCTGGACTTTCCAGACCGCCGTCTCGCTCTTCCAAAAATCGAGACCGCCGTCTCGACCTAGGCGAAAACGAGACGGCCGTCCTGCTTGGCGAGACGGCCGTCTCGCTTAGGCCCAAAGTTGAGACCGCCGTCTCGAGATCCCAGACGGCCGTCTCGACCTGCACAATTTCGAGACCACCGTCTCGACTTCCCAGACGGCGGTCCCGAATCAGATTTTTCCCATATAAATAGGGGATGGGTTTTGGGGGTTCCTCACAACTCCCCGGCGCTCCAACTCTCAGATCTCTCACTCTCAAGCCTTTTCTGGTAAAAATGTACCGTGGAAGTCAATCAAGGAAGAGAAGAGGCACTGCCGGCGCTAGCAGTTCCTCGGCACCAGCCCCCCAAGATCCTACTCAGCTCTCGCCGTAGCACTTAGCCCGTCTCGAGCACATCCGGGGTTATACATGGCACCCCATGCTCAGGCTTGACTTCGGCATCCTCGCCGAGTTTGGGTGGGAGGACGATGTCTGGGCCCACATACATAGTATTGGGTGGGGCTTCCTGCTGCAGCCTCCCCCTACCCACGTGTACCCTCAGGCGGTACTGGAGTTCCTGGCCTCCATCTCCTACGTTGAGGCTCCCTCCATGGTCCCGGGCCTGCCACCAACCAAGATGGTAAACTACTTCATGGGTGGGACGTACCGGACTACCACCCTCGACGAGTTCAATGTGAGCATTGGGTTCGTTCGGCCCGAGGATGTGCTAACTCGGGAGTACCGGGAGGCCATCTGCAGCCGTCCCACCAACCTCACCGCCGACGAAATGTGGGAAGAGTTCACCGGGTCGCCCACGCCGCCCACGGCCGATGAAGGGCTCGGCGCTACCCCCGACCCTCCGCATTTGCCACAAGGCTGCCGGCTGGGACTCGTCCACGGGAGGAAGGAGAGCCGGGGTAAGGTAACCCTTCCGGACCTCTTCGTACTTTCTCGCTTGAGCCGAGGCGACGTTGCAACCCCGGCTACTTCTTCCTCGAGGGACCTTAAGGACTTCGGGAGCGAGACCGATGGGAGTCGTCCTCATGGCTCCTCTTATCACTCCCCTGGCAGAGAAATGGGGGTGCGCTGGCCGGGAAGAGCTGGCCTCCAGCCTAAGATCCGAATCCATCAATGGGTCGATTCACGGTCGGCATGGGGATGCCGATACACCGTGGGACCCGGTTGGTCCTTCATCCCTCGCCTGGATTTTGCGCTGGATCTCCAGGACATCGTGGCAATGCACGATCTCCCAACACCTCCCGACTTCCAGCAGCCACATCAGCACCAACAACCACCGCGATACACAGACGACTTTGCTGGCGTAAACCGCAGCATCTACGATCTGTGCCAGCAATTCGATCAAATGTCTGGCGGCAGGAGCAACTGACCCTAAGGCAGGAAGCCTTTGACACCCGGCTGGAGACGATGTACCAATATCAGTAGGGAATGCGGCAAGACTGGGCAACATTCCAGCAAGAATACCGCGATGAAGCCCGGGAGCAAGCCGAATTCCGGGAACATATGTACCAGCAATTCCCTTATCATGGATCGTCCCCAAAAGATAGCCCTTAGGGATAGTACTTGAAAAAATGGCTGTAATAAAATTTTCCCTTATGAATAAAGTTTTTATTTCATGCATTCGTTGCCACCCTTTTTTTCAAAAGTCAGCGTAACAAAAAAGAAAGTTAAAGAGTAAAAATACGTACGCTCAAGAAAAAAGCCAAAATCCTAAATCGCGAGAAAAAAGAGATAAAACCGCGAGAAAAAGGCAGGATTAAGACAAGCCATCACCTTGACCAATAAAATTCGACAACCAAGTCGAACAACAAACAAAGATTGCCCGACTAGCCAGCAAGAGTCGGGTGATCACCACAAAAAGATAAAAAACAAAGAATCCCCAGCAACCAACGAGCTGGATGAACACCTACAATATCCCCGGCACAGACCAGACGAATCTCAGAAGACGAGAGATCACATCTCAAACATCGGCGCATGAGCTAGAGCAGTAAGCTGCCACCACAGCCAAAGGGTCAGCTACCGCAAGAAGGAGCATCCGGAGGCACAAACACCAGATGGGGGTGCATACTCATCGGGCCTTACAAAAGGGGGCTTACCGGACGGGGGTTCATACTCGTCAAACACCAGATGGGGGTGTATATTCATCGGGCCTTACAAAAGGGGGCTCACCGGGCGAGGGTTCATACTCGTCAAACCGGGCGAGGGTTCATACTCGTCAAACCAGATGAGGGTTCGTACTCATCAACCCAAAGGATCGGCTTCCGCAAGAAGGAGCATACCAGCGGTGCACCACACACTTTTTCTCCAGAAGATCAACCGCCACAAAGACGGAGCATTTGAAGGACCAACCGGGCAAGAGGGTCAACTCCTTTACCTTCCAGTCGATCTTCTTGGCACATCAGGCCAACAACCAAATGATCAGGTAAAGGGGGGCAGCTGTAGACCCCAAATCTTGCCCGGCCTCATAATAAAGACCAGAAGACCTCCTTTTCGAAGATGGGTGAAGCCTAAGAAGCCACTAGGAGAGACTATTAGGCCCCATACTAGGATAGGAGGGGTTTTTAGCACAAAAATAAGGATTTTCGCCTTTTAAGGTCGAGACCACCGTCTCGCCTTGCGCAAATGGCGAGACGGCTGTTTCGTTTGGCGAGACGGCCGTCTCGCCATTCCTGCAAGGCGAGACGGCCGTCTCGATTGGCGAGACCACCGTCTCGACCTTGTCAAACGAGACGGCCCGTCTCGACCTGACAGGCGCGAATTCCTATAAATAGGGCCCCCATTCCCCTCATTCCACACAGTTCTTCCTCCTTCTCTCTAGACTTTTCTTCAAATTCTCTCTCTAGAACCCCTCCGAAGCATTTCCAGAGTTTCTGAGCGTTTCTAAGAGTGTTTTTGAGCGTTTCGAGAGGTTTCCGATGCTGTGTAGAGTGAAGGGCTGCCGCATAGCACCCTAAATTTTAAAGAATTAATAGAAAGCTTGCTTCGAAGGTTTCTACTTTCTCCCTTTACTTTTTACCGCTTTATTTAAATTATGCAATAGATACTAGGGCCATGTAGTCGTAATTTTAAATTCCGCAAATAAAAGGGTAAAAGCTTATTTTTCCGGTTTAATCATTTAAGTAAGCTGGCCTATCATAGGGAACCCGAAAGGGGCGTCGTAAAGGAACTAACCCTTCCTTTACACGTAACTAACTCCCTTACCCAACTCTGGTTCTAATGACCAAAGTTGGTTTTTTGAAAACCAACGCCTTTTAACCCCTTTTCTGATGTTTCCAGTAAAAACATCGGTGGCGACTCCAGAGAACCCTTCAAAACTAGCGCTTGGATTAGCCCGGTTATCGGACAATCCAAGAGCGCCCTTTCGAAAACCTCGCCTCTAGGTTCAGCCCGGTTATTGGACAACCTAAAGGCGTTGTAACCACACCAATAAAAAATGCGAAAAACGGAAAGTCGAAACCATCGCGTCGCTCCGACCGCCTCGTTTTGACGGCGGCGACAATGGGCATCTAACAATATCAACCGGCTTCCGTCTCAACAAAGGAGAGTTTTTTTGAAGTAATAAAAAGCGAAAATTGGAGAAACCACTCGAGACACTCGTCCCAAAACCGAGATAGTCATCCCAAGTGACTGAGATGTGCGTCCCAGCCAAATTTTATCCTTGAGACGATCGTCCCAAGTAGCTGAGACGACCCACCTTTTTGAGGCTGAAACGACCGTCCCGGGGTCTTGGCAGCGAAAAACTTTAAATAAGAGTCTCATTTGCAGCTTTTTCACACACTTCTACACTCCTCAACTCATTCTTACTCCTTCTATACACTTCTAGTTCTCGAATGATCTTTCTGATTGCCTATAAGGTAACAATCGGTTAAGGAAGTCTCTTTTGAGATATCCAACATTCGATAGTTTAAAAGTTTTTTTTCTTGTATTCGGGAGAAGAACGCTTGTAGTGGGAGGGGATAGCCAAAAAGCATCCTCAGAGATGAAGAATGGTAATAAAAGCTTGCTTCGGAGGTTCTTTTCAATACTCTTCTCTTTTATTGCTTTATTTACTGCTTTCCTATGTGCAATAGAAAATAGGATCATGTAGATAGCCATTTTTAATACTGTGTAATAAAATAGGGTAATAGCATAATTTCTCTTAATCTTTATTTTATGAATTAATCCGTCATAGGGAACCCAAAAGGGGCGTTGTGGGGGGGGGGGGGTGCTAATACCTTCCCCACATGTAACTAACTCCCTTACCTAACTCTGGTTATAATGACCAAGTTTGTTTTTTCTTAAAATCAATGCTTTTTTTAATCCTTTTCCAATGTTTATGGTAAAAACATTGGTGGCGACTCCATAGAACCCTTTTTACGAAAACCTTGCTTTTATTAGAGGTTAGTTCAGTTGTTGAGAACCTCAGAAGCAATGATCATATTTTTTACAAAAACATCAGTCTAAACCATCATATTGCAACCGCTCGCATAAACGTTCGAGATGTCCCGAGATGTCAGAATGGAAAGCAGCAACAGATGGCGACTCCACTGGGGAAGCTAGAGAATTGATCTCATTTAGTGATGGATAAATTCAAACTAAATAAAGATTTGAAATTATGCCTTTACCCTTCTTTGTATGTTTTATTGTATGGCTTTGATAACTTTTGTATGATTACTTTATGCAAATTGTTTGAAATACAAACTATACACAAAAACCCTTGCACACAACAGTCCCTCTATACCCGGGGCAAGAGTGATTACCCATAGGGAGTGGGTGGTAGATACGACCGGCTTGTTGGCACACGGGGCTACATCCATTGTCGAAAAATGACCAACTCAAGGTGATAACTCTCTTCTTTTGGTCCAAGGATGTCGACATGGAGTTCCGTGCATGGTCCGAAGACTGAGAGATTGAGAGGTCCCTATAATGGGGGCAAGTTGGGGACCTTTAGCCTTGGTGAGAATAGTATAGAACCAAGCACTTTTCTGTAGGAAAACCCTACCTCGTGATTAAATAGCGTGGCTCTACTCGTGAATGAATGAATTGTATGTGCATTTTTTTGTTGCGTTTGTTTGATGCATTTGCATAAGATAATCATACAATAGTTAAAACAAAAACAAATAAAAATTCTTAAAAACCATAAAAATAATAAGAGTAAACCAACTTTATCTTGGATAGTCTTCATTTAAGCTAGCCTGGTTTTAGGTTCTTTGTAAGCTAAGTAGCCACGTTGACCAACAGAAGAGATAAAGGATTATAAAAACAATTTAAAGTACCTCTTACAATAAAAATATTTTTGACAAAGTCATATCATTCATACCACATCCAATAAGTGGTAAAACCATGAGAGAAAATAAATGCATTAAGAAAAGTACGCATAAACATCATCATAATAAAATCTCTCATACATAAACACATTCATGCTAGGGGACAATGGAAATCCTTAGACAAAAGAAAAAGAGACCCAAATGCGTTCGTAACCTCCCTCTAAAAGGGAATACGAGTGTGCTAAGGTATGTTGGTAACCTTTGAAAAAAGGGAACCATCACACCAAGGTGGGTATGGTACTCCCTATAGTGTAAGCTTTTAAGAAGATATCAAAGCTATTGTCTAAGACATATCTATCTCACACTAATCATTCATAATAAAAAGCTATAGTAAAAATATTTAAATCATTTAGAAAGTGACTGGAACAACTTGAAGATGGAACAACTTGAAGAGCAAAATTGCAAACTCACCACAGAGCTTAACTTGCTAAAGGAGCAAATGGCTCAAATGATGGAGATGATGTGTCAACAAAGTCTCCACAAAGAGGGTCCTCAAAGTGAACATGCCTCCCACAATGAGGAAGAAGAGAAACCCATTTTTGAACATGAACAGGGAGTTCATGTCCAGTCTGACAGGAGGGCAGTGTTAGAATCACGCAACGGAATGTTCGCGTGGTTGGACAAAAACCAAGAGGGGGGGTGAATTGGTTTCTTAACAAAAATTAGGTTTTCAAAATTTTCCCCAAATTTTACCGATTAAAAACTGTGTAAATGTAAATAGAGAAGACAAGAGAATCTTACAAGGAGATTTATACTGGTTTGGATCAAAAGACCCTACGTCCAGTTGCTAATCACTCAAACAGAGGATTAACGCTGTCACTATGATCAAAGTTGTTACAAACAAATTACAATGGAAAAGATAAAGTAAAGAAAACACCTCTCTTGAAATCCACAAGAGATGAAGAACAGTTTTCCCTAGAAACGGCACAACACACAATCCACTAAGAACTCCACTTAGTGATTCTTATCGCTTCTAGCCCACACCAGGTTCCAAAAGCCCCTTTTTCTTGCAACAAACAGTTCTCTGGCACTCACAGCACTTAACTTTTGTATGAAAAAGGTTGTTCTTCTTTTCTGAGTGCCATAAAGAAGCTTAAGTAGAGAAATTAGGGTTTCAGAATTGGGAATTTAAGAATTAGGGTTCTTGGAAATAGGGTTTTCGAAAGTAGGGTTGATTTGAAGTTGAAAATCAAAATCTGACTGAAATAATCGATTAAATGAAGTGTTAATCGATTATTACAGAGCCAAAATCAACAGAACCCCAAAACTCTCTGTTTTAATCGATTAAAAGGGATGTTAATCGATTAACAGGCATGTTAATCGATTAACAGGTGTGTTAATCGATTAAACCAGTGAGCAGATACAGAAAATGGTTTTTCTCACTGTTTTAATCGATTATTTCCCTATTTAATCGATTAAAGCCGAGCTTGATTGATAAATTTGAGCTTTTTGAAGCTTCTAAGGTGCAGACTATGTACCGGCTATCTCAAACTCTAATATTACAGACTTAATCTAATTAAAACAGAGTTATTACAATACTAAACAAGTCTTCAACAATCTAAGTCTTTGTGTTCTTGAATCATCATCAAAATCAACAATCTTCATGTCCATCAAGTGCAACATCAAGTCCTTGAATGTTCAACAATCTCCCCCTTTTTGATGATGATCAAAATTATCTTTTAAAGCCTTGTAATAACCTGTTTTATCTGTCATACTAACAAACACATTAAACATACCAGATAATATTTAAAAACAATTATATTTAGGCTTTAAATATTTTCTCCCCCTATTTTGATTAGAATAAAAAATAATTATTCTATTACAAACATAAGAGCTCCCCCTCAAAATATGCATAACTTAGAGAAAAACTCCCCCTCAATCAAAGCATTAAAAGAGCACCACATTTTATTTCAGAGATAAGCATTCATTACAATATAAGAAGAAGAAAAATAACAACAAATTTAAAATTCTTCACTGTCATCACTATGAAAGTGTGCATCAAATCTATTTTCTAAACGACACACTTTATCATCCACATCAGATATACGGCGAATTATTTCCTCATGCCGTACTCCAGAAAGAGTGAAGAATGACTGCATTCTCTGATTCATGTCAGATAACATGTCTTCCATGGATTGTCGGGTTTCATGATGAGTAGAGGAAGTTCCAACACTTTGGATTTGATCAGAGGGAAACTCAGCAGCAGGAGGCATATCTTCATCATAATCTTCATTGTCACCACCTTGATTCGGAACGTCATCCTTGTGAACATAAATGTCGTTGACACGCACCATTTGTAGTTGGATTAATGTGCTGTCAAGCATGCGATTCAAGTTATTTGTTTTTACTATTTGTTCACCTTCGACATTGACTCCTTTGTATTCAAGAATCCGAGAGACAAGGAGAGCATATGGAATTTTGAATGTGGGATGACGTTTGGCTTTTAACATAGTCATGGTGACAAGAACGCCCCAATCTAAAGGCTCATTATTCATTATGGCATGAATAATACGAAGATCAATTGAAGAACATTGATCATGATTTGTAGCCCGGGGACAAAGGATTCAGACAAGTAGATGTAAAATCATGCGCTCCTCCTTCTTCAAAGGTCCAACAAGAAGGAGACGCCCAATCTCCATGGAGGGATTTCGCAGAAAAGAACGGTAAGCTAAGAACCTGTCAAAATCATCTAACTCACCATAAATGTTAATAGCATCTTCTCTAATTGGAAAGTGGGCAACATTCTCCCAAATATCATCGTCAAGAATAATTGTGACACCTTTTACTCTAGAGGTAGCAATTTGTGAAAGAATTAATGGTTGAGTTCAAGAGGGGGGGTGAATTGAACTTAAAAACTTTTTCGCAAAACTTTACTTTCTTTTGGAAGAATGAGTTATCTTTATTCAATTCTTGAAAAGATGATTTGATTTAAAACACAGCAAGATTATATTCAGAATTTAAAAGAGATGATAGAAAGAAATCAACACACAAATTTATACTGGTTCACTCTAATCCAGAGCTACGTCCAGTTCTTGACAAAACCTGTCAAGTTTTCACTAATACCAAGTGACAATTACAACCCGTAGATCCTCACCAATCTACACCAAGAACTATCTTTTCAACCTATAAGATAGAATCTTGAAAAACACCTAGTAACCAAATCCAGTTACTGTACCAAGTGCAGATTACAATCCAATCTACACAATTCACACGATACAAAAGAATAAGGAAAGAAGAAACCTGGACTTTGAATTCTAATTGCCCAGCACCAATTCTAAAGCACTCTCTCGCTGTGAATGACCACAATGTTGATCAAAGCACCTTATGATATGACAAAATCTTGAATGCAGAGAGAAAAACGTAGATGAACGATTCACAGATTGATTTCTCAAGTTTTCACAAGTAGTGTGTTGTATTGTCTATTCAAAAGATGGATCAAATCTGTATATATAGAGTAAATAAGAAAAACAGAACGTTTCATCTGTTAAAAACTGTTTTAGAGAGTCAAAAGATAAGTTGGTTAGCAGTAAAACAGGTTTAGAAGAGAATCTGATCGATTAAAACAGAAGAATGATCGATTAGACTCGAGTTATGATCGATCAGAATAAAACTATGATCGATCAGAATGAGTTATGATCGATTAGAACAAAACTATGATCGATTAGAGTATTATTTCAATCGATTAAAAGATCAATTCAATCGATTGATTTCATTTAAAGTTCCTTTTAATCGATTAAGACATCGATTCAATCGATTGATTTCGTTTAAAGTTCCATTTAATCGATTGATTCGAGTTTTAATGGATTAAAACAACTTAATGAAAAATGACAAGACTCTGTTTCAATCGATTGAAAATCATTTCAACAGATTAAATTCCTGCGAATACTTAGTTAAAAAATAGTCTCTCTGTTTCAACAGATTGAAAAATATTTCAACAGATTGATTTTCTAAAAACATTTAGACTTAAAAAATATCTTTATTTTAACAGATTGAAAAACGTTTCAACTGATTGTTTTTCCGAAAACTCTTAGATTGAAAAATATCTTTCTTTTTCAACAGATTAAAAAGTATTTCAATTGATTGTTTTTCCGAAACTTTCATATTGAGAAATTTACTAAGTTATTTTAACTTGTTGATTCTGCGAATCAATCAATTGAAAATACGATTATATAGAACCACTTACTCTGTTAAGTGATTTTAACCGATTGAAAATCTTTTTCAACAGATTGAAAAACTTAGTTTGTTCTTTTAATGCGGAAAATGATTTTCAATGCTATGCGTGAAGATTAAGGCGCTTCATCACAACATATAATGGCCTATCAAGGGATTAAGTGCTCAAGCTAAAAACCTAATCATCTACACACCCACAACCTAAACTAAATTTATGTCTTCATCAAATTATATCTAAGTCTTCATCAAATCCACCAAGTGCTTCAATCTCCCCTATTTGATGGAGACAAATAACCACTGCACCTGCATAAAATCGGACCGGAGACATGCATACCGGAGACATATATTTTGTGATGTGGTGTGTGTGTAGTGGCGTTTTAATCAAAATAATTCTCCCCCTATTTGATCGCATCAAATAGATTGTCATGGATACAGATCCAATGGGGCCACTTGGGAACCCCCAAATAAAAAGCAGAATATAAAACCAACTAAGAAAAGAAAAAAACAGAATTATCAGCAGACATTGATCAGTAAACTTCAATCATCTCCGGGACCTGGGTTGAATTGTATTTCCACAATTCCGTTGTAAATGTCTTCAAGTTGATTATCGATGTGCTGGAACTTTGCAATAAAATTCTCATCCAAATAGTGTCTGTCGAGCCCTTATAGCCGTAGTCATATTCATATGCCTCCTTTGTTCAGCTTGAAGTTGATTCATTTGTCTGCAAGCATTGTTCTTTCAAACTCGTGACAGAGGTGTGCCACGGCCGGGGGTGAATTATATGGAATCATCTCCAGCGGGATCACTTCTTCCATAGGATCGGATGGATGAGCTCCGAAGTGCCAGGAATATCGGTGTTGATATTTTCTTCCTCTTGTCCATCTTCATCACTTTCTTCATCTCTTCCAAGCATCCTCCTTGGAGACCCACTCACCATCAACTTTCATAAATCCCATTTTGTGAAGCATAGAGTTATTTATTTGGTTTGTTGAACGAACTGTCTCGACAAGTTCTCCTTCAAGATCAACACCAAAATATGTTAAAAATTTGGAAATCAGTATAGCATAGGGGTACTCGAAATCACCGAGTCTTTTTGCCTTGATCATGTGGTCTTTGATGACAAAAACCCAGTTCACCCAAATCCTGTGGTGAATGCAATACATTAGTACTAAATCTCCCTCATTTAGCACCGCATGATTGCTCCCCTCGGAGTGAGCTGCCAAGACACAATGCAGGCAAGCAACCTTTCTTCCAATTTTAGTTTCCCAGTATTGAACGAGTCGACGAGTCATGCCTATTCTTCATGCATGACCGAAAATATTGAACCTTATTAAATTCCTCCACATCGAAGTACACCCTTTGGTGACTTTCACTCCTAAATCCTTTAAACCAAGCAACCTCCTTCCGGATGTTAGGAGTAATCTCAATGTCCACACCTTTAACTTGGGTTTTCAAGGTGGAACCTTCAAAGGACAAATTTGTGAAGAAAACTTTGATCAAGTCGGGATAAATCCTACCGTCCAACTCCGAAACTTCGAAGCTTTTGATGTTGCAGCGAGCATTCTGATGCCTCTAAATCCTTCAAGCATCAAACCAGGAAAATTTTAACAACTTTGGTATGTTGACTTGTTTTCTCGCTCAACTCATGGATAAACAGATTCATTTGCTCTTGGTCCCCGTTGAACCAAGTCTCAATCCTTCCTTCAACATTTTGTTCCTCACGAACGAAGACGACTCGCCCCTGCTTGATTTCTTTCTTCCAGACTTCGATCGTTTGAACATGCTTGATGAGCAAAACAGAGAGGAACCGAGAAAGAAAGAGTTTAAGTTAAGGAAATAGGAATACGTAAATCGTTTGACTTCAGGATTTTGTCTTTAGTCTTTTTGTGATCTTGCACAGCTGATGATAAAGGTGGAGAGAGAAGAGTTTGATACAAAAACACTTAATTACCTTCGCAAGTATGTATCCAATCGGAGTCAATCAGTATTAAAGGAAGTGGTTGAGATTTTATCTCATTGTAAATGAGTTCAACCTAATCTGCAGAAATTACTTGTGTGCAGAGCCAATTCATTTAATTTCAATTAATCAATTGATTTTTCCTGTAACCAATTGATTTCGCACTTCGCAGAAATTCATAAGTGAAATAAACCAATTGAATCGATGAATAAATCGATTGTTTTTGCAAAGGAAATTTAAGCAAAGTACCATTAGTGAATTCAATCGATTGAATCGAAGATTTAATCGATTGATTTATAGAAGAAAATTTGCAGAGCTACAGGGTTAGTGAAATAAATCGATTAAAAGCGTATCTAATCGATTGAACTAATAACATATCAATACCAGAGAGTAAGAAACAGGAAATCAACAGATTATTTCGCAGTTTCAATCGATTAAAACAAATAATATCAAGTTATTCATGCAATTATTAATCGATTGAACTTGTTATCACTCGTTAAAAGACATACAATTACTATAAAGAATCGGTTATACAATACTAGATATATCTAGAATTCCTAATTCAGTCCTAAGCATATTAAGTCTATCTCTAGGAAGTGGTTTAGTGAATAAATCGCCTAACTGTTTTTCAGATTCAACAAATAATATCTCACAAGTCACCCCTAGATACGTGTTCTCTAATAAAGTGATGTCTAATTTCAATATGCTTAGTTCTAGAGTGTTGAATAGGATTCTTAGTTAAGTTTATCGCACTAGTATTGTCACAAACCAGAGGTACCTTGTTTAGAGTCACTCCATAATCTGTTAGTTGTTGCTTGAGATAAATGCTTTGAGCACAACGGCTCCCAACTGCAATATATTCAGCTTCAGCAGTTGACAGAGCAACACACGCTTGCTTTTTGTCGTGCCACGATATAAGACTGCTCCCAGTAAATGACAAGTACCGGAGGTACTTTTTCTCGTCTAATCTACATCCCGCAAAGTCGAATCGGAAAATCCAACAAGCTTAAGGGACGCACCTTCAGGATACCATAGTCCAACATTGACTGTTCCCTTAAGGTACTTCGAATCCTTTTGGCAGCAGTAAGATGTGATTCCTTTGGATTTACCTGAAATCTTGCACACAGACATACACTAAACATAATGTCAGGCCTACTAGCAGTTAGATAAAGCAGAGAACCAATCAAACCTCTATATTTAGTTTGATCAACAGATTTCCCTTTTTCATCTAAATCTAGACAACAGTTAGTAGACATTGGTGTAGAGGACACCTTGCAATTGTGCATATCAAATTTCTTTAACAGTTCATTGCAGTATTTAGATTGACTAAGAAAAATGCCATTTGTTAATTGTTTAACTCCGTAGACCAAGGAAGAAATTCAATTCTCCCATCATAGACATTTCAAATTCACTTTGCATTTCTTTTACAAACTTATTACACATGGCATTATTGGTGGAACCGAAAATGATATCATCTACATACACCTGCACTAGAATAATATCAGTTCCAGCATTTCTTAATGAACAGAGTTTTATCAACCTCACCTCGCTTGTACCCTTGATCAATTAGAAAATTACTTAACCTCTCATACCATTGTCTAGGTGCTTGCTTCAAGCCATAAAGAGCCTTTTTCAATTTGTAGACATGGTCAGGATGCTTGTGATCTTCAAACCCAGGAGGTTGAGAAACATACACTTCTTCATTGATAAGTCCATTAAGAAAGGCACTCTTTACATCCATCTCGTAGTAATCTGAAACCACTTAAACAGGCATAAGCTAATAATAATCTAACAGACTTCAAGCCTAGCTACAGGTGCAAATGTTTCATCAAAATCAATGCCCTCTTGTTGGTTATACCCTTTGGCTACCAACCTAGCTTTATTCCTAGTGATAATGTCGTGTTCATCTAGCTTGTTTTTGAATACCCACTTAGTACCAATTATATTGATATCTTTGATTTTAGGAACTAATTCCCACACTTTATTTCTTTCAAATTGATTAAGCTCATCATGCATGGCACTAACCCAGTATTCATCATTTAATGCTTCTTTAACTGTCTTAGGCTCTATTTGTGAAATGAATGCCATATGATTACAGAATTGATTAAGAGAATGTCTAGTAGATACTCCCTTATTAATTTGCCCGATGACATTGTCTAGAGAGAGATTTCTTGGGACAATCCACTCTTTAGGAAGCTCTTCCAGAACACCTTCTTCCTGTTCTACAGTAATTGTAGATGGATCAGCTTTTGCAGGGTCCACAGATGGATCACCCTCTTCAACAGTATGCTGATCTGTGCTACTGGGACATTTCAACTGATAAGAATTATCAGTTAAATCTTCTTCATCAGCAGTACCTGTTGATCTATTCTGCACAACTCGAGGAGACTCATTAAACACAACATGTACTGATTAAATGATCGAATAATACTTGAAAGAATCGATTGTTTCTGTATTGGAAGAGATCTAGAAGATGATACCAGAATTTAAATCGATTAAAACGAAAATGAGTCGATTAAATTTGATACCTTAGTGATTTTAGTTGATATAAATTCATTCTAATCGATTAAAACAGCTAAAACTCAAATCATGAGAACATTTTAATCGATTGATTCGCATTTCAATCGATTAAAACTGTACGGACAGATTTACTAAAATCTTCTGTAAGTTATTTTAATCGATTAATACTGGTTTATATCAATTAAAACAATCAGCTTTAGACAAACAGAACCTGATTCGTAGCTCGAACTTCAAGGGATTCCCAGACTTTGTTCCTGCAAAACAAGTTAAGAACTTTTCTCGGTACCCTTTATGATTACTCGGGTCCAATTAGGTTATTTGAAATGAATTAATTTTTGGAACCCATTTCTTCCTACCTTGCGGCACAAAATATTTTCTAGCATGACAGAATTTTATAGTATGTCCTTTCTTCATGCAGTAATGACAGGATGAGAAAGGGGATGCTGTTGTTTTTCTATATGAAAAGAAGTTCAAATATTTCTTAGTTTTTACCCCATTCCTAGGTTTGTACCCGATTCCAGAACGTTCAAACACACAGCTTTGAGATCCAAGCGAGTGCATCTAAATTCTCTTTACCTTGAGTAAATTTTGTTAAGGTTTTAGTTAAGTAATCAACCTTATTTTGTAAAACAAGTACACTTTTCACAATTCTTATTAACAAGCAACATTATCTCGCAGATGAATAGATAATATCTAGATGTTCTAAATCTGTTTTGCTTTCTAGCAGTTCTTTTTCCAGAGTTTTAACTCTATTTTCTAACCAGTTATTTAGCCCTTTCAACCGATTATTTGTATGAGATAAATTTCTGGCTTCACTATGCATTTCATTGAAAGCATTCAGTAATGTGCTGTAATTCATTTCATTTTCTGTAGAAGTTGAACTTACATGTGATGAAGAGGATTCACAGCCAGCCATCAAACACAAGTTCACCTCTTCACCTTCGGATTCAGAACTGGAAGAAGATTCATTGTCTTGCCAAGCTATGTAGGCCTTTTTCCCTTTGTATCTTGAATCTTTCTTGTTCTAATTCTTGGTCTTTTCTCGGACAGTCGCTCCTTATGTGACCCTGTTTACCACAAGAATAACAAGTAATATTATTTTGAACAGATTCAGTCTTTTCTATCATTGTACCTTTTTACTTGGCCAGTCTTGTTCTTTCTTCTCGAAATTTCCGAATTTCTTAACCAATAAAGTCGAGTTCTCCGATTCATCTTCTTCAGATCCACTGTTTTCTTCAATCGTCTTGAGAACAATATTTCTACTTTTCTTTTCTGCATTCTCTTGTTCTTTGAACCGATTGATTTCCAACTCGTGTTCCCTTAACTTACCAAAAAGTGAGGCAGTAGTCATTTCGAGTCAAATCTCTTGATTCGAGATATTGCCGTCACCTTTGGTTGCCAAGTTCTGTCCAAACACTTCAGTATTTTGATATTCAACTCCTCCTTGTCAAAGGTCTTCCCTAGCCCGATCAAATGATTAACTATGTGCGTGAATCTTTTTCGCACATCTCGCAATTGTCTCCCCTTGCTGCATTTTAAACAACTCATAGTCCCCGATTAACTCATGCTTTCTTGCCCTTTTCACATCGAGATGTTCCTTCATGTGTGACCTCTAGAATTTCCCACATCTCTTTGGCGAAGCACACCGAGACACCCTGAAAAACTCATCAAGATTTAAGGCAGAGGTAATAATATTCTTTGCAAGTATAATCATATTGCACTCTCCTATTTTCTCGCATCGATCAACTCACTCCAACTTTTCTCAACAGTTTTACCATCTACTATATGAGTTGGTTTAAAAGGACCATTAACAATTGTTTCCCAAATGCCTCTATCAAGGGATTCAATAAAGATTTTCATTCTAACCTTCCGTAAAGAATAATTCACACCAACAAAAAGTGGAGGCCTGTTTATGGAGGCTCCTTCGAAAAATTCATCTTTCCCTCGACCATTGGACCGATTACTTGAGTAACTTACAAGAACCAGCTCTGATGCCAATTGAAAGAATTAATGGTTGAGTTCAAGAGGGGGGGTGAATTGAACTTAAAAACTTTTTCGCAAAACTTTACTTTCTTTTGGAAGAATGAGTTCTCTTTATTCAATTCTTGAAAAGATGATTTGATTTAAAACACAGCAAGATTATATTCAGAATTTAAAAGAGATGATAGAAAGAAATCAACACACAAATTTATACTGGTTCACTCTAATCCAGAGCTACGTCCAGTTCTTGACAAAACCTGTCAAGTTTTCACTAATACCAAGTGACAATTACAACCCGTAGATCCTCACCAATCTACACCAAGAACTATCTTTTCAACCTATAAGATAGAATCTTGAAAAACACCTAGTAACCAAATCCAGTTACTGTACCAAGTGCAGATTACAATCCAATCTACACAATTCACACGATACAAAAGAATAAGGAAAGAAGAAACCTGGACTTTGAATTCTAATTGCCCAGCACCAATTCTAAAGCACTCTCTCGCTGTGAATGACCACAATGTTGATCAAAGCACCTTATGATATGACAAAATCTTGAATGCAGAGAGAAAAACGTAGATGAACGATTCACAGATTGATTTCTCAAGTTTTCACAAGTAGTGTGTTGTATTGTCTATTCAAAAGATGGATCAAATCTGTATATATAGAGTAAATCAGAAAAACAGAACGTTTCATCTGTTAAAAACTGTTTTAGAGAGTCAAAAGATAAGTTGGTTAGCAGTAAAACAGGTTTAGAAGAGAATCTGATCGATTAAAACAGAAGAATGATCGATTAGACTGAGTTATGATCGATCAGAATAAAACTATGATCGATCAGAATGAGTTATGATCGATTAGAACAAAACTATGATCGATTAGAGTATTATTTCAATCGATTAAAAGATCAATTCAATCGATTGATTTCATTTAAAGTTCCTTTTAATCGATTAAGACATCGATTCAATCGATTGATTTCGTTTAAAGTTCCATTTAATCGATTGATTCGAGTTTTAATGGATTAAAACAACTTAATGAAAAATGACAGCACTCTGTTTCAATCGATTGAAAATCATTTCAACAGATTAAATTCCTGCGAATACTTAGTTAAAAAATAGTCTCTCTGTTTCAACAGATTGAAAAATATTTCAACAGATTGATTTTCTAAAAACATTTAGACTTAAAAAATATCTTTATTTTAACAGATTGAAAAACGTTTCAACTGATTGTTTTTCCGAAAACTCTTAGATTGAAAAATATCTTTCTTTTTCAACAGATTAAAAAGTATTTCAATTGATTGTTTTTCCGAAACTTTCATATTGAGAAATTTACTAAGTTATTTTAACTTGTTGATTCTGCGAATCAATCAATTGAAAATACGATTATATAGAACCACTTACTCTGTTAAGTGATTTTAACCGATTGAAAATCTTTTTCAACAGATTGAAAAACTTAGTTTGTTCTTTTAATGCAGAAAATGATTTTCAATGTTATGTAGAAGATTAAGGCGCTTCATCACAACATATAATGGCCTATCAAGGGATTAAGTGCTCAAGCTAAAAACCTAATCATCTACACACCCACAACCTAAACTAAATTTATGTCTTCATCAAATTATATCTAAGTCTTCATCAAATCCACCAAGTGCTTCAATTTGATCTCTAAATTTGAACCTAGAGTAAAATACCCTAACTAAGTCAGGATAATACGTACCTTGCATTTGGATGAAAGGGAGAACTCCTTGAAATTCAAGGAGGTTAGGAAAGTTGAATCCCCTATTGATGAATTGCTCACCAATAAGGAACTTAGGAGAAATAATGGCACGTTCCTTCCAATAGGACAGAAATTTTTGTTGGCCATCTGCATCAGAAATTCATCCTTCTACAGAATTAGGACGGGGTTGAGATGAGGGTGCAGATCTTCTTCTAGTTGGGATTCTTGAACGAGAAGATGAGGCCATTGAAGGATTAGAGGATTAACAAGAAGATTTAAGAAGCTAAGTATAGCTTGAAGAAGGCAAGATTGCTAGAATAGGGCAAGAAAGCTTGATTTCAAGAGATAGAAGTAAGTAGAAGTGAAATGGAAGTCCCTATTTATAGCCAAGCATCTCCAATAGACATATGATAGAGAAGAAGGAGCATAAGAGTCGTTAGCAATGGCTAAGAATCCAAACTTGCCAGGTTTAATCGATTAAAACCCAAATTAATCGATTAAACCACTTCCAGACCCATTTAATCGATTAATTTGAGCTGTTAATCGATTAAAACTGGTTTTAATCGATTAATGGACGAATTAATCGATTATTCCAGAGAGGAATGTCCTGTTTTGAGTGTTTTGGATGCAAATAATCGATTATAACTCCAATTAATCGATTATTCCAGAGAGTACATCAAATTTTGGAGGTTTTAACACCTGATAAACTATTAACATCCTGTATAATGAATTATATTCTTACAGTCATCCAAAAACTGTCTGATTAAGCAGAATTTAAGCTATTTCTAGTATCCCTAAGTCTCTTCTAAGATCATAGAATCTATCCTTGGGTAGAGGCTTAGTAAAAATATCTGCTAATTGATGCTTTGTATCAACGTACTCTATTTTACAGTTTCCTTTG
Source organism: Sphenostylis stenocarpa (assembly GCA_963425845.1). Taxonomy (NCBI): domain Eukaryota; kingdom Viridiplantae; phylum Streptophyta; class Magnoliopsida; order Fabales; family Fabaceae; genus Sphenostylis; species Sphenostylis stenocarpa. The sequence goes on from OY731403.1 coordinate 23,162,547, forward strand.
CTGATATGATCTCTCAAAAAGTGATGTCTAATCTCTATATGCTTAGTCCTAGAGTGCATTACTGGATTCTTAGTGAGATTGATTGCACTCGTATTATCACACATCAAAGGTATGTCATTTAAAAATATACTATAATCTTCTAACTGTTGTTTCATCCACAGGATTTGAGCACAACAACTACCAGCTGCAATATATTTAGCTTCAGTGGTAGATAAAGCAACACATGCCTATTTCTTAGAATGCCAAGATACTAAAGATGAACCTAACAAATGACATGTCCCACTAGTACTTTTCATACCAATTTTGCATCCACCATAATCAACATCAAAATATCCTATTAAACTAGTACAAGCATCAGATGGATACCATAAACCAAAACCAGTAGTTCCTTTTAAATATTTTAAAATATATTTTACTGCAATTAGGTGAGATTCTTTTGGACAAGCCTGAAATCTAGCACACACACAGACAAAATGCATAATATCAGGTCTACTTGCAGTTAAGTATAATAGTGAACCTATCATACCTCTATACATAGATTGATTAACTTCCAAACCTGATTCATCCTTGTCTAGATAGCATGAAGTTCCCATGGGTGTGTTAGCTTCCTTTGAGGTGTCCATTCCAAACTTTTTAAGAATCTCTTTGCAGTATTTGGTTTGAGAGATGAAAATGCCATCTTTAAGTTGCTTGATTTGTAGTCCAAGGAAGAATGTCAATTCTCCCATCATAGACATTTCAAACTCTCCCTGCATTATCTTAGCAAATTCTACACATAACGAATTATCAGTTGATCCAAAAATAATATCATCAACATATACCTGGACCAATAAGATATGTTCTTTTACTTTCTTTATAAATAGCATAGAATCAATTTTTCCTCTAGAAAAATCATTTGATGTTAGGAAACTACTTAGCCTTTCATACCAAGACCTAGGAGCTTGTTTCAATCCATATAATGCTTTCTTTAATTTAAAAATATGATTAGGATAACTAAAATCTTCAAATCCATGGGGTTGCTCCACATAAACTTCTTCTTTAATAAAACCATTTAAAAATGCACTTTTAACATCCATTTGATATAATTTAAATTTCATCAAAGATGCATAAGCAAGAAGTAGGCGTATAGCCTCTAACCTGACAACAGGAGCATAAGTTTCATCATAATCTATACCTTCCTCCTGACAATAGCCTTTGGCAACAAGTCTGGCTTTATTCTTTGTTATGTTTCCATCTTCATCAAGTTTGTTTCTAAACACCCATTTGGTTCCAATAACTTGATGTGACTCTTCTCTTGGGATTAATTCCCAGACTTGATTTCTCTCAAATTGGTTAAGTTCTTCTTGCATGGATATGCACCATTGATCATCTTTAAGTGCTTCCTCAACATTCTTCGGGTTCTATCTGTGACACAAAAGCTACAGACATGAAAAAATTAGTCATATTTCTAGTTCTTACCCCTTTTTAGATATCACCAATGATATTGTCCATTGAGAGTCCTCTTGGTGATTGCCATTCTTTTGCTAATTTAGGTGTTTGAGAAGGCTCATTTTCTTCCAAATACATTTCATCAAGAGTCTCTCTTATATACTCATCATCACCTGCAAGATCTTTATTTGACTCAAGAGGATTTCCCCCAAGGTCTACAATTTCATCAAAAGTAACATGAATAGATTCTTCAATATTTAAAGTTCTTCTATTAAACACCCTGTAAGCCTTTCTAGTTAAAGAATAACCTAAGAAAATGCCCTCATCATCTTTAGAGTCAAATTTTCATAAGTTGTCCTTTCCATTATTTAACACAAAGCACTTACATCCAAAAATTTTCAAATGAGCAACATTAGGCTTTCTACCATTAAACAATTCATAAGGAGTAGATTTAATAATTGACCTAATGAGCATTCTATTTAAAACATAACATGCAGAACTAACTGCATCAGCCCAAAAATACTTAGGAACATTAGATTCATTTAACATAGTTCTAGCAAGTTCCTCTAATGACCTATTTTTCCTTTCAACTACACCATTTTGTTGGGGAGTCCTAGGAGCAGAAAAGTTATGTAATATTCCATTTTCTTCACAATAATTTTCAAACTTTTCATTTTGAAACTCACCACCATGGTCACTTCTTAAACCTTTAATTCTTAAGTCTTTTTCATTTTGAATTTGTTTTGCAAATTTTCTAAAGACCTTAAAAGCTTCACTTGTCGTAGTTAGGAAAAATGTCCATGTATATCTAGAATAATCATCAACAATCACAAGACCATAATAATTTCCACCAAAGCTTTTTATCCTAGAAGGTCCAAATAAATCTAAATGTAATAATTCTAGGGGTTTTGTAGTTGAAATAACATTCTTTGATTTAAATGATGATTTTACTTGTTTACCTTTTTGACATGCATCACATAACCTATCTTTTTCAAATTTTAACTTAGGCAAACCAATAACTAAGTCTTTTGAAATCAATTTGTTCAAATGATGCATATTTATATGAGCCGCTCTCTTATGCCATAACCAAGGGTTCTCTTCCTTAGCAATTAAACATGTTATGCTAGACTCATGTAAACAATCCAAATCAATCAAATATATGTTGTTATGCCTAATTCCTTTTAATTCTACATTTTCGGAATCTATCAAATGTATGGTGCAAAATTTACTTTCAAAAATTACCTTAAATCCTTTGTCACATAGTTGACTTATGCTAAGGAGATTATGCTTAAGTCCATCAACAAGTAGCACATCCTTGATCTCCAAAGTGTTTGCACCACCTATGTTTCCAATTCCAAGGATCTTCCCTTTGTTGTTGTCCCCATAAGTTACATATCCTTGTTCCTTAACTTTGAAACTCACAAATTTAGATTTATCTCCGGTCATATGTTTTGAGCATCCGCTATCAAGATACCACATAGACTTCTTTGATTTGGAAGTTTCCTACAAAACAAGAATATAGTAAACTTAGGTCCCCACAACTTTTGGGTCCTTGGGGTTAGAGACATAACAAATTATTTAACAATAGGAACCCAAATGTATTTACCTTTAGGAACACCAAAATGTTTAATTTTACATTTATTTGAAGTGTGACCTTGTTTCATGCAATAAAAACATGCTTTAGATGTAGCATTTGAAAATGATGTATTTCTAATCATAGATGCTCTAGTTCCTTTTTCTACCCATACTCTTTTATTTTTCCTTTTAGGCTTTTTCAAAGGAACTTGATGATTTACATTATTTTGAGCAAACACCATTTCATGCTTCTTAAGATCATCTATTTCCTTTTCGGCTTTGTCTAGCAAATGATTAAGAATATCTATGTCATATTCATGCTCTTTACATTTTGCACATGCTAAGTTCTTATCATTATCCTCATCTAAACATACAATTTTCGTTTCTAATAATTCCTTTTCTTCTAAACATGTGATTTTCATTTTTAAGGAGTCTATTTCCTTTTCGGATCTACTTAAATTCTTCTTTACCACTTTATATTCGTTTTTCAAATTCTTGAAAGCACTAAACAATTCATTATAAGCATTTTGCAATTCATCATAATTATTTTCATCATCACTTGAAGATGAGTCGGAATCACTTACTTCAAAGTCGGAAGAAATGTTGTCATTTGCCATTAAGCAAATATTTGCTTCTACTTCCGAGTCACTTGATTCCGAACTTGAATCACTGTTATCCTAAGCAATATAGGCTTTCTTCTTGAAGACCTTTTTGCCTTTGAATTCATTGTTTTTCTTGTTTGGACATTCGGTCTTTACATGTCCTGCTTCACCACAACCATAGCATTTTATATTTAAGGAAGTACTTTCTCTTACCTTTCCTTTACCTTTGAATGGGTGCCTTCCTTTTGCTTTCATGAATTTGGTGGACTTCTTTATCATAAGACTCAACTCTTCTTCTTCATTTTCTGAGTCTTGTTCTTCCTTTTTGTTTTTACCTTTGGAAATTTTGGTTTTGAATGCTAGGTTCTTCTTTTGATATTGTCCTTCTTCTTCATTTAGCCTTCGTAATTCAAGCTCATGCTCTCTAAGCTTTCCAAAGAGCGCCGCCATAGACATTGTGGAAAGGTTTTGTGACTCCGAGATGGCCGTCACCTTAGGTTGCCATTTCCTATCCAAAGATTTTAAAATTTTAACATTTAATTCATCAACGTCAAAGATTTTACCTAATCTGGTGAGATGATTCACAATGTGAGTGAAACGCTTTTGAACATCGAAAATCGTTTCACCTTGTTACATCCGGAACATCTCGTATTCTTGGATTAAGGAGTTTTTACGTGCTCTCTTAACGTCGTCAGTACCTTCGTGGGTCACTCAGCATTTCCCACATCTCCTGAGCACTTTTACAAACAGAAATCCTGTAAAACTCGTAAAGGGTTAAAGCAGATGAAATTATATTTCTAGCCCTAACGTCAAATTATTCTTTTCTGTTTTCCTCTGCAGTCCATCTAGAAAAAGGTTTGGGAACGTCAACACCGTTCTCAGTAACTTTAGGAACATATGGACCATTTAAAATAGCGTCCCAAACGCCTCTATCAACAGACTCTAAAAAGATTTGCATTCTTACTTTCCAGAAAGGATAATTTTGACCCACAAAAAGTGGGGGTCTGTTGATAGACGCACCTTCGGCAAAAGTTTGATTTTGTTCGGCCATTTTCGAAAAGTTTGAATGACTATCAAAGCAAGATCTGATAGCACTTGTTAGAATCGCGCAGCGGAATGTTCGCGTGGTCGGACAAAAACCAAGAGGGGGGGTGAATTGGTTTCTTAACAAAAATTAGGTTTTCAAAATTTTCACCAAATTTTACCGATTAAAAATTGTGTAAATGTAAATAGAGAAGACAAGAGAATCTTACACAGGAGATTTATACTGGTTCGGATCAAAAGACCCTACGTCCAGTTGCTAATCACTCAAACAGAGGATTAACGCTGTCACTATGATCAAAGTTGTTACAAACAAATTACAATGGAAAAGATAAAGTAAAGAAAACACCTCTCTTGAAATCCACAAGAGATGAAGAACAACTTTCCCTAGAGACGGCACAACACACAATCCACTAAGAACTCCACTTAGTGATTCTTATCGCTTCTAGCCCACACCAGGTTCCAAAAGCCCCTTTTTCTTGCAACAAACAATTCTCTGGCACTCACAACACTTAACTTTTGTATGAAAAAGGTTGTTCTTCTTTTCTGAGTGCCATAGAGAAGCTTAAGTAGAGAAATTAGGGTTTTGGAATTGGGAATTTCGGAATTAGGGTTCTTGGAAATAGGGTTTTCGAAAATAGGGTTGATTTGAAGTTGAAAATCAAAATCTGACTGAAATAATCGATTAAATGAAGTGTTAATTGATTATTACAGAGCCAAAATCAACAGAACCCCAAAACTCTCTGTTTTAATCGATTAAAAGGGATGTTAATCGATTAACAGGCCTGTTAATCGATTAACAGGTGTGTTAATCGATTAAACCAGTGAACAGATACAAAAAATGGTTTTTCTCACTGTTTTAATCGATTATTTCCCTATTTAATCGATTAAAGCCGAGCCTGGTTGATAAATTTGAGCTTTTTGAAGCTTCTAAGGTGAAGACTATGTACCGGCTATCTCAAACTCTAATATTACAGACTCAATCTAATTAAAACAGAGTTATTACAATACTAAACAAGTCTTCAACAATCTAAGTTTTTTGTTCTTGAATCATCATCAAAATCAACAATCTTCATGTCCATCAAGTGCAACATCAAGTCCTTGAATGTTCAACAGGCAGTACATATTAGTACTCCTGAAGTATCAAAGCAACAGATTACTGCTCTCGAAGAGAGGTTAAGGGCCATGGAAGGGCATAATTTCGACGTCAAAGAGGTAGCTGATATGTGCCTCATTAAAAATATCTAATTCCCTCCTATCACTGCCGTCAAAAGAGGCGGTCAGAGCGACACGATGGTTTTGTTTGACTCGCTTTTTTTAAAGAAATGGTTCAACGCCTTTAGGTTGTCCGATAACCGGGCTGGACCTAAGGGAGAGGTTTTCGAAAGGGTTCGAGGAGTCACCACCAATGTTTTTACCAAAAACATCGGAAAAGGAAAAAGAAAGCAGTGGTTTTTACAAAAAACCAACTTTGGTCATTACAACCAGAGTTAGGTAAGGGAGTTAGTTACGTGTGGGGAAGGTATTAGCTTCCCCACGACACCCCTTTAGGGTTCCCTATGATGGACCATTTTTTTATAAAGAAATAAGAACTTTAAACTACACTTTTACCCTTATTTATTCATTACAAAAATTAAGTTATCGACTACATGACCCTTAACAACTAATGCACAGAGATATTATCTAAAAAACAATAAAATAGAGAAAGAGGTATGGAAGAACCTTCGAAGCAAGCTTTTATATAATATGTTCTTGAAAAAGGGTGCCTTTCAAAAAAACCCACGCTCTACAATGATGTTCGCTCTTTCTCGCAACACTTTAGAATGCTTTCTAAGAACTCTGGAAATGCTTCAGAGGGCTCCTAGGAGATTATTTTGAGAATAGTACAGTAGGGAAAGTTGATGAATTGTGTGAAAAGAGTGAGAAGGTTCCCCCCTTTTATAGGAATTCGCACCTGTCAGGTCGGGACCATCGTCTCAACAAACAAGACAGCAGTCTCGTCATTAGCAAGTGGCGAGACGGCCGTCTCGCCATTGGCAAGTGGCGAGATGGCGGTCTCGCCAAACGAGACGGCGGTCTCAACCCTTTAGGTGGAATTTCTTATTTTTCGTGTACAAAAATCCTTCCTATTCTAATATGGGGCCTATTGATCAATTCTAGGGATCTTTTAGGCCTTGCCCATCTTTGAACGAAAGTCTTCTACTCTTTATTTTGAGGCCGGGCAAGATTTGGGGTCTTCAACTGTCCCCCTTCACCTAACTAGCCGATTGTTGGCTCAACATGCCAAAAAGATCGGTTGGAGGGTGAAGGAGTTAACCCTCTTGCCCGATTTTCCTGCGGTTGCATTCCTTGTTGTGGTAGCCAACCTTTTGGACGCTAAATGTGATCCTCTAGGATGCTCCTTTGATGCGGTAGCTGACCCCTTCGGTTGATGAGTACGAACCCCCATCTAGTTTAAGCCCCCCTTTTGTAAGGCTTGATGAGTACGCACCCCCATTTGGTTTGACGAGTACGAACCCCCATTTGGTTTAAGCCCCCTTTTGTAAGGCTTGATGTGTATGCACCCCCATCTGGTTTGACGAGTACGAACCCCCGTCTAGTTTAAACCCCTTTTTGTAAGGCTTGATGAGTATGCACCCCCATCTGGTTTGACGAGTACAAACCCCCGTCTGGTTATGAAGTCCACTTTGTAGGACCGGTGCGACTTACTGCTCTAGCTCATGCACAATGATCTTGCCTACGGACCTTCCTTGTCCCGAAGTTGTGGTGGCAGCTTACTGCTCTGGCTCATGCACTGTTCTTTGTGAGGAGTGTTTTTGCTTGATAGCTATTTTTTTACTTTTCTGATGAATTCTTCCGGTGTGCCGGGGATTTGTTGGTCTTCTTCCAACTGGTTGGATGCTGGGGATTTTTTTTTGGATTTTGTAGTGGTCATCCGACTTTGTTGGCTGTCAGGGATTTTTGGTGAGCGCCTTTTACATAGGCAGGAATCCGTTGAGGATTTTGTTGATTTTGGGTAACGCCTCTGAGAAGGCGGGAATTTTGCTTGTTTGCCTTTTCTCTTTTATGGGAGAATGATGGTTAATGCTCGGGATTTTTTTTTCAATCTCGCCTTTTTCTGCGGTTTATTCTTTTTCTCGCGATTTTGGATTTTGACTTTTTCGGGATAGTGCGTAAGCCTTTTTTCTTTATAGTTTCTTTTTAGTATGCTGGCTTTTTTGAAAGAGAGTAAAGGCAAAGAATTTAACTAAAAGATTTTATTTATATATCATGAATTTTGTACAATAGATATATATACAACGAATGTTCCTAAGGCAGTGGCAGCGGGCTCGACTGCGAGGCTAAAGACGGCTCAGGTGGAGGAAATTGCCGGAGCATGTGCCTCTGAAACTCTTCCTGGCTCCGGATCATGCCGAACACATCCTGGTCGATCGTATCCAGGCTCTATATCACTCCCTCCTGCCTCTGGTTGATGGTCTCCAGCCATGTCCTGAAGACTTCCTACCTCAGGGACATCTGGTCTAACTGTTGGCGGATATCGTCCATGTGGCGGTGGACGCCGGGAAAGTCATCCCCATACTGCTGCTATTGCTGCTCAAACTCCGGGGGCATGGGGATCTCCTGCTATTGCATGCCCATGCTGATGAGCATGGACCCACTGATATGCTCGGGTCGGAGGATAGAGGGGATGTCCTCCCCATTGGCGCATCCCCATCTCTCGACCAGTAGGGTGATGAGGGGAGCCTTGAGGATGGCTCCAACGGGGTGGCTCCCGAAGTTCTTCAGAGATCTCAAGAAGAAGTAGTCGGGATTACATCGACGTCCGTGCAGCATGCAGTGTAGCACGAAGAGATCGGGCTGAGTAATCTTCCCCTGAATCTCCTTTCGTGCATGGATTGTCCCCGCCAGCAGCTTGTGGTAGATGCGGAGAGGAGGATTGAGTGCCAACCCTTTCATCAGGGCCGGTAGGATCTGCGACCCGATAGATCCTCCCAAATCTCACCGGTTGTGAGGGCAGCTGGCTGCTCACAGATGGTTCCCTAGTACTCTGGCGTCAAGGTGTCCGCGGGCTGGTTGAAGCCCATGGTGACGTTGAACTCATCCAACGTCATTGTTCAGTAGGTCCCGTTCATGTAGTACGAGATCATCCTCGCCGGAGCGACACCCAGGAACAGCGTTGGCATGTCAACCATCATGACGGAGGCGAGGAACTCCATCACGGCCTCTCGGTAGATGCGGGTAGGTGGGTCCTAGAGGAGGAAGTCTCACCCGATGTTGTGGATGTAGCCTCGTACATCCTCATCCCAACCGAAATCGGTCAGGATGTTGAAGTCCAGGCGTAGCATAGGGTACCAAGAGTAGCTCCTAATATGGTCGAGTCTGGTGTGATATTGCGGCATGAGCTGAGTAGGGTTTGGCGGAGCCTGTGGCGTTGTGGTGCTTTGGCCGGATCCCCGACCTCTCTTTCGGGGACTAGAAGATTCTCCTTGTTGCATTTTGCTCAAAGACACTCAAATATGTATGAGAATGTATGAGAGGATGAAAGAATGGAATTCTTTAAAACTGACCCAAAAGCCCCTATATATAGAAAATCTTTTTTTGGTCGGGACCGCCGTCTGGGATTCGGGACGGCTGTCTCGAATTTTCGAGGTTCAGGACCGCCATCTGGAATGCTGAGACGGTGGTCTCACTCTTTGCGACAAGGCGAGACGATTGTCTCGCCAAATGAAATAGCGGTTTTGCCTTTGGCTAATTGCGAGATGGCGGTCTCAATTTTAACGAATGATGAGATGATGGTCTTGCCAAACGAGACGACGATCTCGCCAAACGAGATAGCCATCTGGGCCTTTCGAGGGGTTTTTTTCTTGGAGGAAAAATATAGGACCCTGTTCAGAAACATCTATGCATGCAATGTTTTCATGTTATGTGTCCTATAATGCTATTTAGTTAACTTTTCAGAAGGATTAACTGATGTGTCTTTTGAAGATGAGACCCTTCTAATGTTGTTCTTTAGCTATACTTGTTTGTACCATTCCGTACTTAATATGACCGAAGAATAATTGTTGACTTAGGAGCAAACTTGCCATGTTGGTGTAATTTTTCCTTCCTCTAGAGGTTTCAATCCTCTTGTTGATTATATGCCTCCATATTCCCCCACTAATTATCAGAATATTGTGATAAGGGTCAAGAGAAAAGAAGTAAGAGGATAATTTATTCAAAGACTTGTTGTGTTTTAGACGGTTATATTTTTTATTCAAAAGGGGATTTTGTAAGAATGGCTGACCAAGGTTGGTCAAAGTGTTTAAGCTAATGTTAAACAAACATTTTGTTTTGAGGATCTGCGTCTTAGCCAAATTTTATTGCTCTCTTATGGTTGATTGACTTCCCCAAACTGCCCTTTGGGTTTTCAGACTAGGATATTGTGTTTTGGTGCTAACTTTTGTCTAGGTTTCCCTTTTTGTTGTTTTGGGAATCCTGGCAGACCTTATTTTGTAACCCTAACTTCTGCCTAGGCTACCCTTTATTGTTGTTCGGGTTTCCTAGCGAGTTGATCCTAATTTTTGCGTAGCCCCCTTGATGGGTTTCCTACAGGGTAGTTTTCCCTTATTTTTTTTGGCCTTTGGCTTCTATGGGCTTCTTTTGATTTATTTTTCTTTTTACACAATATTGGTGAAACACGATTTTATTATGATGAGGTAAAACCTTATTCTATGTTTCTAGTCAATCAGTTTGATTATTTATTTTTTGGTGATGGCGCGTTTTGGTTATTATGACGCACTTTTGAAAACATTTGCTTAAACATGGTTATTATGAGGTCTAGACATGAATAACAAGAAAAGAAGCAAATAGTAAGAATTGCATTCTTATTAATTAAGAGGGGAATATTGTCCTTAAGATGCTCGGGGGTCGGGCTAGCCCCAGGGAATAATCTCTAACAATCACTGGGTTTACATCCCTTAAGAAAGGAAAAGAACTCCTAATGACTAGAGTTGCTCTCGACGCTTGTATCCCTCTACTTCGAAAGATCTGCTTGCATGTGCGGAGGGGAGACTTCCCTTTTCTTCTTATAACTCGGCCCTTTGTAGGGTCATATCCTAGGCCATGCTTCAAGGTATTATCCTTAAATTCTGAGGGCTCCTTTATTCCTTAGGAGTCTGCCCCGAGCCCTTGGCTAGGATGGTAACCATACTTCATCATCATGTGGACTACCTTTGTATTACTGGGAAGTCTTTCTACATTGGCAATTTCAAGTGCTTGAAAAGATGTTTCAAGGGCCTCTTCAGCCACATCCACATAGGGTTGAGTAGACGGTCCATTGATGAAGATATCATCTTCAGCTTGGACCGTGACCAATTTTTCGTCTACTATAAACTTGACTTTTTGGTGGAGCGTTGAAGGTACTGCCTTAGCATCATGAATCCAAGGTCTGCCAAGGAGACAACTGTATGTTGGAGTAATATCCATCACATGGAAATCGACGTTGATGATAGTGGGTCCGACTTGGATTGGCAGATTGATTTCCCACACTACTTCTCGTTTAGATCCGTCGAAGGCTCGAACGATAGTGCTGTTTGGGCACATGGCGGGTTCCTTGAATGGTTAACTTGTCAAGTGTACACTTGGGCATCACATTCAAGGACGACCCATTATCCACAAGAACTTTAGCGATGAGATACTCCTTACATTTGATGGAGATATGCAAGGGCTTGTTATGGCTCGACCCTTCAGGAGGGAGTTCTTCATCTGTGAAGGTGAGGTGATCGCTGACTGTGATGTAGCTGACGATCCTCTCAACTTTTTCTTGGGATATCATATGAGGTACGTGCGCTTCGCTCAAGACCTTCATCAGGGCGTTTCTATGCGGTTCCAAACTCATCATTAGTGATAACAAAGTTATCTTTGCAGGTGTGTGATTGAGTTGATCGATGATGGAATACTCACTTTGCCTTATAAACTGGAGTAACTCATCAGTCTCCTCCTTGGATTCTTAATTCTCCTTTTCTTCGGTCTGTTTATTTTTCCCTTTATTCTTGGGGGCATCTTCTTGTAACTCCTTAGGGGAGTAGATTCTTCCGCTTCTAGTCATGCCCCCAATGCTGACTATATTGGATATGTCCTCCTTAATTGGTGAAGATTCCCCGTATCTCCACGGTACAACTTTATTTGAATCATAGAGGAAAGGACGAGGCATAAATAATCGCAAAGGCGTCCTTTCCCCCTTGGGGTGGGTTGACCGTTGGGGAGAGCTTGATCACGAGCGGTTTTCTCTCCATCTTTCTGATTGTGGAAGACGTGTCAGTTAATCCTTCCTTTTTATTATCTTTATTTATTAAAAGTGAAGGAGGGATAAGCAAGTATGCATATTATGAATGAAATGAATGCAAGTAGACAATTGTTGAATAAACAAAAGGAATTTTTTTTATTTAGAGAAAGTGTACATTCCCCTACACCATGCTACGAAGCACTTTTTGACATAAATGGAAAAGCCTAAAGAAACCCACAAGCGGGTTCTAATTTCTATGTAATTCTTCTTCAGCTTCCCGTACATGATAAGCGAGTGCTTCGGTCTGCTGGTGGACCGCCTGACTCATATCTTCACTATACTTTTGAGCCTCTTTTATTTTCGCCTCTTGATGGACAACCAAGGCTTGCAAATTGTGGAGTCTCTCAATGACTTGATCTCTCTCTTGTAGAACCTGGCCGTACTAAGCTAACCCATCTCTTTCTTTACAGCTAGCTCAGTAAGGCTTCTGTTAAGTCTCTAGATGGTCTCCCTTCCTTGACGTATTTCAGACCAAGTCCTTGCGAGATCTTGTAGCATTCCCTTGATCATCTGTGTCTGCTTTGCACATTTGGCCTCAAGGTGTGCTGATTTGACGGTTATTTCTTGGAGTTGATTATTCGAGTTTATTTTGGAAAATTTGGATGCTCGGACAACCTGCTCACTAGAATCAACACATTGGTCCTTGAGGTGTTCTATCTCCTGATCTTTCTTCTTGCACTGCCTTTGTAGACCATCTATAGTAAGGATAGATTCTTGCTCTTTTTCCTCAAGGGCCCTCATCTAGGCTCCCATGATTTCTATCCTTTGGGTCAAGGCGTCGACTTGGCTTTGGAGCTCTCCACTGGCTGATAGCGCAGTAGGTGGGGTGGATGGTTGTGACATCCCTTTGCTTCTCCTCCATTCCTCATAGTCACTGGAAACAGCTACTCGAGCTTTGCCTAGCTCTCTATCTCCCATCAAGACTGGTTTCTCCCATGCTCTCCATGCAACAAGTGAGTTCGCAACATTGCATGGGTCTCCGAAGAAGCACAGTCCTCCGAGTTCTTCCCTTGATAATGCAGTTTGGGTTCTCATGAGTTGTCTCATAGCCACTTTTGGAGAATAAGTTATGTAACCTCTGAGACCTACTAACGGTACGCTTGGATAATCTCCACACCTAAAGAGGATAGGGTCGGGTCGGAACCAAGGACATGCTCGGGATAGGCGGTTGGTATCCCATTGTTCCAACTCGACCTTCCACTCCATGGTTAGACGTCGGTGGAGAGGGATTTTCGAGAAGCTCTTCATGTAAGAATTAATGGTTGAGTTCAAGAGGGGGGGTGAATTGAACTTTTGAAATCTTTTTCGAAAAACACTTCTTTCTTTCGGAAGAATGGTTAATCTTTATCCGATCTTTTATTAGGCAGATTTGGTTTTAAACAAAGCGAGAATATAAGCAAGAATTGTAAAGAGATGAAAGCAGAAATTCAACACAAGAGTTTATACTGGTTCACTCTTTCCCAGAGCTACATCCAATTCTTGACAAATCTGCCAAGTTCCACTAATTCCAAGTGAAAATACAAACCAGTAGATATACACCAATCTACCCCAAGAACTATCTTACAACACCACAAGATAGACTCTTGAATTAACCACCTAGTAACCAAACCCAGTTACTGTAACCAGTGCAGATTCAAACCCAATCTACACAATTAACCTTTGTACAAGTGTATGAAAAGAATAAACCTGGACTGCAGCTTTAACAATATAAAAGTCCAGAAGCAATTTCCCCAACTCAGAACTTTCTCTCTTGATGAACTTTTAACAATCTTGATCTAAACGCCTTATGATATGAAAAGTTTTATGAATGCACAGAGAAAGGCACGAATATGAGAGCTCTAATATTTCTTTCAAATGTTTTCCAAATTCTGTATTCTCAAAAGAGAAATCAAAACTGTATTTATAGAGTAAAAGAGAGAAACTGATAAATTCAATCGATTAAAATGATTTGGAGTAGCAGATGACCGATCAGAATGGCTTTATGACCGATCAGAACCAGATATGATCGATCAGAATTGAGTTGTGATCGATCAGAATATTTTTCAATCGATTAAAATGACGTTTCAATCGATTGATTTCATTTAAAACTCATTCAATCGGTTAATTCAAGTTTTCAATGGATTGAAACAGTTTAGAAAAAATGGTAGCTCTCTGTTTCAACAGATTAAAATATATTTCAACAGATTGAAATCCTGTGATACCTTAGAATGAAAAAATGATCTCTCTATTTCAACAGATTGAAATTCTGAGATACTTCAAAGTGAAAAATAACATCTCTCTGTTTCAACAGATTGAACATGATTTCAACAGATTAAAATTGAAAAACCTTTAATATGGAAAAATCATTAAGAACATTTTAACCTGTTGATTCTGCGATTCAATCAATTAACATTTTGATAACATATGAACATTTCCTATTTCAAGTGATTTTAACAGATTGAAACTTCTTTTTAATAGATTGAAAAACTCAGTTTGTTCTTTTAATGCTTAAAGGTTGGTTTTTCATGCAGTAAAATAAGTTCAATGAGATGCATCATTTTAAAGGCGCTTATCACAAGATCTATTGAACAATCAAGAGATTAAATTCTAAACCTATAACCTATTCACCTACACACCCACAAACTAAACTCTATAAACTCTATATGTCTTCATCAAATCCAACAAGTGCTTCAATCTCCCCCTATTTGATGGAGACAAATAACCACTGCACCTGCATAAAAAATAACAGAACAGAGACATATATGATTTTGTGATGTGTGTGTAGTGTCAGTTATAAGAAAATACTTCTCCCCCTATTTGACTTCATCAAAAAGTGTTTAATTGCAGTCCATAAGTACCATGTAGGTACCAAAAAAAAACAAAAGAAACAAGTGAACTTAAAGCATTTAAAAGGAAAATTCACTCATCACCATCCTAGGGACCCTGATTGAATTGGAGGTCTCCAATTCTGTTGAAGATATCCTCCAGTTGATTATCAATGTGCTGAAATCTGGCAATGGAGTCTTCAGACAGCCGATGCTGGCGAGCTTGCAGAGCAAATATCATCTCCATGTGTCTCCTTTGATTTGTTTGTATTTCATTCATCTGACGTAGCATAGTCCGTTCGAACTGTGAAAGAGGTGTGCCACGGTCAGGTTGTGCAATATAAGGAATCACTTCCAATGGAGACTGCTCTTCCATGACATCTTCCATAGGGTCTGTTTGTCTTGCTTCAGCAGTACTCGGAGCACCAATATTCTCATCTTCTTCCTCTTCTTCTTCTTCTTCTTCTTCTTCAACTTCTTCTTCTCTCCCAACTTCTTCTTTTGAAATCCACTCACCATCAATCTTAATGAATCCCATTTTATGGAGGATGGAGTTGTTAATCTCATTTGTGGGGCGAATGATTTCAGCCAATTCTCCTTCCAAGTCAATACCAAAATGAGTTAGAAATTTAGAAATAAGGATTGCATAAGGATACCTAAAATCACTTAGCCTTTTTGCTTTGATCATATGGTCCTTGATGACAAACACCCAATTTACTTTGATTCTGTGATGGATACAGTACATCAACACTAAATCACCTTCATTTAGTACTGCATGATTGCTCCCCCTGGGAGTAAGCTGCCAGGCCACTATGAATGCAAGAATTCTTTCTTCAAGTTTCAACTTTCCAGTGTTGAATGAACTCACAGAGTCATGCTTATTTCTCATACATGAGCGAAAGTATTGGACTTTGTTGAATTCTTCTATATCAGAGGTATACCCTTTAGTGACTTTCACTCCTTCATCCTTGAGTCCAGCAACATTTTTCCAGACAGTGGGAGTAATCTCTATTTCCACTTCTTTAACTTGAGTTTTGAGTGTAGAGCCTTCAAATGACAGATTAGTGAAGAAAACTTTAATAAGATCAGGATAGATTCTACCATTGAGCTCAAGGAACTTATGAAGCTTCTGGTGTTGCAGCAGCTTCCGAACACCTCTGAATCCTTCAGCATCCAACCACGAGAATTTCAGAACCTTGGGAATATTAATTTGTTTCCTGCTCATTTCGTGAATGAATAAGTCCATCTTTTCTTGGTTCCCATTGAACCAGGATTCAATGCGCCCTCCTCCTGATGTTTCTTGCACAGCAGCTGAGGATTCTCCTTTGCTGAACTTCTTCCTCCTAGATTTGGTGCGCTTGAACATGTTGTTTTGAGAGATGAACCGAAAAACAGAGAAGAGAGAATTTCAAGGAGAGAGTACAAGATTTTTGAATTACTATTGCATGTTAAAAAGGAATGAGACCCTTCATCTACTTTGAATAGTCAATTTTGTCTTTTTGTAAATTACTGTTGTTCTGCCCCATGCGTCAGAGATGGTAAAGGCAGAGAGAGAGAGAAAGAGAGTTGTTACCGTGATATTCAATTACCTTCATATCTGATTTCCAATCATAGTCATTCATCTTTTATTGGATAACTATTACATTAAAGAGAGTAGCTGAAGTTGGATCCAGTTCCACAGGCACTCAACTCAATTTGCAGTAAGTGATTAGAGGCAACGCATACACTACTAACCCTAGAAAAAAAATTAACCAATTGATTTCCCATAAAATCAATTGATTTTCATTTACTGATATAGATGCAGATCACCACAAGTAAAATTAATCGATTGAATCGAAGTTTTAATCGATTGATTTGTAAAAGAAAAAAAAAACCTGCAGAGCTACAGAGTTATTGAAATAAATCGATTAAAAGCTTATTTAATCGATTAAACTGGTAATATATCATGAACAGAGATTGAGAATCAGGAAATCAACAAATTATTTCGTAATTTCAATCGATTAAAACACATAATTTCAAAATTTTCAGTCAATTTAATCGATTGAACATGTTATCAACCTGTTAAAAAGCACAATATCATAATAAAGAATCAATTATTCAATACTAGATATATCCAGAATTCCTAATTCAGTTCTAAGCATATTAAGTCTATCTCTAGGGAGTGGTTTGGTGAACAAGTCAGCTAATTGTTTCTCAGTTTCAATGAATAAAATTTCACAATCACCCCTAGATACATGTTCTCTAATAAAGTGATGTCTAATTTCAATATGCTTAGTTCTAGATTGTTGAATAGGATTCAGTTAGATTAATTGCACTAGTATTATCACAAACCAGAGGTACCGTGTTGAGAAATACTCCATAATCTTTCAATTGTTGTTTAAGGTAGATACTCTGAGCACAAAAACTCTCGGCTGCTATGTATTCAGCTTCAGCGGTTGAAAGAGCTACACATGCTTGTTTTTTGCTGTGCCATGATATGAGACTGTTGCCCAGTAAATGACATGTACCAGAGGTACTTTTCCTATCCAATCTACATCCTGCAAAGTCAGAATCAGAAAATCCAACAAGTTTAAGAGAGGCACATTCAGGATACCATAGTCCAACATTGATGGTTCCTTTAAGGTACTTGAGAATCCTTTTAGCAGCGGTGAGGTGAGATTCCTTTGGATTTGCCTGAAATCTAGCACAAAGACAAACACTGAACATAATATCAGGCCTACTAGCAGTAAGATATAGAAGAGATCCAATCAAACCTCTATATTTAGTTTGATCAACTGATTTCCCTTTTTCATCTAAATCTAGACAGTAGTTAGTAGACATGGGTGTGGAGGATTCTTTGCAATTATGCATATCGAATTTCTTCAACAACTCATTATAGTATTTAGATTGATTTAGGAAAATACCATCCCTTAATTGCTTAACCTGGAGACCAAGGAAGAAATTCAATTCTCCCATCATAGACATTTCAAATTCACTTTGCATTTCCTTAACAAACTTATTACACAGAGCTTTATTATTAGAACCAAAGATGATATCATCAACATAAAACTGCACCAGAATAATGTCAGATCCAGATTTATTAATGAATAAGGTTTTGTCAACTTCACCTCGTTTGTAGCCTTGATTAATTAAGAAATTACTTAGCCTCTCATACCATTGTCTAGGAGCTTGTTTTAATCCATAAAGAGCCTTTTTCAACTTGTAGACATGGTCAGGATGCTTGTGATTTTCAAAACCAGGAGGCTGAGCAACATAGACTTCTTCATTAATGAGTCCATTTAGAAAGGCACTCTTGACATCCATCTGAAGTAATCTGAAACCACTAATACAAGCATAAGCTAATAACAATCTAACAGCTTCAAGTCTAGCTACAGGTGCAAAGGTTTCATCAAAATCAATTCCTTCCTGTTGATTATATCCTTTGGCTACCAACCTAGCTTTATTTCTAGTAATAATGTCGTGTTCATCTAATTTGTTTTTGAATACCCACTTAGTACCAATTACATTGATATCTTTGGATTTAGGAACTAATTCCCACACATTATTTCTTTCAAACTGATTAAGCTCATCATGCATGGCACTAACCCAATATTCATCATTTAATGCATCCTTAACAGTTTTAGGTTCAATTTGTGAAATGAATGCCATATGATTGCAGAATTGATTAAGAGAATGCCTAGTGGATACTCCCTTATTGATTTGTCCAATGACATTGTCTAGAGAAAGATCTCTTGGGACAATCCATTCTTTAGGAAGCTCATCCAAGATATCTTCTTCCTAATCTTCAGCAATTCTTTCTGGTGGATCAGTTTTTGTAGGATCAATTGATTGATCACCTTCTTCGATAGTACACTGATCTGTTCCACTGGGATGTTTTAACTGATAAGAATTATCAGTTAATTCATCATCATCTGCAGTACCTGTTGTTTTACTCTGCAACACTCGAGGAGACTCATTAAAAACAACATGTACTGATTCTTCAACAGATTTTAGTCTTAAATTATAGACTCTATATGCATGACTGTTAGAAGAATAGCCAAGAAATATCCCTTTATCAGATTTTTCATCAAATTTGCCAATATTTTCTTTCCCATTGTTTAAAATAAAACATGTACATCCAAAAACCCTGAAATAGTTTATGTTGGGTTTTCTTCCTTTGTAAAGTTCATATGGGGTTTTCTTAAGAATGGGTCTAATCAAAACTCTATTCAAAACATGACAAGAAGTGTTTACAGCATCTGCCCAAAAGTATTTAGGTAAGGCATTTTCACAAAGCATTGTTCTAGCCAAATCCACAATGGATCTGTTCTTTCTTTCCACAACACCATTCTGTTGAGGAGTTCTTGGAGCAGAAAAGTTGTGCTTTATGCCATACTTTTCACAGAATAATTCAAACTTTTCATTTACAAATTCTCCACCATTGTCACTTTGAATAGAAGTAATGACATAACCTTTCTCATTATGTAAAACCTTGGCAAGCTTTTTAAAAGATTTGAAAGAATCAGATTTGGCTTTTAGAAATACAGTCCAAGTAAATCTGGAAAAATCATCAACAATTACCATGATATAGAGATTACCACCTAGGCTTTTATTTCTTGAAGGACCAACCAAATCCATGTGAAGCAGTTCCAAAGGTCTAGAAGTAGAAACAATGTTTTTGTTTGAAAAGGATTTTCTAGTTTGTTTACCATTTAAACAAGCTTCACAGATTTTGTCTTTTAGAATTTGAAGCTTAGGTAGCCCAGAGACTAAATCTTTAGAAATCAGTTTGTCAAGATGATTAAGATGAATGTAGACCCCAAATCTTGCCTGGCCTCCAAATAAAGAGAAGAAGACCTCCTATTCGAAGATGGACGAAGCCTAAAAAGCCACTAGGAGAGACTATTAGGCCCCATACTAGGATAGGAGGGGTTTTTTTGTACAAAAAATAAGTTTTCTCGCCTTTTTGGGACAAGACCGTCGTCTCGAAATCGAGACCGCCGTCTCGTCTCAGGCAAGTGGCGAGACCGCCGTCTCGTTTGACGAGACGGCGGTCTCTCTACCTGCAAATGGCGAGACGACGGTCTCGCTTTCCCAGACGGCGGTCTCACCACCTGCGAAGGACGAGACGGCGGTCTCACCACCTGCGCAGGACGAGACGGCGGTCTCGTTTGGCGAGACGGCGGTCTCGACCCTGTCAGATGACAACGGCGGTCTCGCCACTGCCAGACGCGAAAACCTATAAATAGGGGCCTCCCCCCCTCATTTCCACACACCACACAGCTTTTTGCTCTCCCTTCTCTCTAAAACTTCTCTCTAGAATCCCTCTGACGCATTTCTGGAGCTTCTGAGTGCTTTTGTGAGCGTCTTTTCGGCGTCTAGAAGAGTTTCCAGCGTCGTGTAGAGTGAAGGGCTGCCAAAAAACACCCATTTGTTTTAAAGAAATAAAAAGAAAAGCTTGCTTCAGAGGTTTAGATTCTTCCTCTCTAATTTTATCGCTTTAAACTTAAATTATGCAATAGATTAGGGCCATGTAGTCATAATTTTTAATTTCGCAAAATAAAAAGGGCAAAAGCGTGTTTTTCCGGTTTATTTATTAACAAAATAGTTGGCCTATCATAGGGAACCCGAAAGGGGCGTAGTAAAGGAACTAATACTTCCTTTACACGTAACTAACTCCCTTACCCAACTCTGATTCTAATGACCAAAGTTGGTTTTCGAAAACCAACGCCTTTTAAAACCCCTTTTCCAAGTCGAATTTCCGCAGTTCGACTTGGTGCCTACATTAGAGGAGTATGAAACCATGTTGAAATGGCCCAAATCATCCGGGGTCCATGTCCGCCACGAGGCATACACTCCTGCAGCACCAGTCGCTGCCCTTATTCAACTACCATTCCGGCAGAGTACGCTGATAAGGAAGGGGAACGCCCAGGGTTGGAAAGTATCAATGCTAGAAGACCACCTGTCCTACTTGGCTGAAAGGGCAGAGTGGGTCGCCTTCAACAAAACCCTGGCACTCATAATTTTTGGAACGGTCTTGTTCCCCTTCCACTTCGACACAGTTGATCAGGTCGTCATGGACGCCTTCTTCGCCTGGGACGTGAACTCGAAGAGTCCCCTGCCTGCAATTCTTGCCGACACCCTGCTCTCAGTGGAATTCTACCACCAAAAGCAGGGAAAAACACTCCGTTGCTGCTCTTCATTACTATTTGTGTGGAGCGCCACACACCTTTACGCCTCCAGCCACATGGGGATATTCCCCGACCCTTTAAGGAGCTTCTCCAAGATCCCCCTCCAACGACGCCTGACTTCAGAATGGAGGGACGAGTGGGAACGAAAGGATGCCAACAATTTATCTTGGGTCTGCCCTTGGTTCCGACCCAGCCCAGTTCTCATCAGATGTGGGGATTATCGGAGCGTACCCTTGATAGGACTCAGGGGTTGCATAGCCTACTCACCTAGAGTAGCTATGAGGCAGCTCATGAGGACCCAAACTACTGTCTCTCGGGGAGAGCTCGGAGGACTGTGCTTCTTTGGAGACCCGTGCACAATCGCCAACTCACTAGCTGTGAGAAAAGCATGGGAGAGGCCAGTCTACATGGGGGAAAGAGAGCTAGGAAAAGCTCGGGTGGCTGTCACCAATGACTACGAGGCGTGGAGAAAGAAAAGAGGGGTGGCTCAACAATCCATCACACCCACCACAAGCGCCAACGATGAAGGGCTGCAGGCTCAAATTAATGCCTTGACCCAGAGGATGGAAATCATGGGAGCCCAGATGAGGGCCCTTGAGGAAAGAGAGCAAGCATCCATCCTCACAATAGACGGTCTGCAAAGGCAAGGCAAGAAAAAGGATCATGAAATAGAACACCTCAAGGATTAGTGTGCTGACTCCAACGAGCAAGCTATCCGAGCATCCAAAACTGCCAGGACCAGTTCGGATAGCCGACTTCAAGAAATAACCGCCAAGTCAGCACACCTTGAGGCCGAATCATCAAAGCAGGCTCAAACGATCAAGGAGTTGTCGCAAGAGCTCACCAAGACTCGGTTAGATATCCGCCAAGAGCGAGAGGCCAACCGGAGACTCAACAAAAGTCTCACTGAGCTACGCTGCAAAGAAAGAGACAGGCTAGCTCAGTACGGCCAAGTACTGCAAGAGAAAGACCGAGCCGTTGCGAAGCTCGATGAACTACAAGCCTTGGTCGTTCATCAAGAGGCAAAGATCAAAGAGGCTCAAAAGTACAGTGAAGATATGAGTCAGGCGGTCCACAAGCAAAGCGAAGCACTTGCTCGTCATGTCCGGGAAGCCGAGAGAGAGCTACAGAGGGATCAAAACCCGCCTGTGGGTTTCTTTAAAGTTTTCCGCTTTTGCCAAAAGTTGCTTCGCAGTATAGAATAGGGGAATGTACACCTTCTGTCGAATAAATAAAATCTTCTTTATTCAAATGACTGTCTACTCACATGCATAAGCATTCATTTGCATATTTAATTTCCCCTCCTTCACGCTTAATAAATAAGATAATAAAAATGAAGGATTAACTAACACATCTTCCAAATCAGAAGAATGGAGAGAAAACCACTCCTAATAAAGCTTACCCCAACGGTCGACTCGCCGCAAGAGGAAAATAAGCCTCGGCCGTTGGTCCTTAAGAACAAAGAAAAGGGGGCAAGGACACCAGTGCGACTATTTATGCCACGTCCCTTCCCCTACGAATCAAATAAAGTTGTACCGTGGAGATATGGGGAATCTTCACCAATAAAAGAAGAAATAACAAATATAGCCGGCATTGGGGGCATGACTAGAAGTGGAAGAGTCTACTCCCCCAAGGACACACAGGAAGATGTCCTCAAAAATAAAGGAAAAAATAAAAAGACCGAAGAAGGAAAAGAAAATAGGGAATCCAAGGAGGAGACAGAGGAATTACTCCAGTTCATAAGGCAAAGTGAGTATTCCATTATAGACCAGCTCAATCGCACACCTGCAAAGATTACATTGCTATCTTTGATAATGAGCTCGGAACCGCATAGAAACACCCTACTGAAGGTCTTGAGCAAGGCGCATGTACCTCATACAATATCCTAGGAAAAGGTCGAGAGGATCGTTGGTAACATTACGACAAGCGATCACCTCACCTTCACAGAGGAAGAACTCCCCTTGGAGGGGTCAAACCATAACAAGCCCTTGCACATCTCAGTCAAGTGCAAGGAGTACCTCGTCGCCAAAGTTCTTGTGGATAACGGGTCATCCTTGAACGTGATGCCCAAGTGCACACTAGACAAGTTGAATAGCCAAGGAACCCATTTGCGCCCAAGTAGCACCATCGTTCGAGCCTTCGACGGATCCAAACAAGAAGTAGTGGGGGAGGTCAATTTGCCAATTCAAGTCGGACCCACTATCTTCGATGTCGATTTCCATGTAATGGATATTACTCCAGCGTATAGCTGTCTCCTCGGCAGGCCTTGGATTCATGACGCTAAGGCAGTACCTTCAACGCTCCACCAGAAAGTCAAGTTCATAGTGGACGACAAATTGGTCACAGTCCAAGCAGAAGATGATATTCTGATCAGTGGACCGTCTACCCAACCTTATGTGGATGCGACTGAAGAGGTCCTTGAAACATCTTTTCAAGCGCTCGAAATTGCCAACATAGAGCGACTTCCCAAAAATACAAAGGTAGCCCGCATGATGTTGAAACATGGTTACCATCCTGGCCAAGGACTGGGGGCAGATTCCCAAGGCCTGAGGGAACCCCCAGAATTCAAAGACAATCCTTGCAAGCATGGCCTAGGATATGACCCTACTAAGGGCCGAGCAGAAAGAAGAAAAGGGAAGTCTCCCCTCTGCACACTCCAGCAAATTTTCCGAAGTGGAGGGGTGCAAGCGTCAAGAGCCACCTTAGTCATTAGGAAATCTTTTTCTTCGTTTAAGGGATGTAAACCCCATGATTGTTAGAGATTATCCCCCGGGGCTAGCCCGACCCCCGGGCATTTCAGGGCACATATTCCCTTGTTAATTAATAAAGAATAATTCTTACTATCTGCTTCTCTTCTCTCTATTTTTGACTAGACCTCATGAATAACCCTGTCTAAGTAAACGAAAAAAGAAGAAGAATAAAAAGCGCATTCAAATAATCAACATTTACCATTGCTACCATCATCAAGCTAGTTGATTAGAAGCACATAAAAATAAGACTTCACCTCATAAAGAAAGTCATGCTTCGCCAATACTGTAAAAAAAAATCCACAAAAAAGAGGAAAAAGCCCAGAGAAGCCAAAGGCCAAAGAAAAGGGCAAATTACCCGGTAGGATACCCGAACAACAATAAAGGGTAGCCTAGGCAAAAGTTAGGGTTACAAAATAAGGTCCGCTAGGATTCTCCAAAAATTACAAAAAGAAGGAACCTAGATAAAAGTTAGGGCCAAAACACAGTATCCTAGTCCGAAAACCCAAAGGGCGTTCTAGGGAAATCAGCTAGCCATTAAAAAGCAATAAAAATGAAACCAAAGAGCGCAAAATACAAAAAAAAGAGAGAAAAGTTGTTTGCTTAGACAAAGCTTAAACACCTAAGCCTAACCTTAGCCAGCCATGCTTACAAAACCCTTGTATCAATAAAAATTAAACCTCTAAAACACAAACCATTGATTTTCACCTCTTTACTTCTTTCCTCTTGACCCTCACAACAATATTCTAATAATTAATTTGGGAATATGGAGGCGTATAGTCAACAAGAGGATTGAAATCCCTAAAGCGAGGAAAAAAGGGGCACTACATGACAAAGAGTGTGCTGCAAAAGAAAAGAGGAAAAGAGAAAGAAAAGAAAGAAAAATTATCCTTCGGTCACAAGAAGTCCGGCATGGTACAGCCAAAAGTAAACATGGCAGATCAGAGGGAACTCAACACAACGAGACACGTTAGTTAAATCCTTCTGAAAATTTAATCAAAATAGGCATTATAGGACATCAAACATGAAAACACTTCATGCATAAAAATGTTTTTGAACTAGGTCCTATTTTCTCTTCATGAAAAAAAAAAAAAAAACCTTCCGTAATTCAAGACCACCGTCTGGCTATTCCAGACCGCCGTCTCGGTTACCCGACAAGGCGAGAACGCCGTCTCGACCAACCAGACCGCTATCTCGACTCAGGCGAAAACGAGACCGCCGTCTCGACTCAGGCGAAAATGAGACCGCCGACTCGCTCGACGAGACCGCCGTCTCGCCTTCCCAGACGGCGATCTCGAATTGGAAAAATTTCCTATATATAGGGGGCGCGCTTGGAGGGTTTCCTCACAACTCTCCTTGCCTCCAGAACCTCCATTTCTCAGTTTTTGCACTCCCAAGCCCCCTAGTTAACATGTTTGGTAGAAGCGCCTCCAGAAAGAGAAGGAGCACTGTCGGTGCCAGCAGTTCTGCGGCACCGCCACCCCAGGATCCCTCTCAGTTGTCGCCTCAGCACAAGGCTCGCCTCGACAACATCCGAACCTATCCGTGACACCCAATGCTGAGACTTGACTTCAGCATCCTGGTTGAATTTGGGTGGGAGGACGACGTCCGAGCCCACATAGACAGCATCGGGTGGGGCTTTCTGCTGCAGCCACCACCTACACATGTGTACCCATAAGCGGTACTGGAATTCTTGGCCTCTGTCTCCTACTCCGAGGTCCCCTCCACGGTCCCGGGCCTGCAGCCCACTAAGATGGTGACCTATTTCATGGGTGGAAGGTATCAGGCCACCACCCTCGACGAGTTCAACATGGCCATCGGGTTCGTCCGGCCCGAGGACACACTGACCTAGGGATACCGTGAGGCCATCTGCTCCCGGCCCACCAACCTCACTGCCGCCGAAATGTGGCATGAGCTCACAGGAGCCACCACGCTGCCCACACTGCCCACACTGATGAGGGGCTCCGCGCTGCCCCTAGCACTCCGCATCTGCCACAAGCTGTTGGCAGGGACCATTCATGGGAGGAAAGAGAGTCAGGGAAAGGTATCCCTCCCTGACCTCTTCGTACTTTATTGCATGAGCCAGAAGCGGCACTGCAACCCCGGCTACTTCTTCTTGAGAGCCCTCAAGGACTTCGGGAACAGATCCGCGGGGGCCGTCCTCGTGGCTCCCCTCATCACTCCCCTGGCAGAAAGATGGGGGTGCCCTGGCCGGGAAGAACTGGCCTCCAACTTGCGACCCGAGACCATCAACGGGTCAGTGTTGGTCAGCATGGGAATGCTGATACGTCGAGGGACCCAGTTGGCCCTCCATCCCACACTGGATTTCGCACTAGATCTCCAGGGGCTTGTCGCGATGCAGGATATCCCCACGCCCCCTGAATTCCAACAGCAGCAGCAGCAACCCCCACCGTACACAGACGATTTCGCCGGCATGAACCACAACATGAACGATCTGCGCCGGCAATTCGACCAAATGACGGTGCGGCAAGAAGCCTACCATACCCGGCAAGAGGAGATGTATCAGCATCAGCAGGTGATGCGGCAGGAATGGACAACATTCCAGCAGGAGTATCGCGACGAAGTCCGAGAGCAAGCGGACTTCCGGTATCACCTCTACCAGCAATTCGCCCGTGGATCATCTCCAGAGGATAGCCCTTAGGGATGGTACTTGCCTAAATAAAAAGTGGTTGTAATAAAATTTCCCTATAAATAAAATTTTTTATTTCATGCATCTCTTTGCCACCCTTTGCAAAAGCTAGCGTAACGAAAAAGAAACTTAAAAAGGAAAAAGGCATACGCTCAATAAGAAAAGCCAAAATCCTAAATCGCGAGAAAAAAGAGATAAAACCGCGAGAAAAAAGGCAGGATTAAGACAGACCATCACCTCAACCAACAAAACTTTGACTACCAAATCAGAGTCGAACAAAAAAAAACAAGACTCATCCGACTAATCAGCAAGAGTCGGACAAAAGCAAAGAATCCCCAGCAACCAACAAAGCTGGATGAAACACAAAATCCCCGGCACAACCCGGACGACCATTCAGAAAGGTCCAAGTACATCTACCAACACAGAAATCACTCCCCAAGGAGCCGGCGCATGAGCTAGAGCAGTAAGTCGCCACCATAGCCAAAGGATCAGCTACCGCAAGAAGGGGCATCCAGAGGCACCTAACCAGACGAGGGTTCGTACTCGTCAACCAAGGGGTCAGCTACCGCATCAAAGGAGCATCCCAAGGTTTCACATCGGCGCATGAGCTAGAGCAGTAAGCCGCCACCACGGCCAAAGGATCAGCTACTGCAAGATGGAGCATCCGGAGGCTTAACACCAGATGGGGGTGTGTACTCATCAGGCCTTACAAAAGGGGGCTTACCAGACGGGGGTTCATACTCGTCAAACCAGATGGGGGTTCGTACTCATCAGCCGAAGGGGTCAGCTACCGTCAGAAGGAGCATCCCAGAAGCGCACAACATTTCCCCAGAGGATCATCCGCCGCAAAAACGGAACATCTGAAGGCCAACCGGGCAAGAGGGTCAACTCCTTTACCCTCTAGTCGATCACCTTGGCACAAAAAGCCGACAATTGACTGGTCGGGTAAAGGGGGGGCAGCTGTAGACCCCAAATCTTGCCCGGCCTCCAAATAAAGAGAAGAAGACCTCCTATTCGAAGATGGACGAAGCCTAACAAGCCACTAGGAGAGACTATTAGGCCCCATACTAGGATAGGAGGGGTTTTTTTGTACAAAAAATAAGTTTTCTCGCCTTTTTGGGACGAGACCGCCGTCTCGTCTCAGGCAAGTGGCGAGACCGCCGTCTCGTTTGACGAGATGGCGGTCTCTCTACCTACAAATGGCGAGACGGCGGTCTCGCTTTCCTAGACGGCGGTCTCGCCACCTGCGAAGGACGAGACGGCGGTCTCGTTTGTCGAGACGGCGGTCTCGCCACCTGCGCAGTACGAGACGGCGGTCTCATTTGGCGAGACGGCGGTCTCGACCCTGTCAGACGAGAACGGCGGTCTCGCCACTGCCAGGCGCGAAAACCTATAAATAGGGGCCTCCCCCCCCCTCATTTCCACACACCACACAACTTTTTGCTCTCCCTTCTCTCTAAAACTTCTCTCTAGAATCCCTCCGACGCATTTCCGGAGCTTCTGAGTGCTTTTGTGAGCGTCTTTTCGGCATCTAGAAGAGTTTCCAGCGTCGTGTAGAGTGAAGGGCTACCAAAAAGCACCCATTTGTTTTAAAGAAATAAAAAGAAAAGCTTGCTTCGGAGGTTTAGATTCTTCCTCTCTACTTTTATCGCTTTAAACTTAAATTATGCAATAGATTAGGGCCATGTAGTCATAATTTTTAATTCCGGAAAATAAAAAGGGCAAAAGCGTGTTTTTCCGGTTTATTTATTAACAAAATAGCTGGCTTATCATAGGGAACCCGAAAGGGGCGTAGTAAAGGAACTAATACTTCCTTTATACATAACTAACTCCCTTACCCAACTCTGGTTCTAATGACCAAAGTTGGTTTTCGAAAACCAACGCCTTTTAAAACCCCTTTTCTGATGTTTCCGGTAAAAACATCGGTGGCGACTCCACAGAACCCCATAAAAATTAGTCCTTGGGTTAGCCCGGTTATCGGACAACCCAAGGATGACCTTTCGAAAACCTCGCCCCTAGGTTAGCCCGATTATCGGACAACCTAAAGGCGTTGTAACCACCCATAAAAAACACGAAAAACAAAAAGGGTCGAAACCATCGCGTCGCTCCGACCGCCTTCTCTTTTTAGACGGCGGCGACAATG
The DNA here is from genome assembly GCA_963425845.1 of Sphenostylis stenocarpa. NCBI lineage: Eukaryota > Viridiplantae > Streptophyta > Magnoliopsida > Fabales > Fabaceae > Sphenostylis > Sphenostylis stenocarpa. Next base: position 23,191,031 of record OY731403.1, read on the forward strand.
AATATGTGCAAGCCTTCTATGCCATAACCAAGATTCTTCTTCTTTAGTAAGAAGACAACTTTGAGATGAGATAGAATGCTTGATATCTAGCACGTAAATGTTATCTAACCTCTTACCTACCAACATTACTGTGTCAGATTTTGGCTCACAAATTAGGCAGATTTCTGGTTTGAAGATAACCTTGTGACCTAGATCACATAATTGGCTTATACTGATTAAGTTGTGCTTGAGACCTTCAACAAGAAGAACATTGTGAATGGTCACGGTTTCAACATCTCCTATATCTCCAGAACCTAAGATTCTTCCCTTGTTATTGTCTCCATATGTCACGTGTCCTCCATTCTTCAATCTCAGTTTCTGGAATTTGGAAATATCACCTGTCATATGCCTTGAGCATCTGCTGTCCAAGTACCAAAGTGATTCTTGCTGTTGTTCCTGAAAAATCAAACATCAAGTATTTGGTACCCTTAATTACTTTGGGTCCTTAGTGGTCAAATTTTCTCGTTTAACATATTTTGGAACCCATCTCATTTTACCCCGTGGCACAAAGTGTTTTCTAATATGACAGAATTTTATAGTATGCCCTTTTTTCATACGAGAATGACAAGATGAAAAAGGAGATGCTGTTGATTTTCTAAAAGAAAAGAAATTCAAATATCTTTTAGTTTTAACCCCAACCTTAGGTTTGTACCCAATTCCAGAATGATCAAAAACACAGTTTTGGGACCCAAGAAGTGTATCTAAATTGTCTTTACCTTGAGTAAATTTAGACAGAGTTTTAATCAAGTACTCAACCTTATTCTGCAGAGAGATACACTTTTCACAATTGTTGTTAGCAGCAGCATTACCAACAGATGAATTATTGTAGATTATTTCAAGATGTTCCATATTTATCTTGCTTTCTAGTAACTCTTCTTCTAGAACTTTAACCCTATTCTCTAACCAATTATTTAGTCCTTTTAACCGATTATTTGTATGAGATAAATTCCTAGCTTCATTATGCATTTCATTGAAAGCGATTAGTAATGTGTCTGTAATTCATTTCATTTTCTGTGGGGGTTGAACTTACATGAGATGAAGAGGATTCACGACCAGACCATTAAGCATAGATTTACTTCTTCACCTTCGAGATACGTAACTAGAGGATGAATCATTGTCTTGCCAAGCTATGTAGGCCTTTTTCCCTTTGTACTTTAACTCTTTCTTGTTTTGATTCTTGGATTTTTCTGGACATTCACTCCTTATGTGTCCCTGCTTACCACAAGAATAACAAGTAAAAGTATTTTGAGTAGATTCAGCTTCTTTTATTAGTGTACCTTTTAACCTGGCCAGTTCTGTTTCTTCTTTCTAAGAAATTTCCCAAACTTCTTAACCAACAGAGTCAGATTCTCAGATTCATCTTCTTCGGAATCACTACTTTCTTCAATTGTCTTGAGAACAATGTTTCTGCTTTTCTTCTCTGCATTTTCTTGTTCTTTAAACCAATTGATCTCCAACTCGTGTTCCCTTAGCTTACCAAACAATGATGCAAGTAGTCATCTCAGTTAAGTCTCTTGATTCTCGATACGGCAGTCACCTTTGGTTGCCAAGTTCTGTCCGGACATTTTAGGATCTTGATATTTAACTCTTCCTTGTCAAATGTCTTGCCTAATCCAATTAGATGATTGACTATATGTGTGAATCTTTTCTGCACATCTGCAATGGTTTCACCTTGCTGCATTTTGAACAATTCATAGTCTCTAATTAATTCATGCTTTCTTGCCCTTTTCACGTCGAGGTACCCTCATGAGTGACCTCTAGAATCTCCCACATTTCTTTGCAGAGGCACATTGAGAAACCCCGAAAAACTCATCAAGATTTAAGGTAGGGGTAATAATGTTCTTAGCGAGTATAATCATATTGAACTTTCCTATTTTCTGCATCAGTTAATTCAGCCCAGTCTTTTTCAACAATTTTACCATCTACTGTATCAGTTGGTTTGAAAGGCCCATTAATAATTGTATCCCAAATACCCCTATCAAGAGATTCAATAAAGATTTTCATTCTAACCTTCCAGAAAGAATAATTCACACCAGCAAATAGAGGAGGCCTATTGATAGAGGCTCCTTCAGAAAAATTCATCTTTCCCTCAGCCATTTAAACCTTTCTTGGACCGAATTCTTGAGTAACTTACAAGAACCAACTCTGGTACCAATTGTAAGAATTAATGGTTGAGTTCAAGAGGGGGGGTGAATTGAACTTTTGAAATCTTTTTCGAAAAACACTTCTTTCTTTCGGAAGAATGGTTAATCTTTATCCGATCTTTTATTAGGCAGATTTGGTTTTAAACAAAGCGAGAATATAAGCAAGAATTGTAAAGAGATGAAAGCAGAAATTCAACACAAGAGTTTATACTGGTTCACTCTTTCCCAGAGCTACATCCAATTCGTGACAAATCTACCAAGTTCCACTAATTCCAAGTGAAAATACAAACCAGTAGATATACACCAATCTACCCCAAGAACTATCTTACAACACCACAAGATAGACTCTTGAATTAACCACCCAGTAACCAAACCCAGTTACTGTATCCAGTGCAGATTCAAACCCAATCTACACAATTAACCTTTGTACAAGTGTATGAAAAGAATAAACCTGGACTACAACTTTAACAATATAGAAGTTTAGAAGCAATTTCCCCAACTCAGAACTTTCTCTCTTGATGAACTTTTAACAATCTTGATCTAAACGCCTTATGATATGAAAAGTTTTATGAATGCAAAGAGAAAGGCACGGATATGAGAGATCTAAGATTTCTTTCAAATGTTTTCCAAATTCTGTATTCTCAAAAGAGAAATCAAAACTATATTTATAAAGTAAAAGAGAGAAACTGATAAATTCAATCGATTAAAATGATTTGGAGTAGCAGATGACCGATCAGAATGACTTTATGACCGATCAGAACCAGATATGATCGATCAGAATATTTTTCAATCGATTAAAATGACGTTTCAATCGATTGATTTCATTTAAAACTCATTCAATCGGTTAATTCGAGTTTTCAATGGATTGAAATAGTTTAGAAAAAATGGTAGCTCTCTGTTTCAACAGATTAAAATATATTTCAACAGATTGAAATCCTGTGATACCTTAGAATGAACAAATGATCTCTCTGTTTCAACAGATTAAAACTTATTTCAACATATTGAAATTCTGAGATACTTCAAAGTGAAAAATAACATCTCTCTGTTTCAACAGATTGAACTTGATTTCAACATATTAAAATTGCAAAACCTTTAATATGGAAAAATCATTAAGAACATTTTAACCTGTTGATTCTGCGATTCAATCAATTAACATTTTGACAACATATGAACATTTCCTATTTTAAGTGATTTTAACAGATTGAAACTTCTTTTTAACAGATTGAAAAACTCAGTTTGTTCTTTTAATGCTTAAAGGTTGGTTTTTCATTCAGTAAAATAAGTTCAATGAGATGCATCATTTTAAAGGCGCTTATCACAAGATCTATTGAACAATCAAGAGATTAAATTCTAAACCTATAACCTATTCACCTACACACCCACAAACTAAACTCTATAAACTCTATATGTCTTCAACAAATCCAACAAGTGCTTCAAGTGCTTCACTTCAAAGGATCGGGGAACATCCCCATGTGGCCAGAGGCATAGAAGTGCGTGATACCCCACACGAATAGAAGCGAAGAGCAGCATATGAGTGTTCTCCCTTGCTTTTGGTGACAGAATTCAACTGAAAGAAAGGTGTCGACAAGAAGTGTAGGCAGGGGACTCTTCGAGTGCACGTCCCAGGCGAAGAAGGCGTCCATGACGGATTGATCTATTGTGTCGAGGTGAAAGGGAAACAACATGGTCCCAAACACGATCAGAGCCAGAGTTTTGTTAAAAGCAAACCAATCTGCCTTATCAGCCAATGTAGACCCCAAATCTTTTCTGGTCGCAAAATAAAGAGCAGAAGACCTCTAATTCGAAGATGGGCAAGTCCTAAAAGGTCCTTAGGGTAGACTATTAGGCTCTATATTAGAGTAGGAAGACTTTCTGTATGGAAAAAAATAAGGAATCCCACCTGAAGGGTCGAGATCGTCATCTCGCCATTGGCAAAGTCGAGACCACCATCTCGTTTGGCGAGACCGCCTTCCCTTTTGGCGAGACCGCCTTCTTGCCACTTGCAAAATCGATACCGCCGTCCTGAATGGCGAGACGACGATCTCGACCTGACAGGTGTGAATCCCTATAAAAGGAGGGCGCTCCCCCCTTCTTTTGACACAGTTCTTCAACCTTTCCTTCTAGGATTTCTTAAAATTCTTCTCCTAGAGCCCCTCCGAAGCATTTCCAGAGTTTTCTGAGTGTTCTTAGAGAGTTTTTATAGCATCATAAGAGAGAAAAGTCGACGTTTTAGAGCGAAGGGCTACCAAAACGCGTCCTATTTTTAAGAAAATTAATCAAAGCTTGCTCTGGAGGTTTCTTCACTCTCTCCCTCTCTTTTATCGCTTTATCATTTATATGTGCATTAGCTGTTAGGGTCATGTAGTCATTATCTTTTAATTCCGCAAATAAAAGGGTAAAAGCGTCATTTTTAAATTTATTTATGAAATAACTGGCCCATCATAGGGAACCCGAAAGGGGCGTTGTGGGGGTGCTAATACCTTCCCCACACGTAACTAACTCCCTTACCTAACTCTGGTTATAATGGCCAAAGTTGGTTTTCTTAAAAACCAACGCCTTCCTTTTTTTTCCTTTTCCAATGTTTTCGGTAAAAACATCGGTGGTGACTCCATAAGAACCCTCTTCGAAAACCTTGCTTTTAGGTCCAGCCCGGTTATCGGACAACCTAAAAGCTCCCTTTCGAAAACCTCGCCCTTAGGTCCAACCCGATTATTGGACAACCTAAAGGCATTGTAACACCACCCATCCAAAATGCGAAAACGGAAGTCAGAACCATCGCGTCCCTTTGACCGCCTCTTTTGACGGCGGTGACGGTCAACGAGTCTTCTAACATTGCAACTTTCCAACCCTAGATATTCCCTTTTGCTATTAGGGAAGTCTGATGAGGTGGCAATTAGATGATGGCAACGACTTTGGTTGCAGGAATATATGCTTCGTGACGAATATGGACCCCGACTAACTTGGGCCATCTCAACATTATCTCATATTCCTCCAAAGTGGGTACCATATCAAATTCTGGAAATTTGAATCAATAAAGACTGGAGTTCCAAAAATGGACCAAAATCCTGATGAAAATAGGGTCGACACAGATCTTTAATAAGTCGAGAATTCGTCCATAGGATTTTTCAAAAGTCGGAGCGGACTTCAGGTGGCATCAATGCACACAACCGTTCTATCTTCTCCACATGATATCAGGGAATATCCACTTCCTTCAACTATCTACCAGCCCCCTCTTTTTTTCTAGAAACCAAAAATGCATGCCATGAATATGATGTTAATGCGGACATGCATGCAAGTGTTTATTTTTCCTAAACATTATCATGTTTTATTTTCTACATGATGCATGATAGTGTTTTTTTTTTTTTGTATTTTTCAAAAGAAAGATAAACTACCTATATGGATGTTCATGAGTTTTAATGCTTATGAACAAGATCCTATTTTTTTTGGTTTATTTGTTTTATTTGATTTTTATAACCTTTTATCTCTTCTATCAGACTGCGTGGCTACTTAGCTTACAAAGAACCTGAAACTAGGCTAGCTAAAAGACAGACTGTCCGAGATAAAAATGGTTAATTGCAAAAGAATGGTTTTAGCGGCCCTTATCTCTTTTATCGGACTACATGGCTACTTACTGAATCATTTAAAACAAAGATCTTGTTGATTTGATGAAGTCAAAATGAAGTCAAAGGCTACTCTATTGCAGTCAAAGGTCACTTAGATAAAAGGGTAGAGTGATTAGTGAGTCTGCATCTTTACTTAGGTATAATCATTCTTATCTCTCTGCTGCATGAGGTTTCTTCATTTAAAAGATTTTGTAAATGCCTCTAAAACGTGTTTAATCTATTAAAAACAAAGTATTTTGTTAAATGGTTTTTAAGTAACTGTTTTAACTTATATTATATGAGCCTTATCAGTTAAAATGTTCTTAACACTTTTGTAACAGGTTTTTAACTGATATGTTTTCGAAATAATCGATTGTTTTCATTAGAAGAGTTTTTGAAAACCTTCTGCCAGTATTTTAACTGATGTAGAATTGAAATAATCGATTAAAATGACACTACAAGAAAAAACACATTTAGCGACCAAAATTAGCAACCGAATTTTTTCGGTCACAATTAGCGACCAATTTAATTTTGGTCGCAATTAGCGACCGATTTAGCGACCGATTTAATTCGGTCGCAATTAACAACCGATTTAGCGACCGATTTCATTTGGTCGCAATTAGCAACCAATTTAGCGACCGATTTAGCGACTGAGTTAATTCGGTCGCAATTTAGCGACCGATTTAGCCACCGAAATATGATTTGGTTTCACTTTTTTATTTAGAGACCAAAATAGCGACCAATATTTTGCGTCGCAAAATTTCGGTCGCTAAATCGGTGGCTATTCCATACTAAAATAAAAAAATCATTTAGCGACTGATTTAGCGACCGAATTACAAATTGAAATAGTGACCGAATTGAAATTGGTCGCAAATGAGAAAATAGCGATCGAATTTAAATCGATTAGCTAATGAATATTATTTTTTTATTATATTTAAAATTATTTTTTTATAAATATACTTTAATTGTTTTCGTATATTTTTTACAATTTATTTTTTAAAAGTAATTTATTTTTTAAAAATAATTTAATTTTTAAAATATACTTTAAAAATAAACTTTGGTCTCAATATTAACAAAATGAAGATTAACTTTAATTTTAAATTACTAAAATAAAAATATTATTAAAAATAAATAAAATTAATTAAAAATTTAAATTGTAATAAATTAAGACTAGAGTGATATTAACTATTCAATACATTATTTAAGAAAAGTTTAATAACAAATATTCTTTAATTTATTTTTCAATTGAAAATGTCAATTGAAATTAAATTATATTTTAAAAATTTATATTAAAAAATTAAACACATCAAATTATCACATTTTTATTCCTAATTAACTTAATTAAAAAATTACAATTTTAATCAAATTATTATAATTTTATTTTATAATACTTTATTTTTAATCTAATTTTTAAATTTATTGCTTTATTATTATTAATTACTTAACCATGGTTGTTGTCATATAATTGATATACCAAAAAAAAATTATATCAATATACATTAGATAATAAATATATTATTTAATTAAATTATTAATAAAAATATATTTATTTTTAGTTAAAATATTTTTTAGTTTAAGTATACTAATTAATATTTTTCATTTTTAACGTAATAAATAACAAAGATTAAAAATAGACTGCTAGAAAAGTTAAAAATTTAAAATTAATATATTTTATAAATACTAAAAATAAACCATATTTAAATAAATTAAAAATATATTTAAATTTATATTCAATATACCTCCAATTTTGCTCAATAAATTTATAGATCACATTTAGAAACTTCATCACTTAAATAACTTCAAAATTATTAACTCTTTTTTCAAAGCCAAGTTTTTCTTGTCAGTCTTTTCAAAAAAATAGTTAATATAAATTAAGGGTGTACCTTTTTAAAATTTCAACTTTTTTATATATTGGATTTTTATTAAAAAATTTCTAAAATTGCATAAGAAAATAGAGATTTAATTATATTTTTAATAAATTTAAGATAATACTAGTTTTTATTTTTATTTTAAAATATTTATTTTAATTTTTTAAAACAGAGAAACTATAATTTTAGTTTTTAAATACTAAATTTAAAGAATTAAATTTATTATTATTTAATATTTTAATTTTAGTATTAAAAATTTAAATTATATTTTATTAAATTAAAATAATTACAATATATTTTTCTACTTTGAGAATTAAAAATATAATTAAACTAAAACTGAAAATATTAAATACATTTTTGAACTCTTTTTTATAATATTTTTATCATTATTATATTTTTGGATTAATTGTTGTTTTCCTAATTTTTTATAAAGTCAATTTTAATATTTAAAAGTATTTAACATTTTGAATTCTGAAACTTTTTCTCTATTAGCAAATTTAAAAACATAATATACTAAAAAAATATTGTACATAATTATTTCATCCAAATTTTTAATAATATGATAAGTCATCAAATTCATATATAAAACAAATTTAATGATGGATTAAAATAGAAAAACATTTATAAGAGACTATTTATTTTTATTTATGATGGATCAAAAGTGGAAATACATTTAAATTTATAATTTTATTTATGAAACACATTTAAATTTATAATTAACGAAAATAATGAAAATCTTAATATAATATGATACTTTTAGTAATGTATTTTTTTATAAATTTAAACTTACTTTTTTAGTTTAGTTTTTAAATTTTATGTATTATTATTGTTAATTGATATACTAGAATAAATTTATATAAAAATAGTCTTTATCTTCAAAATTCACTTCTTCAAATACTATTTTTATATTTTTCTACTGTTTCTTTATAGTTAAGAAGGTCAACATTTATGTACACACTTAAATATAATATAAAGTAAAGAGTATTTGTTTATTCTATTTTATTTCCAATCTATAATTTGAGTTTTTTTAAATATATTTTATATTTTTAAAATTAATAATTTTAATGTAGTTATCTAAGTTTTTTTATGTGATGATTTTAATTAATTGATATTATCAAACCATTTAATTTGATTTATTATAGTAAAAATCATAAAAATAAATGTTAAAATAATATTAATTATTTTAAATTATAAGAAAATAAATAATAAAAATAGAAAATAAAGTATTCTATAAAAGAAGACTAATTATTATAAAGATAAAATAGAATATGGGAGGAAATGAGGTTGATTTGATTAAGGTTGATTTGATTTATGGATTCGTCCGAATCACTTTTCTGAGATGTGGCAGCTTTCTGATGGATAAGTCTTTGAATTTCTTCTACGCTTGTGGCTCTGGCTATTTCTTCAAATAATTGCTTCTTTTCTTTTTCTAACAGTATGGTTGTACTCAGTGGTGTATTTGAAGTCTCTATTCCTCTTCTGGCTTGATGATTTCTTTGCCAGTTGTCTATTCGTGTCTTGCTGAGGATGTCTTGATTAAAATTCTTCCACCATTTGATTTGGAATTCTCTGGATAATGATTTAATATTTACATTTTCATATACCTGTTCTATGATGAAGTCCCATGCAACGATCCAGGTTATAGATTGTGTGGCTACGAAGGAAATAAGTCTAAATCCTTGATCAAAGTTTGTTTTTTCTCTAAAATATTCATAAATTTCATGCACTCTTGGAGGAAACATTGTGGGGAGAGGTCCAAAAATGAAAACCATCTCGATGAACCATCTTGGAAATTTTAGGGATATTTCTTTTCTAAACCATATAAACCATGAATGGGTTTTTGGCAAGATATATAAGGCATTGTACCATGCGTCTATATAATCAAAATAAGTATATGTTTGTGGTGAGAATTTTCTGGAAAAAGTCTTGGCTAAATATGGGGATTGATTCCAATCTTCTGGAGTTAAAATGTTTAATATTTTTAATTTGGAGAATTTGGTGAAAGTATTGGTAGAATCTGGATGATGAGTGATTTCTACTGAATCAGTATCTATTAAGATAAATTCATAAAATGTTTGGGTTTTTTCTGGATGGGTAGGAATATATTGGAATTTGGAAGGTAACATATATTTGGCTGTGGTTTGGGCATCTTGTTTAATCCATGATTTTTCTAATATGGTAATGGTTATGGTTTCTGGTTTATGTAGATAAGTGTCTTGGTCATAAGAGATTGGGGTTGATGGAGTAGTTTGTAATGAGGATGAAGTAGTTAATAGTCTGGAGGGTTGGGCCAAAAAGTCTTTTGGGCCGACAAGAGTATTACAGTATTGGAGCGGAGTAAACCTGTTAGTTGTTTTTGGCGGTGTTGGTGGAGGTGGTGTCTTTAACACTTCTGCTAAGGTTGCCTTAGCTTTCTCTTGGCGAGTGATATATGATGTAGTTGGTTCCAGTGGGGAACCATATTGATCTTTTGATTTTGGCTTTTCACTCATCTTTAATATCCTGTAAAAATTCTCGTGTTAAGAAATCTGGTAAAATATTATCTTTTCCTTTAATATGCTCAATTTCAAAATCAAAACAGGACAGTAAAGCTTGCCATCTGGCGAAAATATGTTTTGAAATAAGATTTTGGACATCTTTAGTTAAAACGCTTGGAGCTGATTTACAATCAGTTCTTATTAAAAAATTTTTATTAAATAAATCATCTTGAAATTTTTGCAAACATAAAACAATTGCTAAAATTTCTTTTTTAACTGTTGAATATTTTTGTTGACTTTGGTGCCAGATACCAGAATGATATCTAACAATTTGTTCTTTTGAGGAATTTTGAATTTTTTGCTTTAAAATCCCCCCATAACCTAATTCTGAGGCATCGGTTTCTACTATAAGGAAGGCCTGAGGGTCTGGTATTCCTAGGCATGGCAATTTTTTGACTAGAGATTTTATTTTAATAATTGTTTGGGTCATTTCTTCTGTCCATGGAGGTGGATTTTTTCTAAGTCTTTTATATAGTGGGGTGCATATGATTCTAATATTTGGAATAAATTCTGCTATGTAATTAACACATCCTAAGAATCTTTGTAGTTGATTTTTATCTTTTATTTCGTTAGGAAATCTTGAGGTAAATTCTAAAGATCTTTGAATAGGGGTTATAGTATTCTGATATATGTCGTATCCTAAAAATCTAATTCTTATTTGAAATAATTTCATTTTCTTTGCAGATACAACTAATCCATTTTCTTTCATAATTTTTATAAATATTTCCAAATGATTAATATGTTCTGAAATATTTTTGGAAAATATTAATACATCATCTAAATATACTATAGAAAATTTTGTATATGGATTAAAAATGTCATTCATAATATTTTGGAATTCGCTTGGGGCATTTTTTAATCCAAAGGGCATTACATTCCACTCATAATGTCCAAAGGGTACAACAAAGGCAGTTTTATATTTATCTTTTTCTTCTACTCCTATTTGGTAATATCCTGATTTTAAATCGAATTTGGAAAATATTAAGGCATTATGTATTCTTTTAATTAGATCAGTTTTATTTGGCAATGGGTATCTAATCCATTTTAATACTTTATTTAATGGTTTATAATTTATGACTAATCTTGGTGTTCCTCTTTCTATTTCTGATGCCTTCATTACATAAAATCCCGAACAACTCCAAGGGGATTTTGATGGCCTGATTAATTTTTTATCTAAATATTCTTGGATCTCTTTCTTACAATATTCTAAATACTCTTGGTTCATTTGTATTGGTCTGGACTTTGTTGGTATTTGTTTTTCATCAAATTTATCTATATATGGTAATGATACTCGAATATTTCTTTCTATGCCAAAAGGCAGTTGGGTTTGTTTCACAAATTTCTTTTTCTATTTTTTCTTCGTAATCTTTTATTATTTTTTGTATTTTAGGATTATTTATTTGGTCTTCTATTTTTTTAAATTTTATTTCTTTGTTAAGTAAATTTATTTGTTTTTTCTTATTATCTATTTTAGTTATAGAGGAGTCTTTTAAAAGATTTAGTTCTCTAGATCTTGGTGGTTTTAAGAATTCAAAACAGATTTCTTTTCCTAAGGTAGTAGTTACTAATCCTATTTCGTTACTTGGAATGGGTATAGCAGAGTTAAGAAAGGTGTTCCTAATATCATCTGGGTATTCATATTTTTTATTAATACAAATGAGGTATGATAACATATTTTATTTTTGCATATTTTTGCATTAGATAATTTATATTGTATGTTCATTTTTGAGCCATTTGCACTAGTAACTTTTTCTAAAGTTTTTTCGTAATATTGTGTGGGGATTAATCCTTCTTGTATACAGTTAACATCTGCTCCAGAGTCTATTAAGGCTATTATTCTAAATGTTTCTTCTTTAATTATTAAATTTATTTCTGTATGCCATTTATGGGTAGTTATCAGACTTAATAGATGTATATAACTATCGTCTAATACAGGTTCTTGTTCTTCTTCATTTTTACTATTACTACTTTGACCTTTTATTATATTTTTTCCTTCTAGTTCTAATAATCTATACTCTAATGACAAGTCATTTTCTTTTAGTATTTTAACTTCTTGTTTAAGATTTTTAATTTCATTTTGCAAGTCTTTTATAGTTACTTGTTGACTAGGGTTTCTAAACCTATTATAAATTTCTTTTATATTTATGGGCTCTATTTCGTTTTTTATTTTTTCTGTTTTTGTAATTAAATTGTTTAATTGAGTTAAAAATTCTGTTTTTAATGGCGAGTCTTCCATTTTTCCTATTATATCTATTAGTATAGAAGTTTGGTCTCCTGTTAGCATATTTATAGTTCTACAATTCTTACAATTACAAAGTTCTGGGCCTAAACAATATTCATTATCACTTTCTTCTTTTGAGCTATCAGTTTCTAATTGTTCTAATTCTAATTCACTACTAATTTCTTCTTCAGATTCTATGGAATTTTCAGATTCTTCTGGTTCAGAATTAATTAATATATTTAATAGGCTTTCTTTTAATTTTTCATCTTGTATTTGGTTTATTTTTTGAACTACTTTACAATTATTGGCAAAATGTCCTAATTTACCACATTTCCAGCATGCAATATCTTTTTTCTTTTGTTTTTTATGTAACGGTCTTCTTTTAGGGTTTTGTTCTATTATTTGGTTTTTGTTATAGGGCTTATAGGGCTTTTTATATGATTTCTTATATGGGGTTTTATTATTGGGCTTTACGGCCTTTTTAATAGCTTTTTTGGTTTTTGCACTAGGAGCTCTAATGGGTTTCATCCCGTATTGTTGGCAAAAAGATCCTATCTCTTTTTTATTAACCATGCTATCTTTTCTAATTTTATTTTGTAATTTATAATCAGTACATATTTGTAATCCAGTTTCTACTACTATGTTATGTATTTGGCCATATGTTAATGTATTGTAAGGTATTGGGTTTCCATAATGTTTTTCTATATTTATTTTTACTTTTTCAACAAATAATTTTGGTAATCCTGCTAAGAATCTCTCTTTCCAAAAACCAACAAATCCATCCGGTCTTAAAGTTACTTTGGATAGGAAATTATCTTTATACCATCTCGTAATCAGTCATTGTTGGGCAATATAGGTTAGCTAGTTGATTGGTCTGCTCTATCTTTATATACATTAGGATCTCCTACAAAATTATTGATTATGGTATAAATTAAAGTGGATACTGCGTTTTCTTGGTTTCCTTCTAGTTTTACACTATTTATTATCATTTGTTTTTCTTCATTAGAACAAAGATTGTCCCACCAACCTTTCAGTTGGCAAGTAAATCCTTGTATTATAATTATGGCTACTGATTTATCACTACTTCCTTTAGTCTTATAGGCGATTCACAGCCATAGTCATTTGGCATGTTAAATCTAATATGGCTTGTTCACTAAGTCCATCTAAATTCCATTCTACTATTGAATCTCCGAATATGAATTTTGTATATATTCACTTCTTTCTTCAAATTGTATATCGACACTGTGGGTCTAGGATAATAGTTTCTAAGTTTTGGATATGATCTAAGTTTTTCTATTGATAATGTGTTTATCATGGTTTTTTCTAAGTTTAGTTTTTCAAACATTCTCTTTAATTCGTCTATTTTTAATCCAGTATTATCTCCTAGTTTAATATCATTTAATTCTTCTTGAGGTATTTCTAATACTTTATATATTGGACTTCTAGGGTTTTTAGAACTACTTGGAATATTAGTTTTTTCTAATTCATTTTTATTTTCTATTCTATCTAATTGTTTTGACATTACTTCTAACATAGTATTAGAATAATTTAATTGGGAATTTATTTTTTTAATATCTCTTTTTTCTATAGGCTTATCATCTATAATTGTATCTTTGTATGGATCGGCTTCTACATCTAAATCTTTTGAAGGATTTATTATTATTCCTTGTTGTGGTGGATATTCTGACTCTATTATTTCATTTTTTAATGTTTTCCAACTAGTAGTTGTCTTAATTATTGGATTTAATTCTTTACCGTTAAATGGGTATTCTAATTTTTTTTATTTTACTATATTGTGAGAACCAATCAAAAAAATAAAGATTTATCTCATTTTGTTCCATATAATTATAAAATTCTTTTCTAAATTTTATAGTTTCTTCTTTACTATAAGTTTTGAAATACCAATCTCTTTTATCTTTATTATAGTTAGCTTCGAAATCTTTTCTAATCCAATTTTTATCTATTTCAAAAGGTTCTACTTTGTTTAAGGTATTTAAAATTTGTGAGGCTGTTGGAGAATATTGAGGTGATTCTGATTTCTTAGATTCTTCATATACTGGTCTTGTAACTATAGGGGTTACATTATGTATTCCTTTTAAATCTAGATTTAATGTTGATCCATCTATCGAGTGTCTTGAGGATTGTCCTTTGCTAATTAATTGTGGTTCTTTTATTGTTAAAGAAGATGACCTATTCATTCTTAATCTAATATTTGGACCTTCTTGTATTATTTCTCTAATTTGAGTGTTATATATTTTTGGTTCTTCTATAATATTTTCTAATTTCCATTCAAAGACTTATCCATCGAAAACTGCCACATCTCGGAAAAGTGATTCGGACGAATCCATAAATCAAATCAACCCTTTTGACATGTTTGACTAGAAGACAAATGCAAAATCTCCAAAAATCTTATCTCCAAAGAAAAGTCAAGAAAAGATAATTCATAAAGAAAAAGTTTTCCAAGATACTCATCCAAAACAGTAAAAGTTGTCTGCCAATATCTTTTGTAATAATTTAGAATAAGGTTAGTATTGTAAATTTAAGAAAATGTAGAAGCTTCGTTTGTAACTATAAATAAAGACTCTTGCCATTTGAATCGGCAGAGGCTTTGAGTGTAATGTTTTCTAAATCTTAATAAAATCGTTGAAGCTTTCAAGTATTCTTGTCTTCCTTCTTCATGAGTTTTGTAAGTTGTCTTGACTTTATTTTCCATATTTTTGCTTCCCTAATATAAGAAATTATCTAACCTAGGCTAAGCTGATTTGATTTCTTATATATATATATATATATATATATATATATATATATATAAAGATATAAATATATATAAAGATATAAATATATAAATATATAAATATATAAATATATATATATATATATATATATATATATATAAATATATAAATATATAAATATATAAATATATAAATATATAAATATATAAATGTATAAATATATAAATATATAAATATATAAATATATAAATATATAAATATGTAAATATATAAATATGTAAATACATAAATATATAAATATGTAAATATATAAATATATAAATATATAATATGTAAATATATAAATATATCAATATATCAATATTTAAATATATATTAAAATATATAAATATATTTGTATATATAGATTTTATAAATATATAAAGATATAAATATATATATATATATATATATATATATAAAGATATAAATATATATAAAGATATAAAGATATAAATATATAAATATATAAATATATAAATTTATAAATATATAAATATATAAATATATAAATATATAAATATATAAATATATAAATATATAAATATATCAATATATCAATATATATAAATATATAAATATATAAATATATAAATATATCAATATATCAATATATCAATATATAAATATATAAATATATAAATATATCAATATATAAATATATAAATATATAAATATATAAATATATAAATATATAAATATATAAATATATAAATATATAAATATATAAATATATAAATATATAAATATATAAATATATAAATATATAAATATATAAATATATAAATATGTAAATATATAAATATATAAATATATAAATATATAAATATATAAATATATAAATATATAAATATATAAATATATAAATATATAAATATGTAAAGATATAAATATATATCTTTAATATTTTGTACAATAAAATATAATTTATATATATTTTTAAATTTTTTTCTAATATTTATTTTTAAAAATATAATATTATTTTAAAATTTAATATTTAAATTTTTAATTTTTTCTTAAATATATAAATGTATAAAGATATAAATAAATATATAAATATATAAATATATAAATATATCAATATATAAATATATCAATATATAAATATATAAATATATAAATATATATAAATATATGAATATATAAATATATGAATATATAAATATATGAATATATAAATATATGAATATATAAATATATGAATATATAAATATATAAATATATAAATATATAAATATATAAATAGTGCTCTGGATTATTATTCATATTTGGTTTTCTTGTGGGGGAATAGTATCCATATAAAATGAATAACCAAAACCAAAACAATGAATTTGTCCAGATAGATGGGGCACTCCCTGGTTTAGGATTCATAGTAAAACCATTACGACCCCCAGGTATGAGTCCTAGTTTTAGCCCAAACCCAGCAATAAAATTAACCAAGCAAATAAAGAAACTTAAAAGAAAATTAGCAAAATGCATAGAACAAAGAGAAAGATTAATAAGAGAAAACCCAGCAAATTATGCTTGTGGTATAACTTGGTACAAGAGTAATATTAAGTATTTAGAAGGAAAACACATTAGTCACTTTGTTGCCTATTTTAAACTATTAGTTGTTTAGATTTGTATCTTAATCCTAAATCCTTGAGTTTATAGGGTCTTTGGGACTCTTAACTCTTCAAAAGAATCCGTGTAGCACTGAGAGGTGCTTATACGTTGGTCAGCCCTTAGGTCTGGTGGTCCCGGCAGTAAAACCCAGGAGGGGTAGTGAGACCGTTGGTCAGCCAGATAGGCCGTAAGGCAAAGAGGTGGTCCCGTAGCATGGAGACTCGAGAAAGAGTTAGAATGCCCAATATCCTTAGAACTTTAAGTGATTTAAGATTAAGAAACAAAGATAAACAAATAGTAGTGAAAACACCGCAACAAGAGGCTTCAACATCTTCATCTTCCTCAGATAATAAAGAAAAAGAATCACAAATAGCAAAAATAGAAAACTCTTTACATAACTGGTCAATACTCATAGTAAAAAAATGTGAAGTATATAAACAACATAAAATTTGGTCAACAAATCTAGATGAAATACATATAGTCGAATATAGTTACCCAGGAACTAAGAATAATAAGATTATAAATATTTTAGAACAATCAATTCTAGATCAACACATAAAAGATGGATGTAATTTTATTCACCTAGGATTAATTCAAGTAGCAGCAAAACCTAATTATAGAATAGGAATAAATAGTCCAATATTAATGTTATTAAGAGATATAAGACTTAAAAAATTTAATGATTCCATAATCGCTATTTTAGAAAGTAATTTACATGGTGGCCCTGCCTTTTTTAACTGTTATCCAAATTTTTCAATGAACATTAAAAATGATAAAACTAGTAATGCAATAAAATTATATGTACAAATTCCTGAGGAAATTGTAGATGAAGAATCAGGTCCAATACAAATAATTTATAGAGTTTATTATAAAGTAACTAGAATAGATTATAATTATAAAGCTTTAAGATCCTCGCCAAAAGATGAAATCATATTAGTAGAAGCTAATCTTAGAAAATCATCAGTACAAATCCCTAAAAAATTAAGTCATGAAGAAGTAATAAGTAAAATTCCGGATGAATGGAAACTAGAAGATATTATAGAAGAACCAAAAATATATAATACTCAAATTAGAGAAATAATCCAAGAGGGAACTGATATTAGATTAAGAATTAATAGATCATTATCATTTAAAAATAGAGAACCTCAAATGATACATAAAGGTCAATCGTCAAGACATTCTGTTGATGGCTCGACAATAAATTTAGATTTAAAAGGATTAAATAATATTACACCTAGAGTAACTAAACCCATATACGAAGAGTCTAGAAGAACAGAATCTCCTCAATACTCTCCAACTCGCTTCACAAATTCTAAATACAAGTACATAGAGAAGCATCCTTTAACATAGATAAAAATTGGATTAGACAAGATTTTGAAGCAGAATATAATAAACGAGAATAGAGAATGGTATTTTAAAACATTTACTAAGCAACAAACAGAAGAATATAGGAAAAAGTTCTATGATTATTTAGAAGAAAATGAAATAAATTTATATTTTTTTGATTGGTTGTTTAATTATAGTAAAGAGAAAATTTTATATCCTTTAGAAAAGATAACTAATACATGGAAAACTATTAATAATGAAATAATAACATCAGAGTATCCTCCACAACAGGGAATTATCATAAAACCTACAAAAGATTTAGAGATAGAAGCAAGGCCTTATAAAGATGTTAAAAATGAAGAAAAACCAAGTACAAATAAAAGATATAAAAAAAATTACATTCTCAATTAAATTACTCTAACATCGTATTAGAGGTAATGACAAAACAATTAACTAGAATAGAAAATAAATCTTATAAAGATATACCTAGTAGTTCTAAAGAACCAGTAAAACCAATATATAAATTATTTAATGTACTACAAAAAGAATTAGATTCATTAAGATTAAAAAGTAACACTGATATACAGATAGAAGAATTAAAAAAGAAAATAGAACAAATAGGAAATACCTCTATAAATACAATAGAAATAAATAAAATGAAGACATATCCAAAACTTAGGAATTATTATTCTAGACCCACTTTCGCAGATGTACAATTTGAAGAAAGGGGGGAACTAGTACAAAACTCTTTTTCGGGAAATGATATAACTGAGTGGAACCTAGATGGATTAAGTGAACAAGCCATATTAGATTTAACTTGCCAAATGACCATGGCAGCCACTGCCCATAAATCTAAAGGTTGTAGTGATAAATCAGCAGCTATAGCTATAATTCAAGGATTCACTGGTCAATTGAAAGGCTAGTGGGATAATTTCTGCACAGAACAAGATAAATTATCAATTCTAAATAGTATAAAAACAGATACTAATCAAGAAGATGCTGTAGCAACATTAATATATTCAATTATACAAAATTTTGTAGGAGATCCCAATATTTTTAAAGAAAGATCAGCTAACCAATTAGCCAATCTATATTGTCCAACCATGTCAGATTATAGATGGTATAAAGATAATTTCTTATCAAAAATAACTTTAAGAGAAGATGGATTCACAGGATTTTGGAAAGAGAGATTTTTAGCAGGATACCCAAATTATTTTCAAAAAAAGTAAAATTAAATTTAGAAAATCATTATGGTAAACCATTAGCATATGATACTCTAACCTATGGACAAATACACAATATAATTGTAGAAACAGGTGTACAAGTTTGTATAGACTTTAAATTACAAAATAAACTTAGAAAAGAAAGTATGATTAATAAAAGAGAAATAGGAAATTTTTGTTATCAATATGGTATGGAACCTATAAGAGCCCCTAGTGCTAGGAAAAAGAAAGTAATTAAACGACAAGAAAAAACATATAAAAAACCTTATAAGAAACCTTATAAAAAATTTCAAGAAACTGAGAATAAGAATATAGAAAATAAAACCAAATGGACAAGAAAACCCAAATATAATAATCCTAATAAGAAAAAGAATATTTGTTGGAAATGCGGAAAACCTAGTCATTATGCTAATAATTGTAAAATAATAAAAAAGATAAACCAAATAGAAGATGAAAAATTAAAAGAAAATATATTAAATATTCTAATTAATTCAGAAGAGGAAGAATCTAGTAGTTCTATAGAAAATGAAGATAGTGAATTAGAACTAGAACAAGATAGAACAAGAATCTTCTAGTGAAGATGAACAAAATTCTGAAAATAATTGTTTAGGTCCAGAATTATGTAACTGTTCGGATTGTAAAAACATAAATATGTTAACAAAAGATCAAACATCCACTTTAATTTCTATAATAGATAAATTAGAAGAATCCCCTTTAAAAACTGAATTCTTACAATAACTAAGTAGTTTAATAACTCGTAGTGAAGAAGTTCAGAAAAATATAACTCCGATAAGCATGAAAGAAATTTATAATAGATTTAAGAGTCCAAGTCAACAAATAACCATAAAAGATTTACAAGATGAGATTAAAAACCCTCACACAAGAAATACAATTATTAAAAGAAAATGATATAGCTCTAGAATATAGATTATTAGAATTAGAAGGAAAAGATATTATAAAAAATCAAGAACATAATGGAGAAAGCTCTAGTAAAAATATAAAAGATGAAAGTTATATTAGTTTATTAAATTTAATGACTACACATAAATGGCATGTACAAGTCACGTTAATAATAAAAGAAGAAAAATTTAAAACTATAGCTTTAATAGATTCAGGAGTAGATGTAAATTGTATTCAAGAAGGACTGATTCCCACAAAATATTATGAAAAAACTTTAGAAAAAGTAACAAGTGCAAATGGATCAAAAATTCATATTCAATATAAATTATCAAATGTAAAAATATGTAAGAATAAAGTTTGTTATAATACCTCTTTTGTATTAATAAAAAAATATGAATACACCAAGTAATATTAGGAACTCCGTTTTTAACATTACTATATCCTTTTCAGTAACTCGAATTAGGTTTAAAAACTAGTATTTTAGATAAAGAAATTTGTTTCGAATTTATAAAACCTCCAAAGATTAGAGAATTAAATTTATTAAAAGAATCTTCTATAAGTCAAGTAGAAATAAAGAAAAAACAAATAAATATGTTAAATAAAGAAATAAAATTTAAAAGGATAGAAGAACAATTAAATAGTCAAAATATTAAGAAAATTATAAAAGCATATGAAGAAAAAATAGAAAAAGAAATATGTGAATTAAACCCTACTGCTTTTTGGCATAGGAAGAAATATACAATAGAATTACCATACATAAATAATTTTGATGAAAAACAAATACCAACAAAAGCTAAACCAATACAAATGAATAATGAATATTTAGAATATTGTAAAAAATAAATACAAGAATATTTAGAAAAAGGATTAATAAGACCGTCAAAATCACCTTGGAGTTGTACAGGGTTTTATGTAATGAAAGCCTCTAAGATAGAAAGAGGAGCACCTAGATTAGTTATTAATTATAAACCTTTAAATAAAGTGTTAAAATGGATACGATATCCATTACCAAACAAAAATGATATAATTAAAAGAGTGCATGATGCAACAATATTTTCTAAATTTGATTTAAAATCAGGATATTATCAAATATCAGTAAAAGAAGAAGATAAATATAAAACTGTTTTTGTAGTACCCTTTGGACATTACGAATGGAACGTAATGCCTCAAGGATTAAAAAATGCTCCAAGTGAATTTCAAAACATTATGAATGATATTCTTATTCCATATATAAAATTCTCAATTGTATATTTAGATGATATATTAATATTTTCAAAAAATATAACAGAACATATTAATCATTTAGATATATTTATAAAAATAATGAAAGAAAACAGTTTAGTAGTATCAGCCAAGAAAATAA
The DNA here is from genome assembly GCA_963425845.1 of Sphenostylis stenocarpa. Lineage (NCBI taxonomy): Eukaryota > Viridiplantae > Streptophyta > Magnoliopsida > Fabales > Fabaceae > Sphenostylis > Sphenostylis stenocarpa. The sequence continues at coordinate 23,212,633 of OY731403.1, forward strand.
AAATATTTCAAACAAAAATAAGATTTTTAGGATATGAAATTTATCAAAACACTATAATACCTATATAGAGATCTCTAGAATTTGCAGAAAAATTTCCAAATAAAATAAAAGATATTATTCCCAATATTAGAATAATATGCTTTCCATTATTCAAAAGACTTAGAAAACATCTCGCCTTCATGGGATGAAAATATGACCCAAACCATAATAAAAGTAAAAGAATTAGTTAAAAGATTCCCTTGTTTAGGAATACCTGATCCACAAGCCTTTTTAATAATAGAAACTGATGCATCTGATTTAGGCTGAGGGGTATTAAAACAAAAGCTTTCAGAATCTTCTAAAAAACAAATAGTTAGATATCATTCGGGTATCTGGCACCCTTCTCAACAAAAGTATTCTATAGTTAAAAAAGAAATTCTTTCAATAGTATTATGTGTTCAAAAATTTCAAGATGACGTTTTTAATAAAAAGTTTTTAATAAGAACTGATTGTAAAGCAACACCAAGTGTTTTAATGAAAGATGTTCAAAACCTGGTTTCAAAACATATTTTTGCTAGATGGCAATCATTATTATCATGTTTTGATTTTGAAATTGAACATATAAAAGGAAAAAATAATTTTTTACCAGATTTCTTGACAAGAGAGTTTTTATAGGCTTCAACATGAGCACGAAGCCAGTCAACAAGGATCAATATGGTCCCCCACTGGGATCACAAAAAGGGAAAGAACAATATAATTCCCCATTGGAATTACAAGAAGGTATCACCTCTAAAACCTATTATAATCCCCCACTGGGATTACAAAAAGAAGTTTCTACAATATCATTAAGACCTCAAACATCTCGTGACCCATCCTAAAATCCAGTCCACTTTGGCAGAAATTCTAAAAACACCTCCACAAATATCCAATACTTCTAGAAACCCTTTGATTAAAAATAGATTCACCCCTCTTCAATACTCAAATATCCCGATAGGACCAAAAGATTTTGTTAACAAGACCATTCAAGAATCCTTCCCAGAAGAATATTTAAAAAAGCTTGAAACATCTCCCATTATTATCCTAGAAAAATCTTGGATTTATGACAATGTCAGAACAATAATCAATCATCTCTTCCCAAAAGACTTTCATTATCCTCCAATAAACCCAGAAAAAACCAGAACCTTTTATGAGTTTATTTTAGTAGACACAGACTCTGCAGAAATTTATCATACTAGAGACAGCCAAAATAACATTCTATTTTCAAAATTAAAAATTTTAAGAGTCTTATCTCCAGAAGAATGGAACCAACCTATCCATGATACTAATAACTTTTCTAGAACTTTTAGACCCCAGTCGTATAATTATTATGATTACATAGAAGCATGGACCAAAGCTCTGTTAGTATATCCAGGAACTCATTCTTGGTTTATCTGGTTTAAAAGAGGAATATCTCTAAAATTCCCTTTTAAGAGTCTTATCTCTAGAAGAATGGAACCAACCTATCCATGATACTAATAACTTTTCTAGAACTTTTAGACCCCAGTTGTATAATTATTATGATTACATAGAAGCATGGACCAAAGCTCTGTTAGTATATCCAGGAACTCATTCTTGGTTTATCTGGTTTAAAAGATTAGAGAATTAAATCTATTAAAAGAATCTTCTATAAGTCAAGTAGAAATAAAGAAAAAACAAATAAATATGTTAAATAAAGAAATAAAATTTAAAAGGATAGAAGAACAATTAAATAGTCAAAATATTAAGAAAATTATAAAAGCATATGAAGAAAAAATAGAAAAAGAAATATGTGAATTAAACCCTACTCGCTTTTTGGCATAAGAAGAAATATACAATAGAATTACCATACATAAATAATTTTGATGAAAAACAAATACCAACAAAAGCTAGACCAATACAAATGAATAATGAATAGTTAGAATATTATAAAAAAGAAATACAAGAATATTTAGAAAAAGGATTAATAAGACCAGTCAAAATCACCATGGAGTTGTACAGGGTTTTATGTAATGAAAGCCTCCGAGACGTAAAGAGGAGCACCTAGATTAGTTATTAATTATAAACCTTTAAATAAAGTGTTAAAATGGATACGATATCCATTACCAAACAAAAATGATATAATTAAAAGAGTGCATGATGCAACAATATTTTCTAAATTTGATTTAAAATCAGGATATTATCAAATATCGAGTAAAAGAAGAAGATAAATATAAAATCGCTTTTGTAGTACCCTTTGGACATTACGAATGGAACCTAATGCCGCAAGGATTAAAAAATGCTCCAAATAAATTTCAAAACATTATGAATGATATTCTTATTCCATATATAAAATTCTCAATTGTATATTTAGATGATATATTAATATTTTCAAATAATATAACAAAACATTTTAATCATTTAGATATATTTAAAAAAATAATGAAAGAAAACAGTTTAGTAGTATCAACCAAGAAAATAAAAATATTTCAAACAAAAATAAGATTTTTAGGATATGAAATTTATCAAAACACTATAATACCTATATAGAGATCTCTAGAATTTGCAGAAAAATTTCCAAATAAAATAAAAGATAAAAAACAGATTACAAAGATTTTTAGGATGTGTAAATTATATAGCAGATTTTATTCCTAATATTAGAATAATATGCTTTCCATTATTCAAAAATATAAAAATATAAATATATAAAAATATAAATATATAAATATATAAATATATAAATATATAAATATATAAATATATAAATATATAAATATATAAATATATAAATATATAAATATATAAATATATAAATATATAAATATATAAATATATAAATATATAAATATATAAATATATAAATATATAAATATATAAATATATAAATATATAAATATATAAATATATAAATATATAAATATATAAATATATAAATATATAAATATATAAATATATAAATATATAAATATATAAATATATAAATATATAAATATATAAATATATAAATATATAAATATATAAATATATAAATATATAAATATATAAATATATAAATATATAAATATATAAATATATAAATATATAAATATATAATATATGTAAAGATATAAATATATATCTTTAATATTTTGTACATGTAAATATAATTTATATATATTTTTAAACTTTTTTCTAATATTTATTTTTAAAAATATAATATTACTTTAAAATTTAATATTTAAATTTTTAATTTTTTCTTAAATATATAAATGTATAAAGATATAAATAAATAAATAAATATATAAATATATAAATATATTAATATATTAATATATAAATATATCAATATATCAATATATAAATATATAAATATATAAACATATCAATATATCAATATATAAATATATCAATATATAAATATATCAATATATAAATATATATAAATATATAAATATATAAATATATAAATATATAAATATATAAATATATCAATATATAAATATATCAATATATAAATATATATAAATATATAAATATATAAATATATAAATATATCAATATATAAATATATAAATATATAAATATATAAATATATAAATATATAAATATATAAATATATAAATATATAAATATATAAATATATAAATATATAAATATATAAATATATAAATATATAAATATATAAATATATAAATATATAAATATATAAATATATAAATATATAAATATATATTAAAATATGTAAATATATTTGTATTTACAGATTTTATATGTATATATATTTATACATATATATATATATATTTATTCGTATATAAATATAATTTATTTGTAAGTTATTATTGAAAAATCCTAGTAGCTTAGTGGTTGGAGTTTCAGGTTTCTTCACTCTCTCCCTCTCTTTATTGCCTTTATTTTTATTATTAAATTGCATAATAGATATTAGGGTCATGTAGTCGTTATTTTAATTCCATAAATAAAAGGGTAAAAGCGTCTTTTCAAAACTTTATTTATAAAATAGCCGGCTTATCATAGGGCACCGAAAGGGCGTCGTAAGGGAACTAACACTTCCCTTACACGTAACTAACTCCCTTACCTAACTTTGGTTTTAACGACCAAAGTTGGTTTTCGAAAACCAACGCCTTTTTACCCCTTTTTCGATGTTTCTGGTAAAAACATCGGTGACGACTCCATAAGAACCCCTTCAAATTAGTTCTTGGGTTAGCTTGGTTATCGGACAATCCAAGAACACCCTTTCGAAAAACTCGCCTCTAGGTTCAGCCCGGTTATCGGACAACCTAAAGGCATTGTAACATCACCCATAAAAACGCGAAAATTGGAAAGTCGGAACCATCACGTCGCTCCAACTGCCTCTTTTTTACGGCGGTGACAGGGATTTGTTGATTTAGATGGTGCCTCTAAATAGGCGGATGCTTCATCGGAAGTGAAGGCTTTTGGCTTGTATTGTTTTTCCTCGGAGTAGGCCGATATTCCCTTCAGAGATGTTGGCTCTTTGCTTGCCAGGTTTTGCCTATGCGTAGGCGAGCGACTTGCTGAGGATAAGTCTTTGAAGATTTCCTTTGTGGTAGGCTCACTGGGAATAAGTTCCTCTTTTTGGCGATCCGTTGAGGTATTTGTGCTTCCCTGGGGATCTAATTTTGGTAGCCCTCTGGGGGGAAATGGAGTCTTGCCTCCTTGATTATGTTGGTGAAAGGCTTTTACAAAGCCTTTATTCTCCCTTGGTGGATGTGGTGGAGAATGAGTTGAGTATGCTTGATGACTCGTCGTGGTGATGATGTTGAGTCGTGCGAAGATGTTTTTGTTTGCCTCTGGAGTAGGCAATGATCCGCTTAGGGATAGAGCCTTTTTGTCGCATTCGTTTTGGTTTGAAAGTTTTCTTCTCTTTTTTTGGTGAAAGGATGGTAGTTTGAGTGTTTTTTGTTTCGGAAACTCTTGGTTAATTTCGCCTTTTTCCGCAGTTTATTCTTTTTTTTTCGCGATTTGAAATTTGGCTTTTTCGGAATGATGCCTGTGCCTTTTTATTTTCTAGTTTCTTTTATGCACGTGGGTTTTTGCTAAAACAGAGGAAAGACAAAAGGGTAAAAGGAAACTTCCATTTATTAAATTTTGGATTTTCAAGGTACATTTATTTTGAAAAATAAAAAAGAAACACATCAACTCAGCTTTCTAGACCTGAACTAGATGTTGTGGAGTGTGTTGGCGAGGGGTATCATCGGAGCATGTGTTGCTGGAACTCCTCCTGCCTTTGTATCATGTCGCACAGGTCCTGGGCAAATTTGTCTACTGTTTGACTAAGGTCGTCCAACCTATGGTACACTCCCTCATGCCTCTAATCATACTCGTTTTGTCTCAGTGTCACATGTTGACTATCAATATGTGCCCGCATGTCATGTAAGTGCTGATGGACACTGGTAATGTCATCCTCGTATTGCTGCTGCTACTGCTGGAATTAAGGGGGCATGGGAATGTCCTGTGACTCTAACACGTCCATCTCATGGATATCTAGCATCATAGCGAGGTAAGGATGCAGGACGAACCCGGTCCCTTATCGGGTGAGCATACCCATATGGGAGAGCATTGTTCCGTCTATAGATTCTGGTCGGAGTGCGGCGGGTATATCCTCCCCATCAGTGCATCTCCAGTATTCAGCCAGAGGGGTGCTATCATGATAGTCCTGGCCGAGCCCCGAGCCCCAAAATCCTTCAATTCCTTCAAGAAGAAATAACCAAGATTGCATCAGAAGCCTCGATGAATGCAGTAGATAACAAAAAGGTCAACTTGAGTAACCTTGCCTTGGCATTCCTTCCTGGCGTGAATGGTACCTGCTAGCAGCTTATGATAAACCCGGAGTGCGGGGAGGAAAGCAGATCCCTTCGGATTGGTAGGAACATGTTGGGAGCTGGTGATCTCCTCCCACATTTGACTGGTGGTGAGGGTAGTTGGCCTTTCACAATATGCCTCTCTGTATTCTGTAGTCTGGATGTCAGCGGGTTGGTGGAATCCCATAAGGACATTGAATTCGTCCAATACGTTAGACTAGTGTAGACCCCTAATTTTGCCTGGTCTCTCAATAAAGGCTAAAGAGACTTCTTACAACAAGATAAAGGTCTCTCAATAAAGGCTAAAGAGACTTCTTACAACAAGATAAAGCTCGCTTGACATCTCAATAAAGGCCAAGAAGACTTCCTATATGAAGATAAAGCTTTAACGGGCGTTTATCGGCATCAAACGACATCCGAATACAGAAAGGAAAGCTTCCCAGGGGTCCCAGAACACAAAGGCTGACCAAAACAGGTCGAGACGGCCGTCCCAACCTTCCCTGGCCAAGTGGGACGGCCGTCCCAACTGGGACTGCTAGTCCCAGCTTTCAGGTGGTCTCAGCCTTTGTAAAAGAGGCAGTTGGGACGGCCGTCCCAACCCAGACGGCCGTCCCAACCCAGAGGGCGTCCCAAATGTGCAGGCAGCGAAAAAACTATAAATAGGAGGCTCATTTACCACTATTTCACACACCAGACAACTCTCAGTACTTGTCTATCCTCTTCCCTCTTCGAATGAACTCTTTGATTGCCTTAATAAGGTAACAATCAGTTAAGGAATCATATTCCAGCATTCGATTCTTCTGTAAAAGTTTAGTCGAGTCGATCTTGTATTCGGAGAGGAGAGTCTTTGTAGAGCGAAGGATTGCCAAAACGCATCCTCACTATTAAGGATTCGCAATACAAAGCTTGCTACGGAGGTTCTGTTCAATTCTCTTCTCTTTTACTGCTTTATTTATTGCTTTATGTATGCAATGTAAAATAAAGTTATGTAGATAGCCATTTTTAACATTATGCAATAAAATAGGGTAATCGCATAATTTCTCATAATCTTTACTTAAATGAATTAATCTGTCATAGGGAACCCGAAAGGGGCGTTGTGGGGTGCTAACACCTTCCCCACACGTAACTAACTCCCTTACCTAACTCTGGTTATAATGGCCAAGTTTGGTTTTTAATAAAATCAACGCCTTTTTATCCTTTTCCAATGTTTATGGTCAAAACATTGGTGACGACTCCAAAAGAACCCCTTTTCGAAAACCTTGATTTTATTAGAGGATAGTTCAGTTGTTGAGCACCTCGGAAGCAATGAACATAATTTTAACATAAAACGCGAGTCTAAACCATCTTTTCGCGACCGCTCGCATAAACGTTAGAGATGTCCCTGGACGTCGGAACGAACGACGGCGACAACTAGTAGGCCCCGTTCATCCAATATGAGACTTCCTAGACAAGAGGGACCCCAAGAATTGTGGATGGCAGCTCCATCAGCGTGAAAGAGGAGAGAAACTCCAGCGTGGCAGTGCGATGAACACGGGTAGGCAGCTCTTTGAGCAGGAAATCCCAGCCTATGCTATGGATGCATCTTCTTACATCTTGATCCCAACCAAACATGGTTAGGATCTCAAAGTCTAACCACAACATAGGGTGCCAAGCAAACTGACTAACATTGGCGAACCTAGCTTGGTGTTGCTCCATCAGTTGAGTAGGGACTTGAGGAGTAGGAACTGGCTTGACGGGCCCTCGAGCGCACTGTTGGCGTGATAAAGATGCTCCACGATCCACTTTTCAACCAAGCACACTCAAGTATGCAAGGAAAAGTGAAGGAGGAAGAGGGAATGCGAAAATGGGATGCAATGAGTCATTTTCGGCGCCTTTATTTATAGGAAAACTCGCCAAGACCAGATGATCGTCTAGCTTGTGTGGATGATCGTCTGGTCCCAACGACTCTCTGATGGACGGCCGTTTGGCCTTCATGGACGGCCATCCATGCCCAACGGTAACATATGGACGGTCATCTGGAGCTCATGCTCTTTTTTTTTTTAGAAGAATAAGACCCTATTCATCAACATCTATGCATGTAATGTTCATGATATGCATCCTATAATGTTATTTCAGTTAATTTTTTAGAAGGATTAACTGATGCGCCTTTTTGTTGATGATGCTCTTCTGAGGTCATGTTTAGTTGTACCATTTTTGCCATTTTCATGTTTGCTATGACCGAAGAATGATTGTTTTGATTGTGGAGCACTTATTGGTATACTCCTCTCTTTCCTTAGAAATGCCAATCTTTTATCGACTACTGTATCTCCATATTTCCCTATTAATTACTAGAACGTCATAGTAAAGGGTCAAGAGAAACGAAGGAAGCTTTGTTTGATTCAATGGCTTGTGTTTTAGAAGGTTTTTATTCTCAAAACAACGGTTTTTGTAAGAATGGCTTGCCAGGGTTAGTTGAAGTGTTTAGGCTAGTTTAAACAAACGCTTTGTTTGCGAAGCTATGTCTTTAACTAATTGTTTAATGGCGCTTATTATGACTGATTGACTTCCCTAGACCGCCCTTCGAGTTTTCAAACTAGGATGTTGTGTTATGTCCTAACTTTTGTTTAGGTTTCCTTTTTGTTTTGTTTTAGGAACCCTAGCGGACTTTATTTTGTAACCCTACTTTTTTCCTAGGCTACCCTTTATTGTTGTTCGGGTTTCCTAGCGGGTTTATCTTAATTTTTGTGTAGCCCCCTTAATGGGTTTCCTACTGGGTAACTTGCCCCCTTTTTTTTGGCTTTTGGCTTCTACGAGCTTCTTCTTTTTTGTTTTCTTTGTTTTGTACAACATTGGCAAAACACGACTTTATTATGATGAGGTTGTTGAACATACAAGGATATGAATCTTGAACATACAAGGATATGAAGCTTGTAGATTTTGATGATGATTCAAGAATAAAGGACTTAGAGATTTGAAGACTTGTAATCTTATGTAATAACTCTGTTTTTATATTTTTGAGTCTGTAATATTAAAGTCCAAGATAGCCAGCACATAGACCACTCTTTAAAAGCTCTAAAAACTCATTTTTATAAAAAAGTTACTGGAATAATCGATTAAACCACAGGATAATCGATTATTATAGAAAGAAAACCATTTTCAGTATATGCTCACTGGATTAATCAATTAAATCATCAGATAATAGATTATCTGGGGAAAATAATCAATTAAATGGGTTGTTAATCGATTATCTGGCCCTGTCTTGCTTTTTTGCAAGAATGGCTCTAGAATAATCGATTAACACTTAAGATAATTGATTATTTACGTCTGTTGTGTGTTTTGAAATTCAAAATTGGATCAAGTTTCGAAAACCTTATTCCCAATTCATCAAGTTTCGAAAATCCCCAATTCCTAGACCCTATTCTCTCTACTTAAGGTTCTCTAAGGCTCTCTGCAAACTGAACAAGCCTTTTGCATACAAAAGTTAAGAGCTGTGACTGCTAGAGAACTATTTGTAGGGAAGAAAAAGGGGCTTTTGAAAACCTAGTGTGGGCTAGAAGCGATAAGAATCACTGAGTGGGTTTCTTGGTGGATTGTGTGTTGTGCCGTCTCTAGGAAAAGTTGTTCTTCATCCTTTGTGGATTCAAAGGAGGTGTTCATCTCTTGTGTGACTCAAGAGAGATGTTTTTTGTACCTTATCTTTTCATTTTGTAATCTGTTTGTAAAACTGTGATTATAGTGACAGTGTTAATCCTTTGTTTGAGTGATTAGCAACTGTATGTAGGGTCTTTTGATTTGAACCAGTATAAATCAATTATGTAATCTTCTATCCCTTATATATTTACTTTACACAACATTTTAATCAATGAAATTTGAAAAAAAATTTAAAACCCTAATTTTTGTTTAAGAAACCAATTCACCCCCCCTCTTGGTTTTTGTCCGTAAACGCAAACATTCTACTGCACGATTCTAACAAGTGGTATCAGAGCTTGCTTTGATAGTCATTCAATTTTCAAAAATGGCCGAAAAAAATCAAACTTTTGCCAAGGGTGCTTCTATCAATAGACCCCCACTCTTTGCGGGGCAAAATTATCCTTTTTGGAAAGTTAGAATGCAAATATTTTTGGAGTCTGTTGATAGAGGTGTTTGGGACGCAATTTTAAATGGACCTTTTATTCCTAAAATTACTGAAAATGGAGAAGAGGTACCAAAACTATTTTCTAGATGGTCGGATGAAGAAAATAGAAAAGCCCAATATGATGTTAGGGCTAGAAATATAATTTCATCTGCTTTAACCCTTGATGAGTTTTACAGGATATCAGTTTGTAAGAGTGCTCAAGAAATGTGGAAAATGCTAAGAGTAACCCACGAAGGTACCGATGACGTTAAAAGAGCAAGAACGAACTCATTGATTCAAGAGTATGAGATGTTCCGGATGCAATAAGGGGAAACGATTTTTGACGCTCAAAAGCGTTTCACACATATTGTGAACCATCTCACCGGGTTAGGTAAGATTTTTGATATTGATGAGTCAAATGTAAAAATTCTTTAATCTTTGGATAGGAAATGGCAATCTAAGGTTGATGCCCATCACGGAGTCACAAAATCTTGCTACCATGTCTATGGCGACGCTCTTTGGAAAATTGAGAGAACATGAACTTGAACTCGAAAGGCTAAATGATGAAGAAGACCAACATCAAAAGAGGAACCTTGCCTTCAAAACTGAAATTTTCAAGAGTAAGAACAAGAAGGAGGAAGAAGACTCGGAGAATGAAGACGATGAAAATTTGAGTCTCATAATAAAGAAATTTACAAAGTTCATGAAAGCCAAAGGGAAGCAACCCTTCAAAGGTAAGGGAAACGTAAGAGAAAGTACTTCCTTAAATATTAAATGTTACAGTTGTGGTGAAACAAGACATGTAAAAAATGATTGTCCAAACAAGAAAAATGAAGATCATAAAGGCAAGAAATTCTTCAAGAAGAAAGCCTACATCGCTTGGGATGATAGTGACTCAAGTTCGGAGTCAAGTGATTCGGCAATTGAAGCAAACATTTTCTTGATGGCAAATGACAACATTTCTTCCGATATTGAGGTTAGTGATTCCGACTCTTTCTCAAGTGATGATGAAAATGATTATGATGCTTTACAAAATGCATATGGATAATTGTTTACTATTTTTAAGGACTTGAAAAATGAATATAAATTTGTGAAAAAGTGTTTGAATAAATCTGAAAAAGAGGTAGAATCCTTGAAAACAAAAATTGTATGTTTAGAGGAAAAAGATAATAAAAATATAGCATGTGCATCATGCAAAGAGTATGAATATGATATTGATATACTTAGCCACTTGCTTGATTGAAGCTAAGAAAGAATTAAGTAATAGTTATAAGGATAAGGCTAGTGTTCAAAATAGAGAAAACTGTCATGTTCCATTGAAAAAGCCTAAAAATAAAAATAGAAGAGTATGAGTTGAAAAAGGAACTAAAACTTCAAAAGTTAGAAATGTATCATATTCAAAGATTACATCTAATGCATGATTTTATTGTATGAAATATGGTCATACTTCAAATAGGTGTAGAATTAAGCATTTTGGTGTTCCTAAAGGAAAATATGTTTAGGTTCCTATAGTTAAATGATTTGATTGTCTCTAACCCCAAGGACCCAAAAGTTATGGGGACCTAAGATTACTATGTTCTTGTTTTGTAGGAAACTTCCAAATCCAAGAAGTCTATGTGGTATCTTAACAGTGGATGTTCAAAGCATATGACTAGAGACAAAACGAAATTTGTGAGTTTCAAAGCTAAAGAACAAGGATATGTAACCTATGGGGACAACAACAAAGGAAGAATACTTGGAATCGGAAACATTGGTGTTGCAAATACTTTGGAGATAAAGGATGTTCTTCTTGTTGATGGGCTAAAGCATAATCTCCTAAGTATAAGTCAACTTTGTGACAAAGGATTCAAGGTAATCTTTGAAATTAAGTTTTGTACCATACATTTAAAGGATTCTGAAAATATAGCATTGAAAGGTATTAGGCATAATAATATCTATTTGATTGATTTGGATTGTGAAAGTGATGAAGATCTTATTGAATCATTTGATTAAACGAAGATCTTGTTGATTTGATGAAGTCAAAATGAAGTCAAGGCTATTCTATTGATGTCAAAGGTTACTTGGTTAAAAGGGTAGAGTGATTAGTGAGTCTGCATCTATACAGGTATAATCATTCATATCTCTCTGCTGCATGAGGTTTCATCATTTAAAAGATTTTACAAAATGCCTCTAAAATTGTTTAATCTGTTAAAAACCAAAGTAATTGATTAAATGGTTTTTAAGTAATTGTTTTAACTGATATTATATGAGTTTTATTAGTTAAAATGTTCTTAACACTTACATAACAGGTTTTTAACTGATAGGTTTTTGAAATAATCGATTAAAACCTTTTAAAACATACACTCGAAACAGTTTTAATTGATATATCTTCGAATTAATCGATTGTTTTCATTAAAGGAGATTTTGAAAACCTTATGCCAGTATTTTAACTAATGTAGATTCAAAATAATCAATTAAAATAACTTAGAATGTTTTGGAAAATGTTCTGGTAGTATTTTAATCGATACAAACTCGAAATAATCAATTAAAATAACTTGAAGTATTTGGAAATAAGTTCTGTCAGTATTTTAATCGATGTAAATGTGAATTAATTGATTAAAACCACTTGAAAGTTTTTGAAAGAAGTTCTGCCAGGATTTTAATCGATGTGTTATCAGTTAAAATGAATTAGAAAGTTTTATGAAACTATTTGGCAAGATTTTTATCGATTAAAATGCGAATTAATTGATTAAAACAACTAAGAGATTTTTTCCAAAGTGTTTTAATCGATTAAAATAGATTATTATCAGTTAAAATCACTTAGAAAGTTTTATGAAAACATTTGCCAGTATTTTAATCGATTAAAAGGTGAATTAATCGATTAAAACAACTTAAGGGATTTTTTACAAAGTGTTTTAATCGATTGAAATGATGTCGCATCAGTTAAAACAAATATGGAAAATGATCAAGAACATTTTAACAGATTAAAAGAAGTTTTAACAGATTAATTAAAGGCATTTAACAGATTAAAAGATTGTTTTAACAGATTAATTAAACCAGCAGTTTGAACAATCTTCTATATAAACAGGATTGCTTAAGTCTTTTAAAATATACCTTTGAGCAATCAATCAAGCAATCATAAGAGCTACTTTTAAGAAAGAATCACGCAAGTTTTGTGAAGTTTTTCAAAGTTCTTTCTTGAGGCATTTTCTGCATTTCTTTTATGAAGAAACTCTTTCTGCAGAGCAGCATAATCCGGGTTTGAGTGTTCTAGTTTCTTCTCTTTGTTTCTTTTACATTTCATTACTGTATTATGAGTGTCTGGAAGTGTGGGCACTGGTTTCTGTGGCTGGAATTTGGCTACAGGGTGGCTCAAGAACTGTAAGTTGGTTCTTGGTGAAGGTTTAGGTGCAAGGACTGGAATTTTGGTTCTTGTGGTAGATTGAGTGTGTGATTGGAGTTGTAATCTGTAAAACATTCAATCTAGTGGAACTCAGCTGGAATTTGGCTGAGATTTGGACCTAGCCCTGGGATTAGGTGAACCAGTATAAATCTTGGTTGTATCTCTCTAAACTCTTCTCTCTTTAATTATGCTGCTGCCTTTATTTTGATTGTTTGTTTTGTTTTATTCAAGAATTGGTCAGAACTCTTAATCTTTGAAATAGATATTCTGTAATTTGCGAAATTTTTTCAAAGATCAATTCACCCCCCCCTTCTTGATCTCAGCCTCCTTTAATAACAATTGGTATAAAGAGCAAGGTTCTTGAAATTTACTCAAGTCTTTCGATCCAAATGGCTGAAAATAATTTTTCTGAGGGTGCTTGTATTGATAGACATCCACTGTTTTGTGGTACAAATTATTCATTTTGGAAGATAAGCATGAAGATCTTTATTGAATCTGTTGATATAAATGTTTGGAATATTATTGAACAAGGCTCTTATGTTTTTAACAGACAATGGTCTAGTTTGAATGATTATGAAAAGAAACAAATTCAATATGACTGTACTATTAAGAATATCATCACATCCGCACTTAACAAAAATGAAATTTCCAGGGTATCGCATTGCCAGACTACTGCACATATGTGGAAAACTCTTGAAATGGCTTATGAAGAAACAACAGAGATGTGTTTGATGGTCAATTCGAATCCTCCCATGTCCAGTGTATGTTCTGATTCTTCAATAACTACTATAAATTACAGTTCATTACAAGATTCTTTTTATGAAATGCATGCAATAACTAAGAAATTAAAAACAAAAGATTAAAAAGCATGAATAGTCTATTAGAAAACAAAATCATTCTTCTTGAAAAGGAAATTCTTGATAAAGAAACTAAGAAGGAAAATCAGGAAATAGATAATAATTCTGATTGCATGTGTAATGATAAAAAAGATTGTAAAAATTGTCCTGAGTTACAAAAGAAATTAGCATATTTAATAAAAATTGCATCTAAACTTGCACAAGGAAAAACCAGTCTTGATATTATACTTGATTCTCAAAAGTTGGTTATTGATCGTGGTGGTATTTGTTTTACACCTCTTGTTGGAAAGAAAACTAGAGCATTTAAAAACTATTTTGCATATAGTAAATCTGTTTCGTCACCATTTATTACATGCTTCTATTGTATGAAAAGAGGTCATTCTGTTAAGTTTTGTAGAATAAAAAAGTATGCTATAGCAAGAGGTAGAATGAAGTGGATTCCCAAGAATTCATTTCAAATAACCTGATTCGACCCAATGATTATAAAAAGGGTACCAGATATTTGTTAAATCTGTTTTGCAGGAACAAAATCTAGAAGTTCTTTGGTACCCAATCAGCAAATTTTGATTCTGGATTCATGGACTGAGTATTTTAATTGATATAAAATTGTTTTAATCGATTAATTTCACTTACAGAGAATACCAGAAAAGTTGTCTGTACTGTTTTAATCGATTAAAATATGAATTAATCGATTAAACTGTTCTCAGGATTTAGTTTAGCTGTTTTAATCGATTAAAAAGGATATACATCAGTTAAAATCATTAAAAGGCCAAATTTAATCGATTATTTTTTGATTTAATCGATTATTGTCACCGCCGTCAAAACGAGGCGGTCGGAGCGACGCGATGGTTTCGACTTTCCAATTTTCGCGTTTTTATTGGTGTGGTTACAACGCCTTTAGGTTGTCCGATAACCGAGCTGAACCTAGAGGCGAGGTTTTCGAAAGGGCGTTCTTGGGTTGTCCGATAACCGGGCTAATCCAAGAGCTAGTTTTGAAGGGTTCTCTGGAGTCGCCACCGACGTTTTTACCGGAAACATCGGAAAAAAGGTTAAAAGGTGTTGGTTTTTGAAAAACCAACTTTGGTCGTTAGAACCAGAGTTGGGTAAGGGAGTTAGTTACGTGTAAAGGAAGTGTTAGTTCCTTTACGACGCCCCTTTCGGGTTCCCTATGATAGGCCAGCTATTTAAAAATAATTAAACCGGTGAAAAATACGCTTTTACCCTTTTATTTGCGGAATTTAAAGATTATGACTACATGGCCCTATATCTATTGCATAATTAAATAAAAGCGGTAAAAGAGAGAGAGAGTGTGTAGAAACCTCCGAGACACGCTTTCTATTAATTCTTTATGAAAATAGGGTGCTTTGCGGCAACCCTTCACTCTACACAGAGTCAGAAACCTCTCGAAACGCTCAAAAACACTCTTAGAAACGCTCAGAAACTTCGGAAATGCTTCGGAAGGGTTCTAGAGAGAGAATTTGAAGAAAAGTCTAGAGAGAAGGAGGAAGAACCGTGTGAAAATGAGGGGAATGAGGCTCCTATTTATAGGGATTCGCGCCTGTCAGGTCGAGACGGGCCGTCTCGTCTAACAAGGTCGAGACGACTATCTCGCCAATCGAGACGGCTGTCTCGCCTTGCAGGAATGGCGAGACGGCCGTCTCGCCAAACGAGATGGCGGTCTCGCCAATCGCGAGTGGCGAGATGGCCATCTCGCCAAATGAGACGGCGGTCTCGACCCTAAAAGGCGAAAATCCTTATTTTTATGCTAAAAATCCCTCCTATCCTAGTATGGGGCCTAATAGTCTCTCCCAGTGGCTTCTTAGGCTTCATCCATCTTCAAAAAGGAGGTCTTCTGGTCTTTATTATGAGGCCAGGCAAGATTTTGGGACTACAGCTGCCCCCCCTTTACCCGACTAGTCGACTGCTGGCTTGTTGTGCCGAGGAGATCGACTGGAGGGTAAAGGAGTTGACCCTCTTGCCCGGCTGGTCCTTTAGATGCTCCGTCTTTGTGGCGGTTGATCTTCTGGAGAAAAAGTGTGTGGTACGCCTCTGGTATGCTCCTTCTTGCGGAAGCCGATCCTTTGGGCTGATGAGCACGAACCCTCATCTGGTTTGACGAGTATGAACCCTCGCCCGGTTTGACGAGTATGAACCCTCGCCCGGTGAGCCCCCTTTTGTAAGGCCCGATGAGTATGCACCCCCATCTGGTGTTTGACGAGTATGAACCCCCGTCCGGTAAGCCCCCTTTTGTAAGGCCCAATGAGTATGCACCCCCATCTGGTGTTTGACGAGTATGAACCCCCGTCTGGTAAGCCCCCTTTTGTAAGGCCCAATGAGTATACACCCCCATATGGTGTTTATGCCTCTGGATGCTCCTTCTTGCGGTAGCCGATCCTTCAGCTGTGATGGCGGCTTACTGCTCTAGCTCATGCACCGTTGTTGATATGTGTCCTCTTGTCTTCTGAGGTTTGTCCGGTCTCTGCCAGAGACTTTGTTGGTGTTCATCTAGTTTGTTGGTTGCTGGGGTTTCTTTGTTTTTTGGCTTTTCCTGATAGCCATCCAGCTTGTTGTTTGCTGGGGATTCTTTGTTTTTGATCCTTTGGTAGTGGTCATCCGACTTTGCTGGTTGTCGGGGATTTTTGATGAGTACCTCTTAGGTAGGCAGAAATCCTCTAGGGATTTGCTGATCTTGGTGACACCTCTTGAGTAGGCGGATATCCATTGAGTTTCTGGTAATGCCTCTGAGTAGGCAGATGCTTCATCGGAAGTGAAGACTTTTGGCTGCATTTGTTTTGCCTCTGACTAGGCTGATATGTGGATGATCTTTCTCTTTTTAGTTGATCCACCGGGGAATTAATTGCCATCCCGGGGATCTAATTTTGTTTTCCCCCCTGAGGAGTTTTGACTCCTTGTTGGATGTTGTTGGTATGAGATGGCTTTGCCGATAATCTTGTTTCATTGGGATTTCCGATTCCTTCTTTTTTGTTGATTTTCCCTTTTCTGCGGTGACCCACTTAGGGATTTTATTGATTGCCTAAAAGTTAGGATTGATTTCGCCTTTTTTTCGCGATTTATCTCTTTTTTATCGCAATTTTGAAATCTGGCTTTTTTATGGGGATGCGTAAGCCTTTTTTACTTTTTAGTCTCTTTTTATTACGCTGGCTTTTTCCCTTCTTTTGGGGGGGGGTCCACTAGGGATGACGTTTTATTTCTTTAGTGATCCACCAGGGAATTAGTTGACTCCCTGGGGATCTGATTTTTCTTTTCTAGGGATGGAGTCTTGGCTCCTTGATTGATGTTGATGCGAGCTAAACTTGTGAAGCTCTTATTCCACTGGAGAATGGGAATTTCTGATTTCTTTTTTGTAGACTTTTTAGGAGATCCACTTGAGGATTTTTATTCGGTTGAGGATTTTTATTCGGCCTTCTCTGTTGTTGCCTTTTCTTTTGGACATCCTCCGGGGATGCAAGAGTTGTCTTCTTTTTTCCTTTTTTTGTTGAGCCCTTGTTGGTATGGAGATTGGACTCTTTTGATTGTTGATGATGATGGGCTCTTGAAGCCTTTATTCTCCATTGGGGAGTGTGGAGGAGACTTTGGGTGAGTGTGCTCGATGACTCATGTGGTGGTAATGCTGAGCCGTGAGGAGTGTTTTTGTTTTGCCTTCGGAGTAGGAAGGGATCCTTTTGGGGATGACTAGGCCTTTCCGTCGGCTTTTCTTTTATGATGTCTTGATTATTGTGCCCTCTTTTATTGGGTGATGATTGGAGCTTTGGCTTCTGGAAGCTTCTATTGACAACTCGCTCTTCTTTCTTGAGGGAGAGCAATGTTTGGAGACTTATTACTTTCTTGTACCTTCTTTTCTGGGTAGAAGGTTGGTAGCTAGAGCTCTTGATTTTCAGAAGCTCTTATTTTGCTGAGTCGCTTGATTGACGACTTGCTCCGTTTTCTTGATGGCATTATTTGGAGACTCAGTCTCAGTGATCCTATTTTCAATCACAAACATGGAGCTAGTCTCCTTATATACATGAAATCTTTTCGTTTTTTGTTATTTGTCTGAAGTAATTTTTATTTCTTTCATTTTTTGACATTGACAAAGTCGTTTTGTGCGACTACTTGTGTGTGGATGCCCTAAATGCAATCTATTCTTTTTTATTGATGCATCTGGAAAAGTGACTGGCATTCTCCTGCTGGAATTTTTATGATTATGATGAAAGGCCCCTCTCTTTTATTCATTTTTTGGTTTAGCCCTATCTTTTGCCTAGACCGCCCTTTTTTGGGGTTTTCGGTCTAGCGGGCTGCGTTAATTTTTGCCTAGGATATCTTAGCGGGCTTTTCTCCTTTTTTATGAATGCCCTAACTTTTGCCTAGACCGCCCTTTGCGGGTTTTCGATCTAGCAGGGCTACCCTAACTTTTGCCTAAGAATCTCCTAGCAGGCATTATTTTTTTTATTGTCATTTTTTCTTTCTCTTCTTTTTTTGAGAGATAGGAGCCTATCGTATGCATGCAATGTTTGCGATATGCATCCTATAATACTATTTCAATTAATTTTTCAAAAGGATTAACCAATGTGCTTTTACTTCTGATGAGCTTCTGACGTTATGTGCTTTCGTCGACATGATAGGCTGTACCGATTTTGTCGTCTTGACTTTGCCGTGATCGAAGAATGATTGTGTTGATTGTAGAGCGACTTGTCATGTCAGTGTGCCCCTCCCTTTCCTTGGGGATGTCAAACCTCCTATTGATTACTATCTCCACATTTCCCTACTAATTACTAGAATGTCGTAGTGGTAAGGGTCAAGAGAAGAGAAAGAAGAGGATATTTAATTCAAAGGCTTGTGTTTTAGAATTGTTTTATTTTGACAAAAAATGGTTTTTGTAAGCATGACTAGCCAAGGTTGGTTAGAGTGTTTAGGCTAGTTTAGACAAATCTTTCGTTTATGGAGTGGCGTCTTATTCTATGGCGCTTGCTATGACTGATTGACTTCCCTAGTCTGCCCTTTGGGTTTTCAGCTTATGATGTTGTGTTTTGTTTTGTCCTAACTTTTGTCTAGGTTTCTTTTTTCTTGCTTTGGAAACCTAGCGGACTTTATGTTGTAACCCTAATTTTTGCCTAGGCTACCCTTTATGGTTGTTCAGGTTTCCTAGCAGGCTTACCCTAACTTTTGCGTAGCCCCCTTTGGTGGGTTTCCTACTGGGTATCTTGCCCTCTCTTTTTGGCCTTTAGCTTCTATGGGCTTCTTTTGATTTTTGTTTTCTCTTTTCACAACATTGGCGAAACACGACTTTGTTATGATGAGGTAGAACTTTTATTTTGTGCTTCTAGTCAATCAGTGGTGATGGATTTGACTTTTATTTTGGTCAATGGCGCATTTTGATTACTTTGACACACTTTTGAAAACGTTTGCTTAAACATGATTATTAATGAGGTTTAGACATTAATAGTAAGAAGAGAAGCAGATAGTAAGAATGACATTCTTTGTAATTAATAGGGAAATATGTGCCCTACAATGCTCGGGGGTCAGGCTAGCCCTGAGGAGTAATCTCTAATAGTCATTGGATTTACAAAGCCTAAGAATCAGAAGGATAACACCTAATGACTAAAGTCACTTTTGATGCTTGAACCCTTCTATATGGGAAAATCTGATTCAAGGTGCGGAGGGGAGACTTCCGTTTTCTCCGTGCAGCTTGATCCTTTGTATTCAAAGGATTGTCTTTAAAATCTGGTGGCTCCCTTATTCCTTGAGAGTTTCTAATGAGCCCTTGGTTTGGGCGATATCCATATTTTCTCATCATGTGGGTCACCTTCATATTGTTGGGGAAGTCTTTTCATATTGGCAAAAGATATTTCAAAGGTCCTTTTTCAGTCGCATCCATCCAAGGTAGGGCAAACGATCTGAATGTCGTCTCTAGCTCAAACTGTGACTAGCTTGTCGTCTACCCTGAGTTTGTCTCTTTGGTGGAGCGTTGAAAGAATTGCCCCAGTGTTGTGAATCCAAAGTGTATTCAATTTCTTCTTTGGACTATGTTTTTCTTTGGTCTTTTTATTTTTTCCTTTATTTTTAGGAGCGTCATCTTATACGTCCTTGGTGAAATAGATTCTTCCACTTCTAATCTTGCCTCCGAATGCCGGCTATGCTGGAGATATCTTCATTGATAGACGATGTTTTTGCGTATCTCCATGGTACAACTTTTTTGATGTGGGAGGCATGAACAAACGCGATGACATCCTTGCCCCTCTCCTTTATTTACTCAGATGACCAACGGTTGAGGCTTATTATCCTCCTTAGGCGGATCAACCGTTGGAAAAAACTTGATGACAAAATGTTTGCTCTTCATCTTATTCCGATTCGTGGGAAGCACATCAATTAATCCTTTCTTTTTATTAACTTATTATTATTAAAGTGAGAATGAATGAATGCAATTTATGAATGCAATAGACGGTTGAAGAGATGATGAAAAAAACAATTTTATTTATTTCATCCAGACAGTGTACATTCCTCAATTCAATGTTTCGAAGTACATTTTTTTTTAAAAACGGAGAAGCCTAAATGAACCCATATGCATGTTAGAATTTCTATTTATTTTATTTTTGACTTCCCGTGCATGGCATGCGAATGCCCTAATCCTCTTTTCATGGTATTGAGGAATGTCCACTTCTTCGATTGTCTATTATTAGATGCATGTTATGAAGATGAAGTTTGGTGGATGCATATATGCAAGTGTTTGATTTTTTTCCTAAACATTATCATGTTTTATTTTCTAACATGATGTATGATAGTGTTTGGGATTTTGTGTTTTTTTTGTATGCAGATGAGGGTATGAAGAATGTCAGTCGCTTTCTAGAATGCAAAAAGATTTTTATTGTTTAAAATGAATGATTTATGAGATGGATATTCCTTAAGACAATGACTTAGGTATCCTCCTTAAAGCTTAAGCTTTGTGGGGTATCCTACCCACCTCGGTGTAATGGTTCCTTAGTACACTTGTCCCTTCCTTGTCGCGAAGGTCACAAATGTGCTCGGGGCCTCTTTCGCCATTGTCTTAGGGATATCTAGTGCTCCCTAGAATGAATGTATTTATGCATGCACCAGTACAAAAGGGCAGTAGATGTTCAAAGTGCGATAACTTTTGACTGGGATGTCCGATTTGGACGCACAACATATCAAAACGAAGAGAAAAAGGTGAAGAATCAATATGCAAATACCCAAAGGGAATTTCGCCTAGTAATTTTCCCAAAAAACGCCTCTAAGACCCATTTTTTAGGGATTTATTAAAATGATGTGTATGCATACTTTCCTTACGCACTTATTTTTTCTCTTGGTTTTTCCACTTATGATGCAATATGAATGATACGACTTTGTCAACATTATTTTTGTTTATTAGATTTATTTATGTATTTTATTTTATATTTTATATTTTTTATTTTTATAGCCTTTTATCTCTTCTGTCGGACTGCGTGGCTACTTAGCTTACAAAGAACCTGAAACCAGGCTAGCTAAAAGGCAGACTGTCCGAGATAAAAAATGGCTTTATGTGAAAGGATTATTTAGCGTCCCCTATCTCTTCTGTCGGACTACGTGGCTACTTAGCTTACAAAGAACCTAAAACCAGGCTAGCTAAAAGGCAGACTGTCCGAGATAAGGGTGTTTATTGTAAAATTTTGTTTTTATCTGTTGTTTGGTTATGCTATGCAATCAAATGCAACAAACAAATGCACATACAATTCATTTATCCGCGAACAGGCTAGAAGTCGTTTTAATCATGAGGTAGGGTTTTCCTGCAGAAAAGTGCATTGGCAAAGGTATGTTCTAACTGTTCTCACCAAGGCTAAGGCCCCCAAGGTGCCCCCATTATAGGGTCCCCACTCTCCAGCCTTCCGACCATGCTTAGCACTAAGGCCATAGTCAGTCTTTGTGCCAAAAGAGGAAGGTTATCACCTTGAGTGGTGGTTTCTGATCACACTGGTGGGCACAAGGACATCACTACAGTGAACCGTACCTGCCACCCACTCCCTATGGATTTCTCACTTGCCCCCGGGTATAGAGGGAACTGTTGTGTGCAAGGGTTTGTGTACAATTTGTATTTCAAACAATTGCGTAAGTATAAACAGACAACAGTTATTAAAGCCAAGCAATAAAACATGTTATAATACAAGGTAGGGTAAAAGCGTGATTTCTTAGGTTTATTTACTTTTAGCTGGCCCATCACTAAATGGGATCAACTCTCTAGGCTTCCCCAGTGGAGTCGCCATCTGTCGCCGCCGTCAAAACGAGGCGGTCGGAGCGACGCGATGGTTTTGACTTTCCAATTTTCACGTTTTTATTGGTGTGGTTACAACGCCTTTAGGTTGTCCGATAACCGGGCTGAACCTAGAGGCGAGGTTTTTGAAAGGGCGCTCTTGGGTTGTCCAATTACTGGGCTAATCCAAGAGCTAGTTTTGAAGGGTTCTCTGGAGTCGCCACTGACGTTTTTACTGGAAACATCGGAAAAGGGGTTAAAAGGCGTTGGTTTTTGAAAAACCAACTTTGGTCGTTAGAACCAGAGTTGGGTAAGGGAGTTAGTTACGTGTAAAGGAAGTGTTAGTTCCTTTATGACGCCCCTTTCGGGTTCCCTATGATAGGCCAGCTATTTAAAAATAATTAAACCGGTGAAAAATACGCGTTTACCCTTTTATTTGCGGAATTTAAAGATTATGACTACATGGCCCTATATCTATTGCATATTTAAATAAAAGCGGTAAAATAGAGAGAGAGTGTGTAGAAACCTCCGAGGCACGCTTTCTATTAATTCTTTCTGAAAATAGGGTGCTTTGCGGTAGCCCTTCACTCTACACAGAGTCGGAAACCTCTCGAAACGCTAAAAAACACTCTTAGAAACGCTCAGAAACTCCAGAAATGCTTTGGAGGGGTTCTAGAGAGAGAATTTGAAGAAAAGTCTAGAGAGAAGGAGGAAGAACTGTGTGAAAATGAGGGGAATGAGGCTCCTATTTATAGGGATTCACGCCTGTCAGGTCGAGACAGGTCGTCTCGTCTGACAAGGTCGAGACGGCGGTCTCGCCAATCGAGATGGCTGTCTCGCCTTCCAGGAATGGCGAGACGACTGTCTCGCCAAACGAGATGGCGGTCTCGCCAATCACGAGTGGCGAGACAGCCGTCTCGCCAAACGAGATGGCGGTCTCACCACCTTCGCAAGGCGAGACGGCGGTCTCGACCCTAAAAGGCGAAAATCCTTATTTTATGCCAAAAATCCCTCCTATCATAGTATGAGGCCTAATAGTCTCTCCTAGTGGCTTCTTAGGCTTCATCCATCTTCAAAAAGGAGGTCTTCTGGTCTTTATTATGAGGCCGGGCAAGATTTGGGGTCTACAATTATTATTCTGATATATTTTTTCCAGAACAAGATTAATTGATTCAATATCAAATTAATCTATTAATATTCTGCTTCCAATACAGAATTAATCGATTACTTCTTCATTTAATCGGTTAGTACTACAGGAACACTAATTTCTCTTTCAGTCATAGCAAACAGAAGATCTTTGGGGATAATAACAAAGGAAGAATTCTTAGAATAGGTGAGATCAAATGCACAGAATCAAGTATTATTAACAATGTATTATATGTTGAGGGCTTGAAACATAATTTGATCAGTATTAGCCAGCTGTGTGATAAAGGACAAAAAGTTATCTTTGGTCAAGAACAATGTCAAATTATTAAATCAGATTCAGACCAGGTACTGATCACTGGTAAGAGGATCAACAATATTTACATGTTAGATACTAATTCTGCTAAAAACTGTTGTTTAATTTCTAAAGAGAATGATTCCTGGTTGTGGCATAGAAGGTTAGCTCATATTCATATGAATCATCTTAATAAATTGATTTCTAAAGATCTTGTAATTGGCTTACCTAAACTTAAGTTTGTGAAAGTGAAAGTATGTGATGCATGTCAAAAGGGAAAGCAAGTAAAGAATTCCTTTTCACAGAAAAATACTGTTTCAACATCAAGACCACTTGAACTTTTGCACATGGATCTCTTTGGTCCTTCTAGAACTATGAGTTTACGGGGAAATCTATATGCATTGGTTATAGTAGATGATTACTCAAGATTTACCTGGACAATGTTTTTAAAATTAAAATCTGATACTTTCCATATGTTTAAGAAATTTGCGAAACAAATTCAAAATGAAAAGGCTATTTCATCTCTTGTATTCAAAGTGATCATGGGGGAGAGTTTTCAAATGAAAATTTTAATAAATTTTGTAAAAACATGGTATTAAGCATAATTTTTCTGCTCCTAGAACTCCTCAACAGAATGGTGTAGTTGAGAGGAAAAATCGTTCTCTTGAAGAGTTAGCTAGGACAATGCTTAATGAAAAAGCATTACCAAAATATTTTTGGGCTGATGTCGTTAGTACTGCTTGTCATGTATTAAACCGTGTTTTAATTAGACCTTTTCTTAAAAAGACTCCCTATGAATTATACAAAGGTAAAGAGCCTAACATAAACTATTTTAGAGTATTTGGATGTAAGGTTTTTGTCTTAAACAATGGAAAGGAAAACCTTGGAAAGTTTGATTCCAAATCAGATGAAGGTATTTTCTTGGGTTATTCATTGAATAACCATGCTTATAGAATCTTTAACAAAAGATTAAATACTGTAGAAGAATCTGTTCATGTTGTGTTTGATGAGACTAACCCAAGTATGCAGATTTATTCTGAGTGTAGTACAGAAGACTATATTTTAGCTGATAGAATGTATCAGTTAAAATTACCAAAATAAAAATTTTTCAAAAACAGGAAGAATCTATTGAAGAATCTGAGGAGCAGTTTCCTAAAGAATGGAAGACTCCAAGAAATCTTTCAATAGACAACATCATTGGTGAAATAAATCAGGGAGTTTCTACTAGACGATCTTTAAACAAATTTTGCAATCACATGACATTTGTATTACAAATAGAACCAAAAACCATATATGATGCATTAAAGGATAATAACTGGATTAATGCTATGCATGATGAATTAAATCAATTTACAAGAAATGAAGTATGGGAATTAATTCCAAAACCAGATGATGTTAATATTATAGGAACTAAATGGGTTTTTAGAAATAAAATGGATGACAATGGTATAATTACAAGAAACAAGGCTAGATTAGTTGCTAAAGGGTATAATCAACAAGAAGGAATTGATTTTGATGAAGCATATGCTCTTGTTGCTAGATTAGAGGCTGTTAGACTTCTACTTGCTTATGCTTCAATGAAGAATTTCAAGTTATTTCAAATGGATGTCAAAAGCGCTTTCTTAAATGGCTACTTGAATGAAGAATTTTTTGTTACACAACCACCTGGCTTTGAAGATCATATTCATCCAGAATATGTCTATAGATTAAAGAAAGCATTGTATGGTCTCAAGCAAGCCCCAAGACAATGGTGTGAAAGGTTAAGTAATTTTATCTTATCCAATGGCTATCAAAGATGATTGGTTGATAAAACTTTATTTCTGAAGAAATTAAATAATGATATTATTCTAGTTCAAGTATATGTTGATGACATCATATTTGGAGCCACTAATGAGTCTTTGTGTAAAGAATTTATCAAAGATATGCAGGGGGAATTGGAGATGTCTATGATGGGGGAACTCAATTACTTTCTTGGATTACAAGTTAAACAACTTCAAGGAGGAAGTTTTCTTCATCAATCTAAATACTGCACAAAGCTTTTAAAGAAATTTGAGATGGAGCATTGCAAAGAGGCATCAACACCAATGTCCACCAATTGCTATCTTGATGCTGATGAAAAAGGAAAATCAGTAGATCAAACTAAATATAGAGGGCTTATTGGTTCTTTATTATATCTCACAACAAGTAGACCTGACATTATGTTTAGTGTTTGTATGTGTGCCAGGTTTCAATCTGCACCTAAAGAATCTCATCTTATTGCTGCAAAAAGGATCCTCAAATATCTCAAAGGAACTTTAAATGTTGGGTTGTGGTATCCTGGTGAGTCCAAACTAAATTTAATTGGATACTCTGACTCAGATTTTGCAGGGTGTAAGCTTGACAGAAAAAGCACCAGTGGCACTTGTCATCTCCTAGGAAGCAATCTAATCTCATTGCATAGTAAAAAGCAATCGTGTGTTGCTCTTTCTACAGCTAAAGCCGAGTACATTGCAGCCGGAAGTTGTTATGCTCAATCCCTGTGGCTCAAAAAACAACTTGAGGATTATGGTTTAATTCTCAATAAAATCCCTCTTTTATGTGATAATACCAGTGCCATTATATTATAAAAAAAATCCAATTCAACATTCTAGGACAAATCATATAAAAATTAGACATCATTTGATTAAAGATCATGTTTTAAAAGGTGATTATGAAATTTTCTTTATAGAAACTGAAAAACAATTAGCTGATATATTCACAAAACCTCTTGCTCTTGATAGATTTATAAAATTCGAACTGAATTAGACATTTTAGATGCATCAAACATCACTTAGTTTCCAAATCTGGTTGTTTTAATTGATAAAAACAAGCTTTAATCGATTAAAAGAACTTTACAAAACTTTTTCATACAATTTTAATCGATTAAATGTCAATTTAATCGATTAAATGAACTCAAGTTTTTAAATTTCAACTTTCATTACTATTTTAATCGATTAAAACATTATTTATATAAATTAAAATCAATAACAAGAACAATTTAATTGATTATGCCCTGTTTTTAATCGATTATTACTCTGGAAAGAAAATTAAAGGCTTTAGTTAATGGTTGCTCTTGTAACAAGCTACTAAAGCATGGTTCCCTTATCTTTACACGTGTCTATTGTATTCATTACAAACGTGTTAATGAAGATAAGTTTGAATCAACTTTAATTGGTATTTAAATGAGTAATACATCTAGATGGTATCATGATTTCTTATAATAATGATTTCAAAATAAATTTTGTTACATGCCATGCATATTGTTTGTTTTTCTCCTCTATTCCCTATTTTTGATGAAGTCAAAGGAGGAGAAATAATTGTATGATTGTTTTTGTTATACTCACTATTTTAGGGGGAGTAGTAATCTAGGGGGAGAAATGATTAATTTTTTAATACTCACTAATCTATATATTCAAGTGACTTCTTCTGCAGATATATTATTCAAAGAGGTGTTTGTCTTCATCAAATAGGGGGAGACTGAAAGTGATGAAGATCTTATTGAATCATTTGATTAAACGAAGATCTTGTTAATTTGATGAAGTCAAAATGAAGTCAAGGCTATTCTGCTGATGTCAAAGGTTAATTGGTTAAAAAGAGTAGAGTGCACTAGTGCAAAAATGGGCTTTTACGTCAGGTATTTAGGGCTTTTCACGTCATATTTAAAACTGACGTTAAAATGGGAGACGTAAATTTACGTCGGACCCTTTAGCCCGACGTAAATTTACGTCAGTTATCAAGACCCGACGTAATTTTGCGTTGCATATACCACTAAACAGACGTAAGAACTTTCAGAAATTAAAAAAAAAATAGCAAATTTACGTCGCATATGGTATATGTGACGTAAATTTACGTCGCATATACCAATATGCGACGTAAATTTACGTCGCGTATTGGTATATGCGACGTAAATTTGCTATTTTTTTTTAATTGGGTTGATTCTGTTTTACAACTAAAACCTGCAAATATATATTACAACCAGGACAGTTCAAAGGTTCAATTTTCTTTAGCTAGTAATATAATGATGAATAAATATAATGTTATTTTCAAAATTTAAATACAAACAATAATTATGGTATTCACTTATTATAATAAGTTTCTAATCTTAGGATAAATGAACTGCAAAGTCTTTGTTCTAGGTTTTCCACTTAGAACATTAGTTATAGACACGATTCTAAATGAAAAAAGCCATATATTATTTAATACCTTTTCCATTTTCACTACCAAATTTCAAAAATTCATCAACTCCCTTTTCGTACTCTTCACTAATACGACGTGCATTCATCCAACTTCGATTCATATTATGTTATAAAGTTTCGTCACTCCTAGATATTCAAAATTTATATTTAAAAATAAATTAATATACAAATAATAAAGCACGTATATGGAGTGTGTAAACCGAAAATGCACTCAAACAAAATAATGACATTCCAATAACAATTCAGTGGAGACATTCATACAATGACGTGATTTAGATCCCCAAAAACAATCACGGATTCAATTTGAACATATATCAGGAGACATAGAACACTAACCTCGAGTAAACACGAAAACGATTTCAAACTCGAATCCAATCGGGGAGAAATGTCAAATTCGTAAAATGAGACACAATGTTGATGTTCTTCACTGCCAAAATGATCGAAAATGGTGTGGAAAGGTAGTTATCGTTGTCGTTTTCATTGTCATTCTAAAAAACCCTTGCAGCGCGAGATGCGGGAGTGGGTACGAAAGAGAATAAAAAGAACTTTTTACGTCGCACACCCTAGTACGTGACGTAAAAAGCCTCTTTTACGTCGCGTGGGGGGTGCGCGACGTAAAAAGTGATACTTTTTACGTCACATGGGGGGTGCGCGACGTAAAAAGTGCTTTTTGCGTTGCGCAGCGCACCACCCCCATGTGACGTAAAAAGTGATATTTTTTACGTCGCGCACCCCCATGTGACGTAAAAAGTGATACTTTTTACGTCGCGCACCCCCCACGTGTCTTAAAAAGCTCTCTTTTACGTCACATTGTACCAGGTGCAACGTAAAAGAGGTACCTCCTACAATATGCGACGTAAAAGTTTCACCTCTTATTTACAAAATTGCCACCGCGTTTTATTTACGTCGAATATTTTGACATGCGACGACAATTGGGTGACGTAAAATGTCATTTTTGCACTAGTGGTGATTAGTGAGTCTGCATCTATACATAGGTATAATCATTCATATCTCTCTGCTGCATGAGGTTTCATCATTTAAAAGATTTTGCAAAATGCCTCTAAACTTGTTTAATCTGTTAAAAACCAAAGTAATTGATTAAATGGTTTTTAAGTAATTGTTTTAACTGATATTATATGAAATTTATCAGTTAAAATGTTCTTAACACTTACATAACAGGTTTTTAACTGATAGGTTTTTGAAATAATCGATTAAAACCTTTTAAAACATACACTGAAACTGTTTGAATTGATATATCTTCGAATTAATCGATTGTTTTCATTAAAGGAGTTTTTGAAAACCTTCTGCCAGTATTTTAACTGATGTAGATTCAAAATAATCGATTAAGATAACTTGAAGTATTTGGAAATATGTTCTATCAGTATTTTAATCGATGTAAATGCGAATTAATCGATTAAAACCACTTGAAAGATTTTGAAAGAAGTTATGTCAGGATTTTAACCGATGTGTTATCAGTTAAAATGACTTCGAAAGTTTTGTGAAACTATTTGGCAGGATTTTAATCGATTAAAATACAAATTAATCGATTAAAATAACTAAGAGATTTTTTCCAAAGTGTTTTAATAGATTAAAACATATTGTTATCGATTAAAATCACTTAGAAAGTTTTATGAAAACATTTGGCAATATTTTAATCGATTAAAAGGAGAATTAATCGATTAAAACAACTTAAGGGATTTTTTACAAAGTGTTTTAATCGTTTGAAATGATGTCGCATCGAGTTAAAACAAATCTGGAAAATGATCAAGAACATTTTAACAGATTAAAAGAAGTTTTAACAGATTAATTCAATACTTTTAATAGATTAAAAGATTGTTTTAACAGATTAATTAAACCAGCAGTTTGAACAATCTTCTATACAAACATGATTGCTTGAGTCTTTTAAAATATACCTTTGAGCAATCAATCAAGCAATCATAAGAGCTACTTTCAAGAAAGAATCACGCAAGTTTTGTGAAGTTTTTCAAAGTTCTTTCTTGAGGCATTTTCTGCATTTCTTTTTTGAAGAAACTCATTTTGCAGAGCAGCATAATCCGGGTTTGAGTGTTCTAGTTTCTTCTCTTTGTTTCTTTTACATTTCATTACTGTATTGTGAGTGTCTGGAAGTGTGGGCACTGGTTTCTGTGGCTGGAATTTGACTACAGGGTGGTTCAAGAACTGGAAGTTGGTTCTTGGTGAAGGTTTAGGTGCAAGGACTGGAATTTTGGTTCTTGTGGTAGATTGAGTGTGTGATTGGAGTTGTAATCTGTAAAACATTCAATCTAGTGGAACTCAGCTGGAATTTGGCTGAGAACTAGACGTAGCCCTGGGATTGGGTGAACTAGTATAAATCATGGTTGTATCTCTCTAAACTCTTCTCTCTTTAATTCTGCTGCTGCATTTATTTTGATTGTTTGTTTTGTTTGATTCAAGAATTGGTCAGAACTCTTAATCTTTGAAATAGATAATCTATAATTTGCGAAAATCTTTCAAAGATCAATTCACCCCACTCTTGATCTCAATC
Source organism: Sphenostylis stenocarpa (assembly GCA_963425845.1). Taxonomy (NCBI): domain Eukaryota; kingdom Viridiplantae; phylum Streptophyta; class Magnoliopsida; order Fabales; family Fabaceae; genus Sphenostylis; species Sphenostylis stenocarpa. The sequence continues at coordinate 23,243,172 of OY731403.1, forward strand.
TCCTTTTCTAACAGATTGTGTACCTAATACTAGTATAATATGCTTAGTTGCTAAGGAAGAAAATCCATGGTTATGGCATAAGAGAGCGGCTCATATAAACTTGCATCAATTAAACAAACTAATATCAAAGGACTTAGTTGTTGGTTTGCCTAAGTTAAAATTTGAAAAAGATAGATTATGTGATGCATGTAAAAAAGGTAAACAAGTGAAATCATCCTTTAAATCTAAGAATTTTATTTTCACATTAAAACCTTTAGAACTATTACACTTAGATTTATTTGGTCCATCTAGGATAAAAGTTTTGGTGGAAATTATTATGCTCTTGTAATTGTTGATGATTTTTCTAGATATACTTGGACATTTCTCTTAACATTAAAAAGTGAAGCTTTTAAGGTCTTTAGGAAGTTTGCCAAGTAAATCCAACATGAGAAAGACTTAAGAATTAAGGTGTTAAGAAGTGACCATGGTGGAGAGTTTCAAAATGAATGGTTTGAAAATTATTGTGAGGAAAATGGTATTTTACATAGTTTTTCTGCACCTAGGACTCCCCAACAAAATGGTGTAGTAGAAAGGAAAAATAGGTCACTAGAGGAACTTGCTAGAACAATGTTAAATGAATCAAATGTTCCTAAGTATTTTTGGGCTGATGCTGTAAGTACTACATGTTTGTATTGAATAGGATGCTTATTAGGTCAATTATAAAATCAACTCCTTATGAACTATTAAAAGGTAGAAAGCCTAATGATGCTCATTTAAAAATATTTGGATGTAAATGCTTTGTTTTAAATAATGGAAAAGATAACTTAGGAAAATTTGACTCAAAAGCCGATGAGGGCATTTTCTTAGGTTATTCACTAACTAGCAAATCATATAGAGTGTTCAATAGAAGAACTTTAAATGTTGAAGAATTTGTAGATGTCACCTTTGATGAAATTGTAGACCTTGAGGTAAATCCTCTTAAGTCAAATAAAGAATTTGCAGGTGATGATGAGTACATAAGAGAGGCTCTAGAAGAAATGTACTTGAATGAGAATGAGCCATCTCAACCAACTGAATTAGCAAAAGAGTGGCAATCACCAAGAGGACTTTCAATGGACAATATAATTGGTGATATCTCAAAAGGGGTTAGAACTAGAAATATGACAAATTTGTGTATGTCTGTAGCTTTTGTTTCACAGATTGAACCCAAAAGTGTTGAGGAAGCTCTTAAAGATGACTAATGGTGCATAGCAATGCAAGAAGAACTTAATCAATTTGAAAGGAATTAAGTCTGGGAATTAATTCCAAGAGAAGAATCTCATCAAGTGATTGGAACAAAATGGGTATTTAGAAACAAACTTGATGAAGATGGAAATATAACAAAGAACAAAGCCAGACTTGCTGCCAAAGCTTACTGTCAAGAGGAAGGTATTGATTATGATGAAACTTATGCTCCTGTTGCCAGGTTAGAGGCTATATGCCTACTTCTTGCTTATGCCTCATTGATGAAATTTAAATTATATCAAATGGATGTTAAAAGTGCATTTTTAAATGGGTTTATCAAAGAGGAAGTATATGTGGAAAACCTCCTGGATGTGAAGATTTTAAATATCCTAACCATATTTTTAAATTGAAGAAAGCTTTATATGGTTTGAAACAAGCTCCTAGGTCTTGGTATGAAAGATTAAGTAGTTTTTTAATTTCAAATGAGTTTTCTAGAAGAAAAATTGATTCCACTTTGTTTATTAAGAAAGTAAAAGAACATATCTTATTAGTTCAAGTATATGTTGATGATATCATTTTTGGATCAACTGATAATTCCTTCTGTGTAGAATTTGCTAAGATAATGCAGGGTGAATTTGAAATGTCTATGATGGGAGAATTAACATTCTTTCTTGGACTTCAAATTAAGCAACTTAAAGATGGCACCTTTGTGTCTCAAACCAAATACTGCAAAGAGATTCTCAAGAAATTTGGAATGGACACTTCAAAGGAAGCTAACACACCCATGGGAACATCATGCTATTTAGACAAGGATGAATCAGGTTTGGAAATAAATCAATTTACGTATAGAGGTATGATAGGTTCACTATTATACTTAACTGCAAGTAGACCTGATATTATGCATTCTGTTTGTGTGTGTGCTAGATTTCAAGCATGTCCAAAAGAATCTCATTTAACTACAGTAAAACGAATTTTAAAATATTTAAAAGGAACTACAGAATTTGGATTATGGTATCCATCTGACGCTTCTCCTAGTTTAATAGGATATTCTGATGCTGATTATGGAGGATGTAAAATAGATAGAAAGAGTACTAGTGGAACATATCATATGTTAGGATCATCCTTAGTGTCTTGGCATTCTAATAAACAAGCATTTGTTGCTTTATCTACTATTGAAGCTGAATATATTGCAGCTGGTAATTGTTGTGCCCAAATTTTATGGATGAAGCAACAGTTAGAAGACTATAGTATCTTTCTAAGTAATATTCTTTTAATGTGTGATAATACAAGTGCTATCAATCTCATAAAGAATCCTGTTATGCATTCTAGAACTAAACATATTGAGATTAGGCATAACTTTTTAAGAGATCATATTTCCAAAGGAAATTGTCCAATTGAGTATATAGACACAAAACGTCAGTTAGCATATATATTTACCAAACCTCTTCCAAAGGATAGATTCTACGATGTAGACCCCAAACCTTGCCCGACCTCATAATAAAGACCATAAGACCTCCTTTTCAAAGATGGACAAAGCCTAAGAAGCCACTAGGAGCGACTATTAGGCCCCATACTAGGATATGAGGGTTTTTTTGGCGCAAAAATAAGGATTTTCGCTTTTGAAGGTCGAGACCGCCGTCTCAGATTCAAGACCGCCGTCTCGCCTTGCGCAAGTGGCGAGACGGCCGTCTCGTTTGGTGAGACGGCCGTCTCGAACTTGTCAGACGAGACGGCCCGTCTCGACCTGACAGGCGCGAATCCCTATAAATAGGGGCTCCATTCCCCTCATTCCACACAATTCTCTCACTCTCTCTCTAGTCACATCACTAGATTCTCTCTCTAGAATCCCTCCGAAGCATTTCTGGAGTTTCTGAGCGTTTCTAAGAGTGTTTTTTAGCGTTTCGAGAGGTTTCCGATGCTATGTAGAGTGAAGGGCTGCCGCATAGCACCCTAATTTCCAAAAGTTAATAGAAAAGCTTGCTTCGAAGGTTTACTCTCTCTCTCTAACTTTACCGCTTTAATTTTAATTGTGCAATAGAGATTAGGGTCATGTAGTCATAACGTTAAATTCTGCAAAATAAAGGGCAAAAGCATATTTTCCGGTTTATTTATCCAAAGTAGTTAGCCTATCATAGGGAACCCGAAAGGGGAATCATAAAGGAACTAACACTTCCTTTACGCGTAACTAACTCCCTTACCCAACTCTGGTTCTAATGACCAAAGTTGGTTTTTCGAAAACCAATGCCTTTTAATTCCTTTTCCGATGTTTCCGGTAAAAACGTCGGTGGCGACTCCAAAGAACCCTTCAAAACTAGCTCTTGGATTAGCCCGGTTATCGGACAATCCAAGAGCACTCTTTCGAAAACCTCGCCCCTAGGTTCAGCCCAGTTATCGGACAACCTAAAGGCGTTGTAACCACTAATAAAAACGCGAAAATTGGAAAGTCGGAACCATCGCGTCGCTCTGACCGCCTCATTTTGACAGCGGCGACAGATGGCGACTCCACTGGGGAAGCCTAGAGAGTTGATCCCATTTAGTGATGGGCCAGCTTGAAAGTAAATAAACCAAGAAAATTACGCTTTTACCCTACCTTGTATTATAACATGTTTTATTGCTTGGCTTTAATAATTGTTGCTTGTTTATACTTACGCAATTGTTTGAAATACAAATTGTACACAAACCCTTGCACACTACAATTCCCTCTATACCCGGGGGCAAGTGAGAAAACCATAGGGAGTGGGTGGCAGGTACGGTTCGCTGTAGTGATGGTCTTGTGCCCACCAGTGTGATCGGAAACCACCACTCAAGGTGATAACCTTCCTCTTTTGGCACAAAGACTGACTATGGCCTTAGTGCTAAGCATGGTCGGAAGGCTAGAGAGTGGGGACCCTATATTGGGGGCACCTTGGGGGCCTTAGCCTTGGTGAGGACAGTTAGAACCTACCTTCGCCAATGCACTTTTCTACAGGAAAATCCTACCTCGTGATTAAAACGACTTCTCGCCTATTCGCGGATGATTGAATTGTGCGGGCATACGTTTGTTGCATTTGTCTGTTGCATAGCATAAACAAACAACAAAAATCACAAAAAACATTTTTGCAATAAACGCCCTTATCTCGGACAGTCTGCCTTTTAGCTAGCCTGGTTTCAAGTTCTTTGTAAGCTAAGTAGCCACGCAGTTCCGACAGAAGAGATAAGGGACGCTAAATATCTTTTTCATAAAGCCATTTTTTTTATCTCGGACGATCTGCCTTTTAGCTAGCCTGGTTTCGGGTTCTTTGTAAGCTAAGTAGCCACGCAGTCTGACAGAAGAGATAAAAGGCTATAAAATAAAAATAAAAATAAAAATAAAAACCCAATAAATTTTCTTTCCTTTTCTCAATTCCGAAATGATAAATGGGACCTTGTTCAAAAATATTCATTCATATAGGTAGTTTATTTTTCAAAAAATACGCAAATATCATACAAAACATGATAAACAGAAAATAAACACTCACATTCATCCAATAAGCATCATTTTCATAAAACATGCATTTTGGTTTTAGAAAATGGAGGGGACTAGTAGACAATTGAAGAAGGTGGATATTCCCCGATACCATGCTGAGAAACTGGAACGGCTTTGCGCGGTAATGCCACCAGAGGTCCGCGCCGACTTTGAAAGATCCTATGGACGGATTCTCGACCTACTGAAGATCTGTGTCGACCAAGTGTTCCTCAGGGTATTGATTCACTTCTGGAACTCCAGTCTGCGATGCTTCAAATTCCCGCAGTTTGATATGGTGCCAACCTTAGAGGAGTACGAAATTATGTTAAAATGGCCCAAATCAGCTGGGGTCCATATCCGCCACGGGGCATATACTCCTGCAGTACAAGTCGCTGCCATCATCCAACTGCCTTTCCGGCAGACTACCCTGATAGGAAAAGGGAACATCCAGGGTTGGAAGGTCTCAATGTTAGAAGACCATCTGTCCGACTTGGCTGAAAGGGCAGAATGGGTCGCTTTTAGCAAAACCCTGGCCTTAATCATATTTGGAACGATCTTGTTTCCCTTCCACCTTGACACAGTGGATCAAGCCGTCATGGACGCCTTCTTCGCCTGGGATGTGAACTCGAAGAGTCCCTTTCCTGCAATTCTTGCCGACACCAGAAGCAAGGAAAAACACTCCGTTGCTGCTCTTCACTACTCTTCGTGTGGGGCATTACACATTTTTACGCCTCTAGCCACATGGGGATGTTCCCCGACCCTTTGAGGAGCTTCTCCAAAATCCCTCTCCAACGACGCTTAACTTCAGAATGGAGGGACGAGTTGGAACAAAAGGACGCCAACAACTTATCCTGGGTCTGCCCTTGGTTCTGACCCGGCCCAGTCCTCATCAGATGTGGAGACTATCCGAACGTACCCTTGATAGGGTTTTGTTAAAGAAAGACCAATCTGCCCTATCAGCCAAAGATGACAGATGGTCTTCTACCATTGCAACCTTGCATCCTTGAATATTCCCTCTTCCCACTAGGGCAGCCTAATGAGGTGGCAACTGGATGATGGTGGCGACCGTAGTTGCAGGAATATATGCTTCGTGGCGAATATGGACCCCAACTAATTTGGGCCATCTTAGCATGATCTCATATTCCTCCAATGTCGATACCAGGTCAAATTGCGGAAATTGAAAGCAATGCAGACTGGAATTCCAAAAATGGATCAAAACCCTGACGAAGATAGGATTGACGCAGATCTTCAGAAGATTGAGAATCCGTCCATAGGATTTTTCAAAATCGGAGCGGACCTCGGGTGGCATCAATGTGCACAACCGTTCTATCTTTTCCATACAATATCGGGGAATATCCACTTTCTTCAACTGTCTATTACTGGACCCCTCCATTTATCTAGAAACAGAAAAATGCATGCTATGAGTATGATGTTTGATGAGGGCATGCATGAAAGTGTTTTGTTCTTCCTACACATTATCATGTTTTATTATCTACATGGTGCATGATAGTGCTTGGATTTTTGTTTTTTTTTTGTATATATATATATATATATATATATTTTTTTTTTTTGAAGAAAAGGAAACTACCTATATGGATGTTATGGATTTGATGTTTAACACCATGAAAAGGATCTCATTTTCTCTTATTAATGTTATTTGATGTGTTTTTTTTATAACCCTTTATCTCTTCTGTCGGTCCACGTGGCTACTAGCTTACAAAGAACCTGAAACCAAGCTAGTTAAAATGTAGATTGTCCGAGATAAGGTCGTTTATTATGAAAAGGTTTTTGAGATTTTTTTTTTATTTTTGTTGTTGTATGATTATGCTATGCAACAAACAAATGCAACAAACAAATGCACAAACAATTCACTCATCCACGAATCGAGGGACGACATTTTTATCACGAGGTAGGGGTATCCTGCAGAAAAGTGCATATTCAAGGTGGTTTTAATTATCCTTGTAGACCCCTAATTTTGCCCGGTCTCTTAATAAAGGCTAAGGAGACTTCCTATAACAAGACAAAGCTCGCCTGGCATCTCAATAAAGGCTGTCGCCGCCGTCCGTTCCGACGTCTAGGGACATCTCAAACGTTGAATGTGAGCGGTCGCGAAAAGATGGTTTAGACTCGCGTTTTGTATTTAAAATATGTTCATTTCTTCCGAGGTGCTCAACAACTGAACTATCCTCTAATAAAAGCAAGGTTTTCGAAAAGGGTTCTTTTGGAGTCGCCACCAATGTTTTGACCATAAACATTGGAAAAGGATAAAAATGCGTTGATTTTATTAAAAACCAAACTTGGCCATTATAAGCAGAGTTAGGTAAGGGAGTTAGTTACGTGTGGGGAAGGTGTTAGCACCCCACAACGCCCCTTTCGGGTTCCCTATGACGGATTAATTCATTTAAGTGAAGATTATTAGAAATTACGGGATTACCCTATTTTATTGCATAATGTTAAAAATGGCTATCTACATGACTTTATTTCTTATTGCGTACAGAAAGCAATAAATAAAGCAGTAAAAGAGAAGAGAATTGAACAGAACCTCCGTAGCAAGCTTTGTATTACGAATCTTGAATCGCAAGGATGCATTTTGGCAATCCTTCACTCTACAAAGAATCTCCTCTCCAAATACAAGATCGACTCGACTCGATTTTACAGAAGAATCGAATGCTGGAATATGATTCCTTAACTGATTGTTACCTTATCAAGGCAATCAGAGAGTTCATTCGAAGAGGGAAGAGGATAGACAAGTACTAGGAGTTGTCTGGTGTGTGGAAAATGAGCAAATGAGCCTCCTATTTATAGTTTTCGCTGCCTGGCGCATCTGGGACGGCCGTCTGGGCCGGGACGGCCGTCTGGGGTGGGACGGCCGTCCCACTTGCATTTTTAACACAGAGCCAGCCCCCCTGGAACTTGGGACGGCCGTCCCACATGTGGGACGCGCGTCTCACTTGTCCTAGGTTAGTTGGGACGGCCGTCCCAGCTCTGGGACGGGGGTCTCGACCTGTTTTGTCCAGTTTTTGCGTTCTGGGACCCCGGGAAGCTTTCCTTGCTTTTTTCAGACATTGGTTGATGTCGATATGTGTCCGTTGAAGCTTTATCTTCATATAGGAAGTCTTCTTGGCCTTCATTAAGATGCCGGGCGAGCTTTATCTTCATGTAGGGAGTCTCCTTAGCTTTCATCGGGTGACTGGGTGAACTCTATGTTGTTACGAGAGGTCTCCTTTTCTTTTATTAAGAAGTCGGGCAAAATTAGGGGTCTACAGCTGCCCCCCCTTCACCTGCCTAGCTAATGTTGATATGCCGACAAAATTAGTTGGTAGGGGAAGGAGTTAACCCTTTTGCCCGGTCATCCTTCGGATGCTACTCCTTGTTGATCCTCCGGATGATAAATATTTTGATAGGTACCAACCCCTATCTAGTTTGAGCCTTCTTTTATAAGGCTCTGGTGAGTATTTACCCTTCACCAGGTATAAGTCTGTATTTTACTAGACTTTAGTGAGTACCTACCCCCACTAGGTATGAACCTTGTTCTGCAAGGTTTTGGTGAGTACTTACCCTCACCTGGTATGAGTTCGCATTTTGCTAAACTCTTGTGGGTACTTACTTCTGAGGTGCTCAACGCTGAACTATCCTCTAATAGAAGCAAGGTTTTTGCACCCATTTTTTGTAATGCTTCTGGTGAGTATTTTACTCTACCTGATGCATTTTGCTAAGTTTTGATGAGTACCTACCCTCATCCGGTACAAACCTTATTTTATAAGGCTTTGGTGGGTACCTACCCCCACCTGGTACGAATCTGCATTTTTGCTAGATTCTGATGAGTACCTACCCTCATCCGGTATAAACCTTATTTTATAAGGCTTTGGTGGGTACCTACCCCCACCCGGTACGAATCTGCATTTTTGCTAGATTCTGATGAGTACCTACCCTCATCCGGTATTAACCTTATTTTATAAGGCTTTGGTGGGTACCTACCCCCACCTGATACGAATCTGCATTTTTGCTAGATTATGATGAGTACCTACCCTCATCCGGTATAAACCTTATTTTTTAAGGCTTTGGTGGGTACCTACCCCCACCTGGTACGAATCTGCATTTTTGCTAGATTCTGATGAGTACCTACCCTCATCCGGTATTAACCTTATTTTATAAGGCTTTGGTGGGTACCTACCCCCACCTGGTATGAATCTGTATTTTGACAGATTCTGATGGGTACCTACCCCCACCTGGTCCGAATCTGCATTTTGACAGATTCTGATGGGTATCTACCCCCACCTGGTCCGAACCTCGTTTTGCAAGGCTCTGATGGGCACCTACCCCCACCTGGTCCGAACCCCGTTTTGCAAGGCTCTGATGGGTACCTACCCCCACCTGGTCCGAACCCCGTTTTGCAAGGCTCTGATGGGTACCTACCCCCACCTGGTCCGAACCCCGTTTTGCAAGACTCTGATGGGTACCTACCCCCACCTGGTTCGAACCCCATTTTGCAAGGCTCTTAGGATGACTTTTTGATAGTCAATCCTGTGGTCATCTGGTTTTGGAGATGTATTGGTGACTTATTGTTTCTGTTCACGTGCCCATTCCGTGGGGAATATTTGATTTGACTTTTTGACTTTTCTATTAGTCATCCAGTTTTACCGGGGATTCTTTGTTTTTGGCTTTTTCGTTTTAGCCATCTGGTCTTTGCCGGGGATTTCTGATTTTTGGCTTTTCTATTTAGCCATCCGGCCTTTGTCGTGGATTCTTTGTTTTTGGCTTTTCTTTTTAGCCATCCGGTCTTTGCCGGGGATTTCTTTGTTTTTGGCTTTTCTTGTTTAGCCATCCAGCCTTTGCCGTGGATTCTTTGTGTTTTGGCTTTTCTTTTTAGCCATCCGGTTTTACCAGGGATTCTTTGTTTTTGGCTTTTCTTTTTAGCCATCCGGTCTTTGCCGGGGATTTCTTTGTTGGTTGCTTCTTATTTAGGCGGGAATCCATTGGGGATTTTTGGTTTGATTGTGCCTCTTGATTAGGCAGATGCTTCAATAGTGGTGAAGGCTTTGTTGTTTTTTCGCCTCTGAATAGGCTGATGTTCTATTTGAGGATATTTGTTCTTGATAATACCTCTGAGTAGGTGGATGCTTTTTGAAAGTTTTGTGCTTGCATTGCCTCTTGTATAGGTTGATTTCCCGTTTCTTGGGGATATCAGCTCTTTGCTTGCCTCTGAGTAGGCATAGGCATTGTTGGGAGTGAAGGTTTTGCCTTTCACTGGGGATATTCATATTGGGTGTTATAGGCGATTAACTCCCTGAGGATATGAATTTGTAGTTTGCCTCTATTGGTAGGCTTGCTGGGGGATAATTTTTCTTTTTGGTGATTCACCGGGGGATTGATTTGCCCCTTGGGGAGGAATGGAGTTTTGACTCCTTGTTGGATGTTTGCTGTTTTGAGCTTGCTTTGCCTATGCTCTTATTCCATTGGGGAATGGGTTTTTGCTTTTTCCTTGCGATTGTGCTTTTTCGCGATTTTGGATTTTTGGTTTTAAATGCGTGTGCCCTTTTTCTTTTGTACACGCGGGCTTTTTATCATCTGCTGGGGATGAAGAGGTTTTTATTTTCTTCTCTTTCCTTTTTATCGGCCCTGGGGAATTTGTTGACTTCCTGAAGGTATGATGGAGTCCTGGCTCCTGGCTTTGTGAAATTCTTTATTGAGCGGGGTGAAGATATTTTCTTCTTTTTTCTTTTTTGTAGACTTTTCTTGATATGCTCTACTTTGGGGATTTTCATGCGGCCTTTTTCTGTAGTGGCCTCCGTGAGGGGATAAAATTTTTTCTTTCTTTTCTTTTTGTTGCCCCCTGGTGATGTGGAGGATTTGACTCCATATTTTCTTTGATGGACTCTTGTGTAGTCCTTATTCTCCTTTGGGGAATGAAGCGGAGACTCTTGCATGATTGTGCTTGATGACTCATGTGGCGATGAAGCTGAGTCGTGAGGTAAGCTTTTTGTTTTGCCTCTGGAGTAGGCAAGGATCCGCTTGGGGATGATCAAGCCTTTCCGTTGGCTTTTCTGTTTTGATGGCTTCCTTCTTTTTGGATGGAAGGATGTTGATTGAAGTTTTAAATGACTCTGTTTGACGACTCATGTGATGATGATGCTGAGTCGTGGAGTAATTTCTGTTTTGCCTCTGGATCAGGCAAGGATCCTCTTGGGGATCATCGAGCCTTTCCGTTGGCCTTTTTCTTCGATGTACCTTCTTTTATTGGTGTAGAAGGTTAGAGCTAGTTTCCTTGAAGCTCTTTATTATGCTAAAATGGTTTTGATTTCGCTTTTCGCGATTTTGATTTTCATTTAGAGGCTGGGTTTTGGCGCCTTCTATTTTCAATCACAAGTATGGAGACTATCCTCCTTATATGCATGTTTATTATTCTTGTTTGAAGAAAATTATTTTTCTTGATTTTGACAAAGTCGTATTATGCAACTACTTTGTGTGTGAATGTCCTAAATGCAATCTATTGTTTATTTATTTTTTATGCATTTAGAAAGTAACTGGCCTTCTCCCGTTGGCTTCTTATGAATGTGCTGATGGGCTCCTCCTTTATGACCATGATGATGGGCTCCTCTTTTTATGATGATGGATTCATCTTTTGGTTTTAACCCTATCTTTTGCCTAGACCGCCCTTTACGGGTTTTTGATCTAGTGGGCTGCCTTAAATTTTGCCTAGAATATCTTAGGGGGCTTTTGCCTTATCTTTTGCCTAGACCGTTCTTTTGGGGTTTCCGATCTAGCAGGCTACCCTAGTTTTTTCCTAAGAATATCCTAGCAGGCATTCATTCTTTTCTTCTTATTATTATTATTATTTTATGCTTCCTCTTTTTAGATGCATGCTTGATCTTTGATTAAAGGTCTTTGTGCATATTTATGATTTATCAATAAAGAGGCATTTCCACAATATTTGGTCAAGAGAAAGGAAATGAAAAGGAATTTTATTGATAAATGAGCAAAAGTTTATTTCTTTTATAGAAGGATTTCAAAAGGTATTTAGAAGAATGGGTGGTCGGGGTTGGCTATACTCGTATAGGCTTAAACAGTCATGTCCATGATATCTGCCCCCTGGTTCTCCTAACTGCTTCAGTTGAGATGCCTGAGCTCAGAGTGAAGACTATGCAGAATGCTTGCTTCTGGAAGAATGTTACCTTAGCCACCTTTTCGATTTTCGACTAAAGTAACCATTGCTCTTAGTTTCTTTTTTTTTATTTATTTACTTTTTTTTTACCTCTTCTTTTTGCCTAGGACGTATCCTAGCGAGGAATATGGACCCTATCTTTTGCCCAGGAATGTCCTTTGCGGATTTTCATTCCTGACGGGTCTTGAGCAATGTCTTCAAGCATAATACTTCTTCACCGTACCGGAGTTGATTAGGTGTCGAAGTTCTTTTCCATCCATATTGATGAGGATAAGAGCCCCTTCCGAGAAAGCTCATTTGACCCCAAGGGGTCCTTCATAGTTCACTGCCCATTTCCAATTTTATTGTTTTGGGCTGGAAGCAACTTATTTACCATAAAATCCTTCTTTATGGTAAATATGAAGGTTGACTTTTCATAAGCCTTTTTTATTTTCCTTTGATAGGCTTGTTCGTGAGATATAATATTCAACCATTTTCTTCAACAAGGTTTAGCTGGTCATATCGGCTTTGAACCCATTAAGCTTCGGTTAATTTTGCTTCCATCATCATGTGCTTTTATCAACATGATTAGCTGTACCGATTTGCCATCTTGGATCTTTGCTATAACCGAAGAGTAATCATTTTGAATGTAGAGCAATTGTCATGTCAATGCCCCTCTTCCTTTCCTTTAGGGATTTCAATCCTCCTATTGATCACCATATTTTCACATTTCCCAGTCAATTACTTGAATGGTTTATGATGAAGGGTCAAGAGAATAGAAAGAAAGGGATTTATTGCAAAGGCTTGTGTTTTAGTGAGATTTTTTTTTGAAATAATAGTTTCTGTAAGAATAGCTAGCCAAGGTTGGTCGGTGTTTAGGCTAGTTTAAACAAACGTTTTGTTTTAATGAGGTGGCATCTTCAGCTGCCTATTTGTGACTGATTAACATTCCTAGTCCACCCTTTTGGGTTTTCAACCTAGGATGTTGTGATGTGTCCTAACTTTTGTCTAGGTTCCCCTTTTTCATTTTTTGGGATACCTAGCGAAATTTATTTTGTCTATGACGCTTTGATTATTTTGACACATTTTGGAACAAAACGTTTGTCTAAACATGGTTATTTAATGGGGTATAGACATGTTTAGCAGGAAGAGAAGTAGATAGGAAGAATAGCATTCTTTTGTAATTTCAGGGAAAATGTGTGCCCTAGAGATGCTCGGGGGCCAGGCATACCCCGAGGAGTGATCTCTAATAGTCATTGGGTTTACATCCCTTAGAATCAGAAGAAGGACATCTAATGACTAATGCTACCCTTGATGTTAATATCCCTCCTTTTTGGAAGATCGTCTTTTTAAGGTACGGAGGGGAGACTTCCCTTTTCATCGTATGACTTGTCCTTTTGTAGGGTTGTTCTTTAAAGGGTTACCCTTAAAAATCTGGTGGCTCTCTTATTCCTTGAGCATCCTTTCCAAGCCCTTGTATGGGTTGTATCCATATCTCTTCATTATATGGGCCGCTTTTAAACTGCTAGGAAGTCTTTCCATATTTTCAAATGTCTTCTTCAACCGCATCCATTTAAGGTATGGTGGACGGTTTGCTGATTCGAATGTAGTCTTTAGCTTGAACCATGATCAACTTGTTTCCTACCATGAATTTTAACTTTTGGTGGAGCGTTGAAGAAACTGCCCTAGCACCGTGAATCCAAGGTCTGCTCAATCTTCCCCCTTGGATTCTTTTTTCCTTTTCCTCTTCGGTTTCTTTATTTTTCCTTTGTCTTTAGGAGCATTATCTTGTAGCTCCTTGGGGTAATAAATTCTTTTGCTTTTTGTCGTGCCCCCAATGTCGGCTATATTGGAGATATCTTTATTAATGGACGATTCTTGTATGTATATCCACGGTACAACTTTATCCGATGTATAAGGGAAAGGGCGAGGCATGAATAAGCGCAAAGGTGTTATTACCCCTTCCCTGACATTATCAATTTGGGTATCAATATTTATTTCTTTCTTACTATCTTCTTGTCCCAAATTGATGGCCTCAGTTTTCTCCTGATGGGGCTGTATTGGTTGAGATTCTTTTTCCAACAGTCTTTGCATGTCCGGGGAAATGGTCCCCTCCTCACTGTCTGACTCAATCCATTCGCCTTCGGCTTTCGGATCTTCCAGAGAATTTTCAATCACAAACATGACTGTATGGTTATGTTTTGTTTTAGATTTTATTTAATTATTTTGGAATGAGAGAGAAAAGAATGAGAAGCATATGAATATTATGAAAATGCCTCATTGTATTGATGAAAAGAAAATATTTACAAAGCCCACTTTAGCCAAAAATCTCGTGATCATGGGTGGGGATCACAAGAGATACATCGGAAACTTTTTTTTTATTATTATTTATTATTATATTTTTTTTCAAAACCAAAAGATGCACAAAATGGGGAGCCCTAGTTAGATGGCCTTCTCTACCCAAGCACACTATTCTGGTTGTGATAGAGGCTTGATGTTTACGTTTGGGTCGGGAGCATCGAAAATAATCCACCCGGCATTCAATAATTCTTGAACCCTATATTTCAGGTTGACGCAATTCTCCACGGAATGCCCAGGAGCACCTGAGTGGTAATCACATTTTTCGTTGAGTTTGTACCAACTGGGGTAAGGTGGATCTTTCTTCTTTGGGGAGATACGTGTTAAGAGCTTGGCCTCTAAAAGCCTTGGCAGCAGACTCCCATAAGAGACTGGGATGGGAGTGAATTTCTTCTCTTGTCTGCGTGACTGCCTAGATGGTTGTGAAAAGGAAGAAGGAGTAGCAAAGTTCATGGCATTTACACTTCCCTCCTTTTTCTTGCCAAAGGGCTTCTTGAATGATGCGTGGGATTTCTTAAACTTGGGAGGGAATCGAGTATTTTTGACGAGGCATACATCAGTTACCTCCTTTACATCAAAGTTGTGTCCCTCTAATGCCCTTAATCTCTCCTCTAAGGCAAAAGTTCGTTGCTCAGAGACCGTATTGTGGAAGCATTGCTGATACATTAGCTCCGTCAACTGCGTTATTTGTTCCTTTATGACATTAACCTCAGCAGTGAGCATACGGTTCTGCTCCTCTAATTGCTCCATCTTCTTAGCTTTCTGGGCGCGAGTAAGAACGGGCAGAAGACCAGCCACTTTCTAAATGATTTTAACGATTTTTATTATAGCTTTTTATCTCAAATGATTATTGTGAAATAGATATGCCTTAGACAATAGCTTTGGTATCTTCTCAAAAGCCTATGTTTTAAGGGTACCATACCCACCTTAGTGTGCTAACTTCCTTTTTTCAAAGGTTGCCAACATACTTTAGCGCACTTATCTCTTTTAGGAAGATTATAAACGCACTTGGGTCTCTTTCGCTATTGTCTGAGGATATCTAATATATCCTAGAATGAATGTGTTTATGCATGCCCTACAAAAATATTTTTTTATGACAGCTGATATTGAAAGTGGAATAACTTTTGACTGGGTTGTCCGATTTGGACGCACAACATGTCAAAACAAAGAGAAAAGGGTGAAGAACAAGGTTGCAAATTCCCAAAGAGGATTTGACCCAGTAATTTTCCCAAAAGACGCTCCTAAGACCTATTTTTTGGAGGTTTATTAAAATGATGTGCATGCATACTTTTCTTAGTGCATTTATTTTCTCTCTTAGTTTTACCACTTATTGGATGATATGGTATGAATGATACGACTTTTGTCAAGAATCTTTTTATTATAAAAAGGCATTTTTATGGCTTTTAATTTGTTTTTATATTTTTTATGACCCTTTATCTCTTCTGTCGGTCAACGTGGCTACTTAGCTTACAAAGAACCTGAAATCAGGCTAGCTTAACTAAAGACTGTCCGAGATAAAGTTGGTTTATCTTATCACTTTTTGATTTTTAGGGTTTTTCACTATTTTTTTTTGTTGTATGATTACCCTATGCTAATGCATCAATACAAATGCAACAAACGAATGCACACACAATTCATACATCCACGAGCAGAGCCACGCTTATTTAATCACGAGGTAGGGTTTTCCTGCAGAAACGTGCTTGGTTTAGGTGGTTCTAAACTATTCTCACCAAGGCCAAAGGTCCCCAAGGTGCCCCCATTATAGGGACCTCTCAATCTTTCAGTCCTCGGGTCATGCACGAAACTCCGTGGCGACATCCTTAGACCAAAAGAAGAGAGTTATCACCTTGAGTTGGTGGTTTCCGACAACGGTTGTAGCCCCGTGTGCCAACAAGCCGGTCGTATCTGCCACCCACTCCCTATAGGTATTCACTCTTGACCCCGGGTATAGAGGGACTGTTGTGTGCAAGGGTTTTTGTGTGCAATTTATATTTCAAACAATTTGCAGAAAATAATCATACAACAATTATTAAAGCCATACAATAAAACATACGGAAAAGGGTAAAGGCGTAATTTCAAATTTTTACTTAGTTTGAATTTATCCGTCACTAAATGGGATCAACTCTCTAGCTTTCCCAGTGGAGTCGCCATCTGTCGCCGCCGTCCGTTCTGACGTCTAGGGACATCTCGAACGTTTAATGCGAGCGGTCGCGAAAAGATGGTTTAGACTCGTGTTTTGTATTTAAAATATGTTCATTGCTTCCGAGGTGCTCAACAACTGAACTATCCTCTAATAAAAGCAAGGTTTTCGAAAAGGGTTCTTTTGGAGTCGCCACCAATGTTTTGACCATAAACATTGGAAAAGGATAAAAAGGCGTTGATTTTATTAAAAACCAAACTTGGCCATTATAACCAGAGTTAGGTAAGGTGTTAGCACCCCACAACGCCCCTTTCGGGTTCCCTATGACGGATTAATTCATTTAAGTGAAGATTATTAGAAATTACGCGATTACCCTATTTTATTGCATAATGTTAAAAATGGCTATCTACATGACTTTATTTCTTATTGCATACAGAAAGCAATAAATAAAGCAGTAAAAGAGAAGAGAATTGAACAGAACCTCCGTAGCAAGCTTTGTATTACGAATCTTGAATCGCAAGGATGCGTTTTGGCAATCCTTCACTCTACAAAGAATCTCCTCTCCAAATACAAGATCGACTCGACTCGATTTTACAGAAGAATCGAATGCTGGAATATGATTCCTTAACTGATTGTTACCTTATCAAGGCAATCAGAGAGTTCATTCGAAGAGGGAAGAGGATAGACAAGTACTAGGAGTTGTCTGGTGTGTGGAAAATGAGCAAATGAGCCTCCTATTTATAGTTTTCGCTGCCTGGCGCATCTGGGACGGCCGTCTGGGGGGACGGCCGTCTGGGGTGGGACGGCCGTCCCACTTGCATTTTTAACATAGAGCCAGCCCCCTTGGAACTTGGGACGGCCGTCCCACATGTGGGACGCGCGTCTCACTTGTCCTAGGTTAGTTGGGATGGCCGTCCCAACTCTGGGACGGGGGTCTCGACCTGTTTTGTCCAGTTTTTGCGTTCTGGGACCCCGGGAAGCTTTCCTTGCTTTTTTCGGACATTGGTTGATGCCGATATGTGTCCGTTGAAGCTTTATCTTCATATAGGAAGTCTTCTTGGCCTTCATTAAGATGTCGGGCGAGCTTTATCTTCATGTAGGGAGTCTCCTTAGCTTTCGTCGGGTGACTGGGTGAACTCTATGTTGTTACGAGAGGTCTCCTTTTCTTTTATTAAGAAGCCGGGCAAAATTAGGGGTCTACAAAGGCCAAGAAGACTTCCTATATGAAGATAAAGCTTCAACGGACGTCTATCGGCATCAACCGACGTCCGAAGAAAGGAAAGCCTCCCAGGGGTCCCAGAACACAAAGGCTGGCCAAAACAGGTTGAGACAGCCGTCCCAAAGTCAAGACGGTGGTCCCAAGCTACCCTGGCCAAGTGGGACGACCGTCCCAAGTGAGACTGCCCGTCCCACTCTTCCAGGGGTAGACCAAAGGCCAAAAAATTCAAGTGGGATGGCCATCCCAACCCAGACGGCCGTCCCAACCCAGATGGGCGTCCCAAATTGTCAGGCTGCGAAAAACTATAAATAGGAGGCTCATTTGCCACTGTTTCACACCCCAGACAACTCCCAGTACTTGTCTTCTCTCCCTACTTCGAATGAACTCTCTGATTGCCTTAATAAGGTAACAATTAGTTAAGGAATTGTATTCCAGCATTCGATTCTTCTTTAAAATTTAGTCGAGTCGATCTTGTATTCGGAGAGGAGAGTCTTTGTAGAGCGGGGGATTGCCAAAACGCATCCTCATAGTTAAAAGATTCGCAATACAAAGCTTGCTACGGAGGTTCTTTTCAATTCTCTTCTCTTTTACTGCTTTATTTATTGCTTTCTGTATGCAATGTAAACTAAAATCATGTAGATAGCCATTTTTAATATTATGCAATAAAATAGGGTAATCGCGTAATTTCTTGTAATCTTCACTTAAATGAATTAGTCCGTCATAGGGAACCCGAAAGGGGCGTTGTGGGGTGCTAACACCTTCCCCACACGTAACTAACTCCCTTACCTAACTCTGGTTATAATGGCCAAGTTTGGTTTTTATTAAAATCAACGCCTTTTTATCCTTTTCCAATGTTTACGGTCAAAACATTGGTGGCGACTCCAAAAGAACCCCTTTTCGAAAACCTTGCTTTTATTAGAGGATAGTTCATTTGTTGAGCACCTTGGAAGCAATGAACATATTTTAACAAAAACGTGAGTCTAAACCATCTTTTCGCGACTGCTCGCATAAACGTTCGAGATGTCCCTGGACGTCGGAACGGACGGTGGCGACAATCCTCACTAAGGCCAAGCCTCCAGGGTGCCCCCATTATAGGGTTCCCACTCTCTCAGCCCTCAAACAATGCATGGCACTAGGGCCTTGTCAATCTTTAGGCCAAAAGGGGAAGGTTATCACCTTGAGTGGTGGTTTCCGACCATACTGGTGGGCTCATGGCCATCACTACGGCAAATCGTACTTGTCACCCACTTCCTAAGGTTATCCCACATGCCCCCGGGTATAGAGGGAACTGTTATGTTTAAAGGTTTGTGTGAAATTGTTATTTCAAACAATTTGCATAAAATAAACATACAACAGTTATTAAAGCCATTGAATAAAGCATGTTATAAAAACAAGGAAGGGTAAAAGCACAATTTCAAGTTTTTATTTTTTGAACTAGTCCATCACTAAATGGGATCAACTCTCTAGCTTCCCCAATGGAGTCACCATCTATTGCCGCCGTTAAAAGAGGCAGTTGGAGCAACATGATGGTTTTGAATGACTCGCGTTTTCTGAAAAGATGTTCAACTCCTTTAGGTTGTCAAATAACCAGGCTAAATCTAGAGGCGAGGTTTTCGTAAAAAGTTCTATGGAGTTGCCACCGATGTTTTTACCATAAACATCCAAAAAGGAAAAAAAGAAGTGTAGACCCCTAATTTTGCCCGGCCTCTCAATAAAGGCTAAGAAGACTTCCTATATGAAGATAAAGCTTGCCCGACATCTCAATAAAGGCCAAGAAGACTTCCTATATGAAGATAAAGCTTCGATGGACGTCTATCGGCATCAACCGACATCCGAATAAAGAAAGGAAAGCTTCCCGGGGGTCCCAGAACACAAAATCTGGCAAAAACAGTCGAGATGGCCGTCCGAAAAGTTGGGATGGCCATCCCAGCCAGCCCAGACGGCCGTCCCAAGTGCCAGACGGCCGTCCCACCTTGTTTTGATGCTTGGGACGGCCGTCCCAAATCCCAGACGGCCGTCCCGGCCTCCCCAGACGGCCATCCCTGTTTTCCAAGCTCCAGACGGTCGTCCCAAAGTGCCAGGCTGCGAAAACTATAAATAGGAGGCTCATTTGCCACTTTTTCACACTCCAGACACTTGTCTTCTCTCCCTACTTCGAATGAACTCTCCGATTGCCTTAAAAAGGTAACAATTGGTTAAGGAATTGTATTCCAACATTTGATTCTTCTTTAAAATTTAGTCGAGTCGATATTGTATTCGGGGAGGAGAGTCTTTGTAGAGCGGGGGATTGCCAAAACGCATCCTCACAGTTAAAGATTTGTAATACAAAGCTTGCTACGGAGGTTCTTTTCACTTATCTTCTCTTTTATTGCTTTATTTATTGCTTTATGTATGCAATATGAAATAAAGTCATGTAGATAGTCATTTTTTTCAATATTATGCAATAAAATAGGCTAATAGCGTAATTTCTCGTAATTTTTGCTTAATGAATTAATCCGTCATAGGGAACCCGAAAGGGGCGTTGTGGGGTGCTAACACCTTCCCCACACATAACTAATGAAAGTGATGAAGATCTTATTGAATTACGTTGGTGTCGCCGCCGTCTAAAAAAGAGAAGGCGGTCAGAGCGACGCGATGGTTTCGACTCTTTTTGTTTTTCGCGTTTTTTATGGGTGGTTACAACGCCTTTAGGTTGTCCGATAGCCGGGCTAACCTAGGGGCGAGGTTTTCGAAAGGTCGTCCTTGGGTTGTCCGATAACCAGGCTAACCCAAGGACTAATTTTGAGGGGTTCTGTGGAGTCGCCACCGATGTTTTTACCGGAAACATCGGAAAAGGGGTTTTAAAAGGCGTTGGTTTTCGAAAACCAACTTTGCTCATTAAAACCAGAGTTGGGTAAGGGAGTTAGTTACGTGTAAAGGAAGTGTTAGTTCCTTTACTACGCCCCTTTCGGGTTCCCTATGATAGGCCAGCTATTTTGTTAATAAATAAACCGGAAAAATATGTTTTTTCCCTTTTTATTTCGCAGAATTAAAAATTATGACTACATGGCCCTAATCTATTGCATAATTTAAATTTAAAGCGATAAAAGTAGAGAGGAAGAATCTAAACCTCCGAAGCAAGCTTTTCTTTTTATTTCTTTAAAACAAATGGGTGCTTTTTGGCAGCCCTTCACTCTACACGACGCTGGAAACTCTTCTAGACGTCGAAAAAACGCTCACAAAAGCACTCAGAAGCTCCAGAAATGCGTCGGAGGGATTCTAGAGAGAAGTTTTAGAGAGAAGGGAGAGCAAAAAGTTGTGTGGTGTGTGGAAATGAGGGGGGGGGGAGGCCCCTATTTATAGGTTTTCGCGCCTGGCAGTGGCGAGACCGCCGTTCTCGTCTGACAGGGTCGAGACCGCCGTCTCGCCAAACGAGACCGCCATCTCGTCCTGCGCAGGTGGCGAGACCGCCGTCTTGCCAAACGAGACCGCTGTCTCGTCCTTCGCAGGTGGCGAGACCGCCGTCTGGGAAAGCGAGACCTCCGTCTCGCCATTTGCAGGTAGAGAGACCGCCGTCTCGTCAAACGAGACGGCGGTCTCGCCACTTGCCTGAGACGAGACGGCGGTCTCGTCCCAAAAAGGCGAGAAAACTTATTTTCTGTACAAAAAACCCCTCCTATCCTAGTATGGGGCCTAATAGTCTCTCTTAGTGGCTTGTTAGGCTTCGTCCATCTTCGAATAGGAGGTCTTCTTCTCTTTATTTGGAGGCCGGGCAAGATTTGGGGTCTACAGTTGGCAAAGATCTTGTTGATTTGATGAAGTCAATAATGAAGTCAAAGGCAACTTTGTGGCAGTCAAAGGTCACTTGGATAAAAGAGTAGAAGGATTAGTGTGTCTGCAGCTCTGCTTAGGTATAATCATTTTTATCTTTTCTGCTGCATGAGGTTTCTTTACTTAAAAGTTTTTGCAAAATGCCTCTAAAAGAAATTAAACGGTCAAAACCAATGTATTTTGATAAAAGCTTTCTTAATAAACTATTTTAACTAATAACATATAAGCTTTATCAACTAAAATGTTCTTCACACTTTTATAACAGGTTTTTAACTGATATAATTTCGAAATAACCGATTAAAACCACTTGGTGTAGCAGATGATCGATCAGAATGGGTTTATGATCGATCAGAGTCAGATATGATCGATCATAATTGAGTTATGACCGATCAGAATTATTTCAATCGATTAAACTACGTTTCAATCGATTAAATCAACTTAAGAAAATTTCTGCTTAGCGTTTTAATCGATTAAAACAGATTTTTATCAGTTAAAATCACTTGGAAAAGTTTACAAGAAAGTTTTGCAGTATTTTAATCGATTGAAACACGAAACAATCGATTAAAACAAATTAGAAGATTTTTTACAAAGAGTTTTAATTGATATAAACGTTGTCGTATCAGTTAAAACAAATCTAAAAAATAATCAAGAACGTTTTAATGGATTAAAAGAAGATTTAATAGATTAAAACAAGACTTTTAACAGATTAAAAGATTATTTTAACAGATTAATCAAACCAGCAGTTTTGAAAATCTTCTATATAAATAGAGTTGTTTGAACTTTTTATATATCATCTGAAATACATCTTTTGGCAAACAATCAAGCAATCTAAAGTGCTACTTTCAAGAAAGAATCACGCTAGTTTTTGTGAAGTTCATCAAAGTTCTTTCTTGAGGCAAAATTGCATTCTTTTGAAGAAACACATATTGCAGAACTGCATAAAACTGGTTTGAGCGTTTTAGTTTCTTCTATTTGTTTCTTTACTTTCTGTTACTGTATTGTGGGTGCCTGGAATTGTGGGTGCCTGGAATTGTGGGCACTGGTTTCTGTAGCTGGAATTTGGCTGCAGGGTAGGTCAAGAACTGGAATTTGGTTCTTGGTGAAAGGTTAGGTGCAGGAACTGGAATTGTGGTTCTTGTGGTAGATTGAGTGTGTGATTAAGGTTGTAATCTGTAAAACATTCAATCTAGTGGAATCCAGCTGGAATTTGGCTGGAGACTGGTCGTAGCCCTGGGATTGGGTGAACCAGTAAAAAATTTGGTGATATCTTTCTAAACCTTTCTCTTCTTTAATTCTGTGACTGCATTTATTTTTTATTGCTTGCTGTGTGATTCAAGAATTGGTCAGATTTCTTAATCTTTGAAATAGATAATCTGTTAATTGCAAAAATCTTTCAAAGATCAATTCACCCCCCCTCTTGATCTCAGCCTCTATTTCTAACAACTAACTCCCTTACCTAACTCTAGTTATAATGACCAAGTTTGGTTTTTATTAAAATCAACGCCTTTTTATCCTTTTCCAATGTTTACGGTCAAAACATTGGTGGCGACTCCATAAGAACCCCTTTTCGAAAACCTTGCTTTTATTAGAGGATAGTTCAGTTGTTGAGCACCTCGGAAGCAATGAACATATTTTAACATAAAAAAGCGAGTCTAAACCATCTTTTCGCGACCGCTCGCATAAACGTTCGAGATGTCCCTAGATGTCGGAACGGACGGCGGCGACAGATGGAGACTCCACTGGGGAAGCTAGAGAGTTGATCCCATTTAGTGACGGATAAAATTCAAACTAAGTGAAGATTTGAAATTAAGCCTTTACCCTCTTCTGCATGTTTTATTGTATGGCTTTAATAATTGCTGTATGATTATTTTCTGCAAATTGTCTGAAATATAAATTGCACACAAAAACCCTTGCACACAACAGTCCCTCTATACCCGGGGGCAAGAGTGAATACCTATAGGGAGTGGGTGGCAGATACGACTGGCTTGTTGGAACATGGGGCTACAACCGTTGTCGGAAACCACCAACTCAAGGTGATAACTCTCTTCTTTTGGTCCAAGGATGTTGACATGGAGTTCCGTGCATGACCCAAGGACTGAGAGATTGACAGGTCCCTATAATGGGGGCACCTTGGGGACCTTTGGCCTTGGTGAGAACAGGTTTAGAACCACCTAAACCAAGCACGTTTCGCGAGGAAAACCCCACCTCAAAAATAGCGTGGCTCGCTCGTGGATGAATGAATTGTGTGTGCATTCGTTTGCTGCATTTGTATTGATACATTAGCATAGGATAATCATACAACAGACAAAATAGTGAAAAACCCTAAAAAACCATAAAAGTGATAAGATAAACCAACTTTATCTCGGACAGTGTTCAGTTAAGCTAGCCTGGTTTCAGGTTCTTTGTAAGCTAAGTAGCCACGTTGACCGACAGAAGAGATAAAGGGTCATAAAAAATGTAAAAAACAATTTAAAGCAATAAAAATACCTCTTACAATAAAAAGATTCTTGACAAAAGTCTTATGATTCATACAACTTATGTTCATAAAAATAATAAGAGAAGAAAATAAGACTCTCTTCATCAAAATCCATAAACATTCATATAGATAGTTTTCTTTTCAAGAAAAAACCAAGCACTATCATGTATCATATTAGGAATAAAACATGATAATATTTAGAAAAACAAACACTTGCATGCATGCATTTACAAGGACTCATCCTCATATCATGCATTTTTCATTTCTTTTAGATAATGGAGGGATCCAAGTAATAGACGATTAAAGAAAGTGGAAATCCTTCTATGCCGTGTAGAGAAGTTAAGGCGGTTATGTACATATATGCGCCGGAGGTCAGGTACTAATTTTGAGAAATCTTATGGAAGGATTCTTGACCTCCTAAAAATCAGCATCGATCCTATCTTTGTTAGAGCATTGGTCCACTTCGGAATCCCGACCTGCACTGCTTTGAGTTTTCGCAGTTCGATTTAGTACCAACCTTAGAAGAATATGAACTCATGGTTCGATGGCCTCTGTCAGTCGAGGTCTATATCTGCTCAGGAATATATGTTGCCGTGAGTAAGGTTGCTACTATCATACGATTGCCTCCTCATCAATCCACCCTTGAGGGAAAAGGGAACATCCGAGGTTGGAAAATGTCAATAATAGAAGACCACTTAATCTCTTTGGCCGAAAAGAAAGATTGGTCTACCTTCAACAAAACTCTAGCATTAGCAATGTTCGGAATCATATTATTCCCATTTCATGTGAACGTTGTGGATCATGCTGCAATAGATGCATTCTTTGCCTGGGATGTATACTCTAAGAATCCTATACCTGCGATTCTTGCTGATACCCTGCTTTCAGTAGATTTTTGCCGACAGAAACAGGGAAAAACACTTAGATGTTGCACTTCATTACTATATGTATGGGGCATTACTCACTTCTACGCTTCAAGCTACATGGGCATATTCCCTGATCCTTTAAGAAGTTTTGCAAAAATCCCTCTTCAGCATCATCAAGCTTTAGAATGGAAAACCGAGTTAGAAAATTGGAACATAGAGCATGTATCATGGGTTTGCCCTTGGTTCCGACTTGGTTATATTCTTGTACGATGCGGAGATTACCTGAGCATACCACAACTAGGCCTCAGGGGTTCTATAGCTTACTCTCCCAAAATAGCTATGAGACAACTCATGAGAACCCAGACTGTGCCAACTCAAGAAGAGCTCAGAGGGCTGAGTCTATGCCATTACTCCCATAGCTTTGAAGAAGTATCCGCTGTCCGGAAAGCATGGGAAAGACCAGTCTATAAAGGAGATAAAGAACTCGGAAAGGTTCAGGTATCTACGTCCCATGAATATGAAGAATGGAGGAAAAGTAGAAGGATACCCCAACCATCTGCCACATTCACTACAACATTAGTTAATGAAAAACTATAGTTGAGGGCCTTCGAAGAAAAAGAGCAAGAAGAAACCCTTATAATAGATGGTCTAAAAAGGCAATGTAAAAAGAAGGACCATGAAATAGAGCACCTTAAGAATGATTTTGCTGACTATCAAGAAGAGACTAAACAAGCATTGAAAATTCCGAGGCTTGAACAAGATAGTCTATTCTGGGACATGAATGATGAAATAGCACATCTTGAGAGTGCGCTTGCAGAACAGGCAAAAATGATCAAGTTAATACAGGATGACCTAGCAGAAACTCGGTCAGAAGCACAAAAGTGGTGGGAAACCGCTGAAAAATACAGAGAAAGACTGGATGAGCTACATGATAAAGAAAGAGATGGATTAGCTCAGTATGGTCAATTACTTCGTGAAAGAGACCAAGTAATAGAGAGGTCCGACCAACGACATGCCTTGATCGTTCATCAAGAAGAAAAGATAAAAGAGGCTCGTGGATACAGTGAAGATATGAGCCAGGCGGTACATGAGCAAATTAAGATGCTCAGAAATCATGTGAGAGTAGCTGAAGATGAATTACGAAGAAAGCCTAATTTACCTATAGGATTCTACAAGCTTCTTCGTTTTTGTCAACACTTGCTTCAAAGCATTGTATAGAAGGAAAAACACTTTCTAGTTAAAATAAAAAGGATTTTCCTTAAACTGTCTATTGCATTCATAAGTTGTATACATTCATACATCCCTCCTCATTTTAATAATAAAGATAATAAAAAGAAAGGATTAATTGATGTGCTTTCCACAAATCAGAGTAAATGGAAAAGAAGCCTTTCGTCATCAAAATCTCTACAATGGTCGATAAACCCAAAGATGATAACAAACAAGCACCATTGATCATTCCAATCGATAAAAGGGAAGAGGCAACAACGCCTTTACGTTTATTCATGCCTCGTCCTTTCCCTTATTCATCAAATAAAGTTGTACCTTGGAGATACTCAGAAGAATCACCAGTTAATCAAGATATCTCCAACATAGCCGGTATTGGGGGCATGACTAGAAGCGGAAGAATATACTCCCCCAAGGAATTACAAGATAATATTCCTAAAGATAAGGCAAAATATAAGGCCGAAGAGGAAAAAGAATCCAAGGAGGAGACATATGAGTTACTTCAATACATAAGACAAAGTGAGTACTCCATCATCGATCAACTCAATCGCACTCCTGCAAAGATAACCTTGTTATCACTTATAATGAGTTCGGAGCCGCATCGAAACAGACTGTTAAAGGTTTTGAATGAATCATTCGTTCCGCATGCAATATCTCAAGACAAGTTTGAAGGAATCATTGGTAATATTACAGCCAATAATCATCTTACCTTCACAAATGAAGAACTCCCTTTAGAAGGGTCAAATCACAATAAGCCCTTGCATATTTCTGTCAAATGCAAGGAATATCTCATTTCCAAAGTTCTTGTGGATAATGGGTCATCCTTAAACGTCATGCCTAAAGGCACGCTTGACAAGATAACAGTGCAAGGAACTCACATGCCCCGAGTAATATGATTGTTCGAGCCTTTAACGGATCAAGACGTGAAGTAGTAGGAGAGATTAGTCTACCAATCCAAATTGGCCCTACTATTTTTAACATAGATTTCCACGTGATGGATATCACGCCAGCATATAGTTGTCTCCTTGGTAGACCTTGGATTCATAGCGCTAAGGCAATACCTTCAACGCTCCACCAAAAATTCAAGTTTGTGATAAATGATAAACTTGTCACAGTTCAAGCTGAAGAAGACTTTTTAATTAGCAAACCGTCTGTCCAACCATATGTGGATGCGGCTGAAGAGGCTCTTGAAACATCTTTTCGAGCGCTCGAAATTGCCAATATAGAAAAACTTCCCAATAATACAAAGGTGGCCCGTATTATGAAAAAATATGGATCGCCCAGGACAGGGGCTCGGAAAGAATACTCAAGGAATAAAAGAGCCACCAGATTTCAAAGATAATCCTTTAAAGTATGGTTTAGGGTACAACCCTACAAAAGGTCAAACCATACGGAAAACAGGGAAGTCTTACCCCTCAAAGACGATATTCCGAAAAGGAGGGGTATTAGCGCAAAGGGTAGCGTTAGTCGTTAGGTGTCCTTCTTCTAATTCTAAGGGATGTAAACCTAGTGAATATTAGAGATCACTCCTCGGGGTATGCCCGACCCCCGAGCATCTCTAGGGCACACATTTCCCCGTAATTACAAAAGAATGTTATTCTTACTATCTGCTTCTTTTCTTGCTAAATAGATCTATACCTCATTTTTAATAAACAAGGTTTAGATAGACGTTTTGTTCCAAATGTGTCGGAACAATCAAAGCGTCACAAAGCAAAGTCAAATATGATTGATTAACTAGAAACACGGATAAAATTTATCTCGATAGAATCAAGTTTCGACAATGTTGTGAAAAAAAAAATATATATATATATATATATATATATATATATATATACAAAAAAGGAGAGCCAGGCAAGGCCAAAGGCCAAGACAAGAAAATAAGAGGGCAAAATACCCGGTAGGGAAACCCACAAAAGGGGGCTACACAAAAATTAGGGTAAACCCGGCAGGAGACCCGAACAATAATAAAGGGTAGCCTGGACAAAAGTTAGGGTTACTGTAGACCCCAAAACTTGCCCGGGCTCTAAATAAAGTCAGAAGATCCCCTATTCGAAGACGGCCGAAGCCTAACAAGCCACTAGGAGAGACTATTAGGCTCCCGTACCAAGATGGGAAGGTTTTTCGGCCCAAAATAAAGTTTCTCGCGTGGAAGGGGACTCCCGGGTCAAGTCTCGCTCAAGCGAGTACGTCCGCCGCTTGAGCGGCAGGTGCCGCAAACAAAGAGGACTTCCAGGTCGAATCTCGCTCAAGCTACCGATGTACTCACATATACTCGCTTGAGCGACGGATGCCGCAAACAAAGAGGACTTCCGAGTCGAATCTCGCTCAAGCGGCCGGTGTACTCGCTTGAGCGACGGATGCTCGCAACCAAAGGGGGCTGCCGGGTCGAGTTTCGCTCAAGCGGCCGATGTACTCACATGTACTCGCTTGAGCGACAGATGCTCCAACGAGACCGGGGTCTCGTTCACCCGAGACCGGGTCTCGTTGCCAACGAAAACGAGGCCGGGGTCTCGTTCACCCGAGCCGGGGTCTCGTTGCCAACGAAAACGAGGCCGGGGTCTCGTTCGCCCGAGCCGGGGTCTCGTTGACGACGAAAACGAGACCGGGTTCTCGCTCACCCGGACCGGGGTCTCGTTGCTTATGCAAAACGAGACGGCGGTCTCGTTGTACGAGACGGCGGTCTCGTTGCTTCGTCAAACGAGACGGCGGTCTCGTTGTGCGAGACGGCGGTCTCGTTCGTTGTCGAGCGAGGCCGGCGGTCTCGCCACCGACGACGCGGAAACCTATAAATAGGGGCTCTCCCCCCTCATTTCCACACACCACAGCTGCATAGCTCTCCCTTCTCTCTAAAACTTCTCTCTAGAATCCCTCCGACGCATTTCGGAGTTTCGAGTGTTTTCAAGAGTGATTTTCGGCGTTCGAGAGGTTTCCGACGTCTTGTAGAGTGAAGGGCTGCCATAAAGCACCCTATTTTTCTAGAGAATTAATATAAAAAGCGTGCTTCGGAGGTTCAAATTCTCTCTTTCCACCTTTACCGCTTTTATCTTAAATTATGCGAGTAGACGAGTAGGGCCATGTAGTCACACTTTTAAATTCGCGAGAATAAAAAGGGCAAAAGTGCGTTTTTCTAGTTTATCAATAAAAATAAGCCGGCCTATCATAGGGAACCCGAAAGGGCGTCGCAAAGGGACTAATACTCCCTTTGCACGTAACCAACTCCCTTACCCAACTCTGGTTCTAATGACCAAAGTTGGTTTTCGAAAACCAACGCCTTTTTAAACCCCTTTTCCGATGTTTATGGTAAAAATATCGGTGGCGACTCCATAGAACCCAAAATAAATAAGTCCTTGGATTAGCCCGGTTATCGGACAGCCCAAGAACACTTTTCGAAAACCTCGTCTCTAGGTTAGCCCGGTTATCGGACAACCTAAAGACGTTGTACCCACCAATAAAAAACGCGAAAACAAGAGGGTCGATAAAACCATCGCGTCGCTCCGACCGCCTCGTTTTGACGGCGGCGACAGATGGCGACTCCACTGGGGAAGCCTAGAGAGTTAGTCCCATTTAGTGATAGGTCGGCTTAAACAATAAATAAACCAAGAAAATAACACTTTTTGCCCTTAACTTGTATTTATAACATGCTTTATTGATTGGCTTTCAATAAAGCTGTTGTTTGTTTATACTTACGCAATTGATTGAAATATAAATTGCACACAAACCCTTGCACACTACGAGTTCCTCCTATACCCGGGGCAAGTGAGATAACCATAGGGAGTGGGTGGCGAGTACGGTTCGGCTGCGGTTAGGGCCTTGTGCCCACCGGTGTGATCGGAAACCACCACTCAAGGTGATAACCTTCCTCTTTTGGCAACAAGACCGACTACGGCCTTAGTGTTGAGCATGGTCGGACGGGCTGGAGAGTGGGGACCCTATAATGGGGGCACCTTGGGGGCCTTAGCCTGGTGAGAACAGCTAGAACCTACCCTAAACCAACGCACTTTTCTGCAGGGAAAACCCTACCTCATGATAAAAACGGAATCTCGCTCTGCTTCGGGGATGATCAAATTGTGTGTGCATATGTTTGTTGCATTTGTTTGTTGCATAGCATAAACAAACAACGGAACAAAATCACAAAAATATTTTACAAATAAACACCCTTATCTCGGACGATCTGCCTTTTAGCTAGCCTGGTTTCGGGTTCTTTGTAAGCTAAGTAGCCACGCGAGTTCAGACGGAAGAGATAAGGGACGATAAGTATTCTTTCATAAAGCCATATTTTTATCTCGGACGATCCGCCTTTTAGCTAGCCTGGTTTCGGGTTCTTTGCAAGCTAAGTAGCCACGCAGTTCCGACAGAAGAGATAAGAGGCTATAAAATAAAGATTGTCAAAATAAAAATAAAACCCAAAAATAAACGAAACAACTCTTGACAAAGTCAAAACATCCATACTACATCATATCATGAGTAAAGAAAAACCAAAGAGAGAAAATAAAAAGGGGAGTACATTCAACATCATTTAAAAAAAAAAAAAAAAAAAGAAACTCTCATGCATAAAGCATATCCCATGTTAGTTTAAGCACTTAACATGCATTAATAAAACTTTTTCGGACATTCTAGAAAGTGGCTGGTCCTTTTCCTACTCGTACTCGTGCGCAAAAGGCTAAGGCAATGGAAAATCTAGAGGAGCAAAACCGGAAGCTCACTGCAGAAGTTAATACCCTCCGAGAGCAGGTAGCTCAACTAATGGAGGTTATACGCCAAGGCCGAGCAAAGGCGCCGAGGGCCAAGCCGAAAATGCCCCTTCCCATCACGAAGAGGAAGAAGAAGAAGAATACTTCTTCGGCGGGAAGGATGCCAAGATCGCACGCATCCTTACCCCGAAGTATCCAAACAACAACTCTCCGCCCGGAGGAGAGGCTGAAGGCGGTCGAAGGACATAACTTCGACGTCAAGGAGGTGGCCGATATGTGCCTCGTAAAAGACATCCGCTTCCCTCCCAAATTCAAGGTCCCGGACTTCCCCAAGTACGCCGGACTGACCTGCCCTAAGAACCATCTCACGATGTATTGCCGTAAGATGGCCGCCCATGCCGACAACGAGAAACTCTCGATCCATTGCTTTCGGGAGAGTCCGGCGGATACAGACTCTCAACCGGTACATGCGGTTGGAGAGAGGCGAGTCCGGAGCTGGAAGCAGCTGCGAGACGCTTTTCTCCGCCGCTACAGTTACAACATCGATCCGACCCCGATAGGTCGGATCTCGGAACTCGAGCAAAAGGAGCGACGAGCCCTTTAAAGCATATGCCCAAAGGTGGAGGGAAATGGCAGCCCGAGATAGAGCCTCCTTTGACGGACAAAGAGACAGGTGGCTATGTTCATCGATTCATTGATCTGGAGCGTACTACGACAAGGCAATAGCCGGTACCTCCAACCTCTTCTCGGATATAGTCACTCGTAGGCGAGAGGGTGGAGCAAGGATTAAGGAGCGGGAAGATCGCACAGTCTTCCCAAGCTGGTGTCTCCTTCAAGAAGCCCGCCGGCAAGAAGAAGGACGAGTACGTGCACGCAATCAATTTTACCACTCCTTCTCCTACCCCACAAACGCCCAAGCAGTCCCGCAAGAAAGAGAGGAAGTTCACTCCTATCACCACTTCCTACGGGTTGCTTGCTACCTCGACTGTTGGAGGCCAAGCTCTTGACCTGCGCTCCTCCCAAGAAGCAATTGGAACCTCCCTACCCCGAATGGTATAAGCCGAACGAAAAATGCGCTTACCATTCGGGCGCACCCGATCATTCTACGAGAACCGCTTGACCCTCAAGTATCGGGTTCAAGAGTTAATCGACGCCGGGTGGATTACTTTTGACACCTCACGCTACGCTACGAGATGACAAACCTCCGTCGAAGCCGGAGTAGCAAAGAGGGAGGACTAGGAGGACCGGCCTTAGGGTTTCTTTTTAGCTTTCTCTATATCTCCTGCGGTCCCCGCCCGTGGCCGCAGAATTTTGACCAAAAAGGGCTTGTAAATAACATCATTTTCCTTAATATACGAGGCATTTTTTTCGTCAACATTCATTCCATTCATTCTTTTCTCTCTTACATTTATTATTCTTTCGAAATAAATTGAATAATAAAATCTATGACTAAAACAGAACCTAAAACGCATCATGTACGTGATTGATGAATCCCCATGGACTCCGGAAACGAAAGGCGAATGGATCGAGTCCGACAGGTGAGCGAGGAGACCATTTCTCCGGACATGCAAAGGATGCTTGGAAAAAGAAACACGCAGCATACAACCACATCAAGAAGAGATAGAAAGCTGTAAATTTGGGGAAAGAGGACGAGGATAAAAAGGTGAACATAGGCACCCAAATGGAAAATAGCACGAAAGAAGGATTAATACTACTCCTAAAAGAATATATGGATGTATTTGCCTGGTCATACCATGACATGCCGGGGCTTGACACGAGCATAGTGGAGCACAGATTGCCACTAAAAGAGGGGTTCGACACGTAAAGCAAAAGCTCGGGAGAATTAAACCTGACTGGTCTTTAATGATAAAAGAGGAGGTGCGAGAGGCGGTTGGATGCTAATTTCCTGGTAGTTTCCAAGTACCCGGAATGGTTGGCCAACATAGTACCCGTCATCAAAAAGACCGGGAAGGTCAGGGTCTGCGTGGATTATAGGGACCTTAATCGAGCAAGTCCAAAGGACGACTTTCCCCTACCACATATAGACACGCTAGTGGACCATACCGCTACTAACACGTTGTATTCCTTCATGGATGGGTACGCAGGGTACAACCAAATCAAACTGGCCGTGGAGGATAGAGAAAAAACCTCCTTCATTACACCATGGGGGACTTTTTGTTATCGCGTAATGCCTTTCGGACTCAAGAATGCGGGGGCAACCTATCAAAGGGCTATGGTTACATTATTCCACGACATGATCCACAAGGAAATAGAAGTATATGTGGACGACATGATAGCCAAGTCCAGAAATGAAACGGACCACATCCAATATCTTCGGAAACTCTTTGATCGACTCGGAAATACCAACTTAAGCTAAACCCGGCAAAATGTACTTTCGGAGTACGGTCGGGAAAACTTCGGGGTTCATTGTCGGTGAAAGAGGAATCGAGGTGGATCCCGACAAAACAAAGGCAATTTTGGAAATGCCCCCACCAAGCACGGAAAAGGAGGTCGGAGGTTTTTTAGGCCGGATAAACTACATTGCCGTTTCATCGCACGGTTAACGGATAAATGTATCCCTATCTTTAAGCTGTTGCGCAAGAATCGGCCAACGGTGTGGAACGAAGAATGCCAACGGGCGTTCGATAAAATCAAAGCTTGTTTAACCAATCCACCAGTATTGGTACCACCGTTGAAGGGAGACCTCCGATCCTATATTTGGCAGTTCTCGAAGAATCCATGGGATGTGTGCTCGGCCAACATGATGAAACCGGGAAAAAGGAGCGAGCCATCTACTATCTCGGTAAAAAATTCTCGGATTATGAAACCCGCTATACACCATTCGAGAAAACATGTTGTGCATTGGTGTGGGTCACTCGAGCGTCTCGGACGAGTACATGGCTCGACATACAACATGGTTGGTCTCTAAAATGGACCCAATCAAATACCTCCTCGAGAAGCCTATTTTGATCTGGAAGAATAGCTAGGTGGCAAGTACTCCTCTCGAGATTTGACATTATCCATGTCACCCAGAAAGCTATTAAAGGAAGTCCCCTAGCGGATTATTTAGCCCGGGGATCCACAAATGAATACCGATCTCTACAAGATGATTTCCCGATGAGCACATTATGCACATCGAACACGAAGAGACCAAAGAAGAGATGTGGACCATGTTCTTCGACGGGGCTTCCAACATGCTTGGACACGGGATAGGCGCTATCTTGATATCCCCCGAAAAGAAACACTTTCCTGTAACGACCAGGCTTAATTTTGATTGCACCAATAACATGGCCGAATACGAAGCATGTGCATTGGGAATCCAAGCGACCTTAGATCATGGGGTCACTAAGCTCAAAATATTCGGCGATTCATCCCTCGTTATCTATCAACTTAAGGGTGAATGGGAAACCCGAAACGCCAAATTGATCCCATATCTAGAGTACATCCACGAGCTGGTCGCAAGAATGGAAAGTGTCACCTTCCAAGTACACCCCTAGGGAGGATAATCAAATTGCCGACGCCCTCGCCACACTATCATCCATGTTTGCCCTGGACCAGGAACATGAGATGCCAATCATTCGAGTCAAACTACACGATAAGCAAGCTTTACGTATGGCGATAAATGACGAGCGCGATCAAAACCCCTGGTACCATGACATTAAGCGGTACCTCATGAAGGGAGAATACCCCGAGGGAATCGAGTGACAATGATAAGCGAACCATTCGCAAAAGGGCCATAGGGTTCACATTGATCGAAGGAACCCTCTACAAAAAGAGCCTTGATTCCACTCTATTAAGGTGTGTGGACCAAGAAGAAGCCCAAACAACGATAAAAGAAATCCACAAGGGGACTTTTGGAACCCACGCACCGGGCATGTCATGGCTAAGAAAATTCTCGAGGCGGGGTACTATTGGTCCACGATGGAAGGCGATTGTCACCAATACGCTAAGAAATGTTATAAGTGCCAAGTTTATGCCGATAACATTCATGTGCCGCCCGCACCTCTCGATAACCTGGCTACACCATGGCCGTTTTCTATGTGGGGCATGGATGTCATCGGACCCATCGAACCCAAAGCATCTAATGGCCATCGCTTCATATTGGTGGCAATCGACTATTTCACCAAGTGGGTTGAAGCGGCATCATATGCGCACGTAACCCGGAAAGTGGTGACCACCTTCATCAAGAAAAACATTATATGTCGGTACGGCATTCCTCATAAGCTCATTACTGATAATGGGACCAACCTCAACAACAAAATGATGGAGGAATTATGCCAAGACTTCAAAATCCAACACCACAATTCCTCTCCGTACCGACCAAAGATGAACGGTGCAGTAGAGGCAGCCAACAAAAATATCAAGAAAATTATCCAGAAAATGGTGGTCACTTATAAGGATTGGCATGAGATGCTTCCCTTTGCCCTGCACGGCTACAGAACATCGGTTCGAACCTCCACAGGGGCTACCCCGTTTTCCCTCGTATACGGAATGGAGGCCGTGCTACCAATAGAAGTCGAAATACCCTCTCTGCGGATTGTCATGGAAGCCAAATTAACAGAGGCTGAATGGGCCCAGAACCGGTATGATCAGTTGAACTTAATTGAAGAAAAAAGACTAGACGCCATATGCCGGGGGCAAGCTTACCAAAGAAAGATCAAGAAAGCCTACGACAAGAAAGTTAATCCCCGTACCTTCCAAGAGGGAGATTTAGTGGTTAAGAAACTACTCCCCGCACAGAAAGACAAAATCGGGAAATGGGCAGCTAACTATGAAGGACCCTTTGTGGTCAAACGAGCCTTCTCAGGGGGAGCCCTTATCCTCACCAATATGGACGGAGAAGAGCTCCGATATCCTATCAACTCGAGATGCGGTGAAAAAATATTACGCTTAAAAAGCATTGCTCATGACCCGTCGGGATGAAAACTCGCAAAGAGCATCCTGGGCAAAAGATAGGGCCTATATACCTCGCTAGGACACGTCCTAGGCAAAAAGCAGAGGCACATCAAAAAAAAAAAAAAAAAAAAAAAAAGAGCAATGATTACCTTAGCCGAAAACCGCAAAGGCGACTAAGGTAATACTTACGCAACAGCAAGCAAACTTCGCATAGTCTTCACTCCGGGCTCGGGCATCTCAACTAAAGTGACCGGGAAGAATGGGGAAGCAAAAATCACGAGACATGATTGTGGTACCCTCATACGGTGTAGCCAACCCCGACCGACCATGCTTACAAATTCTCTTGTAA
Organism: Sphenostylis stenocarpa; assembly: GCA_963425845.1. Taxonomy (NCBI): domain Eukaryota; kingdom Viridiplantae; phylum Streptophyta; class Magnoliopsida; order Fabales; family Fabaceae; genus Sphenostylis; species Sphenostylis stenocarpa. The sequence goes on from OY731403.1 coordinate 23,279,026, forward strand.
ACCTCCATGTAAAAATAAACCATATCGTTATATCAATGAAATTGTCTTTTCTTCTCCTTACCTACTTGCGTAAATACCTACGTATTAACGAAATATGAGCATGCATAAAATAAGCAATTTGAGAAAACAAAAGACGCACATCACCAACCAGGGTCGTCCCAAGTAAAAAGTACGGGGTAGCCTCGCTAGATCGAAAACCCGCAAAGGGCGGTCTAGGCAAAAGATAAGGCTTTTATAAAAAGGAAAAAGCTCATCAAAATGCCTCACGGAAAGAATTAAAACCCGCTAGATCGAAAACCCGCAAAGGGCGGTCTAGGCAAAAGATAGGGTTGAAAAGGTGCAAAAGGAAAAATCACGAGAAAACACAAAGAACGAAAGCACCGGTCACTTTCTAAATGTCCTCAAAATGGAACTGCATTTAGGGCATCCACACACAAGTAGTCACACAAAAACGACTTTGTCAAGAGTAAAACAAACAAAGATACTATAGAAAGCATTTAGCCTCGTGCTTGCATTCATAAAAAACAGCCAAAAGTATCCCAATATGATTTCGTCGACCTTTTGCCTCCGTTACAAAAGCCGGCGCAACAAAAGAGGCTTAAAAAGGAAAAAGGCATGCGCTCAGGAAAAAGCCAAAATCCAAAACCGCGAGAAAAAGGCAGGGTTAAAACATCGTACCAACCAATAAAGTCTCAACCACCAAACAAAGGCCAAACAAAACCAAGATCCATCCAACAAACCAGCAAGGATTGGATGATCACTACCAAAAGAACAAAAACAAAGGACCCCCAGCAATCAACAGGGCCGGATGAACACCAACAAAATCCCCGGCATGACCCGGATGACTATCAACACAAGCAGCACTCTCCAGAGAGCTGCGCTTGATCTGCGCCCGAGCCAGATCAGTAAGTCGCATTACCACCCTGATGGGGGGCTCATACCCATCCAGTCCCATACAACGGACTGTGCCACCCTGATGGGGGGTTCATACCCATCCGGTCCCGCACAACGGACTGTACCACCCTGATGGGGGGCTCATACCCATCCAGTCCCATACAACGGACCGTGCCACCCCGATGGGGGGTTCATACCCATCCGGTCCCGCACAACGGATCGTACCACCACGATGGGGGCTCATACCCATCCGGTCCCATACAACGGACCGTACCACCCTGATGGGGGGCTCATACCCATCCGATCCCATACAACGGACCGTACCACCACGATGGGGGTTCATACCCATCCGGTCCTATACAACGGACTGTACCACCCCGATGGGGGCTCGTACCCGTCCGAGTCCCGCACAACGGACTGCAATTACCGGCCCGATGAGGGGTTTATACTCATCAGCCGAAGGATCGGCTACGTCGGGAGTAGTATCCGGAGGTTCTACCACGTGTCCATCGAAAGGATCGGCTACGTCGAAGTAGTATCCCGGAAGTGCACGAACACAAAAATCATTCCCCGGAGAGTCGACGTATGAGCGACCCGAGCGATAAGCCGCCATCACCACCGGTCCTACGCGGTGGATTGCGCCCGGCCGAGATAGGGGGTTTATACCTATCAACCAACACACGAGAAGCGCCTTGTCGGCGCATGAGCCACCCGACTCCCCAAGGAAGCCGCCACCACCGCCGATCCTACGGCGAGGACCGTACCAGCCTGATAGGGGGTTTATACCTATCTACACACACCATTGCACCTGGATCCCCGGTGAAGTCACAATTACCACCACGATGGGGGGTTCATACCCATCCGGTCCCGCACAACGGACTGCAATTACCGGCCGATGGGGGGTTTATACCCATCAACCAAAGGATCGGCTACGTCGAAGTAGTATCCGGAGGTTCTACCACGTGTTCACCAAAGGGATCGGCTATGTCGAAGTAGTATCTCGGAGGCACACGACCACCACATCTCCCCGAGAGGATCATCCGTCACAAGACGGGACATCCGAAAGGCAACCGAGCAAGAGGGTCAACTCCTTTACCCTCCGGTCGATCTTCCCGACAACGAAGGCCGACGGTCGACTGGATGGGTAAAGGGGGGGCAGCTGTAGACCCCAAAACTTGCCCGGGCTCTAAATAAAGTCAGAAGATCCCCTATTCGAAGACGGCCGAAGCCTAACAAGCCACTAGGAGAGACTATTAGGCTCCCGTACCAAGATGGGAAGGTTTTTCGGCCCAAAATAAAGTTTCTCGCGTGGAAGGGGACTCCCGGGTCAAGTCTCGCTCAAGCGAGTACGTCCGCCGCTTGAGCGGCAGGTGCCGCAAACAAAGAGGACTTCCAGGTCGAATCTCGCTCAAGCGACCGATGTACTCACATATACTCGCTTGAGCGACGGATGCCGCAAACAAAGAGGACTTCCAGGTCGAATCTCGCTCAAGCGACTGGTGTACTCGCTTGAGCGACGGATGCTGCAACCAAAGGGGGCTGCCGGGTCGAGTTTCGCTCAAGCGACCGATGTACTCACATGTACTCGCTTGAGCGACAGATGCTCCAACGAGACCGGGGTCTCGTTCACCTGAGACCGGGGTCTCGTTGCCAACGAAAACGAGACCGGGGTCTCGTTCACCCAGACCGGGGTCTCATTGCCAACGAAAACGAGACCGGGGTCTCGTTCGCCCAGACCGGGGTCTCGTTGACGACGAAAACGAGACCGGGTTCTCGCTCACCCAGACCGGGGTCTCGTTGCTTATGCAAAACGAGACGGCGGTCTCGTTGTACGAGACGGCGGTCTCGTTGCTTCGTCAAACGAGACGGCGGTCTCGTTGTGCGAGACGGCGGTCTCGTTCGCTGTCGAGCGAGACCGGCGGTCTCGCCACTGACAACGCGGAAACCTATAAATAGGGGCTCTCCCCCTCATTTCCACACACCACAGCTGCATAGCTCTCCCTTCTCTCTAAAACTTCTCTCTAGAATCCCTCCGACGCATTTCGGAGTTTCGAGTGTTTTCAAGAGTGATTTTCGGCGTTCGAGAGGTTTCCGACGTCTTGTAGAGTGAAGGGCTGCCATAAAGCACCCTATTTTTCCGGAGAATTAATATAAAAAGCGTGCTTCGGAGGTTCAAATTCTCTCTTTCCACCTTTACCGCTTTTATCTTAAATTATGCGAGTAGACAGTAGGGCCATGTAGTCACACTTTTAAATTCCGCAGAATAAAAAGGGCAAAAGTGCGTTTTTCTAGTTTATCAATAAAAATAAGCCGGCCTATCATAGGGAACCCGAAAGGGGCGTCGCAAAGGGACTAATACTCCCTTTGCACGTAACCAACTCCCTTACCCAACTCTGGTTCTAATGACCAAAGTTGGTTTTCGAAAACCAACGCCTTTTTAAACCCCTTTTCCGATGTTTATGGTAAAAATATCGGTGGCGACTCCATAGAACCCAAAATAAATAAGTCCTTGGATTAGCCCGGTTATCGGACAGCCCAAGAACACTTTTCGAAAACCTCGTCTCTAGGTTAGCCCGGTTATCGGACAACCTAAAGACGTTGTACCCACCAATAAAAAACGCGAAAACAAGAGGGTCGATAAAACCATCGCGTCGCTCCGACCGCCTCTTTTGACGGCGGCGACAGTTACGAAAAGTCCGCTAGGTATTCCTAAAAAATAAATACAAAAAGGGAAACCTAGACAAAAGTTAGGATATAAGCATAACATCCTAGGCTGAAAACCTAAAAGGGCGGGCTAGGAAAGTTAATCAATCACAAAAAGGCGCCACAAATCAGTAAAGTAAAGATGCCACATCATAAGAACAAAATGTTTGTCTAAACTAGCCTAAACACCGACCAACCTTTGCTAGCCATTCTTACAGAAACCTCTATTATAAAAAAATATATCCCTCTAAAACACAAGCCTTTGTTATAAACCCTTTTCTTTCTCTTCTCTTGACCATTTCACTATAAAGCATTCAAGTAATAAGGGGAATGTGGAAATATAGTGATCAATAGGAAGGTTGAAATCCCTAAGGAAAGTGTCGCCGCCGTCTCAAAAGAGAGAAGGTCGGTCGGAGCGACGCGATGGTTTTTCGACCCTTTTTGATTTCCGTGTTTTTTATTGGTGGTTACAACGCCTTTAGGTTGTCCGATAACCGGGCTAACCTAGGGGCGAGGTTTTCGAAAGTATCCCTGGGTTGTCCGATAACTGGGCTAACCCAGGGACTTATTTAATTTGGGTTCTATGGAGTCGCCACCGATATTTTTACCATAAACATCGGAAAAGGGGTTTTTAAAAAGGCTTTGGTTTTCGAAAACCAACTTTGGTCATTAGAACCAGAGTTGGGTAAGGGAGTTAGTTACGTGTAAAGGAAGGGTTAGTTCCTTTTCGACGCCCCTTTCGGGTTCCCTATGATAGGCCGGCTACTTTGAATAAATAATTAAACTGGAAAAATGCGCTTTTACCCTTTTATTATGCGGAATTTAAGTTTATGACTACATGGCCCTAGCTTCTATTGCGTAATTTAAATGGAAGTAATAAAAATAGAGAGGGAGAATATGCACCTCCAAAGTAAGCTTTTATATTTTTAAAGAGAGGGTGCGTTTTGGCAACCCTTCGCTCTACAACTCTCAGAAACTCCGGAAATGCCTCGGAGGGATTCTAAAGAAGATTTAGAACGCTCAGTTTATCCCTAGAGACACTCAGAAACTCCAGAAATGCCTCAGAGGGATTCTTAGAGAGAGAAAGTCTAGAGAGAAGGGAGAGCTATGTTGATTCTGTGTGGAAATGAGGGGGGGAGGACCCCTATTTATAGTTTTTCGCGCCTGACAGGTCGAGACCGCCGTCTGGAAAGTCCAGACCGTCGTCTCGTTCGTGGCAGAGGGTCGAGACCGCCGTCTGGAAAACCCAGACCGCCGTCTCGACTTTTGCAGGAATCGAGACCGCCGTCTGGGAAACCCAGACCACCGTCTCGACTTTGCAGGTGATGAGACTGCCGTCTGAACAATCGAGACGGCGGTCTCGTCTCGGCGTTGAGACGAGACGGCGGTCCGGTCCTTCCGGACGGCGGTCTCGTCCCTTCGGGCGAGAAACTTTATTTTCGGGCCAAAAAACCTTCCTATCTTGGTACGGGAGCCTAATAGTCTCTCCTAATGACTTGTTAAGCTTCAGCTAGTCTTCAAATAGGATGCTTTCGACTTTATTCGAAGCCGGGCAAGATTTGGGGTCTACAGCTGCCCCCCCTTTTCCCGATCAGTCGACTGCTGGCCTTTTGTGCCAGGGTGATCGACTGGAGGGTAAAGGAGTTGACCCTCTTGCCTGGTTACCCTTCGGATGCTCCGTCTTTGCGGCGGATGATCTTACGGGGAAATGTTGTGTTGTGCGCTTCGGGATGCTCCTTTGACGCGGTAGCCGACCCCTTCGGTCGATGAGTACGAACCCCCATCCGGTTTGACGAGTACGAACCCCCGCCCAGTAAGCCCCCTTTTGTAAGGCCTGATGAGTTTACACCCCCATCTTGGTGTTTGACGAGTACTAACCCCCGCCTGGTAAGCCCCCTTTTGTAAGGCTTGATGAGTTTACACCCCCATCTGGTGTTTGACCTCTGGATGCTCCATCTTGCGATAGCTGATCCTTTGGTTGACGAGTACGAACCCTCGTCTGGTTTTGGTGCCTCTGGATGCCCCTTCTTGCGGTAGCTGATCCTTTGGCGATGGTGGCGGCTTACTGATTCTGACCATGCGTCGGCTCCCTGGGGAGTGATCTCTGTGTTGGTAGATGTTCTTGGACCTGATGGTCCTCCGGGCTGCGCCGGGGATTTTGTTGGCTGTCCATCCAGCTCTGTTGGTTGCTGGGGATTCTTTGTTTTTGATTTTTTTGTGGTAATCATCCGACTCTTGCTAGCTAGTCGGGTTTTCTTCGTTTTGTTCGACTTTTGATAGTCGAAATTTTGTTTGGTTAAGGTAGTTGTTTTGTTTTAATCCTGCCTTTTTCTCGCGGTTTTTATCTCTTTTTTCTCGCGATTTTGGATTCTGGCTTTTTATTGAGCGTGTGCCTTTTTCTTTTAATTTTTTTTTGTTACATTGACTTTTTTGTAAAAGAAGGCAAAGAATGCATGGAATAAAATTTTATTCATGGAAATTTTTATTACAGCAGCTTTTATTTTAACCAGTACAGTCCCTAAGAGTCATCATCATCAGAAGGGGTGCGGTGGGGAAAATGTTTATACATGTGGTAGCGGAAGTCGATTTGTTCCTGGATTTCATCGTTGTAATCCTCCTGGAACGTCGTCCACTCCTGCCGCATCCTCTGCTGCTCTTGGCGGATCTCATTTTGGCCCTCTTGAAAGGCCTGTTGGCGAACGTCTTGGTCCTGCTGCCACTAGGTCTGCTGCTCTTGCCATATCGCCATTTGGGCGAGCTGCTGGCTCAGATCGTTCATGTGTTGGTGGAGGCCAACAAAGTCCTCCGTGTACGGTGGTGGTTGTTGCTGTTGCTGCTGCTGCTGGGAGCTGGGAGATGCGGGCGTATCCTGCATCACCACTATTCCCCGGAGGTCCAGCTCAAAGTCCAGGGTGGGATGCAGGGCGAACTGACTTCCCCGACGTATCAGCATCCCCATGCTGACCAGCATTGGCCCGTTGATGGGCTCGGGTCGCAGATTGCGGGCCAACTCTTCTCGGCTTGGGCACCCCATTCTCTCTGCTAGAGGGGTGATGAGGGGAGCCACAAGGATGGCCCCTGTGGATCTACTCCCAAAGTCCTTCAGGGCCCTCAGGAGGAAGTACCCGGGATTGCAGCGCCGTCTCTGGTGCATGCAATAGAGGACAAAGAGGTCAGGGAGGGATATCTTACCTTGGCTCTCCTTCCTCCCATGGATGGTGCCTGCCAGCAGCTTGTGGCAGATGCAGAGTGGTGGGGGGAGTGCAGACCCCCTCATCAATGAGGGCAATGTGGTGGCTCCTGTGAGCTCGTGCCACATCTCAGCAGCGGTGAGGTTGGTGGGCCTAGAGCAAATGGCCTCACGGTATTCCCGAGTTAACGCCGCCTCGGGTCGGATGAATCCAATGGACACATTGAATTCCTCCAAAGTGGTAGTGTGGTATTGCCCACCCACAAAGTAGTTGACCATTTTGGTGGGCTGCATGCCTGAGGCCATAGAGGGGATCTCAATGAGAGAGACCGAGGCCAGAAACTCGAGTACCGCTTGTGGGTACACATGAACGGGTGGAGGCTGTAGCAGAAAACCCCACCCGATGCTATCGATGTGTGCTCGGACGTCTTCTTCCCATCCGAACTCGGCCAAGATGCTGAAGTCCAGTGTCAGCAGGGAGTGCCACTGGTAATTTCTGAGGTTGTCCAGGCGGGCCTGGTGTTGTGGTTGAAGTTGAGAAGGGTCTGGGGGTGGCGGTGGTGCCGAGCTACTAGCACCAGCGGTGTTCCTTCGCTTCCTGGAGCCACTTCTGCTGAACATCTTGAGTGGGGAAGGCTTGGGAGAGCAAAATATGAGTGTTGGAGGCTTTGGAGGCTTGGAGAGTTGTGAGGAAACCCCCCAAGCGCGCCCCCTTTATATAGGATTTTTTCCAGGTCGAGACCGCCGTTTGGGAAGTCGAGACGGCGGTCTCGTTTTGCCAACAGATCGAGACGGCGGTCTCGATAACCCAAATTGCGGTCTCAACTTTGCCTAAGTCGAGACGGCGGTCTGGTTTCTCGAGACGGCAGTCTCGATTTGCAAGGGAACCGAGACGGCAGTCTGGAATATCCAGACGGCGGTCTCGATTTTTCAGGGTTTTTTTTTTTTTTGCATAAGAAATAGGACCTGGTTCAAAAACATTTTATGCATGCAAATGTTTTCATGTATGATGTCCTATAATGCCTACTTTGGTTAATATTTCAGAAGGATTTAACCGACGTGTCTTGTAGCGCCGAGTGCCTCCTGATCTGTGCTTTTGTACATGTTGTACCATACCGGACTTCTTGTGACCGAAGAGTAGTTTCTTTCTTTCTTTTTTCTTTTTCTTTTTGTAGAGCACTCTTTGTCATGTAGTGTCCCTTTTTCCTTGCTTTAGGGATTTCAATCCTCTTGTTGACTATACGCCTCCATATTCCCAAATTAATTATTAGAATATTGTCGTGAGGGTCAAGAGAAAAGAAGTAAAGGGGGTAAAAATCAATGGTTTGTGTTTTAGAGGGTTGATTTTTATTGATAAGAGGATTTGTAAGAATGGCTGGCTAGGGTTAAGCCTGGGTGTTTAAGTTTTGTCTAAGCAAACATTTTCCTCTTTCTTCTTTTTGTATTTGCGCTCTCTGGTTTTATTTCCATTGCTTTTTAAATAGCTAGCTGATTTCCCTAGATCGCCCTTTGGGTTTTCGAACTAGGATACTGTGTGTTGGCCCTATCTTTTGTCTAGGTTCTCTCTCTTGTAAAATTTTGGAGGAATCCTAGCGGACCTTTATTTGTAACCCTAACTTTTGCCTAGGTTACCCTTTATTGTTGTTCGGGTATCCTACGGGTTGACCCTATCTTTTGTGTAGCCCCCTTAGTGGGTTTCCTACCGGGTAATTTGCCCTTTTCTTTGGCCTTTGGCTTCTCCGGGCTTTTTCTCTTTTTTCGATTTTTTTTTGTTCACGGTATTGGCGAAGCGTGACTTTCTTCATGGCTTAAGTGAAGTCTTATTTTTATGTGCTTCTAATCGGCTAACTTGATGATGATAGCAATGATGAAGGTTTGATTATTTGGAAGCGCTTCTTATTCTTCTTTTCTTTTTATGTTTACTTAGACGGGGTCATTTATGTGGTCCAGTCGAAGTAGAAAGAAGAGAAGCAGATAGAAAGAATCATTCTTTATTAATTAATAAGGGAATATGTGCCCTAAAATGCCCGGAGTCGGGCTCGCCCAGGGGATAATCTCTAACAATCATGGGGTTTACATCCCTTAAACAAAGAAAAAGATTTCCTAATGACTAGAGTGGCTCTTGACGCTTGCACCCCTCCACTTTGGAAAATGCTGCTTGAGTGTGCGGAGGGGGACTTCCCTTTGCTTTTTCCACTCGGCCCTTGAAAGGGTTATATCCTAGGCCATACTTGTGGGGATTGTCTTTGAATTCTGGGGATTCCCTCATTCCTTGGGAATCGCCCCCGGTCCTTGGCCGGGATGGTAGCCATGCTTCAACATCATGCGGGCTACTTTTGTATTTACGGGAAGTCGCTCTATACTTGGCAATTTCGAGCGCTTGAAAAGATGTTTCAAGAGCCTCTTCAGCCGCATCCATGTAAGGTTGGGTGGACGGTCCACTGATCAGGATATTGTCTTCTGCTTGAACCGTGACTAGTTTGTCATCCATTACGAATTTGACTTTTTGGTGGAGCGTTGAAGGTACTGCCTTAGCGTCATGAATCCAAGGCCTGCCGAGGAGACAGCTGTATGCTGGAGTAATGTCCATTACGTGGAAATCGACATTGAAGATAGTGGGTCCAACCTGGATCGGCAAATTAACCTCTCCCACTACTTCTCGCTTTGATCCGTCGAAGGCTCGAACGATGGTGCTGCTTGGGCGCAGACGGGTTCCTTGGATAGTCAACTTATCCAGTGTGCACTTGGGCATTACGTTCAAGGATGACCCGTTATCCACAAGAACTTTAGCAATGAGGTATTCCTTGCATTTAACTGAGATATGCAAGGGCTTGTTGTGGTTTGACCCCTCTAGGGGGAGTTCTTCCTCTATGAAGGTGAGGTGATCGTTTGCCGTGATGTGACCGACGATCCTCTCAACCTTTTCTTGGGATATTGTATGGGGTACATGCGCCTCGCTCAAGACCTTCAGCAGGACGTTCCAGTGCGGTTCCGAGCTCATTATTAAAGATAGCAACGTGATCTTTGCAGGTGTGCGATTGAGCTGGTCTATAATGGAATACTCACTTGGCCTTATAAACTGGAGTAATTCCTCTGTCTCCTCCTTGGATTCTTTATTTTCTTTTTCTTCTTCGGTCTTTTTATTTTTTTCTTTATTTTGAAGGACATTTTCCTGTGTGTCATTGGGGGAGTAGATTCTTCCACTTCTAGTTGTGCCCCCAATGTCGGCTATGCTTGTTATTTCTTCTTTTATTGGTGAAGATTCCCCATATCTCCATGGTACAGCTTTATTTGACTCGTAGGGGAAAGGACGTGGCATAAATAGTCGCACTGGCGTCCTTGCCCCCTCTTCTTTATTCTTGAGGACCAACGGCCGAGGTTTATTTCCCTCTTGCGGTGATTCGACCGTTGGGGTGAGCTTTATTAGGAGTGGCTTTCTCTCCATTCTTCTGAGTTGGAAGACGTGTTAGTTAATCCTTCCTTTTTATTATCTTATTTATTAAGCGTGAAGGAGGGGAAATTAAATATGCAAATGCATGTTCATGTATGCAAGTAGACAACTGTTGAATAAGAAAAAGATTTCATTAATTCATTGGAAGGTGTACATTCTCCTATTCCATACTACAAAGCGTCTTTTGGCAAAAACAGAAAAGCCTAAAGAAACCCACAGGCGGGTCTTGTTTTCTTTGTAATTCTCTCTCGGCTTCCCGGACATGGTGAGCGAGCGCTTCGCTTTGCTTGTGGATCGCTTGGCTCATTTCTTCGCTGTATTGTTGAGCCTCTTTGATCTTTTCCTCTTGATGTATGACCAAGGCTTGTAGCTCCTCAAGCTTTGCAACAGCTTGGTCCTTCTCTTGAAGTACTTGGTCATAGTGAGCTAGCCCGCTCTTCTCCTTAAGGCGTAGCTCATAGAGACCTCTGCTCAGTTTTCTATTGTTCTCTCGCTCTTGGCGGAGGTCTATCTGAGCCTGGAGGAGCCCTTCTAACAACTCCTTGATCGTTTGAGCCTGCTGAGCTGATTCCGCCTCAAGGTGTGCTGATCTGGCGGTTATCTCCTGTAGTTGGCTATCCGAGCTGGTTCTGGCAGTTTTGGATGCTCGGATAGCTTGTTCGTTAGCGTCAGCACATTGGTCCTTGAGGCGTTCTATTTCATGATCCTTTTTCTTGCCTTGCCTTTGTAGACCGTCAATCGTGAGGATAGATGCTTGCTCTTTTTCCTCAAGGGCCCGTATCTGGGCTCCCATTATTTCTACCCTCCGGGTCAAGGAATTGACTTGTGCACTGCAGCTCTTCGTTGTTGGCGATTGGCGCGGGTGTGGTGGATGGTCGAGCCATCTCTCTTCTTCTCCTCCATGCCTCATAGTCATCGGTGACAGTCACCGAGCTTTTCCTAGCTCTCGTCTCCCATGTAGGCTGGCTTCTCCCATGCTTTCCTCACGGTCAGTGAGTTGGCGATTGTGCACGGGTCTCCAAAGAAGCACAACCCTCCGAGTTCCCCTCGGGAGATAGTAGTTTGAGTCCTCATGAGTTGCCTCATAGCCACTCTAGGTGAGTAGGCTATGCAACCCCTGAGTCCTATCAAGGGTACATTCGGATAGTTCCCACATCTGACGAGAGCTGGGCCGAGTCGGAACCAAGGGCGGACCCAAGATATGTTGTTGGCGTCCTTTTGTTCTAACTCATCCCTCCATTCTATAGTCGGGCGTCGTTGGAGGGGGATTTTGGAGAAGCTTCTCAAGGGGTCGGGGAATATCCCCATGTGGTCGGAGGCGTAAAGGTGCGTGATGCTCCACACATAAAGTAATGAAGAGCAGCGACGGAGTGTTCTCCCTTGCTTCGATGGCGAGAAATCCACCGATAGTAAGGTGTCGGCAAGAATAGCGGGCAGGGGACTCTTCGAGTTCACGTCCCAAGCGAAGAAAGCGTCCATGACGGCTTGATCGATCGTGTCGAGATGGAAGGGGAACAGGATCATTCCAAAAATTAATAATGCCAGGGTCTTGTTGAAGGCAACCCACTCTGCCCTCTCGGCCAAGTAGGACGAGGTGGTCTTCTAACATTGATACTCGCCATCCCCGGGTGTTCCCTCTTCCTATCGGGGTACTTTGTCGGTACGGTAGATGGATAAGGGCAACGGCCGGTGCTTGCAGGAGTATACGCCTCATGGCGGATATGGACCCCGGCTGACTTGGGCCATTTCAACATTGTTTCATACTCCTCTAAAGTGGGCACCATGTCGAACTGCAGAAATTCAAAGCACCGCAGACTGGAGTTCCAAAAGTGGATCAGTACCCTGAGGAAGACCTGATCAATACTAATCTTTAGGAGGTCCAAAATTCGTCCATAGGACTTTTCAAAATCAGTGCGGACCTCCGGTGGCATTGTTGCACTAAGCCGTTCTAGCTTCTCAGTATGGCTTCGGAGAATATCCACCTTCCCCACTTGTCTACTTGTCCCCTCCATTTTCTAAAACCAAAATGTATGATTTGATGAAGATGATGTTTATTGAATGTGAGTGTTTATTTTACTATTTATCATGTTTTTCTACATGATGTATGGTATTTGCGTATTTTTTTGAAAGAATAAACTATCTATATGAATGTTTTATGAATGCAATATTTTTGGACCAGGTCTTATTTGATGAACTTTGGAAGAATGGATTATTTTTTTTATTTTTATTTGTTTATTTTATAGCCTTTTATCTCTTCTGTCGGAACTGCGTGGCTACTTAGCTTACAAAGAACCTGAAACCAGGCTAGCTAAAAGGCAGACTGTCCGAGATAAAATATGGCTTTATGCGAAAGAATATTTATCGTCCCTTATCTCTTCTGTCGGAACTGCGTGGCTACTTAGCTTACAAAGAACCTGAACCCAGGCTAGCTAAAAGGCAGACTGTCCGAGATAAGGGTGTTTATTTGTAAAAATATTTTTGTGATTTTGTTCTGTTGTTTGTTTATGCTATGCAACATACAAATGCAACAATCATATACACACAATTCGATCATCCCCGAACAGGCGAGACTTCGTTTTTATCACGAGGTAGGGTTTTCCTGCAGAAAGGTGCATTGGTTAGGGTAGGTTCTAACTGTTCTCACCAGGCTAAGGCCCCCAAGGTGCCCCCATTATAGGGTCCCCACTCTCCAGTCGTCCAACCATGCTCGGCACTAAGTCCGAGTCGGTCTTGTTGCCAAAAGAGGAAGGTTATCACCTTGAGTGGTGGTTTCCGATCACACTGGTGGGCACAAGGCCCTAACTGCAGCGAACCATACCTGCCACCCGCTCCCTATGGTTTTCTCACTTGCCCCTGGGTATAGAGGGAACTGTAGTGTGCAAGGGTTTTGTGTGCAATTTATATTTCAATCAATTGCGTAAGTAGAAACAAGCAACAGTTATTTGAAAGCCAAACAATAAAGCATGTTATAATACAAGACAGGGTAAAAGTGCTATTTTCTTGGTTTAATTATTTTTAAGCCGGCCCATCACTAAATGGGATCAACTCTCTAGGCTTCCCCAGTGGAGTCGCCATCTGTCGCCGTCGTCTCAAAAGAGAGAAGGTCGGTCGGAGCGACGCGATGGTTTTTCGACCCTTTTTGATTTTTGCGTTTTTTATTGGTGGTTACAACGCCTTTAGGTTGTCCGATAACCGGGCTAACCTAGGGGCGAGGTTTTCGAAAGTATCCCTGGGTTGTCCGATAACCGGGCTAACCCAGGGACTTATTTAATTTGGGTTCTATGGAGTCGCCACCGATATTTTTACCATAAACATCGGAAAAGGGGTTTTTAAAAAGGCGTTGGTTTTCGAAAACCAACTTTGGTCATTAGAACTAGAGTTGGGTAAGGGAGTTAGTTACGTGTAAAGGAAGGGTTAGTTCCTTTTCGACGCCCCTTTCGGGTTCCCTATGATAGGCCGGCTACTTTGAATAAATAATTAAACTGGAAAAATGCACTTTTACCCTTTTATTATGCGGAATTTAAGTTTATGACTACATGGCCCTAGCTTCTATTGCGTAATTTAAATGGCAGTAATAAAATAGAGAGGGAGAATATGCACCTCCAAAGCAAGCTTTTATATTTTAAAAGAGAGGGTGCGTTTTGGCAACCCTTCGCTCTACAACTCTCAGAAACTCCGGAAATGCCTCGGAGGGATTCTAAAGAAGATTTAGAACGCTCAATTTATGCCTAGAGACACTCAGAAACTCCGGAAATGCCTCGGAGGGATTCTTAGAGAGAGAAAGTCTAGAGAGAAGGGAGAGCTATGTTGATTCTGTGTGGAAATGAGGGGGGGAGGACCCTTATTTATAGTTTTTCGCGCCTGACAGGTCGAGACCGCCGTCTCCTCTGACAGGGTCGAGACCGTCGTCTGGAAAGTCCAGGCCGCTGTCTCGTTCGTGGCAGAGGGTCGAGATCGCCGTCTGGATAATCCAAACCGCCGTCTCGACTGGGCAGGAATCGAGACCGCCGTCTGGAAAACCCAGACCGCTGTCTCGACTTTTGCAGGAATCGAGACTGCCGTCTGGGAAACCCAGACCGCCATCTCGACTTTGCAGGTGACGAGACCGCCGTCTGGACAATCGAGACTGCAGTCTCGTCCTGGCGTTGAGACGAGACGGCGGTCTGGTCCTTCCAGACGGCGGTCTCGTCCCTTCAGGGCGAGAAACTTTATTTTCGGGCCAAAAAACCTTCCTATCTTGGTACGGGAGCCTAATAGTCTCTCCTAATGACTTGTTAAGCTTCGGCCGTCTTCAAATAGGATGCTTTCTGACTTTATTCTGAGGCCGGGCAAGATTTGGGGTCTACAGAAAGGAAGGGAGGCATTGATATGGCAGTTACCCTACGAACAAAAGATTGATCTTCGGTATAGCAAGAAAAGTCCAAAACGGCAAATCGGTACAGCTAAGCTTATTGATCAAGAAACATGATGACAGAAAGGTACAACACCAAGAATGCACCCGAAGTCAAAGCACATCAGTTAAAACTTTTAAAATACTAACTGAAATAGATCATAAGATGCATATCATGAAACATTACATGCATTAAAACATCAATGGATGGAGTCCTATCTTCATTCTCATAAAAAAACATGAAAATCAACTTGAAAAGCTCAGGACAGCCGTCCCAAGGATCGAGACGGCCGTCCCAAACAGCCAAATCCAAGCGGGACGCCCGTCCCAAGTTTGAGATGCTCGTCTCAAGGCCAATTTTTGAGTGAGATGGCCGTCCCACTCCCCAGACGGCCGTCCCAAGGGTAAAAATTCAAGTGAGACGGCCGTCCCAACCTTCCTGGCTCCTCCTATATATGTTAGGCGCGGATCCTTGCCTTGGTACCCCATTCCAAGCATTCTATCTTGCTTCTCCTCCCTTTCTACACACTTCTAGCATCCTTAAGTGAGTAAGATATACAATGGAACGTGGAGAGGCTTCATCCAGGAGAGAACGCACCAGGACCTCCGCTAGAGGAACTCCTGTCACTAACACTCTGCTGGCAGAGCCACATCAACAAAGGTTGGCAAATATACAACAATTCTCCTGGCATCCCATGCTATGTTTGGATTTTGAAATCCTAACTACATTCGGCTGGGATCAAGATGTTAGAAGGTTCATCCATAACATAGGATGGAACTTTCTGTTTCGTGAGCCACCTGCTCGGATCCACCGTACTGCTACGCTGGAATTCCTTGCCTCTGTCAATCTGGTAGAGATGCCTTCCACGACTCCCGGAGTGCCGCCTACTCAAGTCGTCTCCTATTGGATGGACGGGGCATACCAGACCACTTTTCTGGATGACTTTAATGTCATAATGGGCTTCTGCCAACGAGCAGACACGAGAACATTGGAATATAGGTCTACGTATCTCGAGAAACCCTTATGCTCTCACTACCACCAACATGTGGAAAGAAGTCACCGAAACACATACCCTGCCATCACATCTGAAGGGTGCAGCTTTCTCTCCTCCGCTCCGCATATGCCATAAATTGCTAGCTGGGACCATACATAGCCGGAAGGAGAGCCAAGGAAAGGTAACACTGGCTGACCTTTTTATTGTCTATTGTATGCATCAAGGGCATCGATGCAACTCAGGATATGCCTTCCTAAAAGCCGTAAAGGATTACGGAACTCGTGGCTCAGCAGGAGCCATCATGGTGGCTCCTTTTCTCACCCCTTTAGCTGAATATTGGGGATGCACTGACGGAGAAGACCTCCCAGCTAGCCTCCAGCCAGAGCCGATTAACGGAGGAACACTGGTCCACATGAACATCCTTAGTCGACAAGGATCAGGGTTTATTTTAAACCCCATAATCTCGATTTCACTAGATATGCGTGATTTTGACACACCACAGGACATCCCTGCGACTTCGGAATCCCAGCAGCAATCATACGATCCAGACTTCGCCAACTTATACCGACGTATAGATGATGAGCATGCCTACATGGAAGGGCAGTTCCAGTTCATGCGACAGCAGTTCAGTCAGCTGACCATGAGGCAAGATAAGACGGATCGTCAAATAGAAAATTTGGTCCAGACTCAGGCAAGGTTCCAGCGCCGCATACTCCGCCGCATCCCTTCGCCAGCACCATCCTCCCATTCCATCCCAGAAGTAGATGATTAGGAGGTCTTTAGATATTTTCTAGTAGTTTAAAAATGCTTGAATGTATCACCAAGAAAAAAAAGGAAAAAAAGGAAGTAATAAATAAAAGTTGTTATTTCTGTTTACCTTTCAAAAAGCCCACGTGTACAAAAAAAATTATAAAATAAAAAGGCACACGTGATATATTAAAAAGCCAAATTTCAAATAACTTGCGATAAAAATCAAAATCGCGAAAGAAAAGGCGAAATCAAAACCATTTCAGCAGAATAAAGAGCTTCAAGGAAACTAGCTCCAACCTTCTACACCAATAAAAGAAGGTACATCAGAAAAAGAGGCCAACGGAAAGGCTCGATGATCCCCAAGCGGATCCTTGCTTACTCCAGAGGCAAAACAAAAATTACTCCACGACTCAACATCACCACATGAGTCGTCAAAAAGAGTCATTTAAAGCTTCAATCAACACCCTTCCATCCAAGAAAAAGGAAGTCATCAACATGAAAAAGCCAACGGAAAGGCTTGATCATCCCCAAACGGATCCTTGCCTACTCCAGATGCAAGACAAAAAGATTACCTCACGACTCAGCTGCATCACCACATGAGTCATCGAGCACACTCATCCAAGATATCCGCCTCATTCCCCAAAGGAGAATAAGGATTACACAAAGATCAACCAAAGAAGATATAGAGTCAAAATCTCATATCTCCAGGGGTTCAACAAAAAGAAAAAAAGAAATAACTTGCATTCCCCAATAGAGGCACGAAAAAGGCCGAATAAAAATCTCCAAGTAGAGCATATCAGAAAAATCTACAAAAAGAGGAAAACAAGAAAATTTCCATCTTCCAGCTCAAATAAGAGCTTCACAAAGCCAGGAGCCAAGACTCCATCATCAAAAAATCAATCAAAGTTGGATCCCCAGGAAGCCAACAAACTCCTTGGCAAATCTCCAAAAAAGAGAAAAAGAAGAAAATCTCTTCATCCTGCTCAATAAAGAGCTTCACAAAAGTTAGGAGCCAAGACTCCATCATAAAAAATCAAATCAAAGATTGGATCCCCAGGAAGCCAATAAACTCCCCGGGATCACCAAAAAGAAAAGAGAAAAAATAAATCTCTTCATCCAGCAGATAACAAAAAAAGCCAGTGTGCATAAAAGGCGCACACATTTTAAAAGCCAAATTTCCAAAAAACACGAGAAAAAGGTAAAAACCCATTCCCCAGTAGAATAAGAGCATAGGCAAAGCCAGCTCAAAACAAACAGCATCCAACAAGGAGACAAAAACTCCATTTCTCCCTAGGGGGCAAGTCAAAATAGATCTCTGGGAAAACAATCAAATCCCCAGCGGATCACCAAAAAGAAAAATTATCCCCAGCAAGCCTACGACAGAGGAAAACTAAAAATTCATATCCTCAGGGAGTTAATTGCCTATAACACCCAATATGAATATCCCCAGTGAAATGCAAAGCTTTCACTCCCAAGAAAGCCTCTGCCTACTCAGAGGCAAGCAAAGAGCCAATATCCAAAAGAAACGGGAAATCAACCTATGCAAGAGGCAATGCAAGCCCAAAGCATAAAGTCTTCACCACTATTGAAGCATCCGCCTAATCAAGAGGTACAACCACAAATCCCCAAGAGATTCCTGCCTAAAACAAGAGGCAACCAACAAAAAATCCCCGGCAAGACCGGATGGCTAAAAAGAAAATCCATAAACAAAAAATCACCGGTAAAACCGGATGGCTAAACAAAAAAGCCAAAAACAAGAATCCCCGGCAGGACCGGATGGCTAAAAAGAAAAGTCAAAAACAAGAATCCCTGGCAGGATCGGATGGCTAAAAAGAAAAGCGAAAAACAAAGAATCCCCGGCAAAACCAGATGGCTAAACAAAAAAGCCAAAAACAAGAATCCCCTGCAGGACCGGATGGCTAAAAAGAAAAGCCATAAACAAAGAATCCCCGGCAAGACCGGATGGCTAAAAAGAAAAGCCATAAACAAAGAATCCCCGGCAAGACTGGATGGATAAAAAGAAAATCCAAAAACAAAGAATCCTTGGCAAGACCGGATGGCTAAAAAGAAAAGCCAAAAACAAAGAATCCCCGGCAAGACCGAATGGCTAAAAAGAAAATCCATAAACAAAGAATCCCCGGTAAAACCAGATGACTAAAACAGAAAAGTCAAAAAGAATAAAAAAAAAATCAATCACTCCTAATGGAATAGGCGCATGATCAGAGACAATAAGCCGCCAACACATTTCCAAAAGCCAGATGAGGGTTTCCACTCATAAAAAGATTGAATGTCGAAAAAGAGCATCCCAAGAGCCTTATAGAATAGGGTTCGTACCAGGTGGGGGTACGTACCCACAAGAGCCTTATAGAATAGGGTTCGTACTAGGTGGGGGTAGGTACCCACCAGAGCCTTATAGAATAGGGTTCATACTAGGTGGGGGTAGGTACCTGAAAGAATTAATGGTTGAGTTCAAGAGGGGGGGTGAATTGAACTTTAAAACTTTTTCGCAAAACTTACTTTCTTTTGGAAGAATGAGTTATCTTTATTCAATCTTTGCAAAGGTAATTTGGTTTAAACACAACACGTATATAGACAGAAAATAAAAGAGATGAAAGAAGAAATTTAACACACAAATTTATACTGGTTCACTCTAATCCAGAGCTACATCCAGTTCTTGACAAACCTGTCAAGTTCCACTAATTCCAAGTGAAAATTACAACCAGTAGATACTCACCAATCTACCCCAAGAACTATCTTGCAAACCCACAAGACAGAATCTTGAAAACCACCCAGTAACCAAATCCAGTTACTGTACCAAGTGCAGATTACAATCCAACCTGCACAATCAAACTTTTACAAAAGAATATGGAAAGAAAAAACCTGGACTTGAAGTTCTAATTGTCCAGAACAAATTCTAACAGCACTTTCTCTCTTTGATTGACCACAATTCTGATCACAGCACCTTATGATATGAAAAGATTCTTGAATGCAGAGAAAGTCACGTATGAAAGTTTCACAGATTGATTTCACAAGTTTTCTCAAGTAGTGTGTTGTGTTGTGTGTTGTAAAAGATAGATCAAATCTGTATATATAGAGTAAATCAAAGAGTCAGAACGTTTCATCTCTAAAAAACTGTTTCAGAGAGTCAAAAGATAAGTTGGTTAGCAGTAAAACAGGTTTAGAAGAGACTCTGATAGATTAGAACAGAAGTATGATCGATCAGACCAAGTTATGATCGATCAGAATAAAACTATGATCGATCAGAATACATTTCAATCGATTAAAATATCAATTCAATCGATTGATTTCATTTAAAGCTCCATTCAATCGATTGATTCGAGTTTTTAATGGATTGAAACAACTTAATGAAAAAATGACAGCTCTTCTGTTTCAATCGATTGAAAGTCATTTCAACAGATTGAAATCCTGCAAACACTTAGTTAAAAAATAGTCTCTCTGTTTCAACAGATTGAAAAATATTTCAACAGATTGATTTTCTAAAAAACTCTTAGACTGAAAAAGGTCTTTTTGTTTCAACAGATTTAAAATCATTTCAACAGATTGAAAATGCGAAACTTGATATTGAAAAATTCATTGAGTTATTTTAACTTGTTGATTCCGCGAATCAATCAATTGAATTTTCGACTATGTATGACCATTTATTATGTTAAGTGATTTTAACAGATTGAAAATCCTTTTCAACAGATTGAAAAAAAACTTAGTTTATTCTTTTAATACTTAAACGTAAGTTTTTCATGCAGAAAAATGATTTTTAATGAGATGCAACATTTTAAGGTGCTTATCACAAAATATAATGACCTATCAAGAGATTAAGTGCTTAAACTTAAAACCTAATCATCTACACACCCACATCCTAAGTTATATCTATGTCTTCATCAAATCCACCAAGTGCTTCAATCTCCCCCTATTTGATGGAGACAAATAACCACTGCACCTGTAAAACAAAAATAACAGACCAGAGACATATATTTTGTGGTGTGTGTGTAGTGACAGTTTTAAGCAAAATACTTCTCCCCCTATTTGACTGCATCAAATAGATTGTTTTAGTTACAGTCCAATGGGGCCACATGGGTACCCCGAATATAAAACAGAACATTAAAAACTAAGAAAAGAAAACAGAATAACAGAAACATAGAAAATCTTCATTCGTCCCCGGGGCCTTGGTTGAATTGCAGTTCCACAATCCTGTTGTAAATGTCTTCTAGTTGATTATCAATATGCTGGAACCTTGCAATGAAATTTTCATCCAAATAATGCTGCCGAGCCCTCAGAGCAGCAGTCATCTCCATATGCCTCCTTTGGTCTGATTGCAGTTCGCTCATTTGATGTAACATTGTTCTTTCGAACTGAGACAGAGGCGTGCCACGGTCAGGCGGTGGATTGTATGGAATCATCTCCATTGGGTTCACCTCTTCCATTGGATCAGACAGACGTGCTGCAGAAGTTCCAGGAATATCAGTGTTGATTCCTTCCTCTTGCTCTTCTTCTTCACTTTCTTCACTTTTTCCAGCTTCTTCTTTGGAAATCCATTCACCATCAATTTTGATGAACCCCATTTTGTGAAGAACAGAATTGTTTATTTCATTTGTTGGTCGAACAGTTTCAACAAGTTCCCCTTCCAGATCAACACCAAAATGTGTTAAAAACTTAGAAATCAGAATAGCATAAGGATACCTGAAATCACTTAGCCTCTTGGCTTTGATCATGTGGTCCTTGATGACGAAGACCCAGTTCATCCGTATCCTGTGGTGAATGCAGTACATCAGTACTAAATCTCCTTCGTTTAGCACCGCATGATTGCTTCCCCTAGGTGTAAGCTGCCAGGACACAATGAAGGCGAGAATCCTTTCTTCCAACTTCAGCTTCCCAGTATTGAAAGAACTGACAGAATCACGAGTATTCTTCATGCATGACTGAAAGTACTGGACCTTATTAAATTCCTCTACATCTGAAGTGTACCCTTTGGTGACTTTTACACCAACATCCTTTATTCCAGCAACCTCCTTCCAGATGTTGGGTGAAATTTCAATGTCTACACCTTTAACTTGGGTTTTCAAAGTGGAACCTTCAAAGGATAAATTTGTGTAGAAAACTTTAATCAAATAAGGATAAATTCTACCATTTAACTCCAGAAACTTCTGAAGCTTTTGGTGTTGCAGTAGCTTTCGAATGCCTCTGAATCCTTCGGCATCAAACCAGGAGAACTTTAACATCTTCGGAATGTTGACTTGCTTCCTGCTTAATTCATGGATAAACAAATCCATTTTCTCTTGGTCCCCATTGAACCAAGTTTCAATCCTTCCTCCAACATTCTGTTCTTGCCTTGCAGTAGAAAACTCGCCTTTGCTGGACTTCTTCCTACCAGACTTTGTGCGCTTGAGCATACTTGATTTTTGGGATGAGCAGAACAGAGAAGAACCGAGAAAAGAGAAAGTTCAAAGAAGGGAATAATACTACAGGAATAAGAATACACAAACCTTTCAGCTTCAAAAATTTTTGTCTTTACTGATTTATTGTTTCTGTGCAGTGATGATAAAGAGGAGAGAGAATTGCTACTGTACACTTTAATTACCCTCACATCTGATATCCAATCAGAGTCAATCAACTTTTATTGGATATCTTTGATATTTAAGAGAGTAGTTGAAGTTTATCTTGTTGTAAATGCATTCAATCCACTCTGCAGAAATTGTTTAGAGACAAAGTACATACAACTAGCCCAAAAAAAATAATCAATTGATATTCCGTGAAACCAATTGATTTTGTAATCGCAGATACTCAGAAGTAAAATAAACCGATTGAATCGAGAATTAAATCGATTGTTATTGTAAGAGACAATCATGCAGAGTATCATAAGTGAATTCAATCGATTGAATCGAAGATTTAATCGATTGATTTATAGAAGAAAGTATGCAGAGCTACAAGGTTAATGAAATAAACCGATTAAAAGTTTATCTAATCGATTGAACTAATAACATATCAATACCAGAGAGTAAGAATCAGGAAATCAACAGATTATTTCGCAATTTCAATCGATTAAAACAAATAATATCAAGTTATTCATGCAATTATTAATCGATTGAACTTGTTATCAGCCTGTTAAAAAGCATACAATCACTGTAACGAATCAGTTATGCAATACTAGATATATCTAGAATTCCTAATTCAGTCCTAAGCATATTAAGTCTATCTCTAGGAAGTGGTTTAGTGAATAAATCAGCTAACTGTTTTTCAGATTCAACGAATAAAATCTCACAGTCACCCCTAGATACGTGTTCTCTAATAAAGTGATGTCTAATTTCAATATGCTTAGTTCTAGAGTGTTGAATAGGATTCTTAGTTAAGTTTATTGCACTAGTATTGTCACAAACCAGAGGTACCTTGTTTAGAGTCACTCCATAATCTGTCAGTTGTTGCTTGAGGTAAATGCTTTGAGCACAACAGCTCCCAGCTGCAATGTATTCAGCTTCTGCAGTTGACAGAGCAACACACGCTTGCTTTTTGCTGTGCCACGATATAAGACTGCTCCCCAGTAAATGACAAGTACCAGAGGTACTTTTTCTGTCCAATCTACATCCTGCAAAGTCAGAATCAGAAAATCCAACAAGTTTAAGGGATGCACCTTTAGGATACCATAGTCCAACATTAACTGTTCCCTTAAGGTATTTCAGAATCCTTTTGGCAGCGGTAAGATGTGATTCCTTTGGATTTGTCTGAAATCTTGCACAAAGGCACACACTAAACATAATGTTAGGTCTACTAGCAGTTAGATATAGTAGTGAACCAATCAAACCTCTATATTTAGTTTGATCAACAGGTTTTCCTTTTTCATCTAAGTCTAGACAACAGTTAGTAGACATGGGTGTAGAGGACACCTTGCAATTTTGCATATCAAATTTCTTTAACAATTCATTGCAGTATTTAGATTGACTAAGAAAAATGCCATTTCTTAATTGTTTAACCTGGAGACCAAGAAAGAAATTCAATTCTCCCATCATAGACATTTCAAATTCACTTTGCATTTCTTTTACAAACTTATTACACATGGCATTATTAGTGGAACCGAAAATGATATCATCCACATACACCTGCACCAGAATAATGTCAGTTCCAGATTTCTTAATGAATAGAGTTTTATCAACTTCACCT
Source organism: Sphenostylis stenocarpa (assembly GCA_963425845.1). Taxonomy (NCBI): domain Eukaryota; kingdom Viridiplantae; phylum Streptophyta; class Magnoliopsida; order Fabales; family Fabaceae; genus Sphenostylis; species Sphenostylis stenocarpa. Next base: position 23,302,566 of record OY731403.1, read on the forward strand.
CGCTTGTACCCTTGATCAATTAAGAAGTTACTTAACCTCTCATACCATTGTCTAGGTGCTTGCTTTAAACCATAAAGGGCCTTTTTCAATTTGTAAACATGGTCAGAATGCTTGTGATCTTCAAACCCAGGAGGTTGAGAAACATATACTTCTTCATTGATGAGTCCATTAAGAAAGGCACTCTTGACATCCATCTGTAGTAATCTGAAACCACTTAAACAGGCATAAGCTAATAACAATCTAACAGCTTCAAGTCTAGCTACAGGTGCAAAGGTTTCATCAAAATCAATACCCTCTTGTTGGTTATACCCTTTGGCTACCAATCTAGCTTTATTTCTAGTAATAATGCCGTGTTCATCTAGCTTGTTTTTGAATACCCACTTAGTACCAATTACATTGATATCTTTAATTCTAGGAACTAATTCCCATACTTTATTTCTTTCAAATTGATTAAGCTCATCATGCATGGCACTAACCCAGTATTCATCATTTAATGCTTCTTTAACTGTCTTAGGCTCTATTTGTGAAATGAATGCCATATGATTACAGAATTGGTTAAGAGAATGTCTAGTAGATACTCCCTTATTGATTTTCCCGATGACATTGTCTAGAGAGAGATCTCTTGGGACAATCCACTCTTTAGGAAGCTCTTCCAGAATATCTTCTTCCTGTTCTTCAGTAATTGTTGGAGAATTAGCTTTTGCAGGGTCCACTGATGGATCATCTTCTTCAACAGTACACTGATCTGTGTTTCTGGCATGTTTCAACTGATAAGAATTATCAGTTAATTCTTCTTCATCTGCAGTACCTGTTGTTCTATTCTGCACCACTTGAGAAGACTCATTAAACACAACATGTACTGATTCTTCAACTGATTTCAATCTTAAATTGTAAACTCTATATGCATGACCGTGAGTTGAGTAACCAAGAAAGATTCCTTTGTCAGATTTCTCATCAAACTTGCCAATATTTTCTTTCCCATTGTTTAAAACAAAACATGTACATCCAAAAACCCTGAAATAGTTTATGTTGGGTTTTCTTCCTTTGTACAGTTCATATGGGGTTTTCTTAAGCATGGGTCTAATCAAGACTCTATTCAAAACATGACAAGCAGTGTTTACTGCATCTGCCCAAAAGTATTTAGGTAAAGAATTTTCACACAACATTGTTCTAGCAAGTTCCACAATGGATCTGTTCTTTCTTTCCACAACACCGTTTTGTTGAGGAGTTCTTGGAGCAGAAAAATTGTGTTTTATGCCAAACTTTTCACAAAATGATTCAAACTTTTCATTTACAAATTCTCCACCATTGTCACTTTGAATAGATGTAATGAAATATCCTTTTTCATTATGTAAAACCTTGGCAAGCTTTTTGAAAGATTTGTAAGAATCAGATTTGGCCTTTAGAAAAACAGTCCAGGTAAATCTGGAAAAGTCATCAACAATTACCATGATATAAAGATTACCACCTAGGCTTTTATTCCTTGAAGGACCAACCAAATCCATGTGAAGCAGTTCCAAAGGTTTGGAAGTTGAAACAATGTTTTTGTTTGAAAAAGATTTTCTAGTTTGTTTGCCTTTCAAACAAGCTTCACAGATTTTGTCTTTCAAGATTTGAAGCTTAGGCAGCCCAGAAACTAATTCTTTTGAAATCAGTTTGTCAAGATGGTTAAGATGTATATGAGCAAGTCTTCTATGCCACAACCAAGATTCTTCTTCTTTAGTAAGAAGACAACTTTGAGATGATATAGACTGTTTGATATCTAACATGTATATATTGTTTAACCTCTTACCTGCCAACATTACCGTGTCAGATTCTGGCTCACAGATAAGGCACTTTTCTGGTTTGAAAATGACTTTGTGACCAAGATCACATAACTGACTTATGCTTATCAGATTGTGCTTGAGACCTTCAACAAGAAGAACATTGTGAATGATTACTGATTCACCATCACCAATATCTCCAGAACCTAGAATTCTTCCTCTATTGTTGTATCCATAAGTCACATGACCTCCATTCTTCAATTTCAGCTTCTGGAATTTTGAAATGTCACCTGTCATGTGCCTTGAGCATCCGCTGTCTAGATACCAAAGGGACTCTTGTTGCTGTTCCTGAAAGATCAAACATCAAGTATTTGGTACCCTTACGTATTTTGGGTCCTTAGGAGTCAAATTTTCTGTTTAACATGTTTTGGAACCCATCTCTTCCTACCTTGCGGCACAAAATATTTTCTAGCATGACAGTATTTTATAGTATGTCCTTTCTTCATGCAGTAATGACAAGATGAGAAAGGGGATGCTGTTGTTTTTCTGTATGAAAAGAAGTTCAAATATTTTTTAGTTTTTACCCCATTCTTAGGTTTGTACCCGATTCCAGAATGTTCAAACACACAGTTTTGAGACCCAAGAAGTGCATCTAAATTCTCTTTACCTTGAGTAAATTTTGTCAAAGTTTTAGTCAAGTAATCAACCTTATTTTGTAAAACAATACACTTTTCACAATTCTTATTAACAGCAACATTATCCGCAGATGAATAGATAATATCTAGATGTTCTAAATCTGTTTTGCTTTCTAATAGTTCATTTTCCAGAACTTTAACTCTATTTTCTAACCAGTTATTTAAACCTTTCAACCGATTATTTGTATGAGATAAATTTCTGGCTTCACTATGCATTTCATTGAAAGCATTCAGTAATGTGCTGTAATTCATTTCATTTTCTGTAGGAGTTGAACTTACATGTGATGAAGAGGATTCACAGCCAGCCATCAAACACAGGTTCACCTCTTCACTTTCGGATTCAGAGCTGGAAGATGAATCATTGTCTTGCCAGGCTATATAGGCCTTTTTCCCTTTGTATCTTGATTCTTTCTTGTTCTGATTTTTGGTCTTTTCCGGACAATCACTCTTTATGTGACCCTGTTTACCACAAGAATAACAAGTAATATTATTTTGAACAGATTCAGTCTTTTTATCATTGTACCTTTTTACTTGGCCAGTTCTGTTCTTTCTTCTAAGAAATTTTCCAAATTTCTTAACCAACAAAGTCAGGTTCTCTGATTCATCTTCTTCAGATCCACTGTTTTCTTCAATTGTCTTGAGAACAATATTTCTACTTTTCTTTTCTGCATTCTCTTGTTCTTTGAACCGATTGATTTCCAACTCATGTTCCCTCAACTTACCAAAAAGTGAAGCGGTAGTCATTTCAGTCAAGTCTCTTGATTCTGATATAGCTGTCACCTTTGGTTGCCACGTTCTGTCCAAACACTTTAAGATTTTGATGTTCAACTCTTCTTTGTCAAAAGTCTTTCCTAACCCAATTAGATGATTGACTATGTGCGTGAACCTTTTCTGCACATCTGCAATTGTTTCTCCTTGCTGCATTTTAAACAACTCATAGTCCCTGATTAACTCATGCTTTCTTGCCCTTTTCACATCAGATGTTCCTTCATGTGTAACCTCTAAAATTTCCCACATCTCTTTGGCAGAGGCACACTGAGACACCCTGAAAAACTCATCAAGATTTAAAGCAGAGGTAATAATATTTTTTGCAGTATAATCATATTGGACTCTCCTATTTTCTACATCAGTTAATTCAGCCCAATCTTTTTCGACTACTTTACCATCTACAGTATGAGTTGGTTTGTAAGGACCATTAACAATTGTTTCCCAAATGCCTCTATCAAGAGATTCAATAAAGATTTTCATTCTAACCTTCCAGAAAGAATAATTCACACCAGAAAAAAGTGGAGGCCTGTTTATGGAGGCTCCTTCTAAAAAATTCATCTTTCCCTCAGCCATTGGACCGATTCCTTGAGTAACTTACAAGAACCAGCTCTGGTACCAATTGAAAGAATTAATGGTTGAGTTCAAGAGGGGGGGGTGAATTGAACTTTAAAACTTTTTCGCAAAACTTACTTTCTTTTGGAAGAATGAGTTATCTTTATTCAATCTTTGCAAAGGTAATTTGGTTTAAACACAGCACGTATATAGACAGAAAATAAAAGAGATGAAAGAAGAAATTTATCACACAAATTTATACTGGTTCACTCTAATCCAGAGCTACATCCAGTTCTTGACAAACCTGTCAAGTTCCACTAATTCCAAGTGAAAATTACAACCAGTAGATACTCACCAATCTACCCCAAGAACTATCTTGCAAACCCACAAGACAGAATCTTGAAAACCACCCAGTAACCAAATCCAGTTACTGTACCAAGTGCAGATTACAATCCAACCTGCACAATCAAACTTTTACAAAAGAATATGGAAAGAAAAAACCTGGACTTGAAGTTCTAATTGTCCAGAACAAATTCTAACAGCACTTTCTCTCTTTGATTGACCACAATTCTGATCACAGACACCTTATGATATGAAAAGATTCTTGAATGCGAGAGAAAGTCACGTATGAAAGTTTCACAGATTGATTTCACAAGTTTTCTCAAGTAGTGTGTTGTGTTGTGTGTTGTAAAAGATAGATCAAATCTGTATATATAGAGTAAATCAAAGAGTCAGAACGTTTCATCTCTAAAAAGCTGTTTCAGAGAGTCAAAAGATAAGTTGGTTAGCAGGTAAAGCAGGTTTAGAAGAGACTCTGATAGATTAGAACAGAAGTATGATCGATCAGACCAAGTTATGATCGATCAGAATAAAACTATGATCGATCAGAATACATTTCAATCGATTAAAATATCAATTCAATCGATTGATTTCATTTAAAGCTCCATTCAATCGATTGATTCGAGTTTTTATTGGATTGAAACAACTTAATGAAAAAATGGCAGCTCTTCTGTTTCAATCGATTGAAAGTCATTTCAACAGATTGAAATCCTGCAAACACTTAGTTAAAAAATAGTCTCTCTGTTTCAACAGATTGAAAAATATTTCAACAGATTGATTTTCTAAAAAACTCTTAGACTGAAAAAGGTCTTTTTGTTTCAACAGATTTAAAATCATTTCAACAGATTGAAAATGCGAAACTTGATATTGAAAAATTCATTGAGTTATTTTAACTTGTTGATTCCGCGAATCAATCAATTGAATTTTCGACTATGTATGACCATTTATTATGTTAAGTGATTTTAACAGATTGAAAATCCTTTTCAACAGATTGAAAAAAAACTTAGTTTATTCTTTTAATACTTAAACGTAAGTTTTTCATGCAGAAAAATGATTTTTAATGAGATGCAACATTTTAAGGTGCTTATCACAAAATATAATGACCTATCAAGAGATTAAGTGCTTAAACTTAAAACCTAATCATCTACACACCCACAACCTAAGTTATATCTATGTCTTCATCAAATCCACCAAGTGCTTCAGTACCCACCAAAGCCTTATAGAATAGGGTTCGTACCAGGTGGGGGTAGGTACCCACCAGAGCCTTATAGAATAGGGTTCGTACCAGGTGAGGGTAGGTACTCACCAGAGCCTTATAAAATAGGGTTTGTACCAGGTGGAGGTAGGTACCCACCAGAGCCTTATAGAATAGGGTTCGTACCGGGTGAAGGTAGGTACTCACCAGAGCCTTATAGAATAGGGTTCGTACCAGGTGGGGGTAGGTACCCACAAGAGCCTTATAGAATAGGGTTCGTACCCACAAAAGCCTTATAAAATAAGGTTTGTACCGGATGAGGGTAGGTACTCATCAGAATCTAGCAAAAATGCAGATTCGTACCAAGTGGGGGTAGGTACCCACCAGAGCCTTATAAAATAAGGTTTGTACCGGATGAGGGTAGGTACTCATCAAAATCTAGCAAAAATGCAGATTCGTACCAGGTGGGGGTAGGTACCCACTAGAGCCTTATAAAATAAGGTTTGTACCGGATGAGGGTAGATACTCATCAGAATCTAGCAAAAATGCAGATTCGTACCAAGTGGGGGTAGGTACCCACCAGAGCCTTATAAAATAAGGTGTGTACCGGATGATGGTAGGTACTCATCAGAATCTAGCAAAAATGCAGATTCGTTCCAAGTGGGGGTAGATACTCACCAGAGCCTTACAAAATGGGTTGCAAGGACCTTGCTTCTATTAGAGGATAGTTCAGTGTTGAGCACCTCGGAAGTAAGTACCCACAGGAGTTTAGCAAAATGCGAACTCATACCAGGTGAGGGTAGGTACTCACCAGAGCCTTGCAAAAACGGGGTTCGTACCAAATGAGGGTAGGTACTCATCAAAATCTAGCGAAGAAAAAATTAATACCTAGTGGGGGTAGGTACCCACAAGAGTCTAGTGAAATGTAGACTCATACCTGGTGAGGGTATGTACTCACCAGAGCCTTATAAAAGAAGGCTCAAACCAGATAGGGGTTGGTACCTATCAAAAATATTTATCATCTGGAGGATCAACAAACTTCAAGCGAAGGAGCATCTGAAGGATAACCGGGCAAAAAGGGTTAAGTCCTTCCCCTACCAACTAACTTTGTCGGCATATTAGGCCAACAAATTAGTCAGGCAGGTGAAGGGAGGGCAGCTGTAGACCCCTAATTTTGCCCGGCCTCTCAATAAAGGCTAAGAAGACTTCCTATATGAAGATAAAGCTTGCCCGACATCTCAATAAAGGCCAAGAAGACTTCCTATATGAAGATAAAACTTCGATGGACGTCTATCGGCATCAATCGACGTCCGAATAAAGAAAGGAAAGCTTCCCGGGGGTCCCAGAACACAAAATCCGACAAAACACAGTCGAGATGGCCGTCCCAAAAGTTGGGATGGCCGTCTCAGCCAGCCCTGATGGCCGTCCCAAGTGCCAGATGGCCGTCCCACCTTGTTTTGATGCTTGGGACGGTCGTCCCAAATCCCAGACGGTCGTCCCGGCCTCCCCAGACGGCCATCCCTTTTTTCCAAGCTCCAGACAGCCGTCCCAAAGTGCCAGGCTGCGAAAACTATTAATAGGAGGCTCATTTGCCACTTTTTCACACTCTAAACACTTGTCTTCTCTCCCTACTTCGAATGAACTCTCCGATTGCCTTAAAAAGGTAACAATCGGTTAAGGAATTGTATTCCAGCATTCGATTCGTCTTTAAAATTTAGTCGAGTCGATATTGTATTCGGGGAGGAGAGTCTTTGTAGAGCGAGGGATTGCCAAAACGCATCCTCACAGTTAAAGATTTGTAATACAAAGCTTGCTATGGAGGTTCTTTTCACTTCTCTTCTCTTTTATTGCTTTATTTATTACTTTATGTATGCAATATGAAATAAAGTCATGTAGATAGTCATTTTTTTCAATATTATGCAATAAAATAGGGTAATAGCATAATTTCTCGTAATCTTTGCTTAATGAATTAATCCGTCATAGGGAACCCGAAAGGGGCGTTGTGGGGTGCTAACACCTTCCCCACACGTAACTAACTCCCTTACCTAACTCTGGTTATAATGGCCAAGTTTGGTTTTTATTAAAATCAACGCCTTTTTATCCTTTTCCAATGTTTACGGTCAAAACATTGGTGGCGACTCCATAAGAACCCCTTTTCAAAAACCTTGCTTTTATTAGAGGATAGTTCAGTTGTTGAGCACCTCGGAAGCAATGAACATATTTTAACATAAAAACGCGAGTCTAAACCATCTTTTTGCGAGCGCTCGCATAAACGTTCGAGATGTCCCTAGACGTCGGAACGGACGGCGGCGACAAGAAGGCATTGGTTTGAGAAAAATCAACTTTGGTCGTTACAACCAGAGTCGGGTAAGGAGGTTAGTTACGTGTGGCGAAGGTGTTAGCACCTCACAACGCCCCTTTCGGGTTCCCTATGATAGACTAGTTCATAAAATAAAGACTGGAAGAAATAATGCTTTTACCCTATTTATTTATCTACTGGCAGAATTTAAATATCTACATGGTCCTAGTATCTAATGCATACAAGAAAACCAGTAAAAGAGAGAGAATAGAGAAGGAACCTCTAAAGCGTGCTTTCTATTAATACTTCAAGACTTGATGACGCTTTTTGGTTGTCCCTGCACTCTACAAGCACGCTCCTCCCGCACAAAAGAGAAAATTTCACTCTACCGAGGGACGAATGTCTCAAAAAGAGACCTTCTTAACTGGTTTCTACCTTAAAAAAAATCGGAAAGCTCACTTGAAATCCGGAATAATGCTCAAAGTCACTCTAAAGTGCCAAAAGGCTTCCTAGAGAGTGGTAGGAGTGAATTGTGTGTGAAAAACGAAAAATGGGGCTCCTATTTATAGGGAACCGAGCCAGGAAAAGTGGACGGTCATCTAGGCTTAGTGGACGCCGTCCATGGAAAAAAGGTTGACATGGACGACCGGTTGGTCTAAGTTGACGGCCATCCATTGCCTCAAAATAGGCATGGACAGTCGTCTGGTGCTCTCGACAAAATTTTCAGTTGTTATTGCCTCAGAAAACCCTTTCTATCTTAAATAGAACCTAGAAAAAGCTACTAGGGACTTAACAAAGTCTTGACCATCTTCGAAACGAATGATTTCTGGCTTTATTAGGAAGTCGGACAAGATTTGGGGTCTACAATGATTAACCATAGGCTTGACAAAGTTTTAATTAAATAAAAAAGAGACATATGCAAATTAAAGATCAAAAAGTCTTTTTAAGGGTTGTAATGAGGTGAAGGTTAAGGTATGATATAAACAAATGGAAAATAGAGCTAATGATGAATTTAAGAATTAAAGAGAAGAATCAAGGAATGAGCTTTTAAATAAATCACAAGAATACTATACTTTTGAAATATTTCTCACTTCCTTTTTCTCTTTTCTTTTTCTTCTTTCTTTCTTTTTCTTGCATATTTATTTTTATTCCTTTTTCACTTACTAAGTGGATTTTTGTGTGCTAAGTGATAAGTTATTCTCATATTTTTATTTTTCCAACAATTCAAAATTCATGAATGCCTTAGATTAACATACACTTTGCATATTATCTTGCATCCTTATAAATATCTAAAATCATTCCCAATACAATTCCAAAACTTTTAAAAAATTCAAAGTTCAAGACGAAAATATGATTTTTCACTTTCATTGGCTTGTAATGTGGCTTACTTAAACAAAGAAATGAGAATATAAGGCTCAAAGTGGGTAACAAAGGTTAATAATTATAAGGTAGGCTATATTTGGCTCTAAGTTAATTAACAAAGAAATTCCCTAAATCATCTCAATAATTGCACATGATCAAGTTCAAAATAAAGAGAAATAAGTCAAGTTCTAAAATCTCAAATTCAAGAGTGAACACTTAATCAAGAAAAATTAGGCTCAAAACTCACATGGCTATTATTTCTATCTAATTAAATTGTAATTAACCTTGATCAAAAGTTATAAAAGAGAAATAAAGATATCATATAAGATATTCGTTAAGTGGTTAAAAGTTGATATAATTATGCCTTGAATTGTTATGAAACCACTTAACTTATGTTAATTCTAATCTATTTTTCTCCCAATATAGGATGAATTCGAGAATACTTTGATACAAGAGTAAGGAACATAAATGTTAGCATAATTGGAGTAAAACTGGAAGAAGGAAGAAGATTTTCAGCATGGAAGTCGCTCGAGCGAGATGGACTCTCGCTTGAGCGAATATCAGTTATGCTTCTCTGGAAGTCAGTCGCTCAAGCGCAAGAAAATTCGCTTGAGCGGATGTTAGTTATTCTTCTCTGGAGTTCACTGGCTCAAGCAAGCGATTTGTCGCTTGAGCGAAAATAGGAAACTTTCGCTTGAGCGAAAGTTGTCGCTTAAGTGAAAGTTGTCACTTGAGCGAAAGACGCGAGGCCCAATTTTTCCTATAAAAATATAAGATGTGTTTTGAGAAAAGTAAGCGGTTTTGGGGAGAACTATAAATAGGAAGATCATTTGGCACTGTTTCAGACACCAGACAACTCCCAAGACTTGTCTTCTTCTCTCCCTACTTCGAATGATCTTTCTGATTGCCTTAAATAGGTAACAAGCAGTTAAGGAATTATATTCCGGCATTCGATTCTTCTATAAGAGTTTAGTCGAGTCGAGTCTGTATTCGTGAGGAGAGTTGTTGTAGAGCGAGGGATTGCCGAAACGCGTCCTTATTGTAAAAGAGTTGCAATATAAAGCTTGCTACGGAGGTTCTTCTCAAATCTTTTCTTTTTTATTGCTTTATTTATTGCTTTATATATGAAATGTAAATAAAATCATGTAGATAGCCATATTTAAATGTTGTGTGAATAAAATAGGGTAATAGCGTAATTTCTTATAATCTTCACTTAACAAATTAATCCATCATAGGAACCCGAAAGGGGCGTTGTGGGGTGCTAACACCTTCCCCACACGTAACTAACTCCCTTACCTAACTCTGGTTATAATGGCCAAGTTTAGTTTTTAATAAAATCAACGCCTTTTATCCTTTTCCAATGTTTATGGTCAAAACATTGGTGGCGACTCCAAAAAATCCCTTTTCGAAAACCTTGCTTTTATTAGAGGATAGTTCAGTTGTTGAGCACCTCGGAAGCAATGAACATAATTTTAACAAAAAACGCAAGTCTAAACCATCTTTTCGTGACCGCTCGCATAAACGTTTGAGATGTCCCTGGACGTCAGAACGGATGGCGGCGACAGAGGGCGACTCCGCTGGGGAAGCTAGAGAGTTGATCCCATTTAGTGACGGATAAATTCAAACTAAGTAAATATTTGAAATTACGCCTTTACCCTCTTCCGTTTGTTTTATTGTATGGCTTTAGTAATTGCTGTATGATTATTTTCTACAAATTGTTTGAAATATAAATTGCACACAAAAACCCTTGCACACAACAGTCCCTCTATACCCGAGGGCAAGAGTGAATACCTATAGGGAGTGGGTGGCAGATACGACCGGCTTGTTGGCACACGGGGCTACAACCATTGTCGGAAACCACCAACTCAAGGTGATAACTCTCTTCTTTTGGTCTAAGGATGTCGCCACGGAGTTCCGTGCATGACCCGAGGACTGAGAGATTGAGAGGTCCCTATAATGGGGGCACCTTGGGGACCTTTGGCCTTGGTGAGAACAGTTTAGAACCACCTAAACCAAGCACGTTTCTGCAGGAAAACCCTACCTCGTGATTAAATAAGCGTGGCTCTGCTCGTGGATGTATAAATTGTGTGTGCATTCGTTTGCTGCATTTGTATTGATGCATTAGCATAGGGTAATCATACAACAAAAATAGTGAAAAACCCTAAAAATCATAAAAGTGATAAGATAAGCCAACTTTATCTCGGACAGTCTTCAGTTAAGCTAGCCTGGTTTCAGGTTCTTTGTAAGCTAAGTAGCCACGTTGACCGACAGAAGAGATAAAGGGTCATAAAAAATATAAAAATGAATGAAAGCCATAAAAATGCCTCTATAAAATAAAAAATCTTGATAAAGGTCTTATAATTCATACAACCTTTGTTCATAAAAATAAGAGAAGAAAATAGGACTCTCTTCATCAAAATCCATAAACATCCATATAGATAGTTTTCTTTCTAAGAAAAAAACCAAGTATTACCATGTATCATATTAGGAATAAAACATGATAATACTAAGAAAAACAAACACTTACATGCATGCATTTACAAGGACTCATCCTCATATCATGCATTTTCATTTCTTTTAGATAATGGAGGGATCCAATAATAGACAGTTAAAGAAAGTGGAAATCCTTCTATGTCGTGTAGAGAAGTTAAGGCAGTTGAGTACATATATGCCGCCAGAGGTCAGTGCCAATTTTGAGAAATCTTATGGAAGAATCCTTGACCTCCTGAAAATTAGCATCAATCCAATCTTTGTTAGAGCATTGGTCCACTTCTGGAATCCCGATCTACACTGCTTTGAGTTTTCGCAGTTTGACTTAGTACCAACCTTAGAAGAATATGAACTCATGGTTAGATGGCCTCAATCAGTCGGGGTCTATGTCTGCTCAGGAGTATATGTGGCCGTGAGTAAGGTTGCTACTATCATACGACTGCCTCCTCATCAATCCATCTTAGAGGGAAAAGGGAACATCCGAGGTTGGAAAATGTCCATAATAGAAGACCACTTAATCTCTTTGGCTGAAAAGAAAGATTGGTCTACCTTCAACAAAACTCTAGCATTGACAATGTTCGGAATCATATTATTCCCATTTCATGTGAACGTTGTGGATCATGCTGCAATAGATGCATTCTTTGCCTGGGATGTATACTCTAAGAGTCCTATACCTGCAATTCTTGCTGATACCCTGCTTTCAGTAGATTTTTGCCGACAGAAACAGGGGAAAACACTTAGATGCTGCACTTCATTACTATACGTATGGGGCATTACTCACTTCTACGCTTCAAGCTACATGGGCGTGTTCCCCGATCCTTTAAGGAGTTTTTCGAAAATCCCTCTTCAACATCGTCAAGCTTTAGAGTAGAAAACCGAGTTAGAAAACTGGAACATAGAGCATGTATCATGGGTTTGCCCTTGGTTCAGACCCGGCTATATTCTTGTACGATGCGGAGATTACCTGAGCATACCACTACTAGGCCTCAGGGGTTGTATAGCTTATTCTCCTAAAATAGCTATGAGACAACTTATGAGAACCCAGACTGTGCCAACTCAAGAAGAGCTCAGAGGGCTGAGTCTATGCCAATATTCCCATATCTTTGAAGAAGTATTCGTTGTCCGGAAAGCATGGGAAAGACTAGTCTATATGGGAGATAAAGAACTCGGAAAGGTTCAGGTGTCTACATCCCATGAATACGAAGAATGGAGGAAAAGTAGAGGGATACCCCAACCATCTGCTACAATCACTACAACGTTAGTCAATGAAGAGCTACAATTGCAGGTCAATGCCTTAAATAAAAGGGTTGAAGTCATGGAAGCTCAGCTAAGGGCCTTCGAAGAAAAAGAACAAGAAGCAACCCTTATAATAGATGGTCTAAAAAGGCAATGTAAAAAGAAGGACCATGAAATAGAGCGCCTTAAGAATGATTGTGCTAATTATCAAGAAGAGACTAAACAAGCATTGAAAATTCCCAGGCTTGAACAAGACAGTCTATTCCGGGACATGAATGATGAAATAGCACATCTTGAGAGTGCGCTTGCAGAACAGGCAAAAACGATCAAGTTAATATAGGATGACCTAGCAGAAACTCGGTCAGAAGCACAAAAGTGGTGGGAAATCGCTGAAAAATACAGAGAAGACCTAGAGGAGCTACATGATAAAGAAAGAGATGGATTAGCTCAGTATGGTCAATTGCTTCGTGAAAGAGACCAAGTAATAGAAAGGTCTGACCAATAGCAAGCCTTGATCGTGCATCAAGAAGAAAAGATAAAAGAGGCTCGTAGATATAGTGAAGATATGAGCCAGGCGGTACATGAGCAAATCAAGATGCTCAGAAACCATGTGAGAACAGCTGAAGATGAATTACGAAGAAAGCCTAATTTACCTATAGGATTCTTCAAGCTTCTCCGTTTTTGTCAACACTTGCTTCAAAGCATTGTATAGAAGGATAAACACTTTCTAATTGAAATAAAAAGTTTTTTTCCTTAAACTGTCTATTGCATTCATAAGTTGCATACATTCATACATCCCTCCTCATTTTAATAACCAAAGATAATAAAAAGGAAGGATTAATTGATATGCTTTCCACAAATCAGAATAAATGGAAAAGAAGCCTTTCGTCATCAAAATCTCTACAACGGTTGATAGACCCAAAGATGATAATAAACAAGCACCGTTGGTTATTCCAATCGATAAAAGGGAAGAGGCAATAACGCCTGTACGTTTATTCATGCCTCGTCCTTTTCCTTATTCATCAAATAAAGTTGTACCTTGGAGATATTCAGAAGAATCATCACAAGATATCTCCAACATAGCCGGTATTGGGGGCATGACGAGAAGCGGAAGAATATATTCCCCCAAGGAATTACAAGATAATATTCCTAAAGATAAGGCAAAAGATAAAGCCGAAGAGGAAAAAGAATCCAAGGAGGAGATAGATGAGTTACTCCAGTACATAAGGCAAAGCGAGTACTCCATCATCGATCAACTCAATCGCACTCCTGCAAAGATAACCTTGTTATCACTCATAATGAGTTTGGAACCGCATCGAAACGCGCTGTTAAAGGTTTTGAATGAATCATTCGTCCCGCATGCAATATCCAGGACAAATTTGAAGGAATTATTGGTAACATTACAACCAATAATCATCTTACCTTCACAAATGAAGAACTCCCTTTAGAAGGGTCAAATCACTACAAGCCCTTGCATATTTCTGTCAAATGCAAGGAATATCTCATTTCCAAAGTTCTGGTGGATAATGGGTCATCCTTAACGTCATGCCTAAAGGCACACTTGATAAGATAACAGTGCAAGGAACCCACATGCGCCCGAGTAATACAATTGTTCGAGCCTTTGATGGATTAAGACGTGAAGTAGTAGGAGAAATTAGTCTACCAATTCAAATTGGCCATACTATCTTTAACATAGACTTCCACGTGATGGATATCACGCCAGCATATAGTTGCCTCCTTGGTAGACCTTGGATTCATAGCGCTAAGGCAATACCTTCAACGCTCCACTAGAAAGTCAAGTTTGTGACAAATGATAAACTCGTCACAGTTCAAGCTGAAGAAAACTTTCTAATCAGTAAACCGTCTGTCCAACCATATGTGGATGCGGCTGAAGAGGCTCTTGAAACATCTTTTCAAGCACTCGAAATTACCAACATAGAAAGACTTCCCAGTAATACAAAGGTGGCCCATATAATGAAAAGATATGGATATCGCCCAGGACAGGGGCTCGGAAAGAATACTCAAGGAATAAAAGAGCCACCGGAGTTCAAAGATAATCCTTTAAAGTATGGTTTAGGGTATGACCCCACGAAAGATCAAACCATACGGAAAACAAGGAAGTCTTATCCCTCAAAGACGATATTCCGAAAAGGAGGGATATTAGCGCAAAGGGTAGCGTTAGTCATTAGGTGTCCTTCTTCCAATTCTAAGGAATGTAAACCTAGTGACTATTAGAGATCACTCCTCGGGGTATGCCCGGACCCCGAGCATTTCTAGGGCACACATTTCCCCAAAATTACAAAAGAATGCTATTCTTACTATCTGCTTCTTTTCTTGCTAAATATGTCTATACCCCATTTTTAATAAACAAGGTTTAGATAGACGTTTTGTTCCAAAATGCATCAGAACAATCAAAGCGTCATAAAGCAAAGTCAAATATGATTGATTAACTAGAAACACGGATAAAAATCTTGATAAAATCAAGTTTTGACAATGTTATGCAAAAAATATAATATGTATATACAAAAAGTAGAGCCCGTCAAGGCCAAAGGCCAAGACAAGAAAATAAAAGGGCAAAATACCAGGTAGGAAACCCACAAAAGGGGGCTGCGCAAAAGATAGGGTAAACTCGGCAGGAGACCCGAACAATAATAAAGGGTAGCCTGGGCAAAAGTTAGGGTTATAAAAGTCCGCTAGGTATTCCTAAAAAATAAATAAAAAGGGGAAACCTAGACAAAAGTTAGGACATAAGCATAACATCCTAGGCTGAAAACCCGAAAGGGCAGGCTAGGAAAGCTAATCGATCACAAAAAGGCGCCACAAATCAGTAAAGTAAAAACGCCACATCATAAGAATGAAACGTCTACCTAAACTAGTCTAAACACAAACCAACCTTAGCAAGCCATTCTTATAGAAACCTCTATTACAAAAAATATCCCTCTAAAACACAAGCCTTTGTTGTAAATCCTTTTCTTTCTCTTCTCTTGACCATTTCACTATAAGGCATTCAAGTAATAAGGGGAATGTGGAAATATAGTGATCAATAGGAAGGTCAAAATCCCGAAGGAAAGGAAGGAGGGCATTGATATGGCAGTTACCCTATGAACGACAGATTGCTCTTCGGCTATAGCAAGAAAAAGTCTAAGACGGCAAATCAGGTACAGCCAAGCTTGTTAATCAGAAGAAACATGACGACAGAAAGGTACAACATCAAGAATGCGCCCGAAGTCAAAGCACATCAGTTAAAACTTTCAAAATATTAACTGAAATAGATCATAGGATGCATATCATGAAACATTACATGCACTAATGCATCAATGAATGGAGTCCTATCCTTTTTCTCAACAAAAAAACCCATCAGAGCCTTGCAGAACGGGGTTCGAACCAGGTGGGGGTTGGTACCCATCAGAGCCTTGCAGAACGGGGTTCGGACCAGGTGGGGGTTGGTACCCATCAGAGCCTTGCAGAACGGGGTTCGGACCAGGTGGGGGTAGGTACCCATCAGAGCCTTGCAGAACGGGGTTCGGACCAGGTGGGGGTTGGTACCCATCAGAGCCTTGCAGAACGGGGTTCGGACCAGGTGGGGGTAGGTACCCATCAGAGCCTTGCAGAACGGGGTTCGTACCGGGTGGGGGTAGGTACCCACCAAAGCCTTATAAAATAAGGTTTATACCGGATGAGGGTAGGTACTCATCAGAATCTAGCAAAAATGCAGATTCGTACCGGGTGGGGGTAGGTACCCACCAAAGCCTTATAAAATAAGGTTTATACCGGATGAGGGTAGGTACTCATCAGAATCTAGCAAAAATGCAGATTCGTACCAGGTGGGGGTAGGTACCCACCAAAGCCTTATAAAATAAGGTTTATACCGGATGAGGGTAGGTACTCATCAGAATCTAGCAAAAATGCAGATTCGTACCAGGTGGGGGTAGGTACCCACCAAAGCCTTATAAAATAAGGTTAATACCGGATGAGGGTAAGTACTCATCAGAATCTAGCAAAACTGTAGATTCGTACCAGGTGGGGGTAGGTACCCATCAAAGCCTTATAAAATAAGGTTTGTACTGGATGAGGGTAGGTACTCATCAAAACATAGCAGAATGCATTAGGTGGAGTAAAATACTCACCTAAGCATTATAAAAATGGGTTGCAAAGACTTTACTTCTATTAGAGGATAGTTCAGTGTTGAGCACCTCGGAAGTAAGTACCCACAAGAGTTTAGCAAAATGCAAACTCATACCGGGTGAGGGTAGGTACTCACCAAAGCCTTGCAAAACAAGGTTTATACATAGTGGGGGTAGGTACCCACAAGAGTCTAGTGAAACACAGACTCGTACCGGGTGAGGGTAAGTACTCACCAGAGCCTTATAAAGTAAGGTTCAAACCAAATAGGGGTTGGTACCTATGAAAAATATTTATCATCCGGAGGATCAGCAAAGAAGCATCCGAAGGATAACTGGGCAAAAGGGTTAACTCCTTCCCCAACCAACTAATTTTTTCGGCATATTAAGCCAACATAATTAGCCAGGCAGGTGAAGGGGGGGCAGCTGTAGACCCCTAATTTTGCCCGGTCTCTCAATAAAGGCTGAGAAAATCTCATATGACAAGACAAAGCTCGCTCGGCCTCTTAATAATAAAAGCTGAAGAGACTTCCTACAAAGACAAAGCTCGTCTGACATCTTAATAAAGGCCAAGAAGACTTCCTATATGTAGATAAAGCTTTAACGGGCGTTTATCGGCATCAAACGACGTCCGAATACATAAAGGAAAGCTTCCTAGGGGTCCAGAACACAAAAGCTGGCCAAAACAGGTCGAGACGGCCATCCCAAGGTCGAGCGGCCGTCCCAAGGTCGAGACGGTCGTCCCAACCTTCCCTGGCCAAGTGGGACGGCCGTCCCAAGTGGGACTGCCAGTCTCAGCTCCCCAGGTGGTCTCAGCCTTTGCAAAAGAGGCAGTTGGGACGATCGTCCCAACCCAGACGCGCGTCCCAAGTGTGCAGGCAGTGAAAACTATAAATAGGAAGCTCATTTGGCACTATTTCAGACACCAGACAACTCCCAAGACTTGTCTTCTTCTCTCCCTACTTCGAATGATCTTTCTGATTGCCTTAAATAGGTAACAATCAGTTAAGGAATTATATTCCGGCATTCGATTCTTCTATAAGAGTTTAGTCGAGTCGAGTCTGTATTCGTGAGGAGAGTCGTTGTAGAGCGAGGGATTGCCGAAACGCGTCCTTATTGTAAAAGAGTTGCAATATAAAGCTTGCTACGGAGGTTCTTCTCAAATCTTTTCTCTTTTATTGCTTTATTTATTGCTTTATATATGAAATGTAAATAAAATCATGTAGATAGCCATATTTAAATGTTGTGTGAATAAAATAGGGTAATAGAGTAATTTCTTATAATCTTCACTTAACGAATTAATCCGTCATAGGGAACCCGAAAGGGGCATTGTGGGGTGCTAACACCTTCCCCACACGTAACTAACTCCCTTACCTAACTCTGGTTATAATGGCCAAGTTTGGTTTTTAATAAAATCAATGCCTTTTATCCTTTTCCAATGTTTATGGTCAAAACATTCGTGGCGACTCCAAAAAAATCCCTTTTCGAAAACCTTGCTTTTATTAGAGGATAGTTCAGTTGTTGAGCACCTCGGAAGCAATGAACATAATTTTAACAAAAAACGCGAGTCTAAACCATCTTTTTGCGACCGCTTGCATAAACGTTCGAGATGTCCCTGGACGTCGGAACGGATGGCGGCGACAATTGGGATTTTCGGAATTAGGGTTCTTGGGAAAAGGGTTTTCGAAAATAGGTTTGATTTGAAGTTAAAAATCAAAATCTGACTGAAATAATCGATTAAAAGAAGTATTAATCGATTAAAACAGAGCCAAATATCAACAGAACCCAAACCTCTCTGTTTTAATCGATTAAAAGGTGATTTAATTGATTAAACCGCCTGATAATCGATTAAAATTTGGTTTAATCGATTAAACCAGTGAGTTGTTACAGAAAATGATTTTTCTCACTGTTTTAATCGATTATTTCCCTATTTAATCGATTAAAGCCGAGCCTGGATGATAAATATGAGCTTTTTGAAGCTTCTAAGGTGCAGACTATGTACTGGCTATCTTAAACTCTAATATTACAGACTCAATCTAATTGAAACAGAGTTATTACAATACAAAACAAGTCTTCAACACTCTAAGTCTTTGTGTTCTTGAATCATCATCAAAATCAACAATCTTCATGTCTATCAAGTGCAGCATCAAGTCCTTGAATGTTCAACAATCTCCCCCTTTTTGATGATGATCAAAATTATTTTTTAAAACCTTGTAATAACCTGTTTTATCTGTCATACTAACAAACACATTAAACATACCAGATAATATTTAAAAACAATCATATTATGGCTTTAAATATTTTCTCCCCCTATTTTGATTAGAATAAAAAATAAGTCATCTGTTGCAAACATAAGAGCTCCTCCTCAAAATATGCATCAATTGGAGATAACTCCCCCTCAATCAAAGCATTAAAGAAACATCATATTTTATTGCAGAAACAATCATTCATTACAATAACAAGAGAAAATAACAAAAAGAAAATAATCAACAAAATTTAAAATTCTGCACTATCATCATCATTAAAGTGTGCATCAAATCTATTTTCTAAATGGCACACTTTATCATCTACATCAGATATACGGCGAATTATTTCCTCATGCCATACTCCAGAAAGAGTGAAGAATGATTGCATCCTCTGATTCATGTCAGATAACATGTCTTCCATGGATTGTCGGGTTTCATGATGCGTAGAGGAAGTTCCAACACTTTGGATTTGGTCAGAGGGGAACCCAGCAGCTGGAGGCATATCTTCATCAGAATCTTCATTAGCATCACCTTGATTAGGAACGTCATCTTTGTGAACATAAATATCATTGACACGCACCATTTGGAGTTGAATCAATGTGCTGTCCAGCATGCGGTTCAAGTTATTTGTTCTAACTGCTTGTTCAGCTTCAACATTCACTCCTTTATATTCAAGAATACGAGAGACAAGTAAAGCATATGGAATTTTGAATGTGGGATGACGTTTTGCTTTTAACATGGTCATTGTGACAAGAACGCCCCAATCTAACGGCTCATTAGTCATTATGGCATGAATAATACGAAGATCAATGGAAGAACATTGAGCATGATTTGTAGCCCGGGGACAGAGGATCCAGACAAGTAGATGTAAAATCATGCGTTCCTCCATCTTTAAAGGTCCATCATGAAGGAGATGCCCAATCTCCATGGAGGGATTTCGTAGAAAAGAACGATAAGCTAAGAACGTGTCAAAATCATCTAACTCACCATAAATGTTAATAGCATCTTCTCTAATTGGAAAGTGAGCGACGTTTTCTCAAATATCATCGTCAAGAATAATGGTGACACCCTTTACTCTAGAAGTAGCAATTTGATCTCTAAATTTAAACCTAGAGTAGAATACCCTAACAAGGTCAGGATAATACGTACCTTGCATTTGGATGAAGGGAAGAACTCCTTGAATTTCAAGAAGGTTGGGAAAATTGAATCCCCTATTGATGAATTGTTCACCAATAAGAAACTTGGGAGAAATAATAGCTCGTTCCTTCCAGTAGGTCAGAAATTCTTGTTGGCCATCTGTATCAGAAATCCATCCTTCTACAGAATTAGGACGGGGACGAGATGAGGGTGCAAATCTTCTTCTCGTAGGGATCTTAGCACGAGAAGATGAGGCCATTGAAAGATTTGAGGAATAACAAGAAGATTTAGAAAGCTAAGTGTAGTGAGAAGAGGGCAAGAATGCTAGAATAAGGCAAGATAGCTTGATTTCAAGAGATAGAAGTGAGTAAAAGTGAAATGAAGGACCCTATTTATAACCAAGCATCTCCAACGTTCATATGGAAGGGAATAATAGTCAAAATATCCGTTGGCAACGACTAGGAAGCCAACCTAGTCAGATTTAATCGATTAAAATTCAAATTAATCGATTAAATCACTTCCAAACCCAATTAATCGATTATTTTTTGCTGTTAATCGATTAATACTGGTTTTAATCGATTAATGGATGAATTAATCGATTATTCCAGAGAGGAATGCCCTGTTTTGAGTGTTTTGGATGCAAATAATCGATTATAACTCTAATTAATCGATTATTCCAAAGAGGAATGCCCTGTTTTGAGTGTTTTAACACATGATAACCCATGAACATCCTACAAAATGAATTATAACATTACAACCATCCAAAAACAGTCAAATTAAGCAGAATTTAAGCTATTTCTAATATCCCTAAGTCTCTTCTAAGATCATAGAATCTATCCTTGGGTAGAGGCTTAGTAAAAATATCTGCTAATTGACGTTTGGTATCTACATACTCTATTTTACAGTTTCCTTTGCTGATATGATCTCTCAAAAAGTGATGTCTTATTTCTATATGTTTAGTCCTAGAGTGCATTACTGGATTCTTAGTAAGATTTATTGCACTCGTATTATCACACATCAACGGAATGTCATTTAAAAAGATACTATAATCTTCTAACTGTTGTTTCATTCACAGAATTTGAGCACAACAACTACCAGTTGCAATATATTCAGCTTCAGTGGTAGATAAAGTAACACATGCCTATTTCTTAGAATGCCAGGATATTAAGGATGAACCTAACAAATGACATGTCCCACTAGTACTTTTCCTATCAATTTTACATCCACCATAATCAGCATCAGAATATCCTATTAAACTCATACAAGCATCAGACGGATACCACAAACCAAAACCAGTAGTTCCTTTTAAGTATTTTAAAATATGTTTCACTGCAATTAGATGAGATTCTTTAGGACAAGCCTGAAATCTAGCACACACACAGACAAAATGCATAATATTAGGTCTACTTGCAGTTAAGTATAACAGTGATCCTATCATACCTCTATACATAGTTTGATTAACTTCCAAACCTGATTCATCCTTGTCTAGATAGCATGAAGTTCCCATGGGTGTGTTAGCTTCCTTTGAGGTGTCCATTCCAAACTTTTTAAGGATCTCTTTGCAGTATTTGGTTTGAGAGATGAAAATGTCATCTTTAAGTTGCTTGATTTGTAGTCCAAGGAAGAATGTCAATTCTCCCATCATAGACATTTCAAACTCTCCCTGCATTATCTTAGCAAATTCTACACATAACGAATTATCAGTTGATCCAAAAATAATATCATCAACATATACCTGGACCAATAAGATATGTTCTTTAACTTTCTTTATAAACAGTGTAGAATCAATTTTTCCTCTAGAGAAATCATTTGATGTTAGGAAACTACTTAGCCTTTCATACCAAGATCTAGGAGCTTGTTTCAACCCATATAATGATTTCTTTAATTTAAAAACATGATTAGGAAAACTAAAATCCTCAAAACCAGGGGGTTGCTCCACATAAACTTCTTCTTTAATAAAACCATTCAAAAATGCACTCTTAACATCCATTTGATATAATTTAAATTTCATCAAAGATGCATAAGCAAGAAGTAGGCGTATAGCCTCTAACCTGGCAACAGGAGCATAAGTTTCATCATAGTCTATACCTTCCTCCTGACAATAGCCTTTGGCAACAAGTCTGGCTTTATTCTTTGTTATATTTCCATCTTCATCAAGCTTATTTCTAAACACCCATTTGGTTCCAATAACTTGATGTGATTTTTCCCTTGGGATTAATTCCCATACTTGATTCCTTTCAAATTGGTTAAGTTCTTCTTGCATGGCTATGCACCATTTGTCATCTTTAAGTGCTTCCTCAACATTTTTGGGTTCAATCTGTGACACAAAAGCTACAGACATACAGAAATTAGTCATATTTCTAGTTCTTACCCCTTTTGAGATATCACCTATGATATTGTCCATTGAGAGTCCTCTAGGAGATTGCCATTCTTTTTCTTATTCAGGTGTTGGAGAAGGCTCACTTTCTTCCAAATACAATTCATCAAGAGCCTCTCTTATATATTCATCATCACCTGCAAGTTCTTTATTTGACTCAAGAGGATTTCCCCCAAGGTCTACAATCTCATCAAAAGTAACATGTATAGATTCTTCTATTGAATACCCTGTAAGCCTTACTAGTTAATGAATAACCTAAGAAAATGCCCTCATCGGCTTTAGAGTCAAATTTTCCTAAGTTATCTTTTCCATTATTCAACACAAAGCACTTACATCCAAAAATTTTCAAATGAGCAACATTAGGTTTTCTACCATTAAACAATTCATATGAAGTAGATTTAATAATTGACCTAATGAGCATTCTATTTAAAACATAACATGCAGTACTAACTGCATCAGCCCAAAAATACTTAGGAACATTAGATTCATTTAACATAGTTCTAGCAAGTTCCTCTAATGACCTATTTTTCCTTTCAACTACACCATTTTGTTGGGGAGTCCTAGGAGCAAAAAAGTTATGTAAAATTCCATTTTCTTCACAATAATTTTCAAACTTTTCATTTTGAAACTCACCACCATGGTCACTTCTCAAAACTTTAATTCTTAAGTCTTTCTCATTTTGAATTTGTTTTGCAAATTTTCTAAAGACCTTAAAAGCTTCACTTTTCGTAGTAAGGAAAAATGTCCATGTATACCTAGAGTAATCATCAACAATCACAAGTCCATAATAATTTCCACCAAAGCTTTTTATCCTAGAAGGTCCAAATAAATCTAAATGTAATAATTCTAGGGGTTTTGAAGTGGAAATAACATTCTTTGATTTAAATGATGATTTTACTTGTTTACCCTTTTGGCATGCATCACATAACCTATCTTTTTCAAATTTTAACTTAGGCAAACCAATAACTAAGTCTTTTGATATCAATTTATTCAAATGATGCATATTTATATGAGCCGCTCTCTTATGCCATAACCAAGGGTTCTCTTCCTTAGCAACTAAACATGTTATGCTAGACTCATGTAAACAATCCAAATCAATCAAATATATATTGTTATGCCTAATGCCTTTCAATGCTACATTTTCGGAATCAATCAAGTGTATGGTGCAAAATTTACTTTCAAAAATTACCTTGAAGCCTTTGTCACATAATTGACTTATACTAAGGAGATTATGTTTAAGTCCATCAACTAGTAGCACATCCTTGATCTCCAAAGTGTTTCCACCGCCTATGTTTCCAATTCCAAGGATCTTCCCTTTGTTGTTGTCCCCATAAGTTACATATCCTTGTTCCTTAGCCTTAAAACTCACAAATTTAGATTTATCTCCGGTCATATGTTTTGAGCATCCGCTATCAAGATACCACATAGACTTCTTTGATTTGGAAGTTTCCTACAAAACAAGAATATAGTAAACTTAGGTCCCCACAACTTTTGGGTCCTTGGGGTTAGAGACATAACAAACTATTTAACTATAGGAACGCAAATGTATTTACCTTTAGGTACACCAAAATGTTTAATTTTACATATATTTGATGTGTGACCTTGTCTCATGCAATAAAAACATACTTTTGATGTGGCATTTGATAATGATGCATTTCTAATCATAGATGCACTAGTTCCTTTTTCTACCCATACTCTTTTCTTTTTAGTTTTAGACTTTTTCATAGAAACTTGACGATTTACATTATTTTGAGCAAAAACAGTTTTATCCTTCTTAAGATCACTTATTTCCATTTCGGCTTTATCAAGTAGATGATTTAGGATATCTATGTCATATTCATGCTCTTTACAAGATGCACATACTATATTCTTATCATCATTCTCATCTAAGCATACAATTTTCGTTTCTAAGGTTTCCTTTTCCTCTAAACATGCAATTTTCGTTTTTAAGGACTCTACCTCCTTTTCGGATCTACTTAAATTCTTCTTTACAATTTTATATTCATTCTTCAAGTTCTTAAAAGCACTAAACAATTCGTTATAAGCATTTTGCAATTCATCATTGTTATTATCCTCATCACTAGAAGATGTGTCGGAATCACTTACCTCAAAATCGGATGATATGTTGTCATTTGCCATTAAGCAAATGTTTGCTTCTATTTCCAAGTCACTTGATTCCGAACTTGAGTCACTGTTGTCCCAAGCAATGTAAGCTTTCTTCTTGAAGTGCTTTTTGCCTTTAACTTCATCGTTCTTCTTATTTGGACATTCGGTCTTTACATGTCCTGCTTCACCACAACCATAGCATTTTATATTTATGGAAGAATTTTCCCTTACCTTTCCTTTACCTTTGAAGGGATGTCTTCCTTTTGCTTTCATGGATTTGGTGAACTTCTTTATCATAAGACTCAGCTCTTCTTCTTCATTTTCCGAGTCTTCTTCTTTTTCCTTTTTATTTTTACCTTTGAAAATTTCAGTTTTGAAGGCTAGATTCTTCTTTTGATATTGGCCTTCTTCGTTTAACCTTCCAAGCTCTAACTCATGTTCTCTAAGTTTTCCAAAGAGCGCCGCCATAGACATAGTGGCAAGATTTTGTGACTCCGAGATGGCCGTCACCTTAGGTTGCCATTTCCTATCCAAAGATTTCAAAATTTTAACATTTAATTCATCAACGTCAAAAATTTTACCTAGTCCGATGAGATGGTTCACGATATGAGTGAAACGATTTTGTACGTCAAAGATCATTTCGCCTTGTTTCATCCGAAACATCTTGTATTCTTGGATTAGAGAATTTTTACGTGCTCTTTTAACGTCGTCAGTTCCTTCGTGGGTCACTCTAAGCATTTCCCACATTTCCTGTGCACTTTTACAAATAGAAATTCTATAAAACTCATTAAGGGTTAGAGCAGATGAAATAATATTTCTAGCCCTAACGTCAAATTGGGCTTTCCTATTTTCTTCTGCAGTCCATCTAGAAAAAGGTTTAAGAACGTCAACACCGTTCTCAGTAATTTTAGGAACAAATGGACCGTTTAAAATAGCATCCCAAACGCCTCTATCAACAGACTCTAAAAATATTTGCATACGTACCTTCCAGAAAGGATAATTTTGACCCACAAAAAGTGGGGGTCTGTTGATAGACGCACCTTCGGCAAAAGTTTGATTTTGTCCGGCCATTTTCAAAAATTTGAATGACTATCAAAGCAAGCTCTGATACCACTTGTTAGAATCGCGCAGCGGAATGTTCGCGTGGTCGGACAAAAACCAAGAGGGGGGGTGAATTGGTTTCTTAATAAAAATTAGGTTTTCAAAATTTTCCCCAAATTTTACCGATTAAAAACTGTGTAAATGTAAATAGAGAAGAGAAGAGAATCTTACACAGGAGATTTATACTGGTTCGGATCAAAAGACCCTACGTCCAGTTGTTAATCACTCAAAGAGAGGATTAACGCTGTCACTATAATCACAATTGTTACAAACAAATTACAATGAAAAGATAAAGATAAGAAAACACCTCTCTTGAAATCCACAAGAGATGATGAACAACTTTCCCTAGAGACGGCACAACACACAATCCACTAAGAACTCCACTTAGTGATTCTTATCGCTTCTAGCCCACACCAGGTTCGAAAGCCCCTTTTTCTTGCAACAAACAGTTCTCGGCACTCACAAGCACTTAACTTTTGTATGAAAAAGGTTGTTCTTACTTTCTGAGTGCCATAGAAGAGTTTAAGTAGAGAAATTAGGGTTTGGGAATTGGGATTTTCGGAATTAGGGTTCTTGGGAAAAGGGTTTTCGAAAATAGGTTTGATTTGAAGTTAAAAATCAAAATCTGACTGAAATAATCGATTAAAAGAAGTATTAATCGATTAAAACAGAGCCAAATATCAACAGAACCCAAACCTCTCTGTTTTAATCGATTAAAAGGTGATTTAATCGATTAAACCGCCTGATAATCGATTAAAATTTGGTTTAATCGATTAAACCAGTGAGTTGTTACAGAAAATGATTTTTCTCACTGTTTTAATCGATTATTTCCCTATTTAATCGATTAAAGCCGAGCCTGGATGATAAATATGAGCTTTTTGAAGCTTCTAAGGTGCAGACTATGTACTGGCTATCTTAAACTCTAATATTATTGGCGCTTGTGGTGGGTGTGGTGGGTGTGGTGGATGGTTGAGCCACCCCTCTTTTCTTTCTCCACGCCTCGTAGTCACTGGTGACAGCCACCCGAGCTTTTCCTAGCTCTCTGTCCCCCATGTAGACTGGCCTCTCCCATGCTTTTCTCATAGCTAGTGAGTTGGTGATTGTGCACGGGTCTCCAAAGAAGCACAGTCCTCCGAGCTCTCCCCGAGAGACAGTAGTTTGGGTCCTTATGAGCTGCCTCATAGCTACTCTAGGTGAATAGGCTATGCAACCCCTGAGTCCTATCAAGGGTACGCTCGGATAATCCCCACATCTGATGAGAACTGGGCTGGGTCGGAACCAAGGGCAGACCCAGGATAAACTGTTGGCGTCCTTTCGTTCCCACTCGTCCCTCCATTCTAAAGTCAGGCGTCATTGGAGGGGGATCTTGGAGAAGCTCCTTAAAGGGTCGGGGAATATCCCCATGTGGCTGGACGCGTAAAGGTGCGTGGCGCTCCACACAAATAGTAATGAAGAGCAGCAGCGGAGTGTTTTTCCCTGCTTCTGGTGGCAGAATTCCACCGAGAGTAGGGTGTCGGCAAGGATTGCAGGCAGGGGACTCTTCGAGTTTACGTCCCAGGCGAAGAAGGCGTCCATGACGGCCTGATCTACTGTGTCGAAGTGGAAGGGGAACAAGACCGTTCCAAAAATTATGAGTGTCAGGGTTTTGTTGAAGGCGACCCACTCTGCCCTTTCAGCCAGGTAGGACAGGTGGTCTTCTAGCATTGATACTTTCCAACCCTGGGTGTTCCCCTTCCTTATCAGGGTACTCTGTCGGAATGGTAGTTGAATAAGGGCAGCGACTGGTGCTACAGGAGTGTATGCCTCGTGGCGGACATGGACCCCGGCTGATTTGGGCCATTTCAACATGGTCTCATACTCCTCTAATGTAGGCACCAAGTCGAACTGCGAAAATTCGAAACACCGCAAATTTGAATTCCAGAAGTGGATTAGTGCCCTTAGGAACACCTGGTCGACACAGATCTTTAGAAGGTCCAAAATCCGTCCATAGGATTTTTCAAAGTCAGCGCGGACCTCCGATGGCATTGCCGCGCTTAGCCGTTCCAACCTCTCAGTATGGAAACAGGGAATATCCACCTTCTTTGGTTGTCTACTTGTCCCCTCCATTTCTAAAACCAAAATGCATGTTTGATGAAAAGGATTTTTCTTATTTATCATGTTTTTCTATATGATGCGTGTATTTTTTATTGAAGAATAAACTATCTATATGAATGTTTTATGAGTGTAATATTTTTGGACCAGGTCTTATTTTGGAAATGGATTTTTATTTTTATTTTGATGTTGATTTGATTATTTTATTTGTTTGTTTTATAGCCTTTTATCTCTTCTGTCGGAACTGCGTGACTACTTAGCTTACAATGAACCTAAAACCAGGCTAGCTAAAAGGCAGATTGTCCGAGATAAAATGCGGCTTTATGCGAAAGAATATTTTAGCGTCCCTCATCTCTTCTGTCAGAACTGCATGGCTACTTAGCTTACAAAGAACCTGAAACCAGGCTAGCTAAAAAGCAGACTGTCCGAGATAAGGGTGTTTATTTGTGAAAATATTTTTGGGATTTTTTTGTTTTGTTGTTTGTTTATGCTATGCAACAGACAAATGCAACAAACATATGCGCACACAATTCGGTCATCCGCGAACAGGCGAGAATTTATTTTTATCACGGGGTAGGGTTTTCCTGCAGAAAAGTGCATTGGCAAGGGTTGGTTCTAACTGTTCTCACCTGGCTAAGGCCCCCAAGGTGCCCCCATTATAGGGTCCCCACTCTCCAGGCGTCCGACCATGCTTAGCACTAAGGCCATAGTCAGTCTTGTTGTCAAAAGAGGAAGGTTATCACCTTGAGTGGTGGTTTCCAATCACACTGGTGGGCTCAAGGCCCTCACTACAGTGAACCGTACCTGCCACCCACTCCCTATGGTTTTCTCACTTGCCCCCGGGTATAGAGGGAACTGTTGTGCGCAAGGGTTTGTGTACAATTTGTATTTCAAACAATTGCATAAGTATAAACAAACAACAGTTATTAAAGCCAAACATTAAAAATGTTATAATACAAGTTAAGGGCAAAAGCGTTATTTTCTTGGTTTACTTATTTTTAAGCCGACCCATCACTAAATGGGATCAACTCTCGAGGCTTCCCCAGTGGAGTCGCCATCTGTCGCCGTCGTCTAAAAAAGAGAAGGCGGTCGGAGCGACGCGATGGTTTCGACCCTTTTTGTTTTTCGCGTTTTTTATGGGTGGTTACAATGCCTTTAGGTTGTTCGATAGTCGGGCTAACCTAGGGGCGAGGTTTTCGAAAGGTCGTCCTTGGGTTGTCCGATAACCGGGCTAACCCAAGGACTAATTTTGAGGGGTTCTGTGGAGTTGCCACCGATGTTTTTACCGGAAACATTTGAAAAGGGGTTTTAAAAGGCGTTGGTTTTCGAAAACCAACTTTGGTCATTAAAACCAGAGTTGGGTAAGGGAGTTAGTTACGTGTAAAGGAAGTGTTAGTTCCTTTACTACGCCCCTTTCGGGTTCCCTATGATAGGCCAGCTATTTTGTTAATAAATAAACCGGAAAAATATGTTTTTGCCCTTTTTATTTCGTGGAATTAAAAATTATGACTACATGGCCCTAATCTATTGCATAATTTAAATTTAAAGCGATAAAAGTAGAGAGGAAGAATCTAAACCTCCGAAGCAAGCTTTTCTTTTTATTTCTTTAAAACAAATGGGTGCTTTTTAGCAGCCCTTCACTCTACACAACGCTGAAAACTCTTCTAGATGTCGAAAAAACGCTCACAAAAGCACTCAAAAGCTCCGGAAATGCGTCGGAGGGATTCTAGAGAGAAGTTTTATAGAGAAGGGAGAGCAAAAAGTTGTGTGGTGTGTGGAAATGAGGGGGGGGGGGAGGCCCCTATTTATAGGTTTTCGCGCTTGGCAGTGGCGAGACCGCCGTTCTTGTCTGACAGGGTCGAGACCGCCGTCTCGCCAAAAGAGACCACCGTCTCGTCCTGCGCAGGTGGCGAGACCGCCGTCTCGCCAAACGAGACCGTCGTCTCGTCCTTCGCAGGTGGCGAGACCGCCGTCTGGGAAAGCGAGACCGCCATCTCGCCATTTACAGGTAGAGAGACCGCCGTCTCGTCAAACGAGACGGCGGTCTCGCCACTTGCCTGAGACGAGACGGCGGTCTCGTCCCAAAAAGGCGAGAAAACTTAATTTCTCTACAAAAACCCCCTCCTATCCTAGTATGGGGCCTAATAGTCTCTCTTAGTGGCTTGTTAGGCTTCGTCCATCTTCGAATAGGAGGTCTTCTTCTCTTTATTTGGAGGCCGGGCAAGATTTGGGGTCTACAGTTGGCAAAGATCTTGTTGATTTGATGAAGTCAATAATGAAGTCAAAGGCAACTTTGTGGCAGTCAAAGGTCACTTGGATAAAAGAGTAGAAGGATTAGTGTGTATGCAGCTCTGCTTAGGTATAATCAATTTTATCTTTTCTGCTGCATGAGGTTTCTTTACTTAAAAGTTTTTGCAAAATGCCTCTAAAAGAAATTAAACGGTCAAAACCAATGTATTTTGATAAAAGCTTTCTTAATCAACTATTTTAACTAATAACATATAAGCTTTATCAACTAAAATGTTCTTCACACTTTTATAACAGGTTTTTAACTAATATAATTTCGAAATAACCGATTAAAACCACTTGGTGTAGCAGATGATCGATCAGAATGGGTTTATGATCGATCAGAGTCAGATATGATCAATCAGAATTTAGTTATGACCGATCAAAATTATTTCAATCGATTAAACTACGTTTCAATCGATTAAATCAACTTAATAAAAATTTTTCTTAGCGTTTTAATCGATTAAAACAGATTTTTATCAGTTAAAATCACTTGGAAAAGTTTACAAGAAAGTTTTGCAGTATTTTAATCGATTGAAACACGAAACAATCGATTAAAACAAATTAGAAGATTTTTTACAAAGAGTTTTAATTGATATAAACGCTGTCGTATCAGTTAAAACAAATCTAAAAAATAATCAAGAACGTTTTAATGGATTAAAAGAAGATTTAACAGATTAAAACAAGACTTTTAACAGATTAAAAGATTATTTTAACATATTAATTAAACCAACAGTTTTGAAAATCTTCTATATAAATAGAGTTGTTTGAACTTTTTATATATCATCTGAAATACATCTTTTGGCAAACAATCAAGCAATCTAAAGTGCTACTTTCAAGAAAGAATCACGCTATTAATTAAACCAACAGTTTTGAAAATCTTCTATATAAATAGAGTTGTTTGAACTTTTTATATATCATCTGAAATACATCTTTTGGCAAACAATCAAGCAATCTAAAGTGCTACTTTCAAGAAAGAATCACGCTAGTTTTTGTGAAGTTCATCAAAGTTCTTTCTTGAGGCAAAATTGCATTCTTTTGAAGAAACACATATTGCAGAACTGCATAAAACTGGTTTGAGCATTTTAGTTTCTTCTGTTTGTTTCTTTACTTTCTGTTACTGTATTGTGGGTGCCTGGAATTGTGGGCACTGGTTTCTATAGCTGGAATTTGGCTGCAGGGTAGGTCAAGAACTGGAATTTGGCTCTTGGTGAAAGGTTAGGTGCAGGAACTGGAATTGTGGTTCTTGTGGTAGATTGAGTGTGTGATTAAGGTTGTAATCTGTAAAACATTCAATCAAGTGGAACCCAACTGGAATTTGGCTGGAGACTGGTCGTAGCCCTGGGATTGGGTGAACCAGTATAAACTTTGGTGATATCTTTCTAAACCTTTCTCTTCTTTAATTCTGTGACTGCATTTATTTTTGATTGCTTGTTGTGTGATTCAAGAATTGGTCAGATTTCTTAATCTTTGAAATAGATAATCTGTTAATTGCAAAAATCTTTTAAAGATCAATTCACCCCCCCCTCTTGATCTCAGCCTCTATTTCTAACAACTAACTCCCTTACCTAACTCTGGTTATAATGACCAAGTTTGGTTTTTATTAAAATCAACGCCTTTTTATCCTTTTCCAATGTTTACGGTCAAAACATTGGTGGCGACTCCATAAGAACCCCTTTTCGAAAACCTTGCTTTTATTAGAGGATAGTTCAGTTGTTGAGCACCTCGGAAGCAATGAACATATTTTAACATAAAAACGCGAGTCTAAACCATCTTTTCGCGACCGCCCGCATAAACGTTCGAGATGTCCCTAGACGTCGGAACGGACGGCGGCGACACATGGCGACTCCACTGGGGAAGCTAGAGAGTTGATCCCATTTAGTGACGGATAAAATTCAAACTAAGTGAAGATTTGAAATTACGCCTTTACCCTCTTCCGTATGTTTTATTGTATGGCTTTAATAATTGCTGTATGATTATTTTCTGCAAATTGTCTGAAATATAAATTGCACACAAAAACCCTTGCACACAAAAGTCCCTCTATACCCAGGGGCAAGAGTGAATACCTATAGGGAGTGGGTGGCAGATACGATCGGCTTGTTGGCACACAGGGCTACAACCGTTGTCGGAAACCACCAACTCAAGGTGATAACTCTCTTCTTTTGGTCCAAGGATGTCGACATGGAGTTCTGTGCATGACCCAAGGACTGATAGATTGAGAGGTCCCTATAATGGGGGCACCTTGGGGACCTTTGGCCTTGGTGAGAACAGTTTAGAAGCACGTAAACCAAGCACGTTTCTGCAGGAAAACCCCACCTCAAAAATAGCGTGGCTCTGCTCGTGGATGAATGAATTGTGTGTGCATTCGTTTGCTGCATTTGTATTGATACATTAGCATAGGATAATCATACAACAGACAAAATAGTGAAAAACCCTAAAAAACCATAAAAGTGATAAGATAAACCAACTTTATCTCGGACAGTGTTCAGTTAAGCTAGCCTGGTTTCAGAATCTTTGTAAGCTAAGTAGCCACGTTGACCGACAGAAGAGATAAAGGGTCATAAAAAATGTAAAAAACAATTTAAAGCAATAAAAATACCTCTTACAATAAAAAGATTCTTGACAAAAGTCTTATGATTCATACAACTTATGTTCATAAAAATAATAAGAGAAGAAAATAAGACTCTCTTCATCAAAATCCATAAACATTCATATAGATAGTTTTCTTTTCAAGAAAAAACCAAGCACTATCATGTATCATATTAGGAATAAAACATGATAATATTTAGAAAAACAAACACTTGCATGCATGCATTTACAAGGACTCATCCTCATATCATGCATTTTTCATTTCTTTTAGATAATGGAGGGATCTAGTAATAGACAGTTAAAGAAAGTGGAAATCCTTCTATGCCGTGTAGAGAAGTTAAGGCAGTTATGTACATATATGCCGCCGGAGGTCAGTACTAATTTTGAGAAATCTTATGGAAGGATTCTTGACCTCCTAAAAATCAGCATCGATCCTATTTTTGTTAGAGCATTGGTCCACTTTTGGAATCCCGACCTGCACTGCTTTGAGTTTTCGCAGTTCGATTTAGTACCAACCTTAGAAGAATATGAACTCATGGTTAGATGGCCTCTGTCAGTCGGGGTCTATATCTGCTTAGGAATATATGTTGCCGTGAGTAAGGTTGCTACTATCATACGATTGCCTCCTCATCAATCCACCCTTGAGGGAAAAGGGAACATCCGAGGTTGGAAAATGTCAATAATAGAAGACCACTTAATCTCTTTGGCCGAAAAGAAAGATTGGTCTACCTTCAACAAAACTCTAGCATTACCAATGTTCGGAATCATATTATTCCCATTTCATGTGAACGTTGTGGATCATGCTGCAATAGATGCATTCTTTGCTTGGGATGTATACTCTAAGAATCCTATACCTGCGATTCTTGCTGATACCCTGCTTTCAGTAGATTTTTGCCGACAGAAACAGGGAAAAACACTTAGATGTTGCACTTCATTACTATATGTATGGGGCATTACTCACTTCTACGCTTCAAGCTACATGGGCATATTCCCTGATCCTTTAAGAAGTTTTGCAAAAATCCCTCTTCAGCATCATCAAGCTTTAGAATGGAAAACCGAGTTAGAAATTTGGAACATAGAGCATGTATCATGGGTTTGCCCTTGGTTCCGACCCGGTTATATTCTTGTACGATGCGGAGATTACCTGAGCATACCACAACTAGGCCTCAGGGGTTCTATAGCTTACTCTCCCAAAATAGCTATGAGACAACTCATGAGAACCCAGACTGTGCCAACTCAAGAAGAGCTCAGAGGGCTGAGTCTATGCCATTACTCCCATAGCTTTGAAGAAGTATCCGCTGTCCGGAAAGCATGGGAAAGACCAGTCTATATAGGAGATAAAGAACTCGGAAAGGTTCAGGTATCTACGTCCCATGAATATGAAGAATGGAGGAAAAGTAGAAGGATACCCCAACCATCTGCCACATTCACTACAACATTAGTTAATGAAAAACTACAGTTGAGGGCCTTCGAAGAAAAAGAGCAAGAAGAAACCCTTATAATAGATGGTCTAAAAAGGCAATGTAAAAAGAAGGACCATGAAATAGAGCACCTTAAGAATGATTCTACTGACTATCAAGAAGAGACTAAACAAGCATTGAAAATTCTGAGGCTTGAACAAGATAGTCTGTTCCGGGACATGAATGATGAAATAGCACATCTTGAGAGTGCGCTTGCAGAACAGGCAAAAACGATCAAGTTAATACAGGATGACCTAGCAGAAACTCGGTCAGAAGCACAAAAGTGGTGGGAAACCGCTGAAAAATACAGAGAAAGACTGGATGAGCTACATGATAAAGAAAGAGATGGATTAGCTCAGTATGGTCAATTACTTCGTGAAAGAGACCAAGTAATAGAGAGGTCTGACCAACAGCATGCCTTGATCGTTCATCAAGAAGAAAAGATAAAAGAGGCTCGTGGATACAGTGAAGATATGAGTCAGGCGGTACATGAGCAAATTAAGATGCTCAGAAATCATGTGAGAGTAGCTGAAGATGAATTACGAAGAAAGCCTAATTTACCTATAGGATTGTACAAGATTCTTCGTTTTTGTCAACACTTGCTTCAAAGCATTGTATAGAAGGAAAACACTTTCTAGTTAAAATAAAAAGGATTTTCCTTAAACTGTCTATTGCATTCATAAGTTGTATACATTCATACATCCCTCCTCATTTTAATAATAAAGATAATAAAAAGAAAGGATTAATTGATGTGCTTTCCACAAATCAGAGTAAATGGAAAAGAAGCCTTTCGTCATCAAAATCTCTACAATGGTCGATAGACCCAAAGATGATAACAAACAAGCACCGTTGATCATTCCAATCGATAAAAGGGAAGAGGCAACAACGCCTTTACATTTATTCATGCCTCGTCCTTTCCCTTATTCATCAAATAAAGTTGTACCTTGGAGATACTCAGAAGAATCACCAGTTAATCAAGATATCTCCAACATAGCCGGTATTGGGGGCATGACTAGAAGCGGAAGAATATACTCCCCCAAGGAATTACAAGATAATATTCCTAAAGATAAGGCAAAAAATAAGGCCGAAGAGGAAAAAGAATCCAAGGAGGAGACATATGAGTTACTTCAATACATAAGACAAAGTGAGTACTCCATCATCGATCAACTCAATCGCACTCCTGCAAAGATAACCTTGTTATCACTTATAATGAGTTCGGAGCCGCATCGAAACGCACTGTTAAAGGTTTTGAATGAATCATTCATTCCGCATGCAATATCTCAAGACAAGTTTGAAGGAATCATTAGTAATATTACAGCCAATAATCATCTTACCTTCACAAATGAAGAACTCCCTTTAGAAGGGTCAAATCACAATAAGCCCTTGCATATTTCTGTCAAATGCAAGGAATATCTCATTTCCAAAGTTCTTGTGGATAATGGGTCATCCTTAAACGTCATGCCTAAAGGCAAACTTGACAAGATAATAGTGCAAGGAACTCACATGCGCCCGAGTAATATGATTGTTCGAGCCTTTGACGGATCAAGACGTGAAGTAGTAGGAGAGATTAGTCTACCAATCCAAATTGGCCCTACTATTTTTAACATAGATTTCCACGTGATGGATATCACGCCAACATATAGTTGTCTCCTTGGTAGACCTTGGATTCATAGCGCTAAGGCAATACCTTCAACGCTCCACCAAAAAGTCAAGTTTGTGATAAATGATAAATTTGTCACAGTTCAAGCTGAAGAAGACTTTTTAATTAGCAAATCGCCTGTCCAACCATATGTGGATGCGGCTGAAGAGGCTCTTGAAACATCTTTTCGAGCGCTCGAAATTGCCAATATAGAAAAACTTCCCAATAATACAAAGGTGGCTCGTATTATGAAAAAATATGGATCGCCCAGGATAGGGGCTCGGAAAGAATACTCAAGGAATAAAAGAGCCACCAGATTTCAAAGATAATCCTTTAAAGTATGGTTTAGGGTACAACCCTACAAAAGGTCAAACCATACGGAAAACAGGGAAGTCTTACCCCTCAAAGACGATATTCCGAAAAGGAGGGGTATTAGCGCAAAGGGTAGCGTTAGTCGTTAGGTGTCCTTCTTCTAATTCTAAGGGATGTAAACCTAGTGAATATTAGAGATCACTCCTCGGGGTATGCCCGACCCCCGAGAATCTCTAGGGCACACATTTCCCCGTAATTACAAAAGAATGTTATTCTTACTATTTGTTTCTTTTCTTGCTAAATATATCTATACCTCATTTTTAATAAACAAGGTTTAGATAGACGTTTTGTTCCAAATGTGTCAGAACAATCAAAGCGTCACAAAGCAAAGTCAAATATGATTGATTAACTAGAAACACGGATTAAATTTATCTCGATAGAATCAAGTTTCGACAATGTTGTGAAAATAAATAAATAAATAAATAAATATATATATATATATATATACACAAAAAAGGAGAGCCCGTCAAGGCCAAAGGCCAAGACAAGAAAATAAAAGGGCAAAATACCCGGTAGGAAACCCACAAAAGGGGGCTACACAAAAATTAGGGTAAACCCGGCAGGAGACCCGAACAATAATAAAGGGTAGTCTGGACAAAAGTTAGGGTTACGAAAAGTCCGCTAGGTATTCCTAAAAAATAAATACAAAAAGGGAAACCTAGACAAAAGTTAGGATATAAGCATAACATCCTAGGTTGAAAACCTGAAAGGGCGGGCTAGGAAAGTTAATCAATCACAAAAAGGCGCCACAAATCAGTAAAGTAAAGATGCCACATCATAAGAACAAAATGTTTGTCTAAACTAGCCTAAACACCGACCAACCTTGGCTAGCCATTCTTACAGAAACCTCTATTATAAAAAAATATATCCCTCTAAAACACAAGCCTTTATTATAAACCCTTTTCTTTCTCTTCTCTTGACCATTTCACTATAAAGCATTCAAGTAATAAGGGTGTCGCCGCCGTCCCTTTCCGACGTCCTGGGGACGTCTCGAAACGTTTATGCGAGCGGTCGCGAAAAGATGGTTTAGACTCGCGTTTTTGTTTTAAAAGGTTTTCGAAAAGGGGTTCTTATGGAGTCGCCACCAATGTTTTGACCATAAACATTGGAAAAGGAAAAAATGTTGATTTTAAGAAAAACCGCACTTGGCCATTATAACCAGAGTTGGGTAAGGGAGTTAGTTACGTGTGGGGAAGGTGTTAGCACCCCACAACGCCCCTTTCGGGTTCCCTATGACAGATTAATTCATTTAAATAAAGACTACGAGAAATTACGCGATTACCCTATTTTATTACATAATATTAAATGGCTATCTACATGATTTTATTTTATGTTGCATGTATAAAATGATGAATAAAGCTAAATAAAGCAATAAAAGAGATATTAAAATAGCTATCTACATGATCCTATTCTACATGACATAATAAAGCTAAATAAAACAATAAAACAATAAATAAAACAATAAAAGAGAAGGGAATTGAAAAGAACCTCCGTAGCAAGCTTTATATTGAGAACCTCGAACTGTGAGGATGCGTTTTGGCAACCCCTCTCTCTACACAGTCTCTCCTCACCAATACAAGATCGACTCTACTAAAAATTTAAAGAAGAATCAAATGCCGAATATAATTCCTTAACCGATTGTTACCTATTTAAGGCAATCGGAAAGATCATTCGAGAGAGAGAGAAGTAGACAAGTGCTCTAAAGTGTTTCGCAGCTCTCGGAGTGTCCGTGGTGTGAAAAAGTGGCAAATGAGCCTCCTATTTATAGTTTTTCGCAGCTGGCGCACTTTGGGACGGCCGTCTGGGTTGGGACGGCCGTCTGGACTGGGATGGCCGTCCCAAATGGCAAAATTACACAAAGCGGGACCCCTAGGAAGGCCGGGACGACCGTCCCACTTAAAATGGGTTTGGGACGGCCGTCCCAACTTTGGGACGCGCGTCCCAACTGAATTTAAGAGGTTGGGACGGCCGTCCCAACCCCGGGACGGTGGTCTCGGCCTGTTTTGTCCGGCCTTCGCGTTCGGGACCCCGGAAGCTTTCCTTTCCTTTTTCTGGACATAGATTGATGCCGATGTGTGTCCGTTTGAAGCTTTATCTTCATATAGGGAGTCTTCTTGGCCTCCAATAAGATGTCGGGCGAGCTTTGTCTTTGTGTAGGAAGTCTCTTTTGGCTTTTATCGTGTGAATGAGTGAACTCCGTCTTCCGTTGTGGGAGGTCCTTCTCGGTTTTGGGAAGCCGGATGAACTCCATCTTCGAGTGAAATTCCTCTAGCTTTTATTTTGAGAGGCCGGGCAAAATTAGGGGTCTACAGCTGCCCCCTTCGCCTCGCCTAACTAATTCGTCTGGCTTTTAATATGCCGACAAAATTAGTTGGTAGGGGAAGGAGTTAACCCTTTTGCCTCGTTATCCTTCTGGATGTCGCCCCTTGTTGATCCTCTCGGATGATAAATATTTTGATAG
This sequence comes from Sphenostylis stenocarpa, assembly GCA_963425845.1. Classification (NCBI taxonomy): domain Eukaryota; kingdom Viridiplantae; phylum Streptophyta; class Magnoliopsida; order Fabales; family Fabaceae; genus Sphenostylis; species Sphenostylis stenocarpa. Next base: position 23,341,251 of record OY731403.1, read on the forward strand.
GTACCAACCCCTATCTCGGTGTTTTGACGAGTACGAACCCCCTGTCATGGTAGACCCCCTTCTGTAAGGTCTGATGAGTACTCACCACCATCTGGTATGAGTCTGCATTTTGCTGGATTCTAATGGTTTTTACACCCCCACTGGGTGCGAACCTGCATCTTGACATGGTTCTATTGTGCGAGTCTGCATCTTAACGGACTCTAATGGTTTTTACACCCCCACCGGGTGCGAACCCGCAACTTGACAAGGCTCTATTGTGCGAGTCTCGCATCTTGACGGACTCTAATGGTTTTTACACCCCCACCGGGTGCGAACCCGCATCTTGACAAGGCTCTAGTGTGCGAGTCCGCATCTTGACGGACTCTAATGGTTTTTACACCCCCACTGGGTGCGAACCTGCATCTTGACATGGTTCTATTGTGCGAGTCTGCATCTTGACGGACTCTAATGGTTTTTACACCCCCACTGGGTGCGAACCTGCATCTTGACAAGGCTCTAGTGTATTTTTTCACCCCACCGGATGTGAACCTGAATCTTGGTAAGGTTCTAGTGTATTTTTTCACCCCACCGGATGTGAACCTGAATCTTGGTAAGGTTCTAGTGTATATATTTTTTTTTTTTTTTTTTTAACCCCACCGGATGTGAACCTGAATCTTGCTAAGGTTCTAGTGTATTTTTTCACCCACCGGATGTGAACCCGAATCTTGCTAAGGTTCTAGTGTATTTTTTTTTCACCCCACCGGTGTGAACCCGAATCTTGCTAAGGTTCTAGTGTATTTTTTCACCCCACCGGTGTGAACCCGAATCCCGGTAAGGTTCTATTGTCTGCGGCTCACTCGTTTTTTATCATGCGCCTATGGGGAGTAATTTGATTTTGACTTTTCTTGTTTTAGTCATCCGGGTTTTACCGGGGAGTTTCTGTTAGTTGCCTCTTTTTAGGCGGGAATCCACTGGGGATTTGTTGATTTTTTGATTGTGCCTCTTGATTAGGCGGGTGCTTCAATAGTGGTGAAGGCTTTTTACTTGTTGTTTTTCACCTCTGAATAGGCTGATGTTCTTCTTGAGGATATTTGTTCTTGATAATACCTCCGAGTAGGTAGATGTTTTTTGAAAGCTTTGTACTTGTATTACCTCTTATAGGTTGATTTCCCGCTTCTTGGGGATATTGGCTCTTTGCTTGTTTCTGAGTAAGCATAGGCATTCTTGGGAGTGAAGGTTTTGTACTTCGCTGGGGATTTGCCTTCTTGCGGATGGAATTTTCTCATTTTCTTCTTTTATAGATTTTTCTTGATGTGCTCTTCTTGGGGATTTTCTTTCGGTTTTTTTCTTGCAGTGGTCTTTGTTAGAGGATGAAAGGCTTTTTTCTTCTTTCTTTTTGTTGCCCCCCAGTGATGTGGGGGATTTTGACTCTGTTTTTTCTTTGATGGACTCCTCGAGGCGGCGACTCTCTAATGAGTGTGCTTGATGACTCATGCGGTGATGTCTTCGAGTCGTGAGGTAATCTTTTTGTTTTGCCTCTGGAGTAGGCAAGGATCCGCTTGGGGATAATTGAGCTTTTCCATTGGTTTTTTCCGTTTTTGGTGTATTTTTATTGGTGTAGAAGGTTGACTGGTTGGAGTTAGCTTTCTTGGAGCTCCTTATTTTGTCGAAGATAATTTTGATTTTCGCCTTTCGCGATTTTGATTTTCATTTAGAGGTTGGATTTTAGCGTCTTTTATTCACAATCACAAACATGGAGACTATCTTCCTTATATGCATGTTTATTTATTCTTGTTTGAAAATTTATTTTTTCTTGATTTTGACAAAGTCGTATTATGCAATTACTTTGTGTGCGGATGTCTTAGATGCAATCTAATGTTTATTTATTTTTTATGCACTTAGAAAGTAGCCGGCCTTCTTCCGTTGGCTTCTTATGAATATGCCGTGGGCTCCTCTTCTATGACCGTGATGCTGGGCTCTTCTTTTATCCATCTTTTGGTTTTAGCCCTATTTTTTGCCTAGACCGCCCTTTACGGGTTTTCGATCTAGCGGGCTGCCTTAATTTTTGCCTAGAATATCTTAGGGGGCTGTTGCCTTATTTTTTGCCTAGATCGTTCTTTTTGGGATTTCCGATCTAGCATGCTACCCTGGTTTTTACCTAAGAATATACTAGCAGGCCTTTGTTATGTTTCCCCTTTTTTTTTTTTTTTTTTTTAGATGCATGTTTGATCTTTGATTAAAAGTCTTCGCGCATATTTATGATTTATCAATAAAGAGGCATTTCCATAATATTTGGTCAAGAGAAAGGAAATGAAGGGGAATTTTATGAACAAAAGTTTATTTCTTTTATAGAAGGATTACAAAAGGTATTTAGAAGAATGGGTAGTCAAGGTTGGTCTGTATCAGTATAGGCTTGAACAGTCATGTCTATGATATCTCGCCCCCAGCTCTCCTAATTGCTTCAGCTTGAGATGCTTGAGCTCGGAGTGAAGACTATGCAGACCGCTTGCTTCGGAAGAATGTTACTTTAGCCGCCTTTTCTGCTTTCGACTAAAGTAACCATCGCTCTTAGTTTTTTTTTTTTTTTTTTTTTTACCTCTTCTTTTTGCCTAGGACGTATCCTAGCGAGGGATATGGACCCTATTTTTTGCCCAGGGATGCCCTTTGCGGGTTTTCATTCCCGACGGGTCATGAGCAATGTCTTCAAGCATAATATTTCTTTACCGCGTCGAATTGATTGGGTGTCGAAGCTCTTCTCCATCCATATTAGTGAGGATAAGCGCCCCTCCCGAAAAAGCTCGTTTGACCACAAAGGGTCCTTCATAATTTGCCGCCCATTTTCCAATTTTATCCTTCCGGGCCGGGAGCAGCTTCTTTACCACTAAATCTCCTTCTTGATAAGTATGAGGGCTGACCTTTTTGTCATAAGCCTTTTTTATTTTCTTTTGATAGGCTTGTCCATGGCATATGGCACTCAACCGTTTTTCATCGATAAGGTTTAACTGATCGTATCGACTTTGAACCCATTCGGCTTCGTTAATTTCGTTTCCATAATAATTCGCAGGGAAGGTATTTCGACCTCTATTGGCAATACGGCTTCCATTCCATATACAAGGGAGAATGGAGTGGCTCCTATTGAAGTTCGCACAGATGTTCGATAGCCATGAAGAGCTAAAGGCAACATTTCATGCCAGTCCCTATAGGTTTTAACCATCTTTTGAACAATCTTCTTGATGTTCTTATTGGCCGCTTCTATCGCGCCATTCATTTTGGGTCGATAAGGAGAAGAATTATGGTGTTGAATTTTGAAATCCTGGCATAGTTCTTCCATCATTTTGTTATTCGATTGGTCCCGTTATCTGTAATGAGACGATGTGGAATGCCGTATCGACATATGATATTTTTCTTAATAAAGGTGACCACTACTTTTCTAGTCACATGTGCATAAGATGCAGCTTCTACCCACTAAGTGAAATAATCAATGGCCACCAAAATGAATCTAGTGACCATTGGACGCCTTAGGCTCAATAGGTCCGATGACATCTATGCCCCACATAGCGAACCGCCAAGGGATAGCCATAACGTTGAGAGGTATCGGTGGAACATGTATATTATCTCGTGTGTATTTGACACTTGTGACATTTTTTAGCATACCGATAACAATCTCTTTCCATTGTGGACCAAAAGTATCCCGCTTCCGAGAATCTTCCTAGCCATGATGTGCCCCGGTGCGTGAGTCCCAAAGGTTCCTTCGTGTATTTCTTTAGTCAATATCTCGGGCTTCTTCTGGATTGACGCATCTTAACAAAGTAGAATCACAATTCTTTTTATAGAGGGTTTCTCCTATCAACATAAATCCTATAGCCCTTTTCCGAATGGTCCTTTTATCATTGTCACTTATTCCCTCGGGATATTCACCCTTTGTCAAGTATCGCCTTATGTCATGATACCAAGGGGTTTTGTCCTTTTCACCGTCCACCATCATGCGTAAGGCTTGTTTGTCGTGCCTTTTGACTTGGATGATGGGCATCTCATGTTCCCGCCCTAGTGCGAACATGGATGATAATGTTGCCAGTGCATCCGCAATCCGGTTATCCTCCCGAGGGATATACTCGAAACCGATGTTTTCCATTTGTGAAGTCATCTTACTGGATATGCTCCAAATAAGGGATTAATTTGGAGTTTCTAGTTTCCCATTCACCCTTGAGCTGGTAAATAACAAGGGATGAGTCACCGAATACTTTAAGTTTAGTTACCCCGTGATCCAAGGCCGCTTGAATACCTAGAGCACGAGCTTCATATTCCGCCATATTGTTTGTACAAATCAAAGGTTAATCTAGTCATTATCTGGATATGCTTCTTTTCGTGTGATATTAAAATAGCTCCGATCCCATGTCCCAAGAAATTTGAAGCTCCATCGAAAAACATGATCCATTCCTCATTTTTAAGCTCTTCATGTTGGATATGCATTATATGCTCATCCGGGAAATCATCTTGGAGGGATTGATATTCGTCTCGCGACCCATGTGCCGGTAGTCTCGCCAAAGGACCGCCTTTGATAGCTTTCTGAGTGACATGAATGATATCAAATTCCGAGAGAAGTACTTGCCATCTAGCTATCCTCCCTGGCCAAGATGGGTTTTTCAAACAAGTATTTGATTGGGTCCATTTTGGAAATTAACCAAGTTGTATGTCCGATCATATATTGTCGAAGGCGTTGAGTTGCCCACACCAATGCACAACATGTTTTTTCGAGTGGTGTATAGCGGGTCTCATAATTTAGAAATTTTTTACCGAGGTAATATATGGCTTGTTCTTTCTTTCCGGTATCATCTTGTTGACCGAGTACACATCCCATGGATTCATCGAGTACCGATAGGTAAAGAATTAGGGGTCTCCCTTCCACAGGTGGTATCAAGATCTGGAGGATTAGTTAGGCATATTTTGATCTTTTCGAAGGCTTGTTGGCATTCATCGTTCCAAACTGTCGATTGGTTTTTACGCAATAACTTGAAGATAGGCGTACATTTATCCGTTAATTGCGCAATGAATCGTGCGATGTAGTTTATTCGACCTAGGAACCCTCTCGACTTCTTTTCTCGTTCTTGGTGGGGGCATTTCTAGGATTGCCTTTGTTTTATCGTGGTCCACCTCGATTCCTTTTTTACCGACGATAAACCCGAGAAGTTTTCCTGATCGTACTCCGAATGTGCATTTAGCCGGATTAAGCTTAATCTGTATTTTCGAAGCCGATTGAATAGTTTCTTTAAGTGTAGGAGGTGATCTGTCTCATTTTTGGACTTGACAATCATATCATCCACGTATACTTCGATTTCTTTGTGAATCATATCATGAAATAGTGTAACCATAGCCCTTTGATAGGTTGCCCTCGCGTTCTTAAGTCCGAAAGGCATTACTCTATAACAAAATGTCCCCCATGGCGTAATGAAGGAAGTTTTTCTCTGTCTTCGACAGCCTAATTTGATTTGATTATACCCCGCATATCCGTCCATGAAAGAATAGAGAGTATTTGTAGCAAGTGTGATCTACGAGCATATCAATATGTGGTAAGGGAAAATCATCTTTTGGACTTGCACGCGTTTAGGTCCCGTAATCTACGCATACTCCGATTTTTCCATTTTCTCGACAACCGGCACTATGTTTGCCAACCATTCAGGGTACTTTGACACAATCGAAAATTGGCCTCCAACTCGTTTTTCTACTTCTTCTTTAATTTTTAAGGACCATTCCGGTTTTACTCTTCCGAGTTTCGTTTAACGGCCGAAATCCCTCTTTTAATGGTAATCGGTGCTCCACTATACTTTTATCGATTCCAGGCATATCATGGTAGGACCACGCAAACACGTCCATATATTCTCTTAGCAATTGTATTAGTTTTTCTTTGACATCATCGTCAATTTGGGTTCCAATATTTACTTCTTTCTTATTATCTTCTTGTCCCAAATTGATGACCTCAGCTTTCTCCCGATGGGGCTGTATTGATTGCGCTTCTTTTTCTAGCAGCCTTTGTATGTCCTGGGAAATGGTCCCCTCCTCACTCGTCCGACTCAATCCATTCGTCCTCGGCTTTCGGATCTTCCAAGGAGTTTTCAATCACAGTACATGACTCGTATGGGTTATGCTTTGTTTTAGATTTCTTTATGAGATGTATGAGAGAGAAAAGAATGAAAGAGAATATGGATATTAAAAAAATGCCTTATTGTATTGATAGAAGAAAATATTTACAAAGCCCTTATTAACCAAAAATCTCGTGATCATGGGCAGGGATCACAAGAAATACATCTGGAGTTTTTTTTGAAATATATTTTTTTTGTTGCAAAAGATGGTAAGAATGATGAGCCCTAATCTCGCTGGTCTTCCTTATCCCGTCTTTTATTCGAGCTTTAATAAGGGCTGGTCATCCACTTGCGGAGTAGATGTATCAAAGGTAATCCATCCCGCGTCTATTAGATTCTCGGACTTTGTGTTTTAAGGCTACACAGCTTTCGATGGAATGTCCCGGAGAACTTGAATGGTAATCACAGCTTTCATTAGATTTATACCATTCCGGTATGGTGGTTCCATTTTCTTGGGAGGGACACGTACGAGGAGCTTGGCGTCCAATAATTTCAAAAACAGACTTCCGTAGGAGGTAGGTATGGAAGTGAATTTCCTCTCTTGTCTCGCGTGACTTGGCTTGTTGCGAGGAGTGCGAAGGAGTGGCAATATTAACCGCATTCACGTCTCCTTCCTTCTTCTTTCCAATATTCTTTTAAAAGTTTGAGTAGAGGAATTGGAGGAGGTTTGTTGTATAATTCTTCCACTCTTCAAACCTTGCTCTACTCTCTCTCCTATGATGACTACATCCGCAAAGAGTGTTGATGTATTCCCTATCATTTTGTCGTAATAGGGACCTGGTCGGAGAATTGATGAACATGGATGTAGTTTCCTTGTCTGGATAGAGGAGGTTCCACTTGTGCTGCCAATTCCCTCCATCTTTGAGCATATGCTTTGAAGGATTCGTCATTTTTCTTGCTTAATAATTGTAGATCTGTTCTTTCAGGGGTCAGATCAATATTATATTTATAACGACGAAGAAATGCATCTGCCATATGTCTCCAAGTTTGTATTTGCCCTCCTTCTAGTTGCATATACCAGTTTAAGGCTGATTCAGCCAGGCTCTCTTGAAAGTAGTGGATCAGGAGTTTTTCATTATCAGCATGTGCAGCCATCTTTCTGCAGTACATAGTAAGATGGTTTCTTGGGCGGTCGTTCCCATGTATTTCGGGAAGTCCGGCGTTTTGAACTTGTTAGGGAATTGGATATTTTTGACGAGGCACATATCAGCCGCCTCTTTTATATCAAAGTTATGACCTTCCATGGCTCTCAGCCTCTCTTCAAGAGCAGTGATTTGTTGTTTTGATATTTCAGGAGCATGAATATGTACTGCTCTTGTATCAGATGGGTCATGCTCACTTTGGGGTTCCTCTTCTTCTTCCTGGTGGGAGGCCTGTCCATTCTGAGGACCCTCTTGATGAAGATTCTGTTGATGCATCAGTTCTAACATTTGAGCCATTTGTTCTTTCAGTGTAGTAAGCTCAGCGGTGAGCTTTCGGTTTTGTTCTTCTAGTTGTTCCATTTTCCTAGCCTTTTGAGCACGAGTGAGGACGGGCGGAAGACCAGCCACCTTCTAAATGATTTTAATGATTCTTATTATAACTTTTTATTTTAAATGATTGGCGTGGAATAAATATGCCCTAGGATGAATGTGTTTATGTATGAGATATTTTATTATGATGATGTTTATGCATATCTTTCTTAATGCATTGATTTTCTCTCTTGGTTTTACCACTTATGGAATGATGCGGTATGAATGATACGACTTTGCCAGGAATTTTGTAAAAAGGTATTTTTATGACTTTAATGTTTTTTATTTTATAACAAAGGTATTTTTGTGATTTTTAGGGCTTTTATATTTTTTATGATTTTTAGGGTTTTTCACTTTTTTTGTTTGTTGTATGATTACCCTATGCTAATGCATCAATACAAATGCAGCAAACGTATGCACACACAATTCATACATCCACGAGCAGAGCCACGCTTATTTAATCACGAGGTAGGGTTTTCCTGCGTAAACGTGCTTGGTTTAGGTGGTTCTAACCGTTCTCACCAGGCCAAAGGTCCCCAAGGTGCCCCCATTATAGGGACCTCTCAATCTCTCGATCCTCGGGTCATGCACTGAACTCCGTGGCGACACCCTTAGACCGAAAGAAGAGAGTTATCACCTTGAGTTGGTGGTTTTCCGACAACGGTAGTAGCCCCGTGTGCCAACTAACCGATCGTATCTCGCCACCCACTCCCTATAGATATTCACTCTTGCCCCGGGTATAGAGGGACTCGTTGTGTGCAAGGGTTTTTTGTGTGCAATTTATATTTCAAACAATTGCAGAAATAATCATACAAGCAGCTTATATAAAGCCATACAAGTAAAAACATACAGTAAGGGTAAAGGCGTAATTTCAAATCTTTACTTAGTTTGAATTTATCCGTCACTAAATGGGATCAACTCTCGACAAAATCCCCAGTGGAGTCGCCATCCGTCGCCGCCGTCCCTTTCCGACGTCCCGGGGACGTCTCGAAACGTTTATGCGAGCGGTCGCGAAAAGATGGTTTAGACTCGCGTTTTTGTTTTAAAAGGTTTTCGAAAAGGGGTTCTTATGGAGTCGCCACCAATGTTTTGACCATAAACATTGGAAAAGGAAAAAATGTTGATTTTAAGAAAAACCGCACTTGGCCATTATAACCAGAGTTGGGTAAGGGAGTTAGTTACGTGTGGGGAAGGTGTTAGCACCCCACAACGCCCTTTCGGGTTCCCTATGACAGATTAATTCATTTAAATAAAGACTACGAGAAATTACGCGATTACCCTATTTTATTACATAATATTAAATGGCTATCTACATGATTTTATTTTATGTTGCATGTATAAAATGATGAATAAAGCTAAATAAAGCAATAAAAGAGATATTAAAATAGCTATCTACATGATCCTATTCTACATGACATAATAAAGCTAAATAAAACAATAAAACAATAAATAAAACAATAAAAGAGAAGGGAATTGAAAAGAACCTCCGTAGCAAGCTTTATATTGAGAACCTCGAACCGTGAGGATGCGTTTTGGCAACCCCTCTCTACACAGCCTCTCCTCACCAATACAAGATCGACTCTACTAAAAATTTAAAGAAGAATCAAATGCCGAATATAATTCCTTAACCGATTGTTACCTATTTAAGGCAATCGGAAAGATCATTCGAGAGAGAGAGAGAAGTAGACAAGTGCTCTAAAGTGTTTCGGAGCTCTCCGGAGTGTCTCGTGGTGTGAAAAAGTGGCAAATGAGCCTCCTATTTATAGTTTTTCGCAGTCGGCGCACTTTGGGACGGCCGTCCGGGTTGGGACGGCCGTCCGGACCGGGATGGCCGTCCCAAATGGCAAAATTACACGAACGGGACCCCCAGGAAGGCCGGACGGCCGTCCCACTTAAAATGGGTTTGGGACGGCCGTCCCAACTTTGGGACGCGCGTCCCAACTGAATTTAAGAGGTTGGGACGGCCGTCCCAACCCCGGGACGGTGGTCTCGGCCTGTTTTGTCCGAGCTTCGCGTTCGGGACCCCGGAAGCTTTCCTTTCCTTTTCTGGACATAGATTGATGCCGATGTGTGTCCGTTTGAAGCTTTATCTTCATATAGGGAGTCTTCTTGGCCTCCAATAAGATGTCGGGCGAGCTTTGTCTTTGTGTAGGAAGTCTCTTTTGGCTTTTATCGTGTGAATGAGTGAACTCCGTCTTCTGTTGTTGGAGGTCCTTCTCGGTTTTGGGAAGCCGGATGAACTCCATCTTCGAGTGAAATTCCTCTAGCTTTTATTTTGAGAGGCCGGGCAAAATTAGGGGTCTACAAAGGGGAATGTGGAAATATAGTGATCAATAGGAAGGTTGAAATCCCTAAGGAAAGGAAGGGAGGCATTGATATGGCAGTTACCCTACGAACAAAAGATTGATCTTCGGTATAGCAAGAAAAGTCCAAAACGACAAATCGGTACAGCTAAGCTTATTGATCAAGAAACATGATGACAGAAAGGTACAACACCAAGAATGCACCCGAAGTCAAAGCACATTAGTTAAAACTTTTAAAATACTAACTGAAATAGATCATAGGATGCATATAATGAAACATTACATGCATTAAAACATCAATGGATGGAGTCCTATCTTCATTCTCATAAAAAAACATGAAAATCAACTTGAAAAGCTCAGGACAGCCGTCCCAAGGATCGAGACGGTCGTCCCAAACAGCCAAATCCAAGTGGGACGCCCGTCCCAAGTTTGAGATGCTCGTCTCAAGGCCAATTTTTGAGTGAGATGGCCGTCCCACTCCCCAGACGGCCGTCCCAAGGGTAAAAATTCAAGTGAGACGGTCGTCCCAACCTTCCTGGCTCCTCCTATATATGTTAGGCGCAGATCCTTGCCTTGGTACCCCATTCCAAGCATTCTATCTTGCTTCTCCTCCCTTTCTACACACTTCTAGCATCCTTAAGTGAGTAAGATATACAATGGAACGTGGAGAGGCTTCATCCAGGAGAGAACGCACCAGGACCTCCGCTAGAGGAACTCCTGTCACTAACACTCTGCTAGCAGAGCCACATCAACAAAGGTTGGCAAATATACAACAATTCTCCTGGCATCCCATGCTATGTTTGGATTTTGAAATCCTAACTACATTCGGCTGGGATCAAGATGTTAGAAGGTTCATCCATAACATAGGATGGAACTTTCTGTTTCGTGAGCCACCTGCTCGGATCCACCGTACTGCTACGCTGGAATTCCTTGCCTCTGTCAATCTGGTAGAGATGCCTTCCACGACTCCCGGAGTGCCGCCTACTCAAGCCGTCTCCTATTGGATGGACGGGGCATACCGGACCACTTTTCTGTATGACTTTAATGTCATAATGGGCTTCTGCCAACGAGCAGACACGAGAACATCGGAATATAGGTCTGCGTATCTCGAGAAACCCTTCTGCTCTCACTACCACCAGCATGTGGAAAGAAGTTACCGAAACACATACCCTGCCATCACATCTGAAGGGTGCAGCTTTCTCTCCTCCGCTCCGCATATGCCATAAATTGCTAGCTGGGACCATACATAACCGGAAGGAGAGCCAAGGAAAGGTAACACTGGCTGACCTTTTTATTGTCTATTGTATGCATCAAGGGCATCGATGCAACTCAGGATATGCCTTCCTAAAAGCCGTAAAGGATTACGGAACTCGTGGCTCAGCAGGAGCCATCATGGTGGCTCCTTTTCTCACCCCTTTAGCTGAATATTGGGGATGCACTGACGGAGAAGACCTCCCAGCTAGCCTCCAGCCAGAGCCGATTAACGGAGGAATACTGGTCCACATGAACATCCTTAGTCGACAAGGATCAGGGTTTATTTTAAACCCCATAATCTCGATTTCACTAGATATGCATGATTTTGACACACCATAGGACATCCCTGCGACTTCGGAATCCCAGCAACAATCATACGATCCAGACTTCGCCGGCTTATACCGACGTATAGATGATGAGCATGCCTACATGGAAGGGCAGTTCCAGTTCATGTGACAGTAGTTCAGTCAACTGACCATGAGGCAAGATAGGACGGATCGTCAAATAGAAAATTTGGTCCAGACTCAGGCAAGGTTCCAGCGCCGCATACTCCGCCGCATCCCTTCGCCAGCACCATCCTCCCATTCCAGCCCAGAAGTAGATGATTAGGAGGTCTTTAGATATTTTCTAGTAGTTTAAAAATGCTTGAATGTATCACCAAGAAAAAAAAGGAAAAAAAGGAAGTAATAAATAAAAGTTGTTATTTCTGTTTACCTTTCAAAAAACCCACGTGTACAAAAAAAAATTATAAAATAAAAAGGCACACGTGATATATTAAAAAGCCAAATTTCAAATAACTCGCGATAAAAATCAAAATCGCGAAAGAAAAGGCGAAATCAAAACCATTTCAGTAGAATAAAGAGCTTCAAGGAAACTAGCTCCAACCTTCTACACCAATAAAAGAAGGTACATCGGAAAAAGAGGCCAACGGAAAGGCTCGATGATCCCCAAGCGGATCCTTGCTTACTCCAGAGGAAAAACAAAAATTACTCCACGACTCAACATCACCACATGAGTCGTCAAAAAGAGTCATTTAAAGCTTCAATCAACACCCTTCCATCCAAGAAAAAGGAAGTCATCAACATGAAAAAGCCAACGGAAAGGCTTGATCATCCCCAAACGGATCCTTGCCTACTCCAGATGCAAGACAAAAAGATTACCTCACGACTCAGCTGCATCACCATATGAGTCATCGAGCACACTCATCCAAGATATCCGCCTCATTCCCCAAAGGAGAATAAGGATTACACAAAGATCAACCAAAGAAGATATAGAGTCAAAATCTCATATCTCCAGGGGTTCAACAAAAGGAAAAAAGAAATAACTTGCATTCCCCAATAGAGGCACGAAAAAGGCCGAATAAAAATCTCCAAGTAGAGCATATAAGAAAAATCTACAAAAAGAGGAAAACAAGAAAATTTCCATCTTCCAGCTCAAATAAGAGCTTCACAAAGCCAGGAGCCAAGACTCCATCATCAAAAAATCAATCAAAGTTGGATCCCCAGGAAGCCAACAAACTCCTTGGCAAATCTCCAAAAAAGAGAAAAAGAAGAAAATCTCTTCATCCTGCTCAATAAAGAGCTTCACAAAAGTCAGGAGCCAAGACTCCATCATCAAAAATCAAATCAAAGATTGGATCCCCACGAAGCCAATAAACTCCCCGGGATCATTAAAAAGAAAAGAGAAAAATTAATCTCTTCATCCAGCAGATAACAAAAAAAGCAGTGTGCATAAAAGGCGCACACATTTTAAAAGCCAAATTTCCAAAAAACACGAGAAAAAGGTAAAAACCCATTCCCCAGCAGAATAAGAGCATAGGCAAAGCCAGCTCAAAACAAACAGCATCCAACAAGGAGACAAAAACTCCATTTCTCCCTAGGGGGCAAGTAAAAATAGATCTCTGGGAAAACAATCAAATCCCCAGCGGATCACCAAAAAGAAAAATTATCCCCAGCAAGCCTACGACAGAGGAAAACTAAAAATTCATATCCTCAGGGAGTTAATTGCCTATAACACCCAATATGAATATCCCCAGTGAAATGCAAAGCTTTCACTCCCAAGAAAGCCTCTGCCTACTCAGAGGCAAGCAAAGAGCCAATATCCCAAAGAAACGGGAAATCAACCTATGCAAGAGGCAATGCAGGCCCAAAGCATAAAGTCTTCACCACTATTGAAGCATCTGCCTAATCAAGAGGTACAACCACAAATCCCCAAGAGATTCCTGCCTAAAACAAGAGGCAACCAACAAAAAATCCCCGGCAAGACCGGATGGCTAAAAAGAAAAGCCATAAACAAAAAATCACCGGTAAAACCGGATGGCTAAACAAAAAAGCCAAAAACAAGAATCCCCGGCAGGACCGGATGGCTAAAAAGAAAAGCCAAAAACAAGAATCCCTGGCAGGATCGGATGGCTAAAAAGAAAAGCCAAAAACAAAGAATCCCCGGCAAAACCGGATGGCTAAACAAAAAAGCCAAAAACAAGAATCCCCCGCAGGATCGGATGGCTAAAAAGAAAAGCCATAAACAAAGAATCCCCGGCAAGACCGGATGGCTAAAAAGAAAAGCCATAAACAAAGAATCCCCGGCAAGACCGGATGGCTAAAAAGAAAAGCCATAAACAAAGAATCCCCGGCAAGACTGGATGGCTAAAAAGAAAATCCAAAAACAAAGAATCCCTGGCAAGATCGGATGGCTAAAAAGAAAAGCCAAAAACAAAGAATCCCCGGCAAGACCGAATGGCTAAAAAGAAAACCCATAAACAAAGAATCTCCGGTAAAACCAGATGACTAAAACAGAAAAGTCAAAAAGAATAAAAAAAAATCAATCACTCCCAATGGAATAGGTGCATGATCAGAGACAATAAGCCGCCAACACATTTCCAAAAGCCAGATGAGGGTTTCCACTCATCAAAAGATTGAATGCCGAAAAAGAGCATCCCAAGAGCCTTATAGAATAGGGTTCGAACGAGGTGGGGGTACGTACCCAAAAGAGCCTTATAGAATAGGGTTCGTACTAGGTGGGGGTAGGTACCCACCAGAGCCTTATAGAATAGGGTTCATACCAGGTGGGGGTAGGTACCCACCAGAGCCTTATAGAATAGGGTTCGTACCGGGTGAGGGTAGGTACTCACCAGAGCCTTATAAAATAGGGTTTGTACCAGGTGGAGGTAGGTACCCACCAGAGCCTTATAGAATAGGGTTCGTACCGGGTGAAGGTAGGTACTCACCAGAGCCTTATAGAATAGGGTTCGTACCAGGTGGGGGTAGGTACCCACAAGAGCCTTATAGAATAGGGTTCGTACCCACAAAAGCCTTATAAAATAAGGTTTGTACCGGATGAGGGTAGGTACTCATCAGAATCTAGCAAAAATGCAGATTCGTACCAAGTGGGGGTAGGTACCCACCAGAGCCTTATAAAATAATGTTTGTACCGAATGAGGGTTGGTACTCATCAGAATCTAGCAAAAATGCAGATTCGTACCAGGTGGGGGTAGGTACCCACCAGAGCCTTATAAAATAAGGTTTGTACCGGATGAGGGTAGATACACATCAGAATCTAGCAAAAATGCAGATTCGTACCAAGTGGGGGTAGGTACCCACCAGAGCCTTATAAAATAAGGTGTGTACCAGATGAGGGTAGGTACTCATCAGAATCTAGCAAAAATGCAGATTCGTACCAAGTGGGGGTAGATACTCACCAGAGCCTTACAAAACGGGTTGCAAGGACCTTGCTTCTATTAGAGGATAGTTCAGTGTTGAGCACCTCGGAAGTAAGTACCCACAGGAGTTTAGCAAAATGCGAACTCATACCAGGTGAGGGTAGGTACTCACCAGAGCCTTGCAAAAACGGGGTTCGTACCAAATGAGGGTAGGTACTCATCAAAATCTAGCGAAGAAAAAATTAATACCTAGTGGGGGTAGGTACCCACAAGAGTCTAGTGAAATGTAGACTCATACCTGGTGAGGGTAAGTACTCACCAGAGCCTTATAAAAGAAGGCTCAAACCAGATAGGGGTTGGTACCTATCAAAAATATTTATCATCTGGAGGATCAACAAACTTCAAGCAAAGGAGCATCTGAAGGATAACCGGGCAAAAAGGGTTAACTCCTTCCCCTACCAACTAACTTTGTCGGCATATTAGGCCAACAAATTAGTCAGGCAGGTGAAGGGAGGGCAACTGTAGACCCCTAAATTTGCCCGGCCTCTCAATAAAGGCCAAGAAGACTTCCTATATGAAGATAAAGCTTCGATGGACGTCTATCGGCATCAATCGACGTCTGAATAAAGAAAGGAAAGCTTCCCGGGGGTCCCAGAACACAAAATCTGACAAAACACAGTCGAGATGGCCGTCCCAAAAGTTGGGATGGCCGTCCCAGCCAGCCCAGACGGCCGTCCCAAGTGCCAGATGGTCGTCCCACCTTGTTTTGATGCTTGGGACGGTCGTCCCAAATCCTAGACGGCCCTCCCGGCCTCCCCAGACGGCCATCCCTTTTTTCCAAGCTCCAGACAGTCGTCCCAAAGTGCCAGGCTGCGAAAACTATAAATAGGAGGCTCATTTGCCACTTTTTCACACTCCAGACACTTGTCTTCTCTCCCTACTTCGAATGAACTCTCCGATTGCCTTAAAAAGGTAACAATCGGTTAAGGAATTGTATTCCAGCATTCGATTCGTCTTTAAAATTTAGTCGAGTCGATATTGTATTCGGGGAGGAGAGTCTTTGTAGAGCGAGGGATTGCCAAAACGCATCCTCACAGTTAAAGATTTGTAATACAAAGCAGGCTACGGAGGTTCTTTTCACTTCTCTTCTCTTTTATTGCTTTATTTATTACTTTATGTATGCAATATGAAATAAAGTCATGTAGATAGTCATTTTTTTCAATATTATGCAATAAAATAGGGTAATAGCGTAATTTCTCGTAATCTTTGCTTAATGAATTAATCCGTCATAGGGAACCCGAAAGGGGCGTTGTGGGGTGCTAACACCTTCCCCACACGTAACTAACTCCCTTACCTAACTCTGGTTATAATGGCCAAGTTTGGTTTTTATTAAAATCAACGCCTTTTTATCCTTTTCCAATGTTTACGGTCAAAACATTGGTGGCGACTCCATAAGAACCCCTTTTCAAAAACCTTGCTTTTATTAGAGGATAGTTCAGTTGTTGAGCACCTCGGAAGCAATGAACATATTTTAACATAAAAACGCGAGTCTAAACCATCTTTTCGTGACCACTCGCATAAACGTTCGAGATGTCCCTAGACGTCCGAACGGACGGCGGCGACAAGAAGGCATTGGTTTGAGAAAAATCAACTTTGGTCGTTACAACCAGAGTCGGGTAAGGAGGTTAGTTACGTGTGGCGAAGGTGTTAGCACCTCACAATGCCCCTTTCGGGTTCCCTATGATAGACTAGATCATAAAATAAAGACTGGAAGAAATAATGCTTTTACCCTATTTATTTATCTACTAGTAGAATTTAAATATCTACATGGTCCTAGTATCTAATGCATACAAGAAAACCAGTAAAAGAGAGAGAATAGAGAAGGAACCTCTAAAGCGTGCTTTCTATTAATACTTCAAGACTTGATGACGCTTTTTGGTTGTCCCTGCACTCTACAAGCACGCTCCTCCCGCACAAAAGAGAAAATTTCACTCTACTGAGGGACGAATGTCTCAAAAAGAGACCTTCTTAACTGATTTCTACCTTAAAAAAAATCGGAAAGCTCACTTGAAATCCGGAATAATGCTCAAAGTCACTCTAAAGTTCCAAAAGGCTTCCTAGAGAGTGGTAGAAGTGAATTGTGTGTGAAAAACGAAAAATGGGGCTCCTATTTATAGGGAACCGAGCCAGGAAAAGTGGACGGTCATCTAGGCTTAGTAGACGCCGTCCATGGAAAAAAGTTGACATGGACGACCGGTTGGTCTAAGTTGACGGCCATCCATTGCCTCAAAATAGGCATGGACAGTCGTCTGGTGCTCCCGACAAAATGTTCAGTTGTTATTGCCTCAGAAAACCCTTTCTATCTTAAATAGAACCTAGAAAAAGCTACTAGGGACTTAACAAAGTCTTGACCATCTTCGAAACGAATGATTTCTGGCTTTATTAGGAAGTCGGACAAGATTTGGGGTCTACAATGATTAACCATAGGCTTGACAAAGTTTTAATTAAATAAAAAAGAGACATATGCAAATTAAAGATCAAAAAGTCTTTTTAAGGGTTGTAATGAGGTGAAGGTTAAGGTATGATATAAACAAATGGAAAATAGAGCTAATGATGAATTTAAGAATTAAAGAGAAGAATCAAGGAATGAGCTTTTAAATAAATCACAAGAATACTATACTTTTGAAATATTTCTCACTTCCTTTTTCTCTTTTCTTTTTCTTCTTTCTTTCTTTTTCTTGCATATTTATTTTTATTCCTTTTTCACTTACTAAGTGGATTTTTGTGTGCTAAGTGATAAGTTATTCTCATATTTTTATTTTTCCAACAATTCAAAATTCATGAACGCCTTAGATTAACATACACTTTGCATATTATCTTGCATCCTTATAATTATCTAAAATCATTCCCAATACAATTCCAAAACTTTTAAAAAAATTCAAAGTTCAAGAGGAAAATATGATTTTTCACTTTCATTGGCTTGTAATGTGGCTTACTTAAACAAAGAAATGAGAATATAAGGCTCAAAGTGGGTAACAAAGGTTAATAATTATAAGGTAGGCTATATTTGGCTCTAAGTTAATTAACAAAGAAATTCCCTAAATCATCTCAATAATTGCACATGATCAAGTTCAAAATAAAGAGAAATAAGTCAAGTTCTAAAATCTCAAATTCAAGAGTGAACACTTAATCAAGAAAAATTAGGCTCAAAACTCACATGGCTATTATTTCTATCTAATTAAATTGTAATTAACCTTGATCAAAAGTTATAAAAGAGAAATAAAGATATCATATAAGATATTCGTTAAGTGGTAAAAAGTTGATATAATTATGCCTTGAATTGTTATGAAACCACTTAACTTATGTTAATTCTAATCTATTTTTCTCCCAATATAGGATGAATTCGAGAATACTTTGATACAAGAGTAAGGA
Source organism: Sphenostylis stenocarpa (assembly GCA_963425845.1). Lineage (NCBI taxonomy): Eukaryota > Viridiplantae > Streptophyta > Magnoliopsida > Fabales > Fabaceae > Sphenostylis > Sphenostylis stenocarpa. The sequence continues at coordinate 23,359,525 of OY731403.1, forward strand.
ACATAATTGTTAGCATAATTGGAGTAAAACTGGAAGAAGGAAGAAGATTTTCAGCATGGAAGTCGCTCGAGCGAGATGGACTCTCGCTTGAGCGAATATCAGTTATGCTTCTCTGGAAGTCAGTCGCTCAAGCGCAAGAAAATTCGCTTGAGCGGATGTTAGTTATTCTTCTCTGGAGTTCACTGGCTCAAGCAAGCGATTTGTCGCTTGAGCGAAAATAGGAAACTTTCGCTTGAGCGAAAGTTGTCGCTTAAGTGAAAGTTGTCGCTTGAGCGAAAGACGCGAGGCCCAATTTTTCCTATAAAAATATAAGATGTGTTTTGAGAAAAGTAAGCGGTTTTGGGGAGAAGAGGCGCGACTACTGCTAGGGTTTCATCCATTCTTCATCAATTCTTCACTTCCTCATTTGGAGCATTGTAATGGCCAACATGAGTGGCTAACTTCATTCTCTTGGGATTTGGTGCACTTCCTTTGAACTCTTTGTATCATGGTGATATTTTGAGATATTGATATATGTTTTGATGTTGTTATTCTTATCCTTTGTGCTTTGGAATGATTTATTCTTGATGTTTGGGATATGATTGGAAAATATATCTTGAACCCTAGATCACGGTAAGAATATTTGTTATGTTAATTACCAGGAATGGAATGAATGTATCAATTGCTTAACACCCAAAACCTAATGCTGGAAAATATCTTAATTGTGTGAGGAATCAACATTTATTAGGTTTTCTTATGAATTTCATGTGTGAGGAATCAATATGGATGATTTGAGTAGGTGGCATCAACATTGTTAGGTTAATTGACGTTCTTAATTGACATAGTCATTACAAAAGAGGGAAAAGGAAGGAAGTCAATCCTAAGTGCCTTTAATTGATATTTTCTCAACAATTTACAGTTCTTTGTCATTTAATTTCAATTCAACTCTTTATGCAAAACCCAATTTGTTTTAATCCACTTAGTAAGCATATAATTGGGAATTTCCATTGAAACTGTTCCTCGTGGGATCGACTTTTATTTAATCAAAATACTATACTGCGATTGATAAATTTGGTACGCTTGCCAATAATTCAACAAGTATTTCTGGCGCCGTTGTCGGGGAACAATGTTCTTTGAGAATTCTTTGTTTAGCTTATTTGTTAGAATCGCGCAGCGGAATGTTCGCGTGGTCGGACAAAAACCAAGAGGGGGGGGGGGTGAATTGGTTTCTTAATAAAAATTAGGTTTTCAAAATTTTCCCCAAATTTTACCGATTAAAAACTGTGTAAATGTAAATAGAGAAGAGAAGAGAATCTTACACAGGAGATTTATACTGGTTCGGATCAAAAGACCCTACGTCCAATTGTTAATCACTCAAAGAGAGGATTAACGCTGTCACTATAATCACAATTGTTACAAACAAATTACAATGAAAAGATAAAGATACGAAAACACCTCTCTTGAAATCCACAAGAGATGATGAACAACTTTCCCTAGAGACGGCACAACACACAATCCACTAAGAACTCCACTTAGTGATTCTTATCGCTTCTAGCCCACACCAGGTTCCGAAAGCCCCTTTTTCTTGCAACAAACAGTTCTCTGGCACTCATAACACTTAACTTTTGTATGAAAAAGGTTGTTCTTACTTTCTGAGTGCCATAGAAGAGTTTAAGTAGAGAAATTAGGGTTTGGGAATTGGTGTAGACCCCTAATTTTGCCCGGTCTCTCAATAAAGGCTGAGAAAATCTCATATGACAAGACAAAGCTCGCTCGGCCTCTCAATAATAAAAGCTGAAGAGACTTCCTACAAAGACAAAGCACGCCTGACATCTCAATAAAGGCCAAGAAGACTTCCTATATGAAGATAAAGCTTTACCGGGCGTTTATCGGCATCAAACGACGTCCGAATACATAAAGGAAAGCTTCCCAGGGGTCCCAGAACACAAAAGCTGGCCAAAACAGGTCGAGACGGTTGTCCCAACCTTCCCTGCCCAAGTGGGACGGCCGTCCCAAGTGGGACTGCCAGTCTCAGCTCCCCAGGTGGTCTCAGCCTTTGCAAAAGAGGCAGTTGGGGCGGCCGTCCCAACCCCGACGGCCGTCCCAACCCAGACGCGCGTCCCAAGTGTGCAGGCAGCGAAAACTATAAATAGGAAGCTCATTTGGCACTGTTTCAGACACCAGACAACTCCCAAGACTTGTCTTCTTCTCTCCCTACTTCGAATGATCTTTCTGATTGCCTTAAATAGGTAACAATCAGTTAAGGAATTATATTTCGGCATTTGATTCTTCTATAAGAGTTTAGTCGAGTCGAGTCTGTATTCGTGAGGAGAGTCATTGTAGAGCGAGGGATTGTCGAAACGCGTCCTTATTGTAAAAGAGTTGCAATATAAAGCTTGCTACGGAGGTTCTTCTCAAATCTTTTCTCTTTTATTGCTTTATATATGAAATGTAAATAAAATCATGTAGATAGCCATATTTAAATGTTGTGTGAATAAAATAGGGTAATAGCGTAATTTCTTATAATCTTCACTTAACGAATTAATCCGTCATAGGGAACCCGAAAGGGGCGTTGTGGGGTGCTAACACCTTCCCCACACGTAACTAACTCCCTTACCTAACTCTGGTTATAATGGCCAAGTTTGGTTTTTAATAAAATCAACGTCTTTTATCCTTTTCCAATGTTTATGGTCAAAACATTGGTGGCGACTCCAAAAAAATCCCTTTTCGAAAACCTTGCTTTTATTAGAGGATAGTTCAGTTGTTGAGCACCTCGGAAGCAATGAACATAATTTTAACAAAAAACGCGAGTCTAAACCATCTTTTCGCGACCGCTCGCATAAACGTTTGAGATGTCCCTGGACGTCGGAACGGATGGCGGCGATAGATGGCGACTCCGCTGGGGAAGCTAGAGAGTTGATCCCATTTAGTGACGGATAAATTCAAACTAAGTAAAGATTTGAAATTACGCCTTTACCCTCTTCCGTATGTTTTATTGTATGGCTTTAATAATTGTTGTATGATTATTTTCTACAAATTGTTTGAAATATAAATTGCACACAAAAACCCTTGCACACAACAGTCCCTCTATACCCGAGGGCAAGAGTGAATACCTATAGGGAGTGGGTGGCAGATACGACCGGCTTGTTGGCACACGGGGCTACAACCATTGTCGGAAACCACCAACTCAAGGTGATAACTCTCTTCTTTTGGTCTAAGGATGTCGCCACGGAGTTCCGTGCATGACCCGAGGACTGAGAGATTGAGAGGTCCCTATAATGGGGGCACCTTGGGGACCTTTGGCCTTGGTGAGAACAGTTTAGAACCACCTAAACCAAGCACGTTTCTGCAGGAAAACCCTACCTCGTGATTAAATAAGCGTGGCTCTGCTCGTGGATGTATAAATTGTGTGTGCATTCGTTTGCTGCATTTGTATTGATGCATTAGCATAGGGTAATCATACAACAAAAATAGTGAAAAACCCTAAAAATCATAAAAGTGATAAGATAAGCCAACTTTATCTCGGACGAGTCTTCGATTAATCTAGCCTGGTTTCGGGTTCTTTGTAAGCTAAGTAGCCACGTTGACCGACAGAAGAGATAAAGGGTCATAAAAAATATAAAAACGAATGAAAGCCATAAAAATGCCTCTATAAAATAAAAAATCTTGATAAAGGTCTTATAATTCATACAACCTTTGTTCATAAAAATAAGAGAAGAAAATAGGACTCTCTTCATCAAAATCCATAAACATCCATATAGATAGTTTTCTTTCTAAGAAAAAAACCAAGTATTACCATGTATCATATTAGGAATAAAACATGATAATACTTAGAAAAACAAACACTTACATGCATGCATTTACAAGGACTCATCCTCATATCATGCATTTTCATTTCTTTTAGATAATGGCGGGATCCAGTAATAGACAGTTAAAGAAAGTGGAAATCCTTCTATGCCGTGTAGAGAAGTTAAGGCGGTTGAGTACATATATGCCGCCGAGGTCGAGTGCCAATTTTGAGAAATCTTATGGAAGAATCCTTGACCTCCCGAAAATCAGCATCGATCCAATCTTTGTTAGAGCATTGGTCCACTTCTGGAATCCCGATCTACACTGCTTTGAGTTTTCGCAGTTTGACTTAGTACCAACCTTAGAAGAATATGAACTCATGGTTAGATGGCCTCAATCAGTCGGGGTCTATGTCTGCTCAGGAGTATATGTGGTCGTTAGTAAGGTTGCTACTATCATACGACTGTCTCCTCATCAATCCATCTTAGAGAGAAAAGGGAACATTCGAGGTTGGAAAATGTCCATAATAGAAGACCACTTAATCTCTTTGGCTGAAAAGAAAGATTGGTCTACCTTCAACAAAACTCTAGCATTGACAATGTTCGGAATCATATTATTCCCATTTCATGTGAACGTTGTGGATCATGCTGCAATAGATGCATTCTTTGCCTGGGATGTATACTCTAAGAGTCCTATACCTGCAATTCTTGTTGATACCCTGCTTTCAGTAGATTTTTACCGACAGAAACAGGGGGAAACACTTAGATGCTGCACTTCATTACTATACGTATGGGGCGTTACTCACTTCTACGCTTCAAGCTACATGGGCGTGTTCCCCGATCCTTTAAGGAGTTTTTCGAAAATCCCTCTTCAACATCGTCAAGCTTTAGAGTGGAAAACCGAGTTAGAAAACTGGAACGTAGAGCATGTATCATGGGTTTGCCCTTGGTTCAGACCCGGCTATATTCTTGTACGATGCGGAGATTACCTGAGCATACCACTACTAGGCCTCAGGGGTTGTATAGCTTATTCTCCTAAAATAGTTATGAGACAACTTATGAGAACCCAGACTATGCCAACTCAAGAAGAGCTCAGAGGGCTGAGTATATGCCAATATTCCCATATCTTTGAAGAAGTATCTGTTGTGTGGAAAGCATGGGAAAGACTAGTCTATATGGGAGATAAAGAACTCGGAAAGGCTCAGGTGTCTACATCCCATGAATACGAAGAATGGAGGAAAAGTAGAGGGATACCCCAACCATCTGCTACAATCACTACAACGTTAGTCAATGAAGAGCTACAATTGCAGGTCAATGCCTTAAATAAAAGGGTTGAAGTCATGGAAGCTCAGCTAAGGGCCTTCGAAGAAAAAGAACAAGAAGCAACCCTTATAATAGATGGTCTAAAAAGGCAATGTAAAAAGAAGGACCATGAAATAGAGCGCCTTAAGAATGATTGTGCTGATTATCAAGAAGAGACTAAACAAGCATTGAAAATTCCCAGGCTTGAACAAGACAGTCTATTCCGGGACATGAATGATGAAATAGCACATCTTGAGAGTGCGCTTGCGAACAGTGCAAAAATGATCAAGTTAATACAGGATGACCTAGCGTAAACTCGGTCGGAAGCACAAAAGTGGTGGGAAACCGCTGAAAAATACGAGAGAAGACCTAGAGGAGCTACATGATAAAGAAAGAGATGGATTAGCTCGGTATGGTCAATTGCTTCGTGAAAGAGACCAAGTAATAGAAAGGTCTGACCAACAGCAAGCCTTGATCGTGCATCAAGAAGAAAAGATAAAAGAGGCTCGTAGATATAGTGAAGATATGAGCCAGGCGGTACATGAAGAAATCAAGATGCTCAGAAACCATGTGAGAAAAACTGAAGATGAATTACGAAGAAAGCCTAATTTACCTATAGGATTCTTCAAGCTTCTCCGTTTTTGTCAACACTTGCTTCAAAGCATTGTATAGAAGGATAAAAACTTTCTAATTGAAATAAAAAGTTTTTTTCCTTAAACTGTCTATTGCATTCATAAGTTGCATACATTCATACATCCCTCCTCATTTTAATAACCAAAGATAATAAAAAGGAAGGATTAATTGATGTGCTTTCCACAAATCAGAATAAATGGAAAAGAAGCCTTTCGTCATCAAAATCTCTACAACGGTCGATAGACCCAAAGATGATAATAAACAAGCACCATTGGTTATTCCAATCGATAAAAGGGAAGAGGCAATAACGCCTGTACGTTTATTCATGCCTCGTCCTTTTCCTTATTCATCAAATAAAGTTGTACCTTGGAGATATTCAGAAGAATCATCACAAGATATCTCCAACATAGCCGGTATTGGGGGCATGACGAGAAGCGGAAGAATATATTCCCCCAAGGAATTACAAGATAATATTCCTAAAGATAAGGCAAAAGATAAAGCCAAAGAGGAAAAAGAATCCAAGGAGGAGACAGATGAGTTACTCCAGTACATAAGGCAAAGCGAGTACTCCATCATCGATCAACTCAATCGCACTCCTGCAAAGATAACCTTGTTATCACTCATAATGAGTTCGGAACCGCATCGAAACGCGCTATTAAAGGTTTTGAATGAATCATTCGTCCCGCATGCAATATCCCAGGACAAATTTGAAGGAATTATTGGTAACATTACAACCAATAATTATCTTACCTTCACAAATGAAGAACTCCCTTTAGAAGGGTCAAATCACTACAAGCCCTTGCATATTTCTGTCAAATGCAAGGAATATCTCATTTCCAAAGTTCTGGTGGATAATGGGTCATCCTTAAACGTCATGCCTAAAGGCACACTTGATAAGATAACAGTGCAAGGAACCCACATGCGCCCGAGTAATACAATTGTTCAAGCCTTTGATGGATCAAGACGTGAAGTAGTAGGAGAAATTAGTCTACCAATTCAAATTGGTCCTACTATCTTTAACATAGACTTCCACGTGATGGATATCACGCCAGCATATAGTTGCCTCCTTGGTAGACCTTGGATTCATAGCGCTAAGGCAATACCTTCAACGCTCCACCAGAAAGTCAAGTTTGTGACAAATGATAAACTCGTCATAGTTCAAGCTGAAGAAAACTTTCTAATCAGTAAACCGTCTATCCAACCAAATGTGGATGCAGCTGAAGAGGCTCTTGAAACATCTTTTCAAGCACTCGAAATTGCCAACATAGAAAGACTTCCCAGTAATACAAAGCTGGCCCATATAATGAAAAGATATGGATATCGCCCAGGATAGGGGCTCGGAAAGAATACTCAAGGAATAAAAGAGCCACCGGAGTTCAAAGATAATCCTTTAAAGTATGGTTTAGGGTATGACCCCACGAAAGATCAAACCATACGGAAAACAAGGAAGTCTTATCCCTCAAAGATGATATTCCGAAAAGGAGGGATATTAGCGCAAAGGGTAGCGTTAGTCATTAGGTGTCCTTCTTCCAATTCTAAGGAATGTAAACCTAGTGACTATTAGAGATCACTCCTTGGGGTATGCCTGGACCCCGAGCATTTCTAGGGCACACATTTCCCCAAAATTACAAAAGAATGTTATTCTTACTATCTGCTTCTTTTCTTGCTAAATATGTCTATACCCCATTTTTAATAAACAAGGTTTAGATAGACGTTTTGTTCCAAAATGCGTCAGAACAATCAAAGCGTCATAAAGCAAAGTCAAATATGATTGATTAACTAGAAACACGGATAAAAATCTCGATAAAATCAAGCTTCGACAATGTTATGCAAAAAATATAATATGTATATACAAAAAGTAGAGCCCGTCAAGGCCAAAGGCCAAGACAAGAAAATAAAAGGTCAAAATACCCGGCAGGAAACCCACAAAAGGGGGCTGCGCAAAAGATAGGGTAAACCCGGCAGGAGACCCGAACAATAATAAAGGGTAGCCTGGGCAAAAGTTAGGGTTATAAAAGTCTGCTAGGTATTCCTAAAAAATAAATAAAAAGGGGAAACCTAGACAAAAGTTAGGACATAAGCATAACATCCTAGGCTGAAAACCCGAAAGGGCAGGCTAGGAAAGCTAATCGATCACAAAAAGGCACAAATCAGTAAAGTAAAAATGCCACATCATAAGAATGAAACGTCTACCTAAACTAGCCTAAACACAAACCAACCTTGGCAAGCCATTCTTACAGAAACCTCTATTACAAAAAATATCCCTCTAAAACACAAGCCTTTGTTGTAAATCCTTTTCTTTCTCTTCTCTTGACCATTTCACTATAAGGCATTCAAGTAATAAGGGGAATGTGGAAATATAGTGATCAATAGGAAGGTCAAAATCCCGAAGGAAAGGAAGGAGGGCATTGATATGGCAGTTACCCTATGAACGATAGATTGCTCTTCGGCTATAGCAAGAAAAAGTCTAAGACGGCAAATCAGGTACAACCAAGCTTGTTAATCAGAAGAAACATGACGACAGAAAGGTACAACATCAAGAATGCGCCCGAAGTCAAAGCACATCAGTTAAAACTTTCAAAATATTAACTGAAATAGATCATAGGATGCATATCATGAAACATTACATGCATTAAAGCATCAATGAATGGAGTCCTATCCTTTTTCTCAACAAAAAATCAAAAAATCCACTCAAAAAGCTCGAGACGGCCGTCCCAAGGTCCCAATTTCAGTTGAGACGCGCGTCCCAGGTGGGACGGCCGTCCCACTCTTCAGCTGATGAACCATGAAGGGAAATTTCAATTGGGACGGCCGTCCCAAATCTCCTGGCGTCCCCTTGTCGCCGCCGTCCCTTTCCGACGTCTGAGGACATCTTGAAAGGTTTATGCGAGCGGTCGCGAAAAGATTGTTTAGACTCGCGTATTTGTTTTAAAATGTATAGGTTTTCGAAAAGGGGTTCTTATGGAGTCGCCACCAATATTTTGACCAGAAACATTGGAAAAGGAAAAACAAAGGCGTTGATTTTATATAAAAAAAAACAACTTGGCCGTTATAACCAGAGTTGGGTAAGGGAGTTAGTTACGTGTGGGGAAGGTGTTAGCACCCCACAACGCCCTTTCGGGTTCCCTATGACTGGATTAATTCATTAAGTGAAGATTATGAGAAATTACGCGATTACCCTATTTTATTGCATAATATTGAAATGACTATCTACATAATTTTATATAAATAAAGCTAAATAAAGCAATAAAAGAGATATTAAAATGGCTATCTACATGATTTTATTCTACATGACATAATAAATAAAATAAAACAATAAATAAAGCAATAAAAGAGAAGGGAATTGAAAAGAACCTCCGTAGCAAGCTTTATATTGAGAATCTCGAACTATGAGGCTGCGTTTTGGCAACCCTCTCTCTATACGAGACTCTCCTCACCAATACAAGATCGACTCCACTAAAAATTTAAAGAAGAATCAAATGCCGGAATATAATTCCTTAACCGATTGTTACCTATTTAAGGCGATCGGAAAGATCATTCGAGAGAGGGAGAGAAATAGACAAGTGCTCGAGTGTTTCGAGCTCTTCCGGAGTGTCTCGTGTTTTTGAAAAAGTGGCAAATGAGCCTCCTATTTATAGTTTTTGCAGCTGGCGCACCTTGGGACGGCCGTCTGGGTTGGGACGGCCGTCTGGACTGGGATGGCCGTCCCAAATGGCAAATTTACACAGAGCGGGACCACCTGGGGGTCCGGGACGGCCGTCCCACTTAAATTGGGTTTGGGACGGCCGTCCCACATTCGGGACGCGCGTCCCAACTGTAAAATGGCAGTTGGGACGGCCGTCCCAACTCTGGGACGGTGGTCTCGGCCTGTTTTGTCCAGTCTTCGCGTTCTGGGACCCCGGGAAGCTTTCCTTGCCGTTTTCGGACTTGGATTGATGCCGATATATGTCTGTTGAAGCTTTATCTTAATATAGGAAGTCTTCTTGGCCTTCATTAAGATGCCGGGCGAGCTTTGTCTTTGTGTAGGAAGTCTCTTTTGGCTTTTATTGTGTGAATGAGTGAACTCCGTCTTTTGTTGTGGGAGGTCCTTCTCGTTTTGGGAAGCTTGATGAACTCCATCTTCGGGTGAAGTTCCTCTAGCTTTTATTTTGAGAGGCCGGGCAAAATTAGGGGTCTACAGCTGCCCCCCCTTCGCCTGCCTAACTAATTTGTCAATTTTAATATGCCGACAAAATTAGTTGGTAGGGGAAGGAGTTAACCCTTTTGCCGGTTATCCTTCGGATGTCTGCTCCTTGTTGATCCTCCGGATGATAAATGTTTTGATAGGTACCAATCCCCTATCTAGTTTGAGCCTCCTTTTATAAGGCTCGATGAGTACCTACCCCCACCGGTACGAATCCGCATCTTTGCTAGATTCTAGTGGTTTTTATACTTCCACTTGGTGTGAACCCGCATCTTGACAAGGTTCTAGTGGTTTTTACACCCCCACTGGGTGCGAACCTGCATCTTGACAAGGCTCTATTGTACGAGTCTGCATCTTGACGAACTCTAATGGTTTTTACACCCCCACCGGGTGCGAACTTGCATCTTGACAAGGTTCTAGTGGTTTTTACACCCCCACCGGGTGCGAACCCGCATCTTGACAAGGCTCTATTATACGAGTCCGCATCTTGACGAACTCTAATGGTTTTTACACCCCCACCGGGTGCGAACTTGCATCTTGACAAGGTTCTAGTGGTTTTAACACCCCCACCGGGTGCGAACCCGCATCTTGACAAGGCTCTATTATACGAGTCCGCATCTTGACGAACTCTAATGGTTTTTACACCCCCACTGGGTGCGAACTTGCATCTTGACAAGGTTCTAGTGGTTTTTACACCCCCACCGGGTGCGAACCCGCATCTTGACAAGGCTCTATTGTCTGCGACTTACTTGTTTTTTATCATGCGCCTCCGGGGAGTAATTTGATTTTGACTTTTCTTGTTTTAGTCATTCGGCTTTGCCTAGGGATTCTTGTTTTTGGCTTTTTCTTTTAGCCATCCGGTCTTGACCGGGATCCTTTGATTTTGGTCTGTTTCTTTTAGCCATCCGGTCTTGGCCGGGATTCTTTGTTGGTTGCCTCTTGTTTAGGCGGGAATCCTCCGGGGATTGTGAATTCTCTTATTAATTCTGCCTCTTGATTAGGCGAAGATCCACTTGGGGATTTTGTTTGTTGATGATCCACTGGGGGATTGATTTCATTCCGGAGATCTATTTTGAATTGCCCTCCGAGGGAGAAATGGAGTTTTCGACTCCTTATGAGTTGTTGTTGTTTGAGCTGGCTTTGCCTGTGCTCTTATTTTGCTGGGGAATGGGTTTCTACCCTTTTCATGCAATTTCTCTTTTTTGCGATTTAGCTTTTGCATATGTGCTTCTTTTATGCACATTGGCTTGATCTTTGGGTGAGAAAGATATCTTTTTTTTTCTTCCTCTTTTTTTTTTGAAGATCCTTGGGGAATTTTCTTTGCTTCTTGGGGATCAAATCCTTGGTTTGATTTTTTATGATGGAGCGGGAAGATGGAAATTTTTGTTTTCCTCTTTTTGTCTTTTTGTAGACTTTTCTTGATATACTTTTCTTGGAGATTTTTTATTTGGCCTTTTTCTGCAGTGGCCTTTGTTAGAGGATAAAAGGCTTTTCTCTTCTTTCTTCTTGTTGCACCTTAGTGATTTGGTTGATTTGATTCTGTGCTTTCTTTGATGGATTCTTGCGTGATCTTTTTTTTGATGGACTCCTCGAGGCGGCGACTCTCTAATGAGTGTGCTTGATGACTCATGCGGTGATGTCTTCGAGTCGTGAGGTAATCTTTTTGTTTTGCCTCTGGAGTGAGCAAGGATCCGCTTGGGGATCATCGGGCCTTTCCGTTGGCCTTTTTTGATGTTCCCTCCTTCTATTGAGGTTTGAGGAGAATGGTTGGAGCAATGGTTTTCTTAAAGCTCTTTATTCTGCTAAAATGGTTTTGATTTTGCCTTTCGCGATTTTGATTTTCATATGGAGACTGGATTCTGGCGCCTCCTGTTTTTAATCACAAGTATGGAGACTAGCCTCCTTATATGCATGTTTATTATTTTTGTTTGAAGAAAATTATTTTTCTTGATTTTGACAAAGTCGTATTATGCAACTACTTTGTGTGTGAATGTCCTAAATGCAATCTAATGTTTATTTATTTTTGATGCATTTAGAAAGTGACTGGCCTTCTCTCGTTGGCTTCTTATGAATACGCCGATGGGCTCCTTCTTTATGATGATGGGCTCATCTTTTACTCATCTTTTAGTTTTAGCCATATCTTTTGCCTAGACCGCCCTTTACGGGTTTTCGATCTAGCGGGCTGCCTTAATTTTTGCCTAGAATATCTTAGGGGGCTTTTGCCTTATCTTTTGCCTAGACCGTTCTTTTTGGGATTTCCGATCTAGCAGGCTACCCTAGTTTTTCCTAAGAACATCCTAGCAGGCTTTTATTCCTTTATTATTTTTTATGCTTCCTCTTTTTAGATGCATGCTTGATCTTTGATTAAGAGTCTTTGCGCATATTTATGATTTATCAATAAAGAGGCATTTCCATAATATTTGGTCAAGAGGAAGGAAATGAAAGGGAATTTTATTGATAAATGAGCAAAAGTTTATTTCTTTTACAGAAGGATTACAAAAGGTATTTAGAAGAATGGGTGGTCAGGGTTGGCTGTACTGTTTAGGCTTATACAGATCATGTCCATGATATCTCGCCCTGGTTCTCCTAATTGCTTCAGCTTGAGATGCTTGAGCTCGGAGTGAAGACCATGCAGACCGCTTGCTTCGGAAGAATGTTACTTTAGCCGCCTTTTCGGTTTTCGACTAAAGTAACCATTGCTCTCTTTTTTTTTTTTTTTTTTTTTTTGCCTAGGACGTATCCTAGCGGGGAATATGGACCCTATCCTTTGCCCAGGAATGTCTTTTGCGGATTTTCATTCCTGACGGGTCTTGAGCAATGTCTTCAAGCATAATACTTCTTCGCCGTATCGGAGTTGATTATGTGTCGAAATTCTTTTTCATCCATATTGGTTAGGATAAGAGCCCTTTCCCGAGAAAGCTCATTTGGCCACAAAGGGTCCTTCACATTTTGTTGCCCATTTTCCAATTTTATTCTTCTGGGCCGGAAGCAACTTATTTACCATTAAATCCTTCTTATGGTAAATATGAGAGTTGACCTTTTTTCGTAAACCTTTTTTATTTTCCTTTGATAGGCTTGCTCACGACATATAACATTCAGTCGTTTTTCTTCCATAAGATTTAACTGGTTATATCGGCTTCAAACCCGTTCAGTCTCTGTTAATTTTGCTTTCATTATCATGTGCTTTTGTCAACATGATTAGCTGTACCGATTTTGCCGTCTTGGATCTTTGCTATAACCGAAGAGTAATTCTTTTGAATATAGAGCATTTGTCATATCAATGCCCCTCTTCCTTTCCTTAGGGATTTCAATCCTCCTATTGATCACCATATTTCCACATTTCCCAGTCAATTATTTGAATGCTTTATGATGAAGGGTCAAGAGAATAGAAAGAAAGGGATTTATCACAAAGGCTTGTGTTTTAGTGAGATTCTTTTTATGAAATAATATTTTCTGTAAGAATGGCTAGCCAAGGTTGGTTGGTGTTTAGGCTAGTTTAAACAAACGTTTTGTTTTAATGAGGTAGCGTCTTTAGCTGATTACTTTATGACTGATTAACATTCATAGTCTGCTTAGGATTTTGCCCTTTTATCTTTTTGTCTTGGCCTTTGACCTTGACGGGCTTCTTTTAATAATAATTTCTTTTCTCAAACATTGTCGAAACACGATTTTCTTATTCGTGTCTCTAGCTAATCAATCATGTTAACTTTGGCTTTATTTTGTGTATGGCGTTTTGATTATTTTGACGCATTTTGGAACAAAATGTTTGTCTAAACAGGGTTATTTAATGGGGTATAGACATGTTTAGTAGGAAAAGAAGCAGATAGTAGGAATAGCATTCTTTTGTAATCCAAAGGGAAATGCGTGCCCTAAAGATGCTAGGGGATCGGGCACACCCCGAGGAGTGATCTCTAATAGTCATTGGGTTTACATCCCTTAGAATCAGAAGAAGGACATCTAATGACTAATGCTACCCTTGATGTTAATATCCCTCCTTTTGGAAGATCGTCTTTTTAAGGTACGGAGGGGAGACTTCCCTTTTCATCGTACGACTTGTTCTTTTGTAGGGTCGTACTTTAAAGGATTATCCTTAAAATCTGGTGGCTCTCTTATTCTTTGAGCATCCTTTCCAAGCCCTTGTCTGGGCTGTATCCATATCTCTTCATTATATGGGCCACTTTTAAATTGCTAGGAAGTCTTTCCATATTTACAAATGTCTTCTTCAGGCGCATCCATTTAAGGTATGGTGGACGACTCGCTGATTCGAGTGTAGTTTTTAGCTTAAACCATGATCAACTTGTTGCCTACCACAACTTTTAACTTTCGGTGGAGCGTTGAAGAAACTGTCCTAGCACTGTGAATCCAAGGTCTGCTCAATCTTCCCCTTGGACTCTTTTTTTCTTTTCCTCTTTGGTTTCTTTATTTTTCCTTTGTTTTTAGGAGCATTATCTTGTAGCTCCTTGGATGAATAAAATTTTTTGCTTATCATCCTACCCCCAATTCTGGCTATATTGGAGATATCTTCATTGACGGACAATTCTTCTGTATATTTCCATAGTACAGCTTTATCTGATGTATAAGGGAAAAGATGAGGCATAAATGAGCGCAAAGGTGTTATTGCCCCTTCCCTGTCATTATCAATTTGGGTATCGACATTTACTTCTTTCTTATTGTCTCCTTGTCCCAGATTGATGGCCTCAGTTTTTTCTTAACGGGGCTGTATTAATTGAGCTCCTTTTTCCAACAGTCTTTGCAAGTCCGGGGAAATGGTCCCCTCCTCACTGTCTGACTCAATCCATTCGCCTTTGGCTTTCAGATCCCGCAGAGAGTTTTCAATCACAGACATGACTGTTTATATGGTCTATATTTGGGTTTAGATTTTATTCAATTATTTTGGAATGAGAGAGAAAAGAATAACAAAGAATATGAATATTATGAAAAAAATGCCTCGTTGTATTGATAGATGCAAATATTTACAAAGCCCACTTTAATAAAAAATCTCGTGATCATGGGCGGGGATCATGAGAGATACATCAGAAGCTTTTTGATATATTTTTTTTTATTATCTATTTTTTGTATTTTATTTTTATTAGATGACAAAATGATGAGCCCTAAATTGCTAATCTTCCCATCCTTCATTCGAGCTTGGAAAGAGGCTCGGTCATCTACTTTTGGAGTAGATGCATCAAAGGTAATCCACCCCGCATCTATTAGATTCTGGACCTTGTGCTTTAAGGTCACACAGTTTTCAACGGAGTGTCCCGGAGCGCCCGAATGGTAATCACAGTTTTCATTAGACTTGTACCATTCTGGATATGGTGGCTCTATTTTCTTGGGAGGGACACGCATGAGGAGCTTGGCGTCCAACAATTTCAGAAGCAGACTTCCATAGGAGGTAGGTATGGAAGTGAATTTCCTCTCCTGTCTGCGTGACTTGGTCTGCCGTGAGGAAGAAGAAGGAGTGGCAATGTTGATTGTATTTACAGTTCCTTCCTTCTTCTTTCCAAAGCTCTTTTTATCATTTGGAGTAGAGGAATTGGAGGAAGTATGTTGTGCAATTCTTCCGCTTTTCAGACCTTGCTCTACTCTTTCTCCTATAATTACCACATCCGCAAAGAGTGTTGATGTGTTCCCTATCATTTTGTCGTAATAGGGACCAGTCAGAGAATTGATGAACATGGATGTAGTTTCCTTGTCGGATAGAGGAGGTTCCACTTGTGCTGCCAATTCCCTCCATCTTTGGGCATATGCTTTGAAGGATTCGTCGTTTTTCTTGCTTAATAATTGTAGATCTGCTCTTTCAGGGGTCAGATCAATATTGTATTTATAACAACGAAGAAACGCATCTGCCAGATGTCTCCAGGTTTGGATTTGCCCTCCTTCTAGTTGCATATACCAGTTTAAAGTTGATTCAGCCAGGCTCTCCTGAAAGCAGTGGATCAGGAGTTTTTCATTATCAGCATGTGTAGCCATCTTACGGCAGTACATTGTAAGATGGCTTCTTGGACAGGTCGTTCCCATGTATTTTGGGAAATCCGGAGTTTTGAACTTGTTAGGGAATTGGATATTTTTGACGAGGCACATATCAGCCGCCTCTTTTATATCAAAGTTATGACCTTCCATGGCTCTCAGCCTCTCTTCAAGAGCAGTGATTTGTTGTTTTGATACTTCAGGAGCATGAATATGTACTGTTCTTGTGTCAGATTGATCGTGCTCATTTTGAGGTTCCTCTTCTTCTTCCTGGTGAGAGGCTTGTCCATTCTGAGGACCCTCTTGATGAAGATTCTGTTGATGCATCATTTCTAACATTTGAGCCATTTGTTCTTTCAGCGTAGTAAGCTCAGCGGTGAGCTTTCGGTTTTGTTCTTCTAGTTGTTCCATCTTCTTAGCCTTTTGAGCACGAGTGAGGACGGGCGGAAGACCAGCCACCTTCTATTTTTTTATATTTTTTTTATGACCCTTTATCTCTTCTGTCGGTCAACGTGGCTACTTAGCTTACAAAGAACCTGAAACCAGGCCAGCTTAACTGAAGACTGTCCGAGATAAAGGTTTTTATCTTTTCACTTTTTATGATTTTTAGGGTTTTTTCATTTTTTGTCTGTTGTATGATTACCCTATGCTAATGCATCAATACAAATGCAGCAAACAAATGCATACACAATTCATTCACCCACGAGCAGAGCCATGCTTATTTAATCACGAGGTAGGGTTTTCCTGTAGAAACGTGCTTTGTTTGGGTGGTTCTAAACTGTTCTCACCAAGGTCAAAGGTCCCCAAGGTGCCCCCATTATAGGGACCTCTCAATCTCTCAATCCTCGGGTCATGCACGGAACTCCGTGGCGACACCCTTAGACCAAAAGAAGAGAGTTATCACCTTGAGTTGGTGGTTTTCCGACAACGGTAGTAGCCCCGTGTGCCAACTAACCGATCGTATCTGCCACCCACTCCCTATAGGTATTCACTATTGCCCCCGGGTATAGAGGGACTGTTGTGTGCAAGGGTTTTTGTGTGTAGTTTATATTTCAAACAATTTGCAGAAGTAATCATACAGCAGTTATTAAAGCCATACAGTAAAAACATACGGAGGGTAAAGGCGTAATTTCAAATCTTTACTTAGTTTGAATTTATCTATCACTAAATGGGATCAACTCTCTAGCTTCCCCAGCGGAGTCGCCATCTGTCGCCGCCGTCCCTTTCCGACGTCTGAGGACGTCTTGAAAGGTTTATGCGAGCGGTCGCGAAAAGATGGTTTAGACTCGCGTATTTGTTTTAAAATGTATAGGTTTTCGAAAAGGGGTTCTTATGGAGTCGCCACCAATATTTTGACCAGAAACATTGGAAAAGGAAAAACAAAGGCGTTGATTTTATATAAAAAAAAAAAAAAACTTGGCCGTTATAACCAGAGTTGGGTAAGGGAGTTAGTTACGTGTGGGGAAGGTGTTAGCACCCCACAACGCCCCTTTCGGGTTCCCTATGACGGATTAATTCATTAAGTGAAGATTATGAGAAATTACGCGATTACCCTATTTTATTGCATAATATTGAAATGACTATCTACATAATTTTATATAAATAAAGCTAAATAAAGCAATAAAAGAGATATTAAAATGGCTATCTACATGATTTTATTCTACATGACATAATAAATAAAATAAAACAATAAATAAAGCAATAAAAGAGAAGGGAATTGAAAAGAACCTCCGTAGCAAGCTTTATATTGAGAATCTCGAACTATGAGGCTGCGTTTTGGCAACCCCTCTCTCTATACAGACTCTCCTCACCAATACAAGATCGACTCCACTAAAACTTTAAAGAAGAATCAAATGCCGGAATATAATTCCTTAACCGATTGTTACCTATTTAAGGCAATCGGAAAGATCATTCGAGAGAGGGAGAGAAATAGACAAGTGCTCTGAGTGTTTCAGAGCTCTTCTGGAGTGTCTGTGTTTTTGAAAAAGTGGCAAATGAGCCTCCTATTTATAGTTTTTGCAACTGGCGCACCTTGGGACGGCCGTCTGGGTTGGGACGGCCGTCTGGACTGGGATGGCCGTCCCAAATGGCAAATTTACACAGAGCGGGACCACCTGGGGGTCCGGGACGGCCGTCCCACTTAAATTGGGTTTGGGACGGCCGTCCCACATTCGGGACGCGCGTCCCAACTGTAAAATGGCAGTTGGGACGGCCGTCCCAACTCTGGGACAGTGGTCTCGGCCTGTTTTGTCCAGTCTTCGCGTTCTGGGACCCCGGGAAGCTTTCCTTGCCGTTTTCGGACTTGGATTGATGCCGATATATGTCTGTTGAAGCTTTATCTTCATATAGGAAGTCTTCTTGGCCTTCATTAAGATGCCAGGCGAGCTTTGTCTTTGTGTAGGAAGTCTCTTTTGGCTTTTATTGTGTGAATGAGTGAACTCCGTCTTTTGTTGTGGGAGGTCCTTCTCGTTTTGGGAAGCCTGATGAACTCCATCTTCGGGTGAAGTTCCTCTAGCTTTTATTTTGAGAGGTCGGGCAAAATTAGGGGTCTACACCCCTATATGTGTTGTGCGCGGATTTGGCCTTTGGTACCCCATTTCAAGCATTCTACCTTGCTTCTATTCCCTTTTTACACACTCCTAGCATTCTTAAGTGAGTACTACATACAATGGAGCATGGAGAAGCCTCATCTAGGAGAAAACGCACTAGAAACCCTGCTAGAGGAACTCCTACTACTAGCGCCCTACTGGCAGAATCACATCAACAGCGACTTGCAAATATCTAGCAATATTCCTGGTATCCTACACTGTGGTTGGATTTTGAAATCCTAGCTACATTTGGCTGGGAACAAGATGTCAAAAGGTTCATCCACAACATAGGATGGGACTTTCTGCTCCGTGAGCCACCTACTCGGATCCACCGCACTGCTACACTAGAATTTCTTGCCTCCGTCAACATGGTGGAAATGCCTTCCGCAATTCCTGGAGTGCCACCGACTCAGGCCATCTCCTACTGGATGGATGGAGCCTACCGGACCACTGTTCTGGATGACTTTAATGTCATAATGGGTTTTTGCCAACAAGCAGATACAAGAACACCAGAGTATCGGTCCGCATATCTAGAAAAGCCTGCTACTCTCACCACCACTAGCATGTGGAGAGAGATCACTGGAGCACACACTCTGCCGTCAAATCTGAAGGGCGCAACTTTCTCTCCTCCGCTTTGCATATGCCACAAGTTGCTAGCTGGGACTATACACAGCCGAAAGGAGAGCCAAGGGAAGGTAACACCGGCCGACCTCTTCATTGTCTATCGTATGCATCAAGGGCTGCGATGCAACCCAGGTTATGCCTTCCCGAAAGCCGTAAAAGATTACGGAACCCGCGGCTCAGCGAGAGCCATCATAATAGCTCCCTTTCTCACCCCTTTAGCAGAATATTGGGGATGTACTGACGGAGAAGATCTCCCAGCTAGCCTCCGACCAGAGCCGATTAGCGGAGGAATGCTGGTTCATATGAACATCCTCAGTTGATAGGGATCAGGGTTTATCTTAAACCCCATTATCTCGATTTTGCTGGATATGCGCGATTTCGACATGCCTCAGGACATCCCTTCGACTACAGAATCGCAGCAGCAGTCATATGATCTGGACTTCGCCGGTTTATACCGACGGATAGACGACGAGCACGCCTATATGGAAGGAGAGTTTCAGCTCATACGGCAGCTAGCTCGGTCACTGACTATGAGGCAAGACAGGACGGACCGACAGATAGAGAATCTGGTCCAGCACCTGGGCAAGGTTCCAGCGTCGCCTGCTCCGCCGCATCCCTTCGCCAGCACCATCTGCTCATTCCAGTCCAGAGGCAGATGATTAGGAGATAGTTTCCTTTTTATTTTCTAGTAATTTGAAAATGTTTTGAATGTATCACAAAAAAAAAAAAAAAGAAGTAATGAATAAACATTGTTATTTCTGTTAACATTCCAAAAGCCCACGTGTACAAAAATTATAAAATAAAAGGCACACGTGATAAAAAGCTAGATTTCAAATAAACTCGCGATAAAGATTAAAGTCGCGAAAGAAAAAGGAGAAATCAAAGACATTCCAGCAGAATAAAGAGCTTCAAGAAAATTAGCTCTAACCTTCTATCCCAATAAAAGAAGGTACACCAAAGAAAAAGGCCAACGGAAAGGCTCGATAATCCCCAAGCGGATCCTTGCCTACTCCAGAGGCAAAACAAAAATCACTCCACGAATCAGCATCATCATCACATGAGTCATCAAACATAATCATTTGAAAGCCTCAATCAACATCCTTCCATCAAAAAAAGAAAAAGGAAGCCATCAACGTAGAAAAGCCAACGGAAAGGCTTGATCATCCCCAAGAGGATCCTTGCCTACTCCAGAGGCAAGACAAAAAGATTACCTCACGACTCAGCTTCGTCGCCACATGAGTCATCAAGCAAACTCATCCAGAATCTCCGCTTCATTCCCCAAAGGAGAATAAGGACTACACAAGAAGTTCATCAAAGAAAATGCGGAGACAAGTCCTCCATATCACCAGGGGGCAACAAAAAGAAAGAAAAGAAAAACTTTCATTCCCCAATAAAGGCCACAACGAAAAAGGCCGAATAAAAATCTCCAAGAAGAATATATCAAGAAAAGTCTGCAAAAAGACAAAAAGAGGAAAACAACAATATTTCCATCTTCCAGCTCAAATAAGAGCTTCACAAAGCCAGGAGCCAAAGACTCCATCATCAAATTTGGATCCCCAGGAAACCGACAGACTCCCCGGTGAATCCCAAAAAAGAAAAAGAAGAAAAGCTCTTCATCCCGCTCAATAAAGAGCTGCACAAAAGTCGGAGCCAAGACTCCATCATAAAAAATCAAATCAAGGATTGGATCCCCAAGAAGTAAAGGAAAAATTCCCCAGGGATCACCAAAAAGAAAAGAGAAAAAATGTCTTTTAATCCAAAGAAAAAGCCAATGTGCATAAAAAGGCGCACATATGGAAAAGCCAAATCGCGAAAAAGAGATACAAATCGCGAGAAAAAGATAAAAACCCATTCCCTAGCGGAATAAGAGCATAGGCAAAGCTAGCTCAAACAACCAGCATCCAATAAGGAGTCAAAAACTCCATATCCCCCTAGGGGGCAAATCAAAATAGATCTCCGGGAAAACAATCAAATCCCCAGCAGATCACCCAAAAGAAAAATTATCCCCAGCGAGCCTACCAGACAAAAGGCAAAATACAAATTCATATCCTCGGGGAGTTAATCGCCTATAACACCCAATATGAATATCCCCGATGAAAGGCAAAACCTTCACTCCCAAGAATGCCTATGCCTACTCGGAGGCAAGCAAAGAGCCGATATCCCCAAGAAACGGGAAATCAACCTATGCAAGAGGCAATGCAAGCACAAAGCTTTCAAAAAGCATCCACCTACTCAGAGGTATTTTCAAGAACAAATATCCTCAAGTAGAACATCAGCCTATTCAGAGGCGAAAAAAACAACAAAGCCTTCGCCACTGTTGAAGCGTCTGCCTAATCAAGAGGCACAATCAAACCAAAAATCCCCAATGGATTCCCGCCTAAATAAGAGGCAACCAGCAAAGAATCCTCGGTAAAATCGGATGACTAAAAAGAAAAGCCAAAACACAAAGAATCCACGGCAAAGGCCGGATGGCTAAACAAGAAAAGCCAAAAACAAAGAAATCCCCGGCAAAGACCGGATGGCTAAAAAGAAAAGCCAAAAACAAAGAATCCACGGCAAAGGCCGGATGGCTAAACAGAAAAGCCAAAAATCAGAAATCCCCGGCAAAGACCGGATGGCTAAACGAAAAAGCCAAAAACAAAGAATCCCCGGTAAAACCGGATGACTAATAGAAAAGTCAAAAAGTCAAATCAAATATTCCCCACGGAATGGGCGCGTGAACAGAAACAATAAGTCGCCAATACATCTCCAAAACCAGATGACCACAGGATTGACTATCAAAAGGTCATCCTAAAAGCCTTGCAGAACGAGGCTTATTCAGAACCTTGCAGAACGGGGTTCGGACCAGGTGGGGGTAGGTACCCATTAGAACCTTGCAGAACGGGGTTCGGACCAGGTGGGGGTAGGTACCCATCAAAGCCTTGCAGAACGGGGTTCGGACCGGGTGGGGGTAGGTACCCATCGGAGCCTTGTAGAACGGGGTTCGGACCGGGTGGGGGTAGGTACCCATCGAGCCTTGCGGAATGGGGTTCGGACCGGGTGGGGTTGGTACCCATCGAGCCTTGCGGAACGGGGTTCGGACCGGGTGGGGGTTGGTACCCATCGAGCCTTGCAGAACGGGGTTCGGACCGGGTGGGGGTTGGTACCCATTAGAGCCTTGCGGAACGGGGTTCGGACCGGGTGGGGGTATGTACCCATCAGAGCCTTGCAGAACGGGGTTCGGACCAGGTGGGGGTAGGTACCCATCAAAGCCTTGCAGAACGGGGTTCGGACCAGGTGGGGGTTGGTACCCATCAGAGCCTTGCAGAATGGGGTTCGGACCAGGTGGGGGTAGGTACCCATCAGAGCCTTGCAGAACGGGGTTCGTACCGGGTGGGGGTAGGTACCCACCAAAGCCTTATAAAATAAGGTTTATACCGGATGAGGGTAGGTACTCATCAGAATCTAGCAAAAATGCAGATTCGTACCAGGTGAGGGTAGGTACCCACCAAAGCCTTATAAAATAAGGTTAATACCGGATGAGGGTAAGTACTCATCAGAATCTAGCAAAAATGCAGATTCATACCAGGTGGGGGTAGGTACCCACCAAAGCCTTATAAAATAAGGTTTGTAACAGATGAAGGTAGGTACTCATCAAAACTTAGCAGAATGCATTAGGTGGAGTAAAATACTCACCTAAGCATTACAAAAACGGGTTGCAAAGACTTTACTTCTATTAGAGGATAGTTCAGTGTTGAGCACCTCGGAAGTAAGTACCCACAAGAGTTTAGCAAAATGCGAACTCATACCGGGTGAGGGTAGGTACTCACCAAAGCCTTGCAAAACAAGGTTTATACCTAGTAGGGGTAGGTACCCACAAGAGTCTAGTGAAACACAAACTCGTACCGGGTGAGGGTAACTACTCACCAGAGCCTTATAAAGTAAGGTTCAAACCAGATAGGGGTTGGTACCTATCAAAAATATTTATCATCCAGAGGATCAGCAAAGAAGCATCCGAAGGATAACCGGGCAAAAGGGTTAACTCCTTCCCCTACCAACTAATTTTGTCGGCATATTAAGCCAACATAATTAGTCAGGCAGGTGAAGGGGGGGTGAAAGGATAAAAGGGATATGTCGCAGTTTCAACACTTTCAAATGAGTTCCCCTAAAACAGTAATAATGCAGTACAATGGGAACCAGAATATCAATCCGTGGAAGTAATAAGAGTATATGATTGAGTTATGAATGATTCAATGGGGAACTAAACTAAAAATGAAATTTACAATCTTAGACTAAATTAAAATGAGGTAAAATCCTAATATGCAGTGAATGAAAATACTGCAGAATGCAAAAATGGCTAAAAATATGGAAAATCACAAATCTGACCCAAAATCACAAATTTGACCGTGATGAACAGTAACCACGGTCGATATCGTAAATCGACCGACGTGAACAAGTAATAACGATCAGGAATCACGGTCAGAATTTTGTGCTCTCGGTCAACATACAAAAACTAATGAGTTGTCTCGGTCAAAAATGGAAATTAGTGAACAAAATATATGATTGACCTATAAGAATGTAGACAGAAATGAAAACAAATGCGAGATGAATGAAGCTAAACAAAATTCATAAATCCGACCACAATGAATAGTAACCACGGTTAGAAACCACAGATCAAAAATGTGAACTCTCGGTCAGAATGAAATGTAAAAACAATTTCTCAGTCAAGAATCAATTACAAGGTGTAAAATATATGACTGACCGAGTAAAATGTAACTATTTTTTGAGTTTTGAGTTTTTAAAATGGAAAATGACCGTAGTGAACGATGATCGGTGGTCGGAAAAGTGGTCAGAAAATCAACAAAATAAAAGGTCTCGGTCAAAATGAATACATGAAGAAATGCCTCGGTCAAGAATCAAATGAAGTGTATAAAATGTATGGTTGACCTATGTAAATGCACATATTTTTGTATTTTGAGTTTTAAAAATGTGAGATGACCGTGTGAGATTGTTTTGGTGCGTGTGGTTGAAAACTCGACCGAGTGACAAGTGGTCACTTCGGTCAAAATGTTCAAAACAGTGGTAAATGTGTGATGTGAATGATGGAATGAGTGAAGTAATGTATATTTATGAGTTTTTCAGTATTCAAGGGGAATTTGTAGTGCAGAAAATTAAAATGAGAACCTAGCTACACTTAACTATTCTAATCTTATGCTAATCTATGACAGAACCTAAAACAATGCAGTAAAATCTATCTAAACCTAAAACTAAGCTTCTACAGAGATTAAAGCAAGTAAACAAAGCAATAAAACCTAGCTACCGTGACTGTAAAGCAATTAAAACATCGAAACAGTAAAGTAGAAGCAGTAAATTGCAGAAAAGTAAAGAAAGCAAGAACAAGAACTGTGGAGCAGATTCGGTGTAAGCAAAATTGCAAAACTACTGCGTTTTTGACATTGTGAAAACCTAATTAATCAATCAAGCATTCACCATACAGTTCAACAAAGTGATTGCAAGCTTCAATCCTCAACCGAGAGACATCCACAAGCTAAAGCAAGTCAAGAACACAAGTCTTAAACAAGTTGTCACATGCAATTCAGTTCTAGCAGATTTTGTTCGGTAAAAACCTAATCTAATTCATGAATTCAGTAAAGAAAAACAATTAAAGATGATAGAAGAAGTAAATCCAGATCCAATTCGTGAAGAACAATGAAGAAGAATGAACACATACATGGAATATTGAGATGCAAGCAAGGAGAAAGAGCCATGGTGCAGTGGAGAGAACAACTAAGAGAATTCTGATCGATTTGATTGAATCTGAACTTGAAAACTTCGACTATCTGTTATTACATTAAGTTAATTTACTATATACTTCAACTAATGTACAATTACAACTTACAAGGCCCATAACCGGACCTAATCCAATAAGATGTTGAAGAGTCACACTGTCTTCGTTTCAGTGCAGTACCGCGCGATTCGAAGCTTGCAGTTTTCTCAATTATTCTTCAAATGAAACGATTCTGGTATCATTAGAAAGCTTGTTAAGTTATCTTTCAAACGCCACCGTTTTTACTAATTTTGGCGGTCTATCGAATTTATGATAATTATTTTACTGAGGCATGCCCGGTGGACCGACTCTGTGCGCGTAACCTCCCTTAAATAATTTATATAAAATTCAATTTAGCTCCGAATTGAGTGTTTCTTGATCCGCTGGAAAGAGGAATTTGTCTAGCTTTCAATGCTTCAAGAATCATGATTTTATGATCTCTGTACAAAAAATAATAAATAAAACAGTAAACTAATATCAGTACCCGTATACAATAAAATACAGCTAATTTATTGTTTTTATGCAGAATTTTATATTACGGCTTCTAAAGGCCTAGTAATACAAATTATAGTTAATTAAGCTTCATTAACATATTATAAACAATAATATAACATTATAAGCTACTTAAGATGTGCTGAAAATCAGTCACATCAAATACCCCACACTTAGCCCTTTGCACTCCTGGGCAAAGCTTAAGTTCTGCAGTTCCATGTTTTATAAATCAATTAAGTAAAGTGAGCATATAAAAATTCATATCCAAGCCTCATGCATCTAAGTTACAGCATCAAACACTTGACTCCTTAATTAATAGGCACTCATGAATAATTTAAACAAAAATCTATCCAGCTTTACTTGAGAATTTCCTCACTAGGTCAAGTGTTTCACTCATCTCTCAACTGTTTAAATATAGGTGCTGTTTCACTCAAATATTCTCAATGCAAAACCATTATCATAGGCTTGAATAAATTCTAATTTCAATCATCCTAATTACCATGCATCCAAAGAATCAAAAGGACTTTAATTAAGCTTATAACGTGGCCATGGGTTATAACTTTTAGGTATGGATAACAAAGGGATGCAAGGCTTTAAATAATGGAACTTTGATAAAAGAAACATGGTTTTAAATACTGCATAAGTGTGGTGGAAATCTTTAATACATAATGCTTTTCAATGCCTTCGGCTTCATAATTTATCATTCCTCTTTTTTTTTTTTTTTTTTTTTTTCAATACAATCCAGCTTTGCTGTTTTTAGCTTTTCAACTTTTTTTTTTTTTAAACCTTACATAATTTAAACACCACCCCACACTTGAGCTTTGCTCAATCTATGAATTAAAACCTCTTTCCTTCACCAAAGTCCAGGGTTAAAACTGGTTTTTCTGGCTTCAGGCTTGTAATGTACAGGTTATAAACAAAGGAAAGATAAATCAGGCTCAAGGGGGTGACTAGGGTCAATAATATTTAAAGGTTGGCTTTATTTGGTCAGTGGCTCCAACAAAGATGGCCTTGATCATTTTCAACGGATGCATAGAACCAGATAATTTACTCAGAGAATAAAGTCAAGTTCTGCAATAGTTAAAACATCAAGAATAAATCACACATCAAAGAATGAAGGCTCAAATCTCACGGCTTTTAAACTCAATTTAGCTGGAATCAATCCTGTTTTAACTTATCATGGCATCCACTAATTCAGTCATCAAAATGTCTAAATACCTCACTTAAATAATCATAAAGCAATGAATAAATCAAGGTTGTAGCTCATGTAATTTAGAAAATCAGATTATATAAAACAGATTATATAAAACAGATTATATAAAACATAATACTGCATCAGCTTGCCCAACTCAGAATTACAAAGCTCAAGTATGAACAAATCAAAGTCATTAATTAATTTAGAAATCTCCCTAAATACCCCACACTTGAAAGACACATTGTCCTCAATGTGAGTCAAATAAGTTTAGAAAAATAATACCTGAAAAAAAAAACTTTAATCTGCATAATTAATCAGCACATAACTTATTGCTGCACAACTGGGTTAGCTAAAGAAATTATATGATTATCCATATGTGAAACCGGTTGACTTTCATGGAATATCTTAAGTCTATGACCATTAACAGTAAATATATTACCTGTTTTTGGATCAGAAATTTCAACAGCTCCATGGGGAAATACTTTAGTAATAACATAAGGACCTGTCCATTTGGATTTTAATTTACCTGCAATAAGTTTAAGTCTAGAATTAAATAAGAGTACCTTTTGTCCTTCTTTAAATTGCTTCCTACATACGTTATCATGGAACCTCCTTGCTTTTTCTTTATATATTATGCTATTTTCATAAGCTTGAAGTCTTATCTCTTCTAGCTCCTGAAGTTCCAATTTCCTTTGTTGTCCAGCTTCCTCCATGGATAAGTTACAAACTTTCACTGCCCAATATGATTTGTGCTCTATTTCCACTGGCAAATGGCAAGATCTGCCATAAATAACTCGAAATGGGGACATGCCTAATGGTGTTATCGTAAGCAGTCCTTTGAGCCCATAATGCATCTTCTAGATGTTGGCTCCAATCTTTCCTATTTGGTTGTACAAGTTTCGCAATAAATTTTTTACCTCTCTGTTAAATACTTCGCTTGGCCATTTGTTTGTGGATGGTAGGTCATGGATACTTTATGTGTAACCCCATACTTAGCAAATAAGGCAACCATAGTTTTATTACGAAGTGGCTCCCTTGGTCACTAATGATGGCCTTAGGCACTCCAAACCTGCAAAATATATTAGAACGAATAAACTTAACCACGAGTCTTGGAATCATTATCCTTAACTCGCTTTAGCTTCCACCCACCTGGATACATAATCAACAGCCAATAATACATAATTAAATCCATTAGAAACAGGAAAGGGGCCCATAAAATCAATACCCCAAACATCAAATACTTCACGAGAATAAAATAGCTTGTTGTGGCATCTCATCTCTTTTAGAAATGGCATGCCCAACTCTTTGGCATTGTTCACAATTTAACACATAATGATAGGAATCTTTAAATATAGTAGGCCAATAGAATCCACATTCCAGGACTCTTATAGCTGTCCTTTTTGAACCAAGGTGTCCTCCAACTGGTGAGCTGTGACACAATTGTAAAATGTGAATACTATCTTCATAAGTTACACATCTCGCGAATAATTTGATCAGTGCACAATTTCCATAAATAAGGTTCTTCCCGAAATAATACTTAGCATCAGATTTTAATTTATTCAAATAATTCTTATCTGCATTAATAGGTAAAACGAAGAAGAAATATAATTAGCCAAGTCAGCAAACCAAGGAATAGATTTAACTTCATACAAATGCTCATCAGGAAATAACTCATTAATGTTATCGGGGGAATAGTGGACTGGATTCTACTTAAATGATCAGCTACTTGGTTACACAGTCCAGCTCGTCCTTAATAATCAAATCAAACTCTTGCAATAATAAAATCCATCTAATGAGCCTCGGTTTGGAATCTTGCTTCTTCAATAAATACTTAAGAGCTGCATGGTCAGTATAAACAACAATCTTTGTACCTAATAAATAAGATCTGAACTTATCCAAAGCAAATACAATAGCTAATAACTCTTTCTCGATGGTAGTATAATTAACCTGTGCAGTAATCTAAAGTTCTGGATGCATAAGCAATAACATAAGTTACTTTATCTTCCCTTTGGGATAACACAGCTCCTAAAGCATAATCAGATGCATCACACATTAACTCAAATGGCAAACTCCAATCAGGGGGTTGCATAATAGGAGCAGAAATTAACTTATTCTTTAACTCATCAAATGCAATTTTACAATCATCATCAAATACATATTTCACATCTTTTTGCAATAATTTAGATAAAGGAGAAGCTAATTTACTAAAGTCTTTAATGAACCTTCTATAAAAACCTGCATGCCCAAGAAAAGATCTTACCTCCTTCACGGATTCCGGATAATTAAGGGCTCGCAATTGCTTCTACCTTAGTCTTGTCTACCTGTATTCCTTTGGTCTGAAATCAAATGGCCTAGGACTATGCCTTCTTGAACCATAAAATGACATTTCTCATAATTTAACACCAAATTAGATTCTACACATCTATGCAATACTTTAGATAAATTATCAAGACATAAATCAAAATTAGAACCAAATACAGTAAAATCATCCATATATACCTCCATATAATGCTCAATTAAATCACTAAATATACTCAACATACATCTCTGAAAAGTAGCAGGAGCATTACACAAACCAAATGGCATCCTAGAATATGCAAAGGTACCAAAAGGACATGTGAATGTAGTCTTATGTTGGTCCTCCGGTGCAATATGTATCTGAAAATAACCGTAAAAACCATCCAAAAAGCAATAATGTGACTTACCCGCAAGGCGCTCTAACATCTCGATCAATAAAAGGAAGAGGGAAATGATCTTTCCTGGTAGCCTGGTTAAGCTTTCTATAATCAATACACACCCTCCATTTATTTACAATTCGTGCTCGCAACATTTCTTTATTTTTCCCTTCAATAACTGTAGTTCCCGATTTCTTGGGTACCACATGGACAGGAGATACCCACTCACCGTTCGAAATTGGATAAATTATTCCTGCCTTCAATAACTTAGCTACATCTTTTTTCACTTCTTCGACTATGGTTGGATTGACTCGCCTTTGATGTTGCCTATACGTCTTAATATTATCATCAAGCAAAATCCTATGCATACATACAGTAGGACTTATCCCTGGAATATCCTCAAGGCTCCATCCAATAGCTTTTTCATTTGCCTTCAATACATTAATCAAAGTCGCTTCTTCGCAACAGATAAATTATTAGCAATAATCACAGGTTTAGTATTTAACTTACCCAAAAATGTATATTTGAGGTGAGCAGGCAGCTTTTTAAGTTCATCTCGTACTTTGTGTTTGCTGCTCACTTTCTTTTCCACTTTCTCTTTCGTATTTTCTTCATTTTCTTCCTTTTTGTGTGAATTTTCAAGTGTTATACCCGCAGAAAACAAATCTAATAGAGTATCTACATCATGGTTAGTGTAAAACTTTGCAAACCGGCCAATGTAGCCGAACACTCGCATATGAGTCTATGTTGCTCAATTGTACACGATCCAAAGAGTCATCTACATTTATACGAGTCCAAAGTTTTATCTACATCCGTACAATCTACACTATTCAAAGCATCTAAAACAAACAAAGAATGATCATATATTATAGAGTGACTCTCTATAGGAAACTTCAATGCAGACAAATATGTTGAACGTCACTTTCTCTTCTCCAAATTCCATAGTAAGTACACCAGCGTACACATCAATCTTTGTCTTTCGTTGTCATAAAAAATGGCCTACCCGGAATAATGGTGGATCTGGCTGGTCTTCCTCTCATCATCCATGTCAATTATGTAGAAGTCGACAGGAAAAATTAAACTCGTTTACCTTAACAAGCACATCCTCAAGAAGACCAAGTGGTCGCACAGTGGTTTTATTAGCAAGCTCGAATCACCACACTTGGTTTCTTTGAGTTCTCCTAACCGAAGCATCTTATACAAAGTTGTAGGCATGACATTTATACTTGCACCTAAATCAATTAAAGCATTTCCAAAAGTCAAATTTCCAATAGTGCAAGGGATAGAGAATGAACCAGGATCACCACACTTCGAGGTAGTGGCAACTGTGATAGTGTAGAAACGGCCTCAATGTTAGCTCCTTTAAGTGTCCTCTTATAAGTGCAGAGCTCTTTCAAAAACTTAGCATACTTAGGGACCTGTCTGATAGCTTCTAACAGGGGCAAATTAATTTCCACCTTTTTAAACATCTCCATCAACTCTGGATCTACCTCCTTAGACTTAACAGCACGAACTCTAGATGGAAAAGGAGGGGGAATCACAGGTTTAGCACGAACTTGTTGTGGTGGGACATCTTCCTCCAGTGATTTGTCCTGGACAGTGGCAGGAATCTGAACTGGTGCATCATCAAATTTTACATGATTGCCACTTCTCAGGGTAATGGCATTCAAATCTCCCCTAGGATTTACTTTAGGTTGTGATGGGAGTGCACTGGAACCCTGTTGTTTCAATTGATTAAGCTCAGTGGATAACTGACCAATCTGAGTCTTCATGTCATTCATACCAGCTACTATATTTTCCAGCAATTTACCCACATCTGGGCTATTTTCTTGGTGCACCACTGGCTGCTGCAGAGGCTGCACATGCTGCTGCTGGTTCCTGTAAGTGTTATACCTGGGTTGGTTCTGTTGATTGTATTGCTGTTGTGGTTGCTGATACTGGTGGTACTGGTCTGGTCTAGAATACTGTGTAGGATAAGGATGGTCTGACCGTGTGTAATGCTGTTGTTGCTTCTGCTGCTGGGATGGAAAACATTGGCTCGTCTGGCCTTGACTAGGTGCACCATATCTGAAATTTGGATGATCTCTCCAACCTGGATTATAAGTGGAAGAATAAGGATCATACCTTGGCTGGTTAGACTGCATAGGTGGCTGCACCTGTCTCAAATAAGACTGTTGTCCTGCAAACATAGCATCGGCTGACTCAATATTATTAGCTTCTTGCAACTGGGGGCATGAATCTGTATGATGATCAAGAGCTGCACAAATGCCACAACTGGAATGCATAGGAGGCGTGTAATTCTGCTGCTGTGATGAATGAATAGGCTGCTGTGTAAGAGCTAGCTGCCTCACTAATGATGTCAACTCTGTCAATTTATTCTCCAGACGCATAGTATCTTGAGTAGCCTCAGAACTCCGGCTAATCTCATGTAATCCTCTCGTGCTCTCGTCCGGAATGAAACCTGTTGGGAATTCTCACCATGTTAGAAATCAAGTACCTAGCTGCTACAGGTGTTTTATCCATCAAAGCTCCTCCACTAGCTGCATCTATCATACTCCTATCCATAGCCATCGATCCCTCATAAAAATACTCGGATCAACAATTGTTCATTCATCCGATGGTTAGGACAAGTAGCACATAATCTGTTAAATCTCTCCCAATATTCAAACAATGATTCTCCCTGCTTGTTGTCTAATACCACTAATCTCTTTTCTAATTGCAGGTTGTTCGGATGCAGGAAAGAATTTTTCAAGAAATTTTCTTTTCATTTCGAGGCCATGAAAGAATAGGAACAGACTGACTATATAACCAGCCTTTAGCAACATCACATAAAGAAAATGGAAAAGCTTTCATCTTCACGTGGTCTTCAAGCACATTAGCAGGTCTCATTGTAGAACATACCACGTGGAACTCCATCAAATGCTTATGAGGATCTTCTCCAGCCAAACCATGGAACTTGGGCAACAAATGAATTAAACCAGATTTCAGCTCATAACCCACCATTCCTTCTCTTGGCGGAGACATCCGTATACATAACTGCTGGTAGTGCTCGACGAGTGTCGCCAGCTCCTTCAAAGTCTTTTCTTGTTGTGAACCCATATCGGAATCACTACTCATCGGGTCTTGACCTGTTTTTAAGTTTTCTCGTGTTTTGTTGTTCTTATGTCCTCTCGCCTCGACCTTTTAGGCAAGTTCCTGATGCAAGTTCGGCAATTTCGGATCAAATGGAGCTAGGTCCACTTTAGAAGATCGGGTCATACACTTAGGTACCTGTATAAAAGCTGCAAAAAAAAACAACACAAGTGCAAAAATGCAAATGCAATGCAAACTAAACTATATGCAATGAAATGAATCAATCACAACTCCTACTTCTTAATGATCTTACTTCACAATGGCAACGGCGCCAATTTGAAAGGATAAAAGGGATATGTCGCAGTTTCAACACTTTCAAATGAGTTCCCCTAAAACGAGTAATAATGCGAAGACAATGGGAACCGTAATATCAATCCGTGGAAGTAATAAGAGTATATGATTGAGTTATGAATGATTCAATGGGGAACTAAACTAAAAATGAAATTTACAATCTTAGACTAAATTAAAATGAGGTAAAATCCTAATATGCGAGTGAATGAAAATACTGCAGAATGCAAAAATGGCTAAAAATATGGAAAATCACAAATCTGACCCAAAATCACAAATTTGACCGTGATGAACAAGTAACCACGGTCGAGTATCGTAAATTCGACCGACGTGAACGGTAATAACAATCAGGAATCACGGTCGAATTTTGTGCTCTCGGTCAACATACAAAAACTAATGAGTTGTCTCGGTCAAAAATGGAAATTAGTGAACAAAATATATGATTGACCTATAAGAATGTAGACAGAAATGAAAACAAATGCAGATGAATGAAGCTAAACAAAATTCATAAATCGACCACAATGAATAGTAACCACGGTTAGAAACCACAGTCAAAAATGTGAACTCTCGGTCAGAATGAAATGTAAAAACAATTTCTCAGTCAAGAATCAATTGCAAGGTGTAAAATATATGATCGACCGAGTAAAATGTAACTATTTTTTGAGTTTTGAGTTTTTAAAATGGAAAATGACCGTAGTGAACAAGATCGGTGGTCGGAAAAGTGGTCGGAAAATCAACAAAATAAAAGGTCTCGGTCAAAATGAATACATGAAGAAATTCCTCGGTCAAGAATCAAATGAAGTGTATAAAATGTATGGTTGACCTATGTAAATGCACATATTTTTGTATTTTGAGTTTTAAAAATGTGAGATGACCGTGTGAGATTGTTTTGGTGCGTGTGGTTGAAAACCGACCGAGTGACAAGTGGTCACTTCGGTCAAAATGTTCAAAACAGTGGTAAATGTGTGATGTGAATGATGGAATGAGTGAAGTAATGTATATTTATGAGTTTTTCAAGTATTCAAGGGGAATTTGTAGTGCAGAAAATTAAAATGAGAACCTAGCTACACTTAACTATTCTAATCTTATGCTAATCTATGACGAGAACCTAAAACAATGTAGTAAAATCTATCTAAACCTAAAACTAAGCTTCTACAGAGATTAAAGCAAGTAAACAAAGCAATAAAACCTAGCTACCGTGACTGTAAAGCAATTAAAACATCGAAACAAGTAAAGTAGAAGCGATAGAATTGCGAGAAAAGTAAAGAAAGCAAGAACAAGAACTGTGGAGCAGATTCGGTGTAAGCAAAATTGCAAAACTACTGCGTTTTTGACATTGTGAAAACCTAATTAATCAATCAAGCATTCACCATACAGTTCAACAAAGTGATTGCAAGCTTCAATCCTCAACCGAGAGACATCCACAAGCTAAAGCAAGTCAAGAACACAAGTCTTAAACAAGTTGTCACATGCAATTCAGTTCCAGCAGATTTTGTTCGGTAAAAACCTAATCTAATTCATGAATTCAGTAAAGAAAAACAATTAAAGATGATAGAAGAAGTAAATCCAGATCCAATTCGTGAAGAACAATGAAGAAGAATGAACACATACATGGAATATTGAGATGCAAGCAAGGAGAAAGAGCCATGGTGCAGTGGAGAGAACAACTAAGAGAATTCTGATCGATTTGATTGAATCTGAACTTGAAAACTTCGACTATCTGTTATTACATTAAGTTAATTTACTATATACTTCAACTAATGTACAATTACAACTTACAAGGCCCATAACCGGACCTAATCCAATAAGATGTTGAAGAGTCACACTGTCTTCGTTTCAGTGCAGTACCGCGCGATTCGAAGCTTGCAGTTTTCTCAATTATTCTTCAAATGAAACGATTATGGTATCATTAGAAAGCTTGTTAAGTTATCTTTCAAACGCCACCGTTTTGACTAATTTTGGCGGTCTATCGAATTTATGATAATTATTTTACTGAGGCATGCCCGGTGGACCGACTCTGTGCGCGTAACCTCCCTTAAATAATTTATATAAAATTCAATTTAGCTCCGAATTGAGTGTTTCTTGATCCTCTGGAAAGAAGAATTTGTCTAGCTTTCAATGCTTCAAGAATCATGATTTTATGATCTCTGTAGAAAAAATAATAAATAAAACAGTAAACTAATATCAGTACCCGTATACAATAAAATACAGCTAATTTATTGTTTTTATGCAGAATTTTATATTACGGCTTCTAAAGGCCTAGTAATACAAATTATAGTTAATTAAGCTTCATTAACATATTATAAACAATAATATAACATTATAAGCTACTTAAGATGTGCTGAAAATCAGTCACATCAAATACCCCACACTTAGCCCTTTGCACTCCTGGGCAAAGCTTAAGTTCTCGTAGTTCCATGTTTTATAAATCAATTAAGTAAAGTGAGCATATAAAAATTCATATCCAAGCCTCATGCATCTAAGTTACAGCATCAAACACTTGACTCCTTAATTAATAGGCACTCATGAATAATTTAAACAAAAATCTATCCAGCTTTACTTGAGAATTTCCTCACTAGGTCAAGTGTTTCACTCATCTCTCAACCTGTTTAAATATAGGTGCTGTTTCACTCAAATATTCTCAATGCAAAACCATTATCATAGGCTTGAATAAATTCTAATTTCAATCATCCTAATTACCATGCATCCAAAGAAATAAAAGGACTTTAATTAAGCTTATAACGTGGCCATGGGTTATAACTTTTAGGTATGGATAACAAAGGGATGCAAGGCTTTAAATAATGGAACTTTGATAAAAGAAACATGGTTTTAAATACTGCATAAGTGTGGTGCAAATCTTTAATACATAATGCTTTCAATGCCTTCGGCTTCATAATTTATCATTCCTCTTTTTTTTTTTTTTTTCAATACAATCCAGCTTTGCCGTTTTTAGCTTTTCAACTTTTTTTTTTTAAACCTTACATAATTTAAACACCACCCCACACTTGAGCTTTGCTCAATCTATGAATTAAAACCTCTTTCCTTCACCAAAGTCCAGGGTTAAAACTGGTTTTTCTGGCTTCGGGGTTGTAATGTACAGGTTATAAACAAAGGAAAGATAAATCGAGCTCAAGGGGGTGACTAGGGTCAATAATATTTAAAGGTTGGCTTTATTTGGTCGAGTGGCTGCAACAAAGATGGCCTTGATCATTTTCAACGGATGCATAGAACCAGATAATTTACTCAGAGAATAAAGTCAAGTTCTGCAATAGTTAAAACATCAAGAATAAATCACACATCAAAGAATGAAGGCTCAAATCTCACGGCTTTTAAACTCAATTCAGCTGGAATCAATCCTGTTTTAACTTATCATGGCATCCACTAATTCAGTCATCAAAATGTCTAAATACCTCACTTAAATAATCATAAAGTAATGAATAAATCAAGGTTGTAGCTCACGTAATTTAGAAAATCAGATTATATAAAACAGATTATATAAAACATAATACTGCATCAGCTTGCCCAACTCGAATTACAAAGCTCAAGTATGAACAAATCAAAGTCATTAATTAATTTAGAAATCTCCCTAAATACCCCACACTTGAAAGACACATTGTCCTCAATGTGAGTCAAATAAGTTTAGAAAAATAATACACGAAAAAAAAAACTTTAATCTGCATAATTAATCGACACATAACTTATTGTTGCACAACTGGGTTAGCTAAAGAAATTATATGATTATCCATATGTGAAACTGGTTGACTTTCATGGAATATCTTAAGTCTATGACCATTAACAGTAAATATATTACCTGTTTTTGGATCAGAAATTTCAATGACTCCATGGGGAAATACTTTAGTAATAACATAAGGACCTGTCCATTTGGATTTTAATTTACCTGCAATAAGTTTAAGTCTAGAATTAAATAAGAGTACCTTTTGTCCTTCTTTAAATTGCTTCCTACATACGTTGTCATCATGGAACCTCCTTGCTTTTTCTTTATATATTATGCTATTTTCATAAGCTTGAAGTCTTATCTCTTCTAGCTCCTGAAGTTCCAATTTCCTTTGTTGTCCAGCTTCCTCCATGGATAAGTTACAAACTTTCACTGCCCAATATGATTTGTGCTCTATTTCCACGGGCAAATGGCAAGATCTCGCCATAAATAACTCGAAATGGGGACATGCCTAATGGTGTTCATGTAGCAGTCCTTTGAGCCCATAATGCATCTTCTAGATGTTGGCTCCAATCTTTCCTATTTGGTTGTACAAGTTTCCGCAATAAATTTTTTACCTCTCTGTTAAATACTTCGCTTGGCCATTTGTTTGTGGATGGTAGGTCGTGGATACTTTATGTGTAACCCCATACTTAGCAAATAAGGCAACCATAGTTTTATTACGAAGTGGCTCCCTTGGTCACTAATGATGGCCTTAGGCACTCCAAACCTGCAAAATATATTAGAACGAATAAACTTAACCACGAGTCTTGGAATCATTATCCTTAACTCGCTTTAGCTTCCACCCACCTGGATACATAATCAACAACCAATAATACATAATTAAATCCATTAGAAACAGGAAAGGGGCCCATAAAATCAATACCCCAAACATCAAATACTTCACAGAATAAAATAGCTTGTTGTGGCATCTCATCTCTTTTAGAAATGGCATGCCCAGCTCTTTGGCATTGTTCACAATTTAACACATAATGATAGGAATCTTTAAATATAGTAGGCCAATAGAATCCACATTCCAGGACTCTTATAGCTGTCCTTTTTGAACCAAGGTGTCCTCCAACTGGTGGCGTTTGAAAGATAACTTAACAAGCTTTCTAATGAGACCATAATCGTTCCATTTGAAGAATAATTGAGAAAACTGCAAGCTTCGAATCACGCGGTACTGCACTGAAACGAAGACAGTGCGACTCTTCAACATCTTATTGGATTAGGTCCGGTTATGGGCTTTGTAAGTTGTAATTGTACATTAGTTGAAGTATATAGTAAATTAACTTAATGTAATACCGGATAGTCGAAGTTTTCAAGTTCAGATTCAATCAAATCGATCGGAATTCTCTCAGTTGTTCTCTCCATCGCACCATGGCTCTTTCTCCTTGCTTGCATCTCAATCTTCCATGTATGTGTTCATTCTTCTTCATTGTTCTTCACGAATTGGATCTGGATTTCCTTCTTCTATCATCTTTAATTGTTTTTCTTTACTAAATTCATGAATTAGATTAGGTTTTTACCGAACAAAATCTGCTAGAACTGAATTGCATGTGACAACTTGTTTAAGACTTGTGTTCTTGACTTGCTTTAGCTTGTGGATGTCTCTCAGTTGAGGATTGAAGCTTGCAATCACTTTGGTGAACTGTATGGTGAATGCTTGATTGATTAATTAGGTTTTCACAATGTCAAAAACGCAGTAGTTTTGCAATTTTGCTTACACCGAATCTGCTCCACAGCTTCTTGTTCTTGCTTTCTTTAATTTTCTCGCATTTTACTCGCTTCTACTTTACTCGTTTTGATGTTTTAATTGCTTTACAGTCACGGTAGCTAGGTTTTATTGCTTTGTTTACTTGCTTTAATCTCTGTAGAAGCTTAGTTTTAGGTTTAGATAGATTTTACTGCATTGTTTTAGGTTCTCGTCATAGATTAGCATAAGATTAGAATAGTTTAAGTGTAGCTAGGTTCTCATTTTAATTTTCTTTACTACAAATTCCCCTTGAATACTGAAAAACTCATAAATATACATTACTTCACTCATTCCATCATTCACATCACACATTTACCACTGTTTTGAACATTTTGACCGAAGTGACCACTGTCACTCGGTCAGGTTTTCAACCACACGCACCAAAACACTCTCACACGATCATCTCACATTTTTAAAACTCAAAATACAAAAATATTTGCATTTACATCGGTCAAACATACATTTTATACACTTCATTTGATTCTTGACCGAGGCATTTCTTCATGTATTCATTTTGACCGAGACCTTTTATTTTGTTGATTTTCTCGACCACTTTTCCGACCACCAGCATCGTTCACTACGGTCATTTTCCATTTTAAAAACTCAAAACTCAAAAATAATTACACTTCACTCGGGTCATTAATATATTTTACACCTTGAATTTGATTATTGACTGAGAAATTGTTTTTACAATTCATTCTGACCGAGAGTTCACATTTCTGACTGTGGTTTCTGACCTTGGTTACTATTCATTGTGGTCAGATTTATGAATTTCGTTTAACTTCATTCATCTGCATTTTGTTTTCATTTCTGTTTACATTCTTATAGGTCAATCATATATTTTGTTCACTAATTTCCATTTTTGACCGAGACAACTCATTAGGTTTTGTATGTTGACCGAGAGCACAAAATTCTGACCGTGATTCCTGACTGTTATTATTGTTCACGTCGATCAGATTTACGATACTGACCGTGGTTACTGTTCATCACGGTCAGATTTGTGATTTTGGGTCAGATTTGTGATTTTCCATATTTTTAGCCATTTTTGCATTCTGCAGTATTTTCATTCACTGCATATTAGGATTTTACCTCATTTTAATTTAGTCTAAGATTGTAAATTTCATTTTTAGTTTAGTTCCCCATTGAATCATTCATAACTCAATCATATACTCTTATTACTTCCACGGATTGATATTTTGGTTCCCATTGTACTGCATTATTACTGTTTTAGGGGAACTCATTTGAAAGTGTTGAAACTGCGACATATCAATTTAACTTCTTTCAGGGGTCCAGAACACAAAAGCTGGCCAAAACAAGTCGAGACGGCCGTCCCAACCTTCCCTGGCCAAGTGGGACAGCCGTCCCAAGTGGGACTACCAGTCTCAGCTCCCCAGGTGGTCTCAGCCTTTGCAAAAGAGGCAGTTGGGACGGCCGTCCCAACCCAGACGCACGTCCCAAGTGTGCAGGCAGTGAAAACTATAAATAGGAAGCTCATTTGGCACTGTTTCAGACACCAGAACACTCCCAAGACTTGTCTTCTTCTCTCCCTACTTCGAATGATCTTTCTGATTGCCTTAAATAGGTAACAATCAGTTAAGGAATTATATTTCGGCATTCGATTCTTCTATAAGAGTTTAGTCGAGTCGAGTCTGTATTCGTGAGGAGAGTCGTTGTAGAGCGAGGGATTGCTGAAACGCGTCCTTATTGTAAAAGAGTTGCAATATAAAGCTTGCTACGGAGGTTCTTCTCAAATATTTTCTCTTTTATTGCTTTATTTATTGCTTTATATATGAAATGTAAATAAAATCATGTAGATAGCCATATTTAAATGTTGTGTGAATAAAATAGGGTAATAGCGTAATTTCTTATAATCTTCAATTAACGAATTAATCCGTCATAGGGAACCTGAAAGGGGCGTTGTGGGGTGCTAACACCTTCCCCACACGTAACTAACTCCCTTACCTACCTCTGGTTTTAATGGCCAAGTTTGGTTTTTAATAAAATCAACGCCTTTTATCCTTTTCCAATGTTTATGGTCAAAACATTGGTGGCGACTCCAAAAAAATCCCTTTTCGAAAACCTTGCTTTTATTAG
The DNA here is from genome assembly GCA_963425845.1 of Sphenostylis stenocarpa. Classification (NCBI taxonomy): domain Eukaryota; kingdom Viridiplantae; phylum Streptophyta; class Magnoliopsida; order Fabales; family Fabaceae; genus Sphenostylis; species Sphenostylis stenocarpa. The sequence continues at coordinate 23,399,745 of OY731403.1, forward strand.
AGGATAGTTCAGTTGTTGAGCACCTCGGAAGCAATGAACATAATTTTAACAAAAACGCGAGTCTAAACCATCTTTTTGCGACCGCTCGCATAAACGTTCGAGATGTCCCTGGACGTCGGAACGGATGGCGGCGACAATTGGGATTTTCGGAATTAGGGTTCTTGGGAAAAGGGTTTTCGAAAATAGGTTTGATTTGAAGTTAAAAATCAAAATCTGACTGAAATAATCGATTAAAAGAAGTATTAATCGATTAAAACTGAGCCAAATATCAACAGAACCCAAACCTCTCTGTTTTAATCGATTAAAAGGTGATTTAATCGATTAAACCGCCTAATAATCGATTAAAATTTGGTTTAATCGATTAAACCAGTGAGTTGTTACAGAAAATGATTTTTCTCACTGTTTTAATCGATTATTTCCCTATTTAATCGATTAAAGTCGAGCCTGGATGATAAATATGAGCTTTTTGAAGCTTCTAAGGTGCAGACTATGTACTGGCTATCTTAAACTCTAATATTACAGACTCAATCTAATTGAAACAGAGTTATTACAATACAAAACAAGTCTTCAACACTCTAAGTCTTTGTGTTCTTGAATCATCATCAAAATCAACAATCTTCATGTCTATCAAGTGCAGCATCAAGTCCTTGAATGTTCAACAATCTCCCCCTTTTTGATGATGATCAAAATTATTTTTTAAAGCCTTGTAATAACCTGTTTTATCTGTCATACTAACAAACACATTAAATATACCAGATAATATTTAAAAACAATCATATTATGGCTTTAAATATTTTCTCCCCCTATTTTGATTAGAATAAAAATAAGTCATCTGTTGCAAACATAAGAGCTCCTCCTCAAAATATGCATAAGTTGGAGATAACTCCCCCTCAATCAAAGCATTAAAGAAACATCATATTTTATTGTAGAAACAATCATTCATTACAATAACATGAGAAAATAACAAAAAGAAAATAATCAACAAAATTTAAATTTCTGCACTATCATCATCATTAAAGTGTGCATCAAATCTGTTTTCTAAACGGCACACTTTATCATCTACATCAGATATACGGCAAATTATTTCCTCATGTCATACTCCAGAAAGAGTGAAGAATGATTGCATCCTCTGATTCATGTCAGATAACATGTCTTCCATGGATTGTCGGGTTTCATGATGAGTAGAGGAAGTTCCAACACTTTGGATTTGGTCAGAGGGGAACCCAGCAGCTGGAGGCATATCTTCATCAGAATCTTCATTAGCATCACCTTGATTAGGAACGTCATCTTTGTGAACATAAATATCATTGACACGCACCATTTGGAGTTGAATCAATGTGTTGTCCAGCATGCGGTTCAAGTTATTTGTTCTAACTGCTTGTTCACCTTCAACATTCACTCCTTTATATTCAAGAATACGAGAGACAAGTAAAGCATATGTAATTTTGAATGTGGGATGACGTTTTGCTTTTAACATGGTCATTATGACAAGAACGCCCCAATCTAACGGCTCATTATTCATTATGGCATGAATAATACGAAGATCAATGGAAGAACATTGGGCATGATTTGTAGCCCAGGGACAGAGGATCCAGACAAGTAGATGTAAAATCATGCATTCCTCCTTCTTTAAAGGTCCAGCATGAAGGAGACGCCCAATCTCCATGGAGGGATTTCGTAGAAAAGAACGGTAAGCTAAGAACCTGTCAAAATCATCTAACTCACCATAAATGTTAATAGCATCTTCTCTAATTGGAAAGTGAGTGACATTTTCTCAAATATCATCGTCAAGAATAATGGTGACACCCTTTACTCTAGAAGTAGCAATTTGATCTCTATATTTAAACCTAGAGTAGAATACCCTAACAAGGTCAGGATAATACGTACCTTGCATTTGGATGAAGGGAAGAACTCCTTGAATTTCAAGAAGGTTGGGAAAATTGAATCCCCTATTGATGAATTGTTCACCAATAAGAAACTTGGGAGAAATAATAGCCCGTTCCTTCCAGTAGGTCAGAAATTCTTGTTGGCCATCTGTATCAGAAATTCATCCTTCTACAGAATTAGGATGGGGACGAGATGAGGGTGCAGATCTTCTTCTCGTAGGGATCTTAGCACGAGAAGATGAGGCCATTGAAAGATTTGAGGAATAACAAGAAGATTTAGAAAGCTAAGTGTAGTGAGAAGAGGGCAAGAATGCTAGAATAAGGCAAGATAGCTTGATTTCAAGAGATAGAAGTGAGTAGAAGTGAAATGAAGGACCCTATTTATAACCAAGCATCTCCAACGTTCATATGGAAGGGAATAATAGTCAAAATATTCGTTGGCAACGGCTAGGAAGCCAACCTGGTCAGATTTAATCGATTAAAATTCAAATTAGTCGATTAAATCACTTCCAAACCCAATTAATCGATTATTTTTTGCTGTTAATCGATTAATACTGGTTTTAATCGATTAATGGACGAATTAATCGATTATTCCAGAGAGGAATGCCCTGTTTTGAGTGTTTTAACACATGATAACCCATGAACATCCTACAAAATGAATTATAACATTACAACCATCCAAAAACAGTCAAATTAAGCAGAATTTAAGCTATTTCTAATATCCCTAAGTCTCTTCTAAGATCATAGAATCTATCCTTGGGTAGAGGCTTAGTAAAAATATCTGCTAATTGACGTTTGGTATCTACATACTCTATTTTACAGTTTCCTTTGCTGATATGATCTCTCAAAAAGTGATGTCTTATTTCTATATGTTTAGTCCTAGAGTGCATTACTGGAATCTTAGTAAGATTTATTGCACTCGTATTATCACACATCAACGGAATGTCATTTAAAAAGATACTATAATCTTCTAACTGTTGTTTCATTCACAGAATTTGAGCACAACAACTACCAGCTGCAATATATTCAGCTTCAGTGGTAGATAAAGTAACACATGCCTATTTCTTAGAATGCCAGGATATTAAGGATGAACCTAACAAATGACATGTCCCACTAGTACTTTTCCTATCAATTTTACATCCACCATAATCAGCATCGGAATATCCTATTAAACTCATACAAGCATCGATCGGATACCACAAACCAAAACCAATAGTTCCTTTTAAGTATTTTAAAATATGTTTCACCGCAATTAGATGAGATTCTTTAGGACAAGCCCGAAATCTAGCACACACACGAGACAAAATGCATAATATCAGGTCTACTTGCAGTTAAGTATAACAGTTGATCCTATCATACCTCTATACATAGTTTGATTAACTTCCAAACCTGATTCATCCTTGTCTAGATAGCATGAAGTTCCCATGGGTGTGTTAGCTTCCTTTGAGGTGTCGATTCCAAACTTTTTAAGGATCTCTTTGCAGTATTTGGTTTGAGAGATGAAAATGCCATCTTTAAGTTGCTTGATTTGTAGTCCAAGGAAGAATGTCAATTCTCCCATCATAGACATTTCAAACTCTCCCTGCATTATCTTAGCAAATTCTACACATAACGAATTATCAGTTGATCCAAAAATAATATCATCAACATATACCTGGACCAATAAGATATGTTCTTTAACTTTCTTTATAAACAGTGTAGAATCAATTTTTCCTCTAGAGAAATCATTTGATGTTAGGAAACTACTTAGCCTTTCATACCAAGATCTAGGAGCTTGTTTCAACCCATATAATGCTTTCTTTAATTTAAAAACATGATTAGGAAAACTAAAATCCTCAAAACCAGGGGGTTGCTCCACATAAACTTCTTCTTTAATAAAACCATTCAAAAATGCACTCTTAACATCCATTTGATATAATTTAAATTTCATCAAAGATGCATAAGCAAGAAGTAGGCGTATAACCTCTAACCTGGCAACAGGAGCATAAGTTTCATCATAGTCTATACCTTCCTCCTGACAATAGCCTTTGGCAACAAGTCTGGCTTTATTCTTTGTTATATTTCCATCTTCATCAAGCTTATTTCTAAACACCCATTTGGTTCCAATAACTTGATGTGATTCTTCCCTTGGGATTAATTCCCATACTTGATTCCTTTCAAATTGGTTAAGTTCTTCTTGCATGGCTATGCACCATTTGTCATCTTTAAGTGCTTCCTCAACATTTTTGGGTTCAATCTGTGACACAAAAGCTACAAACATACAAAAATTAGTCATATTTCTAGTTCTTACCCCTTTTGAGATATCACCTATGATATTGTCCATTGAGAGTCCTCTAGGAGATTGTCATTCTTTTGCTAATTCAGGTGTTGGAGAAGGCTCACTTTCTTCCAAATACAATTCATCAAGAGCCTCTCTTATATATTCATCATCACCTGCAAGTTCTTTATTTGACTCAAGAGGATTTCCCCCAAGGTCTACAATCTCATCAAAAGTAACATGTATAGATTCTTCTATATTTAAAGTTCTTCTATTGAATACCCTGTAAGCCTTACTAGTTAATGAATAACCTAAGAAAATGCCCTCATCGGCTTTAGAGTCAAATTTTCCTAAGTTAACTTTTCCATTATTCAACACAAAGCACTTACATCCAAAAATTTTCAAATGAGCAACATTAGGTTTTCTACCATTAAACAATTCATATGGAGTAGATTTAATAATTGACCTAATGAGCATTCTATTTAAAACATAACATGCAGTACTAACCGCATCAGCCCAAAAATACTTAGGAACATTAGATTCATTTAACATAGTTCTAGCAAGTTCCTGTAATGACCTATTTTTCCTTTCAACTACACCATTTTGTTGGGGAGTCCTAGGAGCAGAAAAGTTATGTAAAATTCCATTTTCTTCACAATAATTTTCAAACTTTTCATTTTGAAACTCACCACCATGGTCACTTCTCAAAACTTTAATTCTTAAGTCTTTCTCATTTTGAATTTGTTTTGCAAATTTTCTAAAGACCTTAAAAGCTTCACTTTTCGTAGTAAGGAAAAATGTCCATGTATACCTAGAGTAATAATCAACAATCACAAGTCCATAATAATTTCCACCAAAGCTTTTTATCCTAGAAGGTCCAAATAAATCTAAATGTAATAATTCTAGGGGTTTTGAAGTGGAAATAACATTCTTTGATTTAAATGATGATTTTACTTGTTTACCCTTTTGGCATGCATCACATAACCTATCTTTTTCAAATTTTAACTTAGGCAAACCAATAACTAAGTCTTTTGATATCAATTTATTCAAATGATGCATATTTATATGAGCCGCTCTCTTATGCCATAACCAAGGGTTCTCTTCCTTAGCAACTAAACATGTTATGCTAGACTCATGTAAACAATCCAAATCAATCAAATATATATTGTTATGCCTAATGCCTTTCAATGCTACATTTTCGGAATCAATCAAGTGTATGGTGCAAAATTTACTTTCAAAAATTACCTTGAAGCCTTTGTCACATAATTGACTTATACTAAGGAGATTATGCTTAAGTCCATCAACTAGTAGCACATACTTGATCTCCAAAGTGTTTGCACCGCCTATGTTTCCAATTCCAAGGATCTTCCCTTTGTTGTTGTCCCATAAGTTACATATCCTTGTTCCTTAGCCTTAAAACTCACAAATTTAGATTTATCTCCGGTCATATGTTTTGAGCATACGCTATCAAGATACCATATAGACTTCTTTGATTTGGAAGTTTCCTACAAAACAAGAATATAGTAAACTTAGGTCCCCACAACTTTTGGGTCCTTGGGGTTAGAGACATAACAAACTATTTAACTATAGGAACCCAAATGTATTTACCTTTAGGTACACCAAAATGTTTAATTTTACATCTATTTGATGTGTGACCTTGTCTCATGCAATAAAAACATACTTTTGATGTGGCATTTGAAAATGATGCATTTCTAATCATAGATGCACTAGTTCCTTTTTCTACCCATACTCTTTTCTTTTTAGTTTTAGACTTTTTCATAGAAACTTGACGATTTACATTATTTTGAGCAAAAACAGTTTTATCCTTCTTAAGATCACTTCTTTCCATTTCGGCTTTATCAAGTAGATGATTTAGGATATCTATGTCATATTCATGCTCTTTACAAGATGCACATACTATATTCTTATCATCATTCTCATCTAAGCATACAATTTTCGTTTCTAAGGTTTCCTTTTCCTCTAAACATGCAATTTTCGTTTTTAAGGACTCTACCTCCTTTTCGGATCTACTTAAATTCTTCTTTACAATTTTATATTCATTCTTCAAGTTCTTAAAAGCACTAAACAATTCATTATAAGCATTTTGCAATTCATCATAGTTATTATCCTCATCACTAGAAGATGTGTCGGAATCACTTACCTCAAAATCGGATGATATGTTGTCATTTGCCATTAAGCAAATGTTTGCTTCTATTTCCAAGTCACTTGATTCCGAACTTGAGTCACTGTTGTCCCAAGCAATGTAAGCTTTCTTCTTGAAGTGCTTTTTGCCTTTAACTTCATCGTTCTTCTTATTTGGACATTCGATCTTTACATGTCCTGCTTCACCACAACCATAGCATTTTATATTTACGGAAGAATTTTCCCTTACCTTTCCTTTACCTTTGAAGGGATGTCTTCCTTTTGCTTTCATGAATTTGGTGAACTTCTTTATCATAAGACTCAACTCTTCTTCATTTTCCGAGTCTTCTTCTTTTTCCTTTTTATTTTTACCTTTGGAAATTTCGGTTTTGAAGGCTAGATTCTTCTTTTGATATTGGCCTTCTTCTTCGTTTAACCTTCCAAGCTCTAACTCATGTTCTCTAAGTTTTCCAAAGAGCGCCGCCATAGACATAGTGACAAGATTTTGTGACTCCGAGATGGCCGTCACCTTAGGTTGCCATTTCCTATCCAAAGATTTCAAAATTTTAACATTTAATTCATCAACGTCAAAAATTTTACCTAGTCCGGTGAGATGGTTCACGATATGAGTGAAACGCTTTTGTACGTCAAAGATCGTTTCGCCTTGTTTCATCCAGAACATCTCGTATTCTTGGATTAGAGAATTTTTACGTGCTCTTTTAACGTCGTCAGTTCCTTCGTGGGTCACTCTAAGAATTTCCCACATTTCCTGTGCACTTTTACAAATAGAAATTCTATAAAACTCGTCAAGGGTTAGAGCAGATGAAATAATATTTCTAGCCCTAACGTCAAATTGGGCTTTCCTATTTTCTTCTGCAGTCCATCTAGAAAAAGGTTTAAGAACGTCAACACCGTTCTCAGTAATTTTAGGAACAAATGGACCGTTTAAAATAGCATCCCAAACGCCTCTATCAACAGACTCTAAAAATATTTGCATACGTACCTTCCAGAAAGGATAATTTTGACCCGCAAAAAGTGGGGGTCTGTTGATAGACGCACCTTCGGCAAAAGTTTGATTTTGTCCGGCCATTTTCAAAAATTTGAATGACTATCAAAGCAAGCTCCGATACCACTTGTTAGAATCGCGCAAGTGAATGTTCGCGTGGTCGACAAAAACCAAGAGGGGGGTGAATTGGTTTCTTAATAAAAATTAGGTTTTCAAAATTTCCCCAAATTTTACCGATTAAAAACTCGTGTAAATGTAAATAGAGAAGAGAAGAGAATCTTACACAGGAGATTTATACTGGTTCGGATCAAAAGACCCTACGTCCAGTTGTTAATCACTCAAAGAGAGGATTAACGCTGTCACTATAATCACAATTGTTACAAACAAATTACAATGAATAGATAAAGATAAGAAACACCTCTCTTGAAATCCACAAGAGATGATGAACAACTTTCCCTAGAGATGGCACAACACACAATCCACTAAGAACTCCACTTAGTGATTCTTATCGCTTCTAGCCCACACCAGGTTCCGAAAGCCCCTTTTTCTTGCAACAAACAGTTCTCTGGCACTCACAGCACTTAACTTTTGTATGAAAAAGGTTGTTCTTACTTTCTGAGTGCCATAGAAGAGTTTAAGTAGAGAAATTAGGGTTTGGGAATTGGGATTTTTGGAATTAGGGTTCTTGGGAAAAGGGTTTTCGAAAATAGGTTTGCTTTGAAGTTAAAAATCAAAATCTGACTGAATTAATCGATTAAAAGAAGTATTAATCGATTAAAACAGAGCCAAATATCAATAGAACTCAAACCTCTCTGTTTTAATCGATTAAAAGGTGATTTAATCGATTAAACCGCCTGATAATCGATTAAAATTTGGTTTAATCGATTAAACCAATGAGTTGTTACAGAAAATTATTTTTCTCACTGTTTTAATCGATTACTTCCCTATTTAATCGATTAAAGCCGAGCCTGGATGATAAATATGAGCTTTTTGAAGCTTCTAAGGTGCAGACTATGTACTGGCTATCTTAAACTCTAATATTACAGACTCAATCTAATTGAAACAGAGTTATTACAATACAAGTCTTCAACACTCTTTGTGTTCTTGAATCATCATCAAAATCAACAATCTTCTTGTCTATCAAGTGCAGCATCAAGTCCTTGAATGTTCAACATTATTAAGTATTTTATTTTTATTTTTGTTTGTTTTATTTTTCAGTTTTAATTTGCTTAATTATTGTCTTGTGCTAATCTTTGCTTGAGTTACTCTTTTGATTTGTGCATTTAAGAGGACATGTATCTTCAGAGCAGTTAGAATTTAATTCGGATATTGAAAAATCCGCTCGGAGGACCAAGGGTAGAAGAAGAAGGGAAACTCAAGAACAAGCCACAAGAGAATCAGTTAACTCTCCTTCAACACTTAATTTACCAGACCCAATTATAGAAGACATGGGAGAAGACGGAGAAAATCTAAATCCAAATCAAAATCTAAATCCAAATCTAAATCTAAATCCAAATCAAAATCCAGATTCAAATTCACCTAGAAGAACGCTCAGAAACTATGTTATGCAGCAAGGTCCAAGACATTTTTTTCAGCATTGTCGTACTGGACGACCAAACATTACAGATGAATTCAGCTTTCTTAAGCTTGATTAGTGCTCATCAATTCACTGGATTGGATCATGAAGACCCTTACATTCATTTGTCTACTTTTTATGAGTTGATTGGTACCATGGGATTTAGAGCAGCAAATCTTGAATATGCATATTTGAGATTATTTCCTTTTTCTTTGGCAGGTAGGGCAAAAGAGTGGTTGAAGGCACATCCTAATCAGAGTTTGACTAATTGGAGTAATGTAGAAGAGAAGTTTCTAAACATATTTTTCCCACCATCCCGCTACATCAAAGCAAAATCCGACATTACTTCTTTCAGACAAGGAGCAGATGAATCTTTTTATGAAGCATGGGAGAAATTTAAATCACTATTGAGAAGATGCCCAAATCATGGATTTGAAGACATTGCTCAATTGAATATTTTCTATACTGGTCTGTGACCTGATACAAAGATGCTATTAGATGCTGCAACAGGAGGATCCATGCTAGATGTAGAAATCGAACATGCCACAAGAATTATTGATGCATTAGCTTTATAGACCAACAAGCCCAAGAAATCCAGCTCAAAAGAAAGGAATGTTGGAGCTTAACACTTTAGATGCTATGCTAGCTAGAATAAAATTTTGACTAAACAGATGGAAGTGTTGACTCAACAAATAGCGAAGCTACCTCAATAAATACATGTTATTCAAGCTTCTCCTGATCAAAAATTCATGAAATGCGACTTGTGTGGAGGTGATCATTCAAATGAACAATGCTCTTATCAAGGCAACATTCAACAAAAAGAAGCTAATTATATGGGTGCTCAAGGTAGTAGTCAAGGTAGACAAGGTAATTTCCCTAATTCCAACAATTATCATAATAATTTTGCACAAGGATGGAGAGGGAATCAGAATTTTGGGTGGAAACAAGGTGTTAGCTCATCTACTAGACAAAATTCATTTCAACAACAGTCATATCAGCAACCGCCATTTCAACAGAAACAACATTATCCTTCAATGCTTGAGAGAATGATTAAATTGGAGGATACTTTAGAAAAAATCATGCAAGCCACTATGTCTAATAATAAAAATATTGAGGCTTCATTCAGAAATTTAGAGACCCAGATGGGCCAACTGGCTAAACAATTATCTGAGCAGCAAGGAGGATAGTTTTCAGCTAACACACAAACCAATCCAAAGGAGCAATGTAAGTCACTAACTATAAGGAGTGGTAAGGTTATAGGAGAAGGGATTGGTGACAACCTGGCTGTAGAGTAGGAAATCTTACAAGAAAAAGAGGATGAAAAGATGAAAAATGAGTGTGAAGGAGAAAAAGAGAAAAATAAAAGTGAGAGTATGGGAAAAGAAAAAAAATACTGAAAAAGAAGAAAAAAATAAAAATAGTGAGAAAAAGAGGGAGAAATATGAGAACCAAATACCGAAACTAAAGGATTTACCATATCCTCGTCATCCTTCCAAGAAAGATAAAGAAAGACAGTTTGCAAGATTTATAGATATTTTCAAGCATTTGCAAATTAATATTCCATTTATGGAAGCTATGAAACAGATGCCGACTTATGCAAAATTCATGAAAGAGTTGTTAACTAAGAAAAGGAGATTTACTACAAAAATAGTGGAGCTAGAAATAGGATGCAACACTATAATTCAGAAATCATTGCCTCAAAATTCCAAGGATCCTAGCAGTTTCACTATACCAGTCACAATTGGGACATTACAAGTAGGTAAGACATTACTTGATTTGGGTGCTAGTATAAATCTAATGCCTTTGTCTATGCTTAAAAGAATAGAAGACTTAGAAGTAAAGCCTACAAGAATGACACTACAGCTAGCTGATAGATCTCTAAAATTTCCTTATGGTGTGGCGGAGGACGTTTTGGTTAGAGTTGATAAATTTATGTTTCTAGTTGATTTTGTTGTGATGGATATGGAGGAAGATACTGAAGTTCCTCTTATACTGGGAAGACCTTTCATGAAGACAACAAAATTCATTATTGATGTTGATGATGATGGAAAGTTAAAAGTCAGAGTAGAAGATGAGGAAGTTAATTTTAATGTGTTTGAAGCAATGAGGCATCCTACATATAAACAACACTATCTGAGGATGAATGTGGTAGATGATATCTTTGAAGCAGCAAGGAAGCAACTAACCAAAGCAAGCCCATTAGAAAAAGCTTTGATAGGTGTTAATGACGAATTTGATGAAGAGGATGAAGAAGAAATTGAGAAATATTTAAAACATCTTGATTCAGCACAAGAAGTTACTGCAAAAGAACAACAATCTGAGAAATTGCAACAAGAACATGAAACGGAGAGTCAAAAGCTGGAATTAAAGGTATTACCTCCTCACTTAAAATATGTTTTTCTTGTAGATGGAGGTAACAAACTAGTGGTGATTAGCAATGCCTTAAAAAATTCTGAAGAAGAAAAATTGATCTTAGTTCTGAAAGAGAATGAGAAGGCCATAGGGTGGACATTATCTGATCTCAAAGGAATCAGTATGTCCTATTGCATGCATAAGATTCACATGGAGAATGATTTCAAGCCTATTGCACAACCTCAAAGGCGTCTTAATCCAACCATGAAAGAGGTGGTAAAGAAAGAAGTACTGAAATTACTTAATGCAGGTATGATCTATCCTATCTCTGACAGTGCTTGGGTTAGCCCAGTTCAGGTGGTCCCGAAAAAAGGAGGTATGATTGTAATTTATAATGATAAAAAGGAATTAATACCTACTAGGACTGTCACAAGTTGGAGAATGTGTATAGATTATAGGAAAATGAATCAGGGAACTAGAAAATATCATTTTCCTTTACCTTTCATGGATCAAATGTTAGAAAGGTTAGCAGGACAAGCTTTCATGGATCCCCCCTTCACCTGACTAGCCGACTGTTGACTCAACATGCCAAAAATATTGGCTAGAGGGTGAAGGAGTTAACCCTCTTTCCTAGTTGTCCTTCGGTTACTTCCCTTGTCGTGGTAGCCGACCTTCTGGACGCTAAGTGTGATCCTCCGGAATGCTCCTTTGATGCGGTAGCTGACCCCTTTGGTTGTAAAGTCTGGTTTTAGCCCCCTTTTGTAAGGCTTGATGAGTACGCACCCCCATCTGGTTTGACGAGTACAAACCCCCGTCTGGTTGTTGGAATCAGTTTAAGCCCCCTTTTGTAAGGCTTGATGAGTACGTACCCCCATCTAGTTTGACGAATACAAACCCTCATCTGGTTTGGAAGTCAACTTTGTAGGACTGGTGCGACTTACTGATTTTGTTCATACGCATTCTCCGTAGGGAGTGTTTTTTGCTTAATAATCTGTTTTTTTGAATTTTCTGATGAAGTCTTCCGGTGTGCCGGGGATTTTTTTGGTCTCCCTCTAGCTGGTTGGATGCTGGGGATTCTTTTGTTTTTTGAGCTTTTGTAATAGCCATCCGACTTTGTTGGTTGTCAGGAATTTTTGGTGAATATCTTTTACATAGGCAGGAATCTGCTGGGGATTTGTTGATTTAGGTGACGCCTCTGAGTAGGCGGATGTTTTGCTTAATTGCCTTCTCTCTTTGATGGGAGAATGGTGGTTAATGCTTGGGAGCTTTATTCTGTCTTGAACTGCCCGTTTGGTGACGTCTTGTCCCTGTTTTCTTGGAGGGAACTTTTTGGGATACTTTTTGTTTTTCAATCACAAACATGGAGTCTAGTCTCCCTATATGAATGCGTTCTTTGTTATTTATCTGAGGCGATTTTTATTTTTTATTTTGACAAAGTCGTTTTGTGCGACTACTTGTGTGGATGCTTTAGATGCAATCTAGTTTTATTTGATGCATCTAGAAAGTGACTGGCATTCTCCTGCTAAACTTTGATGACTATGCTGATGGGCTCTTCTTTTATTCATTTTCTTTTTGTTAAACCCTATCTTTTGCCTAGACAGCCCTTTCGGGGATTTCAATCTAGCAGGCTGCGTTAATTTTTCCTAGGATATCTTAGCGGACTTGTTTTTTTTATGAGTGTCTTAACTTTTACCTAAGCCACCCTTTGCGGGTTTTCGATCTAGCCGGCTGCCCTAATTTTTGCCTAAGAATCTCCTAGTAGGCATCATTCTTTTTATCTTTTCTTTTCTTTTTTTTTTTCTTTTCTTATGCTTTCTTGTATTGGTTCTTTGTACATGCTCATGTTTCATTAATGCAGAGGCATTTTCATAATCTGGTCAAGAGAAAATAAATGAAAAACAATTTTATTGATATAAACAAATGGTTTATTTTTACAGAAGGATTTACAAAGGGATTTAGAAGCATGGTTGGCCAAGGTTAGCTACACTGTATAAGCTATAACAATCATGTCCCTAACATTTCCCTCTCTGTTTCTCCTAGTTGCGCTTCAGTTGAGATGTTTGAGCCCGGAGTGAAGACTTATGTAAAGCTTGCTTGCTTCTTGAAGGACATTACCTTAGTCACCTTACGGTTTTTGGCTAAGGTAATCATTGCTCTTTTTTTTTTAGGGAGAACCTCTAAATTTTGCCTAGGACGTGTCCTAGCGAGGAATATGGACCCAATATTTTTCCCAGGACGCTCTTTGTGAGTTTTCGTCCTGATGGGCCATGAGGAATGTCTTCAAGCGTAATACTTCTTTACCGCGTCTGAGTTGACCGGATACTGAAGCTCTCCTCTGTCCATGTTAGTGAGGATAAGGGCTCCTCCTGAGAATGCTCGCTTGACCACTGTAGACCCCAAATCTTGCTTGACCTCAAAATAAAGAGCAGAAGACTTCCGCTCGAAGATGGGCAAGGCCTAAAAGGTCCTTAGGATTGATCAATATGCTCCATATTAGAATAGGAAGGATTTTTGTACAAGAAAAATAAGAAATTCCACCCAAAAGGTCGAGACCACCGTTTCTTTTGAAGAGACCCCCGTCCCGACCTTGTCAGGTGAGACAGCATTCCTGACCTGACAGGTGAAAATTCCTATAAAAGGGGAGAACTTTCTCACTCTTTACACACACTTCTACAACTTTCTCTACTGTAATATTCTCAAATAACTCTCCTAAGACCCCTGTGAAGCATTTTCAGAGTTCTTAGGAAAGCGTTCTAGAGTGATGCGAGAAAGAGCGATCATCATTGTAGGGCATGGGGTTTGGTAAAAACATTGGTGGCGACTCCTTGAACCTTTCGAAAACCTCGCTTTTAGGTCTAGCCTGATTATCGGACAACCTAAAGAGCGTTGAACCGCACTTTTAAAAACGCGAGTCAAACAAAACCATCGCGTCGCTCCGACCACCTCTTTTAACGACGACGACAGATGCCGACTCTGCTGGGGAAGCTAGAGAGTTGATCCCATTTAGTGATGGACTAGTTTTAAAAAATAAAAACTAGAAATTACGCTTTTACCCTTCCTTGTTTTATAACATGTTTTAATTGTTTGGCTTTAATAACTGTTGTATGTTTATTTTATGCAATTGTTTGAAATACAAATTGTACACAAATCCTTGCACACAACAGTTCCTCCTATACCCGGGGGCAAGTGGGATAACCTTAGGGAGTGGGTGGCATTGTACGATTTGTCGTAGTGAGGGCCATGAGCCCACCGGTATGGTCGGAAACCACCACTCAAGGTGATAACCTTCCTCTTTTGGCCGAAAGACTGACTAGGCCCTAGTGTCATGCATGGTCTGAAGGCTGGGAGAGTGGGGACCCTATAATGGGGGCACCTTGGGGGCCTGACCTTGGTGACGAAATTTAGAACTACGCTGAATATGCACTCTTCTGCAGGGTACCCCTACCTCGTGATTAAAAACGTCGTCCTACTGCTCGCAGATGAGTGAATTATGTGTGCATTTGTTTGTTGCATTTTGATTGTTGCATAGCATAACCATACAACAGAAAAATAGAAAAACTCTCAAAAAAATCTTTTCACAATAAACACCCTTATCTCGTACAGTCTGCCATTTAGCTAGCCTAGTTTCAGGTTCTTTGTAAGCTAAGTAGCCACGTAGTCCGACAGAAGAGATAAGGGATGCTAAAACCATTCTTTTGCAATAAACCATTTTTATCTTGGACAATCTACCTTTTAGCTAGCCTGGTTTCAGGTTCTTTTTAAGCTAAGTAGCCACACAGTCCGACAGAAGAGATAAAAGGTTATAAAAGATAAATAAACCAAATAAATTAAATAAATAAAAAAATGGGACCCTGTTCATAAGCATTAAACTCATGAACATCCATATAGGTAGTTTATCTTTCTCTTGAAAAAATACAAAAAACCCAAACACTATCATGCATCATGTAGAAAATAAAACATGATAATGTTTAGGAAAAATAAACACTTGCATGCATGCCTGCATTAACATCATATTCATAGCATGCATTTTTTGGTTTCTAGAAAATGGAGGGGGCTAGTAGACAGTTGAAGAAAGTTGATATTCCCCAATACCATGTGGAGAAGATAGAACGACTCTGCGCATTCATGCCACCAGAGGTCTGCTTCGACTTTGAAAAATCCTATGGACGGATTCTCGACTTGTTGAAGATCTGTGTCGACCCCCTTTTCATCTGGATTTTGGTCCATTTTTGGAATTCCAGTCTGCACTGCTTCGAATTTCCGCAATTTGATATGGTACCCACTTTGGAGGAGTATAAGATTATGTTCATATGGCCCAAGTCAGCCAGGGTCCATATTCGCCATGAAGCATATATTCCTGCAGCCAAGGTGCTTCCTATCATTCGATTGCCACCTCAGCAGACTGCCCTGATAGCAAAAGGGAATATCCAGGGTTGGAAAGTCACAATGTTAGAAGACCATTTGTCCTCTTTGGCTGAAAGGGCAGACTGGTTCGCTTTTAACAAAACCCTGGCTCTGATCGTGTTTGGGACTATGTTGTTTCCCTTTCACCTCGACATAGTGGATCAAGCCGTCATGGACGTCTTCTTTGCCTGGGACGTGCTCTCGAAGAGTCCTTTGCCTGCACTTCTTGCCGACACCTTGCTTTTAGTCGAATTCTGTCACCAAAAGCAAGGAAGAACACTCAGATGTTGCTATTCGTGTGGGGTATCACGCATTTCTATGCCTCTAGTCACATGGGGATGTTCCCCGACTATAGACCCCAAATCTTGTCCGACCCCAAAATAAAGAGCAGAAGACTTCCGTTCAAAGATGGGCAAAGCCTAAAAGGTCCCTAGAATTGATCAATAGGCCCCATATTAGAATAGGAAGGAACTTTACACAAGAAAATAAGAAATTCCACCTAAAGAGCCGATACTGCTGTCTCGTTTAGCGAGATCGCCGTCTCATTGTTGGTTAAGGGCAAGACTGCCATCTCGTTTGGCGAGACCGCCATCTCGCCACTCGCCAATGGCGAGACCGCCGTATCAGCACTTGCCGAAGGCAAGATCGCCGTCCCATTTGGCAAGACGGTGGTCTTGACCTTGTCAGGCGAGATGACAGTCCCGACCTAACAGGTGCAAATTCCAATAAAATGGGGAGACTTTCTCACTCTTTTCACACCATTCTACCACTTTCCCTTCTATAAAATCTTAGAAAGCATTCTATAGTGTTGCAAGGAAGAGCGATTATCATTGTAGAGTGTGGGGATTGCCAAAAAGCACACTCTTTCAAAGAATTTACTATAAAAGCTTGCTTCGAAGGTTCCTATATACTCCCTTCTCTACTTTACTGCTTTCTAGATAGTATTGTTGTGCATTAAATCATTTAGGGCCATGTAGTCAATAATTTAATTTCTGCCATGAATAAATAAGGGTGAAAGTGCAATTTAGAGTTATTATTTCTTTATAAAAATGATCCATCATAGGGAACCCGAAAGGGGCGTTGTAGGGAAGCTAACACCTTCCCTACACGTAACTAACTCCCTTACCTAACTCTGGTTATAATGAACAAAGTTGGTTTTTCTTAAAAAAACCACTGCCTTATTTCTTCCTTTTCTAATGTTTCTGGTGGCAACTCATCGAACCTTTCGAAAACCTTACCTTTAGGTCGAGCCCGATTATCGGACAACCTAAAGGCGTTGAACCATTTCTTTAAAAAACGCAAGTCAAACAAAACCATCGCGTCGCTGCGATTGCCTCTTTTGGCGGCGACGACAGATGGCGACTCCACTAGGGAAGCTAAAGAGTTGATCTCATTTAGTGATGGACTAGTTTTAAGAAATAAAACTTAAAATTGCACCTTTACCCTTCCTTGTTTTATAACATGCTTTAATTGATTGGCTTTAATAACTGTTGTATGTTTATTTTATGCAAATTGTTTGAAATACAAACTGTACACAAACCCTTGCACACAACAGTTCGCCCTATACCCGGGGGCAAGTGGGATATCCATAGGGACTAGGTGGCATTGTACGATTTGTCGTAGTGAGGGCCATGAGCCCACCAGTATGGTCAGAAACCACCACTTAAGGTGATAAACTTCCTCTTTTGGCCCAAAGACTGACTATGGCCTTAGTGCCATGCATGGTCTGAAGGTTGGGGGAGTGGGGACCCTATAATGGGGGACACCTTGGGGGCATGGCCTTGGTAAATTTAGAACTACCCTGAATATGCACTATTCTGCAGGATACCCCTACCTCGTGATTAAAAATGTCGTCCTACTTGTTCGCGGATGAGTAAATTGTGTATGCATTCGTTTGTTACGTTTGATTGTTGCATAGCATAATCATACAATAGATAAAAAAGAAAAACCTCAAAAAAATCTTTTCACAATAAACACCCTTATCTCGGATAGTCTGCCTTTTAGCTAGCCTGGTTTCAGGTTATTTGTAAGCTAAGTAGCCATGTAGTCGACAGAAGAGATAAGGGACGCTAAAATTATTCTTTTGCAATAAACCATTTTTATCTCGGATAGTCTGCCTTTTAGTTAGCCTGATTTCAGGTTCTTTGTAAGCTATGTAGCCACGCAATCCGTCAGAAGAGATAAAAGGTTATAAAAGTCAAATAAAACAAATAAAAACCAAATTAATCCAATAAATCAAAAAAAGGACCTTGTTCATAAACATTAAACTCATAAACATCCATATAGATAGTTTATCTTTCTTTGAAAAAAAAATACAAAAAACCAAACAATATTATGCATCATGTAGAAAATAAAACATGATAATGTTTAGGAAAAATAAACACTTGCATGCATGCCTGCATTAACATCATATTCATGAGCATGCAATTTTGGTTTGTAGAAAATGGAGGGGTCTAGTAGATAGTTGAAGAAAGTGGATATTCCCCGATACCATGTGGAGAAGATAGAATGGCTCTGCGCATTGATGCCACTAGAGGTCTGCTCCGACTTTAAAAAATCCTATGGACGGATTCTCGACTTACTGAAGATCTGTGTCAACCTCATTTTCGTCAGGATTTTGGTCCATTTTTGGAACTCCAGTCTGCATTGCTTCGAGTTTCTGCAGTTTGATATGGTGACCACTTTGGAGGAGTATGAGATTATGTTAAGATGACCCAAGTCAGCTGGGGTCCACATTCGCCACGAAGTGTATATTCCTACAGCCAAGGTCGCTGCCATCATCTGATTGCCACCTCAGCAGACTATCCTGATAGTAAAAGGGAATATCCATGGTTGGAAAGTCGCAATGTTAGAAGATCATATGTCCTCTTTGGCTGAAAGGGTAGACTGGTTCACTTTTAACAAATCCCTGGCTTTGATCGTGTTTGGGACTATGTTGTTTCCCTTTCACCTCGACACAGTGGATCAAGCCATCATGGACGCCTTCTTCGCTTGGGACGTGCATTCGAAGAGTCCCTTGCCTGCACTTCTTGCCGACACTTTGCTTTCGGTCAAATTCTGTCACCAAAAGCAAGGGAGAACACTCAGATGTTGCTCTTCACTATTATTTGTGTGGGGTATCATGCATTTCTATGCCTCTAGTTGTAACACCCTACCTTATAAACCCTCAACCAGAAGAATTAATAATTTTTAGCAGAATTTATTTTTTTAAACCAATAATAATCTTTCCCTCGTACATAATATTAATATATAAATTTTCAATAACCCATTCCTACATTTCATCATTTTAAAAAGTACTAAAAGTAAACATTCATAATTACATATAGATAAAATACTAGTACAGTCCTTCAAAATATTAAGGGCAACATTGGAGATACTTCCTATAGAGCAGCTAACTACACAAAAGAGTGACTACTACCCAGTACCATGTAGGTCTATATACTACAAAAGACTGTCTATAAAAGTTTGGATATGTTTATCCCAATACATGTTGCCATCATTGTGGCGCCCAGCTAATGAGTATGAGTGTCATATTCATTGGGTGTGGAATCTGTGTCATCTCCCCTCTCTTTAAACAATGACCAATCAGGTCCAACGAGTACCGTAAGTACAAAGAAAATAAAGAAAACAAAAAGACAAGAGGGTGAGCAACAGGTCATACATCATTTTAAAATCAACATCATAAACATTCACAAGTCAATCAAATTCCAAATGATTGATGTTAATGATGCATGATCCTAATATTTTTTCTAAAATGTTTATGCATGCAGGCCCGAATAATTTCTCAAATCAGTACTGGGGTAGCCAAGAGTTGACACTACTAGGCATGGAAAATCCACCAACGGGATTGTTGAGACTCATGCTCAAATATAAACCCAGTAGCTCACTAACCATTGATATACGGTAAGAGCACAGTCAGGTACAAGAGAGTTTGTACAGTGAGATCCCCGATAACAGGTAGCAAGCCTGGGTCTTTTAGGGCCTCCAACCACTACCCTTCCTATAATCGTATTCTCAGAGTCCATAATCTCTGATTTCTCAGATTTCACAAATCATCATTTTCAGATGAGTAATGTATGAGTCCCTAAGTGGTTTTTTCTTAGAAATTCACATTTTTCCAAAAATTTTGACAGAGTTTCCCCTGTAATACGGACTTCCCAAAAATTTCCAATCACTTGTTACAAGCAGAAAACTTCCAATACAGTTCAAAAACAATTCACAACCCATCATCCAATTTTTTTCAATTTAATTTTCAATGAACTTTCTCATGAAAAACCACCATGTATATATAGACAATACATATCATAATAGAGTATCAAACATGTATTTTATATCATCATACACGTAAGCAATTTATTATCACTCTCACAACCAAGCATATAATGAAATCAAAATTATCAATCATAAAAAATTTAGACAACTTCAACAAATAAGGTCAAACAAGTTTATGATGTAATCCTTACTATATAACCCACCCCTTACCTGATACGTTCACATTTATTCCTTTCAAAGCTTGATGTTGTGTTTTAGCAAAATCTATATACGTAATAAAATACTAGTTAGAATTTTATATTTCTATGTTTCTATCTCATGAGAATTTAAATTCACTTTGTGTTGTTAATCCATTTCTAATAATATTTTAAGCTCACATTCAACTTACAATTATCTTAGAAAATTATCCTATTTTGTCTGCACTTAGAGTAGGAAAAATCCTAATAGCAAACATGGACAAGGTTCAGTATTTCGAAATTTTCTAGAGTTATATAAGCTATTTTGGCATGAGATTTAGGCCAAAATTTTAATAACTTAATTACCTACAATATTGATAAAGGAAATAAATTCAAATACCCTATAAAATAGATGCAATTTTCAGTTTTCAGTGGTTGTTTCCAACTAGACTCAACTACAATAACACTCTGAACATGCCTTGATAATTGGATTATAACTCATGATACATATAAGCTATTAACATGAAACAAATTTCTAAATTTCAGGAATATAATTTACTACAACTTTTATGAAGGAATAAAGTCCGAATTTCACACATATCAATCCCAGTAATTCAAAAACTGAGGCTGTTGAAACAGGACTACCTCTTAACGTCACATCTAGAACACTTGACAGTAAAATGGGCATAACTTGAGCTACAAATATCCGTTTAGTGTGAAACCAGTTTCTAAATTTCGACAACTTAAAGAGCTACAATTTTCGTGATGATACTAATTTCTAATTCTGTTCACACAAGTCTCAGAAATTTAATGAACATTACCTACGAATTAGGGTTCTTAAAGTTTTTAGCTTAACCACTTTTAATCATTATTCTAGTATCCTAGGTGTAAAACCTACAATAACACTCTTCCTACACCCATTCAAGCTCAGCATCATAGGTGTAAAACCTACAATAACACTCTTCCTACACCCATTCAAGCTCAGCCAAGTGAGGAGAAAAATAGAAAATGCACCGTTTTGAAAAATAAAACCGTAGAAATGTAGAGGAGATTGAGATAAACAAACTTACCTCTTGGAGCTCCTCAAGAAAATCAAGATTTCCCCCTCAAAATCAAGCTTGAAGGTAAGGAAAATTTTGAAAGAAAGAGAGAAATGAGGAACCTACGAAAAACTTGCAGAATGACACTCTTTCTTTTAAAAGTAAAATTTCGCTCAGCAGATTCTGTGCGCTCAATGGATTATATTACAAAAATTTATCCATTATTTTCTCCATTTTAATCTAGTCAAGATTTGAACCCACGACCATTAAGATTCAAGCATTACTCCAAACCATATCAACCATCATATGTTTCTTGTCAACTCATACACATAATAAACCTTGATGTACCCACACTTAATGCATACAAGAAAACAATAATTTCTAAATGTGACAATTAAAATTATTCAGTCCATACTCAACGTTCAAGTACACACATGAGTATTTTCTAACAATTATAAAATAATAGAAAAATTATAATTGTTTCAATGCACATATAAGAATCGAACTCATGACCCTCAAATCTTATGACAAGGGTCTAACCAAATGATCAACTCCTCATCTCTACAATATTATTAAATTCTTAATTTAATTACTTCTCTTACTTTCAATTTCTACCTTAAAACATGTAATTACTATCTGGCGCCCAGTTGCTCGCAAAATGGGTCAATTTTGAGTATTTTCTAAAAATTCCAAAAAATCATAAATAATCTAATAAACATAAAACTCTACAGTCGCTTTACCCAATTCCTAATAATTTAATTATTAAAATTTTGACAAAGATTTTGTCAAAATTTAACAAATCAGAGGTACTGAGAATTAGGATGTTACAACTCTCCCCCCCCCCCTTAAATAAATTTCATCCTCGAAATTTGCGTACCTTAAAGGAACAATTGAGGATAAGATTCCCTCATCTTTTCCTCTAACTCCCAAGTAGCATCTACATCTCCTGCTCCACTCCAAATAACTTTAACCAAAGCTATTTCTTTTCCATGGAGTTGCTTAATCCTTCAATCAGCGATTTGGATAGGCGGTGTTTCATAAGTAAGATTGTCTCTAATTTGAATAATGTCTGGTTCGAGTATATGAGAAAGGTCTGAAATATATTTTCGTAATTGTGACACATGAAAAACATTGTGGATGTTAGAAAGAAAATGAGGTAGAGCTACTTGATAAGTTATTGGACCAATCCTCTTCATTATTTGGTACGGGCCAATAAACTTAGGCGTGAGTTTCCTTGACTTCATTGCTCCTCCAACCCCAGTGGTAGGCGTGACTCGCAAGAACACATGATCTCCTTCTTGAAACTCTAGAGGCTTTCTCCTTTTGTCATAGTAACTTTTTTGTCGACTTTGAGTTGCTCTCATCTTCTCTTGAACTAATTTAATCTTCTTTGTGGTCTGTTGCACTAATTCTGGACCTATAAGTAAGTTTTCACCTGTCTTGAACCAACATAATGGTGTTCGACATTTCCTTCCATAAAGAGCTTAAAATGGGGCCATCCCAATGCTAGCGTGAAAACTATTGTTGTATGTAAATTCAATCAGTGGTAAGAACCACTAGTGCAAAAAGGGGCTTTTACGTCAGGTATTTAGGGCTTTTTACGTCGTATTTAAGTCCGACGTTAAAACGGGAGACGTAAATTTACGTCGGACCCTTTAGCCCGACGTAGATTTACGTCAGTTATCAAGACCCGATGTAATTTTGCGTGGCATATACCACTAAACAGACGTAAAAACTTTCGAAAAT
Organism: Sphenostylis stenocarpa; assembly: GCA_963425845.1. Classification (NCBI taxonomy): domain Eukaryota; kingdom Viridiplantae; phylum Streptophyta; class Magnoliopsida; order Fabales; family Fabaceae; genus Sphenostylis; species Sphenostylis stenocarpa. The sequence goes on from OY731403.1 coordinate 23,422,602, forward strand.
AAAAAAAAATTAGCAAATTTACGTCACATATGGTATATGCGACATAAATTTACGTCGCGTATTGGTATATGCGACGTAAATTTACGTCCCATATACCATATGCTACGTAAATTTACGTCGCATATGCCATATGCGACGTAAATTTGCTGTTTTTTAAAAAAAAATGGGTTTATTTATTCTGTTTTACAACTAAAACCTGTAAATATTACAACCAGACAGTCTAGAGGTTCAGTTTTCTTTAGCTAGTAAATTAAAAATATAATATTATATAATTCAAACTACATAATAAAACAATATAATACAAACATACAAACTAAAAAATCTATTACAAACTAAAAGTTAATACAAACTAAGCTACCTAAACTACATAATACACACAATATAATATGAACAAGAACTTAAAAAATTATGTACTAGAATTGTTGAACAAAAAATTTTGCCCATTGTTCTCTAATTTGTGTAATATCGATTCTGGTAATGGAGATGGATCTTGAAATACCTGAAACATGAATTTGACTCTTGTAAACATGCAACATGAATAAAGTTAAATAAACTTAACTAATGTTAAAAGTAATTACCTCCGTCCAAGAATCAATTAAACCCGCACAAACTATGGCTCTCATCCAATACATTACATAGTAACCACATTCAAACGAGTCTGTTTGCTTATTACACTCGGAATGATGAAAAAAACATAATATTATTTTCAAAATTTAAATACAAACAATAATTATGGTATTCACTTATATAAATAAGTTTCTAACCTTAGGATAAATGAACTCGTAAAGTCTTTGTTCTAGGTTTTCCACTTAGAACATTAGTTCCAGTACACGATTCTAAGTGAAAAAAAGTCATATATTATTCAATATGTATTTACAATTTAAAAACATAATTAATGAATAAAAGATAAACTTACCCTTGTAATAAGCTTTTCATTTCTTGACTCTGGTTTCCGATGTAATGAACAAAACCACACCACAGATGTAATCCCGGGTATGATTACAATTAACTGCCAATGGGACCTACATTGTATGACATAAAAATTAGTTACAAAAATATAAATTAAAATACAAATTAAAATACTAATCCTTCAATGTATGGAGCCAAATATATATGTCTTTTTGAGTCACTCATCCATGTTTGCATATATTGTTGGATTCCAACCTTTGTATTTCCAGATTTTTGGATGGATTGAGGCTCAATAAATCCGTATACTTTGGATTTTTCTTGTTCCACACTCAATTTGTCCATGTACCTAAAACAATTAATTATAAGTTGAATATAATTATTATAATCTTAGAAACATAAATGAGAATGACTTACATTGCCCACAATTGTATGATGGAAATGTTTAACATGCAATTTCCCCAAGCAATTTCTAAAGCATCGGGCAAGGAAATGTATAACGAATACTGAAACCGTCAATTCCAAACACTCTAACATCCCATTGTATCCGACACCGGTCTCTTCCTCAACCGTGGTAATATGGTCAACAACATAGAGATGGGATCATCATCACATTCCGTCAGATCCTCATCAATAATAGGTTGTTTTTTATGCTTACCACGACGCAAGGCCTCCTAAACAAATGATAACAATGAATTAAACATTTATATAATTATAATAGTAGAAAAGAGAAAATAGACAATATATATATATATATATATATATATATATATATATATATATATATATATATATATATATATATATATATTACCTTGGTCTGTGCCGATAGTGGCATAACCAAACGTCTTGCCCAAGCCAAGAATGTCCCGCTTGCCTGCCCCACTAATTGAATCTCTTCATTAGGAAAAGGCACTGGAGCATTAGCATCATGAACTTCATCAACTACTACTCGTGTCCAGTCTGCCTGTAGAGGGACACCATGGATGGTTAAGCCACCCTCAAAAACTCGACCAATAGCCACTAGACGCGGGGTCATCTTCAACATATAACTCACACTCGGTGTGATGCATCGATCTCGAGTATATTCTCCTGAAGGATCGCAGTAGTAGCAAGCACAACTCCCTTTAGTGCCGACTCGAACAACATCATGTTCAATTGTTTGAGGTGTTCCTTGAGTCTCATTGTCGAGAGCGGGCGAGAGATTCAATTTTTTCATCAAACTCTTGCCTGCAAGGACTCGCCTTATTTGATTTAACTTTTCTTCCAACCGCATCTCCATTTTATGCAAGGCCTCCCGGCCGCAAGAGTCGGCAGTGGTCCTTCGTGATGTTGGACCAAAGTAATCACAAAGGCCCCAGTGTTCCACCAAGCACCACGCACACGTCCCGAGTAATCTGGTTTTCCTATGGCTATCGCCAATATATCTTGTCGACCATGAGGAATAAATGATCCTTGGCTGGTCTGCTCAACTAAATCATCCTACAACACATTAACAATAATTAAGTCATACACCAACTTTCACATTAGAATCAATTCAAATTGACATTATAACTTACGATTTTTTGAGCAATGATTCGTGCAGACTCAGAAGTCATTTGTCCATCAAATTTTGTCCAGGCTGCCTTCCACATCTGATAGCGAGGGGGTGGAGATGCAAAGTCAGTAGAATCAACTCCTGCTGACTCTTCTCTGGATTTCATGAGACGTTGCTCCAATAATGCATACCCTCCTCGTGACAATACATGGGGTGCATCATTCAACCTCCGACGTTGTTGGGCAGCACGTCTTTTATCCTGCCAAGAGGGGTCCATTCGGCCGGCACAAAGCCGTAACCAATCCTCCTCACTAATTTGATACTTTAGACAGGGAGATTCATCTTGAAACTTTCCAAATACATACTCCCGTGTCAAGAAAGTCTTAAAGTCCCTCCATCTAATGGCAATGGAGGATAAAATCTTCTTCCTCATCACCTCAGTGTTAGGAACATCAAAATTTTGCTGTGAAATGACCAATAAATGTTAAATTCAATTAATAATGATATATAAAGTGTTCAACAAATATAGAAATACCTGAACATCCTGCCACATGAGGTTCTTCTCGGTTTCCTCTACATCATCCCAAGATGGAGTAGTAATCGGAACATGGTGTCGAGCTAGTAGTCCCAAATAGCTCTTAAACTTAGCAACATTTGGGCCGGATGCCTTACCGGAACGTGGATCAACTTCAACTTGAGTTTTCTCTCTAGCTACCCTCCTTGCTGTCAACCCCTTTAACCGAGTGACAAATCTACCTTTATCACCACTTCCGCTCCTGCCACCGCCACTACCACTACCAGCACTCAGCTTGCGGAATCGACATATCCCGAAAAACAAAACAATATGAAGTCAACATACTTTATAAGTTTGAATAAAAAGAACTAGAAAATGTGAAGATAAACACCTATTATGTTGGTATGTTTTCCCATATCCCTTCATCATGATCACTTCGAATTGCATGTATGTCATCAACTTCATTGTCAACTATGTCATCAAATGGTCTACTTGAAAATGAAGGTGTTTCATGTATATCTAGAGACTCATCTTCATGAATTCCGTGCATGCTTCTTCCTTCAAGGACAATTGACCATCTCTCATTACATGGATCCTTGACATAAAATATTTGTCTCGCTTGATATGCCAAAATAAAAGGTTCATCCTTATACCCAACTTTACTCAAATCAACCAAAGTAAATCCTAGGTCATCTGTTCGCACACCCGTATTCCCTTCAACCCATTTACACTTGAAGACGAGACACCCTAAAAGTAACATAATCAATTTCCCATATCTCTTGTATGACCCCAAAATAACTCATAGAAGCTCGTGATAGGAGTTTTGTCTTTAGAACTAGAAAAATGCATAGATTCATCTTGAATTGTGACCCCACTATTTTGTACTCTACATTTATCATCTTCTATTTTTGAGTAGAAACAATAGTTATTAATGTCATACCCACCAAATGTAATGACATCACTATTAGGCCCACGAGCAAGTCTCAAAAGTGTTTCTGAAGCATTAATCTCAACATATACCCTTTTTTTAAACCAAGAAAGGAAACTTTTGTTATGTTCATTCAATACCCATTTTTCATTCATTCGTGGATGTGTTGCCTTTATTTCAGTTATGTGTTGTGATATGTAAGGGATTACTTCATCGGTGTTGTTCAATATGTATAAATGTGCTTGGTCAACTTCTTTCCGACTAACATTTTTAATCTTTAAATTTCGAGTACCCTTACCTTCACATCTTCCATCATGTCTCATCTTAGGAATACCTATTGGTTCTGATTTTGACATGTATCCTAAACAAAACTCAATGGCTTCTTCTGCAATGTACCTTTCCACAATAGAAGCTTCGGCCTGTACTCGATTCTTCACATATCCTTTTAAGATCTTCATGTATCTCTCAACAGGATACATCCATCTAAGAAAAATTGGACCACATAATCGAATTTCCCTTACCAAATGGACTATCAAATGCACCATGATATCAAAAAATGAAGGGGGAAAATACATTTCTAACCGGCACACTATTATAATTGCTTCATTTTCTAATTCATCTAACTTTTTTGGATCAATTACCTTTTTACAAATGGCGTTGAAAAACAAACATAACCGAGTAATAGCAATTCTAACGAAGTTGGTAAGATGTTTCGAATCGCCACTTGGTAAAAGTTGTTGCATCAACACATGACAATCATGAGACTTTAAACCAACTAATTTCAACTCTTGGATAGACACAAGACTCTTAACATTTGAGGAGTATCCTTGTGGCACTTTGACCTCATGTAAACACTCACAAAAGCTTCTCTTTTCTTTCTTTGATAGAGTATGACAAGTCTGGAGGTAAGTAAGTGCGTTTTCAAACCGATTGTGGATGTAATTCGAACGTATACCCATGTCTGCCAAATCTTGTCTTGCTTTTATTCCATCTTTTGTCTTTCCTTTTATGTTAAGCAATGTCCCAATTATACTATCACAAACATTTTTTTCAACATGCATCACATCTATACGAGTGTCTAACTTCCAACTTACACCAATAAGGAAGATTGAAGAATATAGACTGTTTCTTCCAACTGTTTTTCTAATTGGATTTCTTTTGGGTCTTTCCAAACACAATATTAATATTTTTCACTTGCTCATATACTTGTTCACCATTGCGTGGTACTGATGCAATTGCATTCTCCTGACATCCATTAAATGCTTTCTTCATTTTACGATATGGATGATTAGCAACTAGAAACTTTCTATGCCTATTGTACGCAGTTTTTTGTCCATGTTTCAATTGGATATAACTTGTGTCTTCTTGACATAAAGGACATGCTAAATGACCTTTCACACTATAACCGCTCAAATTACCATATGCTGGAAAATCCTTTGTAGTACAAAATAACATTGCACGCAACCTGAAATTCACTTCGTGATATGAATCAAATACAACCACTCCTGTTTCCCACAACATCTTCAAATCATCAATTAAAGGACTAAGATATACATCTATGTCATTTCTTGGTTGTCGAGGTCCTGAAATCATCATAGATAACATCATATATTTTCTCTTCATGCATAACCAAGGAGGCAAATTGTAAATGATCAACATAACTAGCCATGAACTATGTTTACTACTTAAATTTCCATAAGGATTCATCCCATCTGTAGCTAATCCAATTCTCAAGTTTCTTGGCTCTGCACCAAATTCTGGAAATGTTTCATCAATCCTTTTCCATTGTGGAGAATCAGCTGGATGTCGAAGAAGATTGTCACATTTTCTACCATTTGCATGCCATGTCAAGTTTCTTGCATCTTCTTTAATGGCAAATAATCTTTTAAACCTAGGTATAATTGTCAAATACCATAACACCTTAGCAAGGGGACCATCTAGTTCTTCCTCACCACTACTTTCCTCAACTTTGTTTTTGAACCTCGACAAACCACATGTCGGACACATCTTTAATTTAGCAAAATCATTTCTGTATAATATACAATCATTAGGACATGCATGTATTTTCTTGTACTCTAAACCCATTGGACATAATATCTTCTTTGCCTCATAGTTACGAATAGGTAATGTATTATCTTCAGGAAGCATCTCCTTCAACAACTCCAATAATTCGGTGAAACTTTTATCAGTCCATCCATTTCTTGCTTTTAAAGTAAACAATTTTAAAGTTGCTGATAATCTTGTAAAACTACATCCTATGTACAATTGTTGCGCAAAATCAGATTTCAAAGAATCATATAGATGTGCTTTCAGAAAATTTTCTTCACCAATATCACGTATCATATCCTCTAGATTATCATCCATCCCTTCATCAAAATTGTCTGTAGTTGACATAGTTGGGATGTCTAATATTTCTCCATGCCATGTCCATATTGTATAACTCTTAATAATACCATAAACAAACAAGTGATCACGTATATCCTCAAGTTTATGACGAATTTGATTCAAACAACGAACACATGGACAATAATATGTCCCTTTCATAGCTTTTCCATTTTCACTAGCAAATTTCAAAAATTCCTCAACTCCCTTTTCGTACTCTTCACTAATACGACGTGTATTCATCCAACTTTGATTCATATTATGTTATAAAGTTTCTTCACTCCTAGAGATTTAAAAATTATATGTAAAAAGAAATTAATATACAAACAACAAAGCACGTTCCAACAACAATGGAGTGTGTAAACCGAATGCACTCAAACAAATAAACAAATAATTACATTCCAATAACAATCCAGTGGAGACATTCATACTATAACGTGATTGAGATCCCCAAAAACAATCACGGATTCAATGTAAACATATAGCAATGACATAGAACACTAACCTCGAGTGTAGACGAAAAATGATTTCAAACTCGAATCCAATCGGGGAGAAATATCAAGTTCGTCAAATGACACACAATGTAGATGTTTTTCACTGTAAAACTGATCGAAAATGGTGTGCAGAGGTAGCTGTTGTCATCGTTCTCGTCGTCGTTCTCAAAAACCCTGATTGCGCGAGACGAGGGAGTGTGCCAGGGAGGGAATAAAAGAGACTTTTTACGTCGCGCATCGCGCGTAAAAGGCCCTCCCAGAACGCGACGTAAAAGAGGCTTTTTACGTCGCGTGCTGGGGTGTGCGACGTAAAAGTTTTGTCCCTTATTTACAAAATTGCCACCGCGTTTTATTTACGTAGAATATTTTTACATGCGACGACAATTGGGTGACGTAAAAGCCCTTTTCTGCACTAGTGAACTTATCCCAACTTCCTTTGCGATCCAACACACAAGCTCGTAGTAGGTCCTCCAAAGATTGAATGGTTCGTTCTGATTGTCCATCAGTTTGAGGATGATAAGTAGAACTTAGCTGAAGCTTTGTCCCAAGAGCTTGACGTAAACTTGTCTAGAACCTTGAGGTGAAACGAGGGTCTCTATCTGACACAATACTAGTAGGTATGCCATGCAATCTTACCACTTCCTTAATGTACAAATGAGTAAGCTTCTCCAAGGAATAATGAATGTTGATGGGAATAAAATGAGCAGATTTCGTCAATCTGTCAACTATTACCCACACAGAATTGTGACTAGTTGGTGTTCGAGGTAATGAACTTAAAAAATCCATAGCTATGCTATCCCATTTCCATTCTGGCACATCTAATGATTGTAACATCCCTGATGGTCTTTGATGTTCTACTTTGGCTTTTTGACACACCAAGCAAGCTGCAACATACTCTGCCACTTCCTTTTTCATCCCAGGCCACCAGAATATTTTCTTCAAATCTTGATACATCTTTGTTGTTCCAGGATGAATACTCATGTTACTCTTATGTGATTCCTCCAAAACGGTCTTTCGCAATTCTTAACAAGAAGAGATACAAATTTGTCCCTTGAAACATAAGATTCCATCTGTCCCTTCAACAAATTCTATTTCTTTCCCTTGTTTAACTAATTCCTTCTTCTCACAGAGAAAAATATCCTCTAATTGAGCTTCTTGTACTTGTTGTAGAAAATCACTAGTGATAGTGAGAGTACCACACGTAACACTTTTGAAACTAAACTCAATTGCTAAATTCAGACTTTGGAATTCTTCGATCAATTCCATTTCTCTAATCATCATAAATGCTGCATGTAAAGATTTTCTACTAAGTGCATCCGCAACTACATTCCCTTTTCTGGGATGATACTGCAATTCAAGCTCATAATCTTTCAAAAATTCCATCCACTGTCTTTGATACATATTCAATTACTTTTGATCAAAGAGATATTTTAGGCTCTTATGATCACTATACACTATGAATTTTGCTCCATACAAATACTGTCTCCAAATCTTCAGAGCAAGCACTACTGTAGCTAATTCTAAATCATGGGTGGAATAATTTATCTCATGTGGTCGCAGTTGTCAAGAAGCATATGCCACTACCTTTCTATCTTGCATCAATACATAACCCAATCCCAATTTAGATGCATCACAATACACTTCAAAGTTCTTGTTAGATTCTGGTAAAATTAACACCGGCGAGGAAGTAAGACGATTTTTCAATTCTTGAAAGCTAGTCTTACATTGTGGGGTCCACACAAAAGATTATCCCTTTCGTGTCAACTTTGTTAATGGGTAAGCTAATCGAGAAAAACCTTCAATAAATCGTCGATAGTATCCTGCTAATCCTAGAAAACTCCTAGGGATGTAAACCCGATGATTGTTAGAGATTATCCCCTAGGGCTAGCCCGACCCCTAGACATCTTTTGGGCACATATTCCCCTATTAATTAATAAGAATACATTTCTTACTATTTTCTTCTCTTCTTGTTATTCATGACTAGACATCATAATAACCATGTTTAAGCAAACATTTTCAAAATGCGTCGAAATAAAAACACACCATTGCAAAAATAATCAAACTGATTGACTAGAAACATTGAATAAGGTTTTACCTCATCATAATAAAACTGTGTTTCACCAATATTGTGTAAAAAAAAAGAAGCCCATAGAAGCCAAAGGCCAAAAAAGAGAGGGCAAATTACCCAGTAGGAAACCCACCAAGGGGGCTATGCAAAAATTAGGGTTGACCCACTAGGAAACCCGAACAACAATAAAGGGTAGCCTAGGTAAAAGTTAGGGTTACAAAATAAGGTTCGCTAGGATTCCCAAAACAAGAAAAAAAGGAATCTAGACAAAAGATAGGACCAAAACACAATATCCTAGTCTGAAAACCCAAAGGACATTCTAGGGAAGTCAATTAGCCATAGAAAGCAATAGAAATTGGCTAAGAAGCAAATCCTCAAAGCACGACATTTTTTTAACACAAGCTTAAACACTTTGGCCAACCTTGGCTAGCCATTCTTACAAAACCCCTTTGGAATAAAAAATAAAAATTCAACCATCTAAAACACAAGCCTTTGAATAAATTATCCTCTTACTTCTCTTCTCTTGACCCTTATCATAACATTCTGATAATTAGTGGGCGAATATGGAGGAATATAATCAACAAGAGGATTGAAACCTCTAGAGGAAGGAAAAAAACGCACCGACATGGCAAGTTTGCTCCTCAACCAACAATTATTCTTCGGTCATATTAAATCCGGAATGGTACAAACAAGTACAGCTAGAAAACGACATCAGAAGGACCTTGTCTTCAAAAGACACACCAATTAATCCTTCTAAAAAATCAATGAAATAGCATCATAGGACACATAACATGAAAACATTGCATGCATAGATGTTTTTGAACAAGGTCCTATATTTTCATAAAAAATAAAAAAAATCCCTTCGAAAGGCCCAAACGACCGTCTTGTTTGGCAAGACCGTCATCTCGTCATTCGCTGAAAGCAAGACCGCCGTCTCGCTATTTGCTAAAGGCGAGACGACCGTCTCACCACATCGTAAAGGGCGAGACCGCCGTCTCAACATTCCAGACGATGGTCTCAAACTTCAAAACTTCGAGACTGTCGTCCCGAATCCCAGACAGTAGTCCCGACCAAAAATAAAATTTTCTATATAAAGGGGCTTTTGGGTCAGTTTTAAAGCACTCCATTCCTACATCCTATCATACATTCTCATACATCTTTGAGCGTCTTTGACCAAAATGCAACAAGGAGAATCTTCCAGGCCCCGAAAGAGAGGTTGGGGATCCAGCCCGAGCGCTCCCGCACCACAGGCTCCTCCAGACCCTACTCAGCTCACGTTGAAACACCAGGCTAGGCTGGATGACATTAGGGGTTACTCTTGGCACCCCATGTTGTGGTTAGACTACGGTATCCTGGCCGAGTTCGGTTGGGAAGAGGATGTGCGAGGCTACATCCATAGCATCAGATGGGACTTCCTCCTCCCGGACCCTCAGACCTGCATTTACAAGCAGGCTGTGATGGAGTTCCTCGCCTCCATCACGATGATCGACATGCCCACACTATTCCCGGGTGTCCATCCGGCGAGGATGGTCTCGTACTACATGAATGGGACCTACCTATTAGAAATGTAGGCTGAGATCAAGAGGGGGTGGGGGTGAATTGATCTTTGAAAGATTTTCGCAATTTATAGATTATCTATTTCAAAGATTAAGAATTCTGACCAGTTCTTGAATCACACACAGCAAGCAATCAAAATAAAGGCAGTGACAGAATTAAATGAGAGAAAGGTTTAGAAAGATACAACCAAGATTTATACTGGTTCACCCAATCCCAGGGCTACGTCCAGTTTCCAGCCAAATTCCAGCTGGGTTCCACTAGATTGAACGTTTTACAGATTACAACTTTAATCTCACACTCAATCTACCACAAGAACCAAAATTCCAGTCCCTGCACCTAAACCTTCACCAAGAACCAAATTCTAGTTCTTGACCAACCCTGCAGCCAAATTCTAGCTACAGAAACCAGTGCCCACAATTCCAGGCACCCACAATACAGTCAATAAAGTAAAGAAACAAATAGAAGAAACTAGAACGCTCAAACCAGATTTATGCAGCTCTGTAGTATGAGTTTCTTCTCCAAAAGAATGCAAATTTTGCCTCAAGAAAGAACTTCTATGAACTTCAAAAAACTAGCGCGATTCTCTCTTGAAAGTAGCCCTTATGATTGCTTGATTGATTGCTAAAAGATGTGTTTTAAAAAGTTCAAGCAACACTGTTTATATAGAAGATTTTCAAAACTGCTGGTTTATTTAATATGTTAAAATAATCTTTTAATCTGTTAAAAGTCTTGTTTTAATCTGTTAAAACTTCTTTTAATCTGTTAAAAAGTTCTTGATTATTTTCCAGATTTGTTTTAACTGATACGACACCGTTTATATCAATTAAAACTCTTTGAAAAAAATCTTCCAAATTGTTTTAATCGATTGTTTCATCTTTCAATCGATTAAAATACTGCAAAACATTCTTATAAACTTTTCTAAGTGATTTTAACTGATAACAATCTGTTTTAATCGATTAAAACACTTTGAAAAAAATTCACTTAGTTATTTTAATCGATTGAAACGCATTTTAATCGATTATAATTCTGCCAAAAGATTTCATAAAACTTTTTAGTTATTTTAACTGATAGCAAGCTTGTTTTAATCGATTAAAACATTCTAGAAAAACCTCTTAGTTGTTTTAATCGATTATTTCGCATTTGTATCGATTAAAATACTGACAGAACAACTTTCAAAACACTTCAAGTTATTTCAATCGATTATTTCGAGTTTGTATCGATTAAAATTCTGCCAAAACACATTTCAAAATATTCTAAGTCATTTTAATCGATTATATCAATTCTATATCAGTTAAAATACTGGCAGAAGGTTTTCAAAAATCCTTCTTAATGAAAACAATCGATTATTTCGAAAAAATATCAGTTAAAAACCTGTTACAAAAGTGTTAAGAACATTTTAGTTAATAAAGCTTATATGCTATTAGTTAAAATAGCTAATTAAAAACCTTTTATCAAAATACTTTGTTTTTAACCATTTAAACGCTTTTTAGAGGCATTTGCAAAATCTTTTAAATGAAGAAACCTCATGCAGCAGAGAGATAAAAATGATTATACCTAAGCAGAGATGCAGACTCACTAATCCTACTATCCTTTTATCTGAGTGACCTTTGACTGCCATAAAGTAGCCTTTGACTTCATTTTTTACTTCATCAAATCAACAAGATCTTTTCCAAAGTAATTCAATAAGATCTTCATCACTTTCAGTCTCCCCCTATTTGATGAAGACAAACACCTCTTTGAATAATAACTCTGCAGAAGAAGTCCCTTTGAATATATAGATTAGTGAGTATTCAAAAATTAATCATTTTCCCATTTCTCCCCCTATATTGCTACTCCCCCTAAATAAGGAAAATCAATATTATTTCTCCCCCCTTTGACTTCATCAAAAATAGGGAACAGAGGAACAAAACCTATGACATGTATCAATTTTTGAAAAACAGTAAAAGATTTGAACAAGATACCTTACTCATGTAAAGACCAATCAAAGTTGATTCACACTTATCTTCATTAACACGTTTGTAATGAATACAATTAACACGTGTAAAGATAAGGGAACCATGCTTTAGTAGCATGTTACAAGAACAACCATTAACTAAAGCCTTTAATTTTTCTTTCCAGAGTAATAATCGATTAAAAACAGGACGAAATCGATTAAAATGATCTTGTTACTGATTTTAATCGATTAAAATAATTTTTTAATCGATTAAAACAGTGATGAATTTCGAAAGTTTGAAACATAAGTTGATTTAATCAATTAAATTGACATTTAATCGATTAAAACAGTAAGAAAAATGTTGTATAAGTGCTTTTAATTGATTTAAAGCTTGTTTTTATCAATTAAAATAACCAGTTTTGAAAACTAAGTAATGTTTGATGCATCTAAAATGCCTAATTTAGTTCGGATTTTGTAAAATCGATTATTTGGAAAATGTTTTAAGATAATATCAACTAGATTGAGTAAGTTTTAACCAATAGACCCATCAAAATCATAATAGTATCTTATTTAGCTGATTTAACTGATGTAAACTAGTTTTAGTTGATACAAATACATGACATATAGATTTTAATCGATTAAAACGCAAATTAATCGATTATTTTGATGCGAATTTCCTATGTAAGTGTTTCTTTTAATTGATTTAATCGATTGAATCTATTTTGTATTAGTTAAAATTATCAGAGAATTATGTTTGATTCTATCTAGGCTCTCTTAATTCAACTTAAAACCTACATCATATTTAGCAAAGTTAAAAAGATTGTTCCTGGTTTACAACCAGTTAATATTACAAACCAGAAATGAAAATTAGCAGTAAATGACATAAAAAAAAGATAGGAAGGGACCCTTTTTTCAACAACTCAATCATCCCAATTCCCTTGGTTGAACTGCATATCTTCCAGTTTGGTGTAAATATCAGCAATCTGGTTTCCAAGGTTTGTGAACTGATAGTTGGTTTGCTGGAAGTGTTGATAGGTCATTTGCATATGCTTCCTTTGGTTTTCCTGCATTGTGGCCATTTGAGAAAGCATGGACCTTTCAAATTGAGACAGAGGAGTCCCACAGTCAGGTTGTTCCATGTAGGGAATTATCTCCATGTTCTCATATGGTGCCTCCCCACTAGTGGATTCAAGAACCTCTGCAGCAGTTGGAGAGGAAGGAATTTGACCTTGCTCATCTTCTTCTTCATCTTCTTCCTCATCTTCAGACATCCCAGCATCAACTTTTGAAATCCATTCATCATCAATTTTGATATATCTCATTCTTCTCAAAGTGGAGTCATCGATTTCATTTGAAGCTTTAGGAGTTTCTATGCTTTCTCCTGTAAGATCAACTTCAAAATATCTAAAGAAATTGTTAATCAACATGGCATATTGCAGTTTGTAATCCGCCAACCTTTTTGCCTTCAACATGTGATCTTTAATCACATAAACCCAATTTACCCGAATATGATTAGAGATGCAGTACATGAGGGCAAGATCTCCCTCATTAAGTATAACATGATTACTCCCTCTTGGAGTAAGCATCCATGCCACAATAAAAGCTAGCAGTCTATGTTCAAGTAAAATTTTTCCAGCATTTAAAATTCTTACCGAATCATTTGGATCCTTAAGGCAAGACCTGAAAAATTGTATTTTGTTGAAGTCAGGTATTTCAGAGATGTTCCCTCTGGATACTTTGACACCACTATCCCTGAGACCAACAACTTGTTCCCAAATAGAAGGAATAATTTCCATATTAACTCCCTTCCCCTGAGATCTGATTGTTGAACCATTCACTGTTAAATTGGAGTAAAATACTCGAACCAAATCAGGTTGAATATTCCCAGTACACTCCATGAAGGTTCTTAGTTTTTGACTTTTCAGTTTTCTTCTCAGACCAGTAAATCCTTCTTCATCAAGCCACTTGAATTTGATAAACTTTGGAATTACAATCTGCTTCTGACTGAACTCAGTAATAAAGGTGTTCTGGTGCAGGCTTCAATGGAATTGAATTAATAATTCAATTCCTATTAATAAGAAAGTGAAAGCAGAAATCGAAATGGATAGGTTGGGGCAACAATATCATAAAAAATACTTAAAAAAAAAATTAAAATACTGTATAGCAATTTGAAACGAAATATAATTCGAGATCAATGTATTCTTCCTGTAGACCCCAAATCTTGCCCGGCCTCCAAATAAACAGTAAAAGACTTCCTATTCGAAGATGGATGAAGCCTAAAAAGCCACTAGGAGAGACTATTAGGCCCCATACTAGGATAGGAAGGATTTTCGGCACAAAAATAAGGTTTCTCGCCTTTTTGGGACGAGACCGCCGTCTCGAAATCGAGACCACCGTCTCGCCTCATGCAAATGGCGAGACCGCCGTCTCACCAAACGAGACGACGGTCTCGCTTTCCCAGACGGCGGTCTCGCCACTTTGACATGGCGAGACGGTGGTCTCGTTTGGCGAGACGGCAGTCTCAACCCTGTCAGACGAGAACGGCGGTCTCGCCACTGTCAGGCACAAAAACCTATAAATAGGGGCTCTCCCCCCCTCATTTCCACACACCACACAGCTCTAGCTCTCCCTTCTCTCTAAAACTTCTCTCTAGAATCCCTGCGACGCATTTCCGGAGTTTCTGAGTGCCTTTGTGAGCGTTTTTCGGCGTCTAGAAAAGTTTCCAGCGCTGTGTAGAGTGAAGGGCTGCCACAAAGCACCCTCTTTTTTAAGAGAAATAAAAAGAAAGCTTGCTTCGGAGGTTTAAACTCTCCCTCTCCACTTTTACTGCTTTAATTTTAAATTATGCAATAGATTAGGGCCATGTAGTCATAGTTTTAAATTCCACAAAATAAAAGGCAAAAGCGTGTTTTTCCGGTTTATTTATTAACAAAGTAGCTGGCCTGTCATAGGGAACCCGAAAGGGGCGTCGTAAAGGAACTAACACTTCCTTTACACGTAACTAACTCCCTTACCCAACTCTGGTTCTAATGACCAAAGTTGGTTTTTCGAAAACCAACGCCTTTTAAACCCCTTTTCCGATGTTTCCGGTAAAAACATCGGTGGCGACTCCACATAACCCTTCAAAAATTAGTCCTTGGGTTAGCCTGGTTATCGGACAACCCAAGGACGACCTTTCCAAAACCTCGCCCCTAGGTTAGCCCGGTTATCGGACAACCTAAAGGTGTTGTAACCACCCATAAAAATACGCGAAAACAAGAGGGTCGAAACCATCGTGTCGCTCTGACCGCCTTCTCTTTTTGACAGCGGCGACAAATGGCGACTCCACTGGGGAAGCCTCGAGAGTTGATCCCATTTAGTGATGGGCCGGCTTAAAAATAAATAAACCAAGAAAATAATGCTTTTGCCCTTAACTTGTATTATAACATGTTTTACGGTTTGGCTTTAATAACTGTTGCTTGTTTATACTTGCGCAATTGTATGAAATACAAACTGTACACAAACCCTTGCACACTACAGTTCCCTCTATACCCGGGGGCAAGTGAGAAATCCATAGGGAGTGGGTGGCAGGTACGATTCGCTGTAGTGAGGGCCTTGAGCCCACCAGTGTGATCGGAAACCACCACTCAAGGTGATAACCTTCCTCTTTTGGCAACAAGACTGACTATGGCCTTAGTTCTAAGCATGGTCGGACGGCTGGAGAGTGGGGACCCTATAATGGGGACACCTTGGGGGCCTTAGCCTAGTGAGAACAGTTAGAACCAACCTTCACCAATGCACTTTTCTACAGGAAAACCCTACCTCGTGATAAAAACGAATTCTCGCCTGTTCGCGGATGACCGAATTGTGTGTGCATTTGTCTGTTGCATAGCATAAACAAACAACAAAACAAAAATCACAAAAAATATATCTTTTCAAATAAACCCCCTCATCTCGGACAGTCTGCCTTTTAGCTAGCCTGGTTTCAGGTTCTTTGTAAGCTAAGTAGCCACGCAGTTCCGACAGAAGAGATAAGGTACGCTAAATATTTTTTCGCATAAAGCCACATTTTATCTCGGACAGTCTGCCTTTTAGCTAGCCTGGTTTTAGGTTCTTTGTAAGCTAAGTAGCCACGCAGTTCCGACAGAAGAGATAAAAGGCTATAAAATAAACAAATAAAAATAAAATCTGTTTCCAAAACAATAAATGGGACCTGAGTCATAAACATCCCAAACCATTCATATAGGTAGTTTATTTTTCGAAAAAATACGTATCATACAAAACATGATAAAACAGAAAATAAACACTCACATTCATTCAAATAAGCATCCTTTTCATCAAACATGCATTTTGGTTTTAGAAATGGAGGGGACCAGTAGACAGCCAAAGAAGGTGGATATTCCCCGTTTCCATACTGAGAGGTTGGAACGACTAAGCGCGGCAATGCCATCAGAGGTTCGCGCTGACTTTGAAAAATCCTACGGACGGATTTTGGACTTGCTGAAGATCTGTGTCGATCAGGTGTTCCTAAGGGCCCTAATCCACTTCTGGAATTCCAGTCTGCGGTGTTTCAAATTTCCGCAGTTCGACCTGGTGCCCACCCTAGAGGAATATGAGACCATGTTGAAATGGCCCAAATCAGCCGGGGTCCATGTCCGCCACGAGGCATATACTCCTGCAGCACTAGTCGCTACCCTTATTCAACTACCATTCCGGCAGAGTACCCTGATAAGGAAGGGGAACGCCCAGGGTTGGAAAGTATCAATGCTAGAAGACCACCTGTCCTACCTGGCTGAAAAGGCAGAGTGGGTCGCCTTCAACAAAACCCTGGCCCTTATCATTTTTGGAACGATCTTGTTCCCCTTCCACTTTGACACAGTAGATCAGGCCGTCATGGACGCCTTCTTCGCCTGGGACGTGAACTCAAAGAGTCCCCTGCCTGCAATCCTTGCTGACACCTTGCTCTCGGTGGAATTCTGCCACCAGAAGCAAGGAAAAACACTCCGCTGCTGCTCTTCATTACTATTTGTGTGGAGCGCCACGCACCTTTACGCCTCCAGCCACATGGGGATATTCCCCGACCCTTTAAGGAGCTTCTCCAAGATCCCCGTCCAACAACGCCTGACTTCAGAATGGAGGGACGAGTGGGAACGAAAGGACGCCAACAGTTTATCCTGGGTTTGCCCTTGGTTCCGACCTGACCCAGTTCTCATCAGATGTGGGGACTATCCGAGCGTACCCTTGATAGGACTCAGGGGTTGCATAGCCTACTCACCTAGAGTAGCTATGAGGCAGCTCATGAGGACCCAAACTATTATCTCTCGGGGAGAGCTCGGAGGACTGTGTTTCTTTGGAGACCCGTGCACAATCGCCAACTCACTAGCTGTGAGAAAAGCATGGGAGAGACCAGTCTATATGGGGGACAGAGAGCTAGGAACAACTCGGGTGGCTGTCACCAGTGACTATGAGGCGTGGAGAAAGAAAAGAGGGATGGCTCAACCATCCACCACACCCACTACAAGCGCCAATGATGAAGGGCTGCAGGCTCAAATTAATGTCTTGAACCAGAGGATGGAAATCATGGGAGCCCAGATGAGGGCCCTTGAGGAAAGAGAGCAAGCATCCATCCTCACAATTGACGGTCTGCAAAGGCAAGGTAAGAAAAAGGATCATGAAATAGAGCGCCTCAAGGACCAGTATGCTGACTCCAACGAGCAAGCTATCCGAGCATCCAAAACTACCAGAACCAGTTCGGATAGCCGACTTCAAGAAATAACCACCAAGTCAGCACGCCTTGAGGCCGAATCATCAAAGCAGGCTCAAACGATCAAGGAGTTGTCGCAAGAGCTCACCAAGACTCGGTTAGATATCCGCCAAGAGCGAGAGGCCAACCGGAGACTCAACAAAAGTCTCGCTGAGCTACGCTGCAAAGAAAGAGATGGGCTAGCTCAGTACGACCAGCTACTACAAGAGAAAGACCGAGCCGTTGAAAAGCTCGATGAACTACAAGCCTTGGTCGTTCATCAAGAGGCGAAGATCAAAGAGGCTCAGAAGTACAGTGAAGACATGAGCCAGGCGGTCCGCAAGCAAAGCGAAGCACTTGCTCGTCACGTCCGGGAAGCTGAGAGAGAACTACAGAGGGACCAAGACCCTCCTGTGGGTTTCTTTAAAGTTTTCCTCTTTTGCCAAAAGTTGCTTCGCAGTATAGAATAGGGGAATGTACACCTTCTGTCGAATAAATAAAATCTTCTTTATTCAAATGACTGTCTACTTGCATGCATAAACATTCATTTGCATATTTAATTTCCCCTCCTTCACGCTTAATAAATAAGATAATAAAAAGGAAGGATTAACTGACACGTCTTCCAAATCAGAAGAATGGAGAGAAAGCCGCTCCTAATAAAGCTTACCCCAACGGTCGACTCGTCGCAAGAGGAAAATAAGCCTCGGCCGTTGGTCCTCAAGAACAAGGAAGAGGGGACAAGGACTCCAGTGCGACTATTTATGCCACGTCCTTTCCCCTACGAATCGAATAAAGTTGTACCATGGAGATATGGAGAATCTCCACCAATAAGAGAAGAAATAATAAATATAGCCGGCATTGGGGGCATGACTAGAAGTGGAAGAGTCTACTTCCCCAAGGACACATAGGAAGAGGTCGTCAAAAATAAAGGAAAAAATAAGAAGATCGAAGAAGAAAAAGAAAATAAAGAATCCAAGGAGGAGACAGAGGAATTACTCCAGTTCATAAGGCAAAGTGAGTATTCCATTATAGACCAGCTCAATCGCACGCCTGCAAAGATAACATTGTTATCTCTGATAATGAGCTCGAAACCGCACAGAAACGCCCTGCTGAAGGTCTTGAGCGAGGCGCATGTACCTCATACTATATCCCAAGAAAAGGTCGAGAGGATTGTTGGTCACATTACGGCAAGCGATCACCTCACCTTCACAGAGGAAGAACTCCCCCTCGAGGGGTCAAACCATAACAAGCCCTTGCACATCTCAGTCAAATGCAAGGAGTACCTCATCGCCAGAGTTCTTGTGGATAACGGGTCATCCTTGAACGTGATGCCCAAGTGCACATTGGACAAGTTGAATATCCAAGGAACCCATTTGCGCCCAAGCAGCACCATCGGTCGAGCCTTCGACGGATCCAAACGAGAAGTAGTGGGAGAGGTTAACTTGCCAATTCAAGTCGGACCCACTATCTTCGACGTCGATTTCCATGTCATGGATATTACTCCAGCATATAGTTGTCTCCTCGGCAGGCCTTGGATTCATGACGCTAAGGCAGTACCTTCAACGCTCCACCAAAAAGTCAAGTTCATAGTGGACGACAAATTGGTCACGGTCCAAGCAGAAGATGATATCCTGATCAGTGGACCATCCACCCAGCCTTATGTGGATGCGGCTGAAGAGGCCCTTGAAACATCTTTTCAAGCGCTCGAAATTGCCAACATAGAGCGACTTCCCAAAAATACAAAGGTAGCCCGTATGATGTTGAAGCATGGTTACCATCCTGGCCAAGGACTGGGGGCAGATTCCCAAGGCATGAGGGAACCCCCAGAATTCAAAGACAATCCTTGCAAGTATGGCCTAGGATATGACCCTACTAAGGGTCGAGCGGAAAGAAGAAAAGGGAAGTCCCCCCTCCGCACACTCAAGGAAATTTTTTGAAGTGGAGGGGTGCAAGCGTCAAGAGCCACCTTAGTCATTAGGAAATCTTTTTCTTCATTTAAGGGATGTAAACCCAGGATTGTTAGAGATTATCCCCCGGGGCTAGCCCGACCCCCTGGCATTTCAGGGCACATATTCCCTTATTAATTAATAAAGAATGATTCTTACTATCTGCTTCTCTTCTCTCTATTTTTTACTAGACCTCATGAATAACCCTGTCTAAGTAAACGAAAAAAGAAGAAGAGTAAAAAGCGCATTCAAATAATCAACATTTACCATTGCTATTATCGTCAAGCTAGTTGATTAGAAGCACATAAAAATAAGACTTCACCTCATCCATAAAGAAAGTCATGCTTCACCAATATTGTGAACAAAAATAAATACACAAAAAAAAAAGAGAGAAAAGCCCAGAGAAGCCAAAGGCCAAAGAAAAGGGCAAATAACCCGGTAGGAAACCCACTAAGGGGGCTACGCAAAAGATAGGGTCGACCCAGTAGGATACCCGAACAACAATAAAGGGTAGCCTAGGCAAAAGTTAGGGTTACAAAATAAGGTCCGCTAGGATTCTCCAACAATTACAAAAAGAGGGAACCTAGACAAAAGTTAGGGCCAAGCACAATATCCTAGTCCGAAAACCCAAAGGGCGATCTAGGGAAATCAGCTAGCCATTAAAAAACAATAGGAATAAAACCAAAAAGCGCAAATACAAAAAGAAAGGAAACTATTTGCTTAGACGAAAGCTTAAACACCTAAACCTAACCCTAGCCAACCATGCTTACAAAAACTCTATCAATAAAAATTAACCCTCTAAAACACAAGCCATTGAAATTTGCCTCTTTGTTTCTTTCCTCTTGACCCTCACATCAATATTCTAATAATTAATTTGGGAATATGGAGGCGTATAGTCAACAAGAGGATTGAAATCCCTAAAGTGAGGAAAAAGGGGCACTACACGACAAAGAGTGTGCTGCAAAAGAAAAGAAGAAAAAACAAAATGACTCTTCGGTCACAAAAGTCCGGCATGGTACAGAAAGTACGAAAGCACAGATCAGAGGGCACTCAGCGCTACAAGACACGTCGGTTAAATCCTTCTGAAAACTTAATCAAAATAGGCATTATAGGACATCAAACATGAAAACATTGCATGCATAAAAATGTTTTTTGAACCAGGTCCTATTTCCTCTTTAAAAAAAAAAATCTCTTCCGTAATTCGAGACCGCCGTCAGGATCTCCCAGACCGCCGTCTCGATTTGAAGGAGACTCGAGACAGCCATCTCGCCTTCCCAGACGGCGGACTCGAACTGGAAAAATTTGTTATATATAGGGGGCGCGCTTAGGGGGTTCCTCACAACTCTCCTTGCCTCCAAAACCTCCATTTCTCAGTTTTTGCACTCCCAAGCACCCCCTAGTCAATATGTTTGGTAGAAGCGCCTCCAGAAAGAGAAGGAGCACTGCCGGGGCCAGCAGTTCTGCGGCACCGCCACCCCAGGATCCCTCTCAGTTGTCGCCACAGCACCAGGCCCGCCTCGACAACATCCGGACTTGTCAGTGGCACCCGATGTTCAGACTTGACTTCAGCATCCTGGCTGAATTTGGGTGGGAGGACGACGTCCGAGCCCACATAGACAGCATCGGGTGGGGCTTTCTACTGCAGCCACCACCTACACATGTGTACCCACAAGCGGTACTGGAATTCTTGGCCTCTGTCTCCTACTCCGAGGTCCCCTCCACGGTCCCGGCCCTGCAGCCCACTAAAATGGTGACCTATTTCATGGGTGGAAGATACCAGGCCACCACCCTCGACGAGTTCAACATGGCCATCGGGTTCGTCCGGCCCGAGGACACATTGACCCAGGGATACCGTGAGGCCATCTGCTCCCGGCCCACCAACCTCACTGCCGCCAAAATGTGGCATGAGCTCACAGGAGCCACCAGGTTGCCCATGCTGATGAGGGGCTCTGCGCTGCCCCCAACACTCCGCATCTGCCACAAGCTACTAGCAGGAACCATCCATGAAAGGAAAGAGAGTCAGGGTAAGGTATCCCTCCCTGACCTCTTCGTACTTTATTGCATGAGCCAGAAGCGGCACTGCAACCCCGGCTACTTCTTCTTGAGAGCCCTCATGGACTTCGGGAACAGATCAGCGGGGGCCGTCGTTGTGGCTCCTCTCATCACTCCCCTAGTAGAAAGATGGGGGTGCCTTGGCCGGGAAGAGCTGGCCTCCAACTTGCGACCCGAGTCCATCAACGGGTCAGTCTTGGTCAGCATGGGAATGCTGATACGTCGAGGGACCCAGTTGGCCCTCCATCCCACACTGGATTTCGCACTAGATCTCCAGGGGCTGGTGGCGATGCAGGATATCCCCACGCCCCCCGAATTCCAGCAGCAGCAGCAACAACCACCACCGTACACGGACGACTTCGCCGGCATGAACTACAACATGAACGATCTGCACCGGCAGTTTGACCAAATGACGGTGCGGCAAGAAGCCTACCACACTCGGCAGGAGGAGATGTATCAGCATCAGCAGGTGATGCGGCAGGAATGGACAACATTCCAGCAAGAGTACTGCGACGAAGTCCGAGAGCAAGCGGACTTCCGGTATCACCTCTACCAGCAATTCGCCCGCGGATCATCTCCAGATGATAGCCCTTAGGGATGGTACTTGCCTAAATAAAAAGTGGTTGCAATAAAATTCCCCTATAAATAAAATTTTATTTCATGCATCTCTTTGCCACCCTTTGCAAAAGCTAGCGTAAAAAAAAAAAGCTTAAAAAGGAAAAAGGCATACGCTCAATATGAGAAGCCAAAATCCTAAATCGCGAGAAAAAAGAGATAAAATCGCGAGAAAAAGGCAGGATTAAGACAAGCCATCACCTCAACCAACACAACTTTGACTACCAAATCAAAAACGAACAAAAAAGACTCATTCGACTAGTCAGCAAGGGTCGAACAAAAGAATCCCCAGCAACCAACAAAGCTGGATGAAACACAAAATCCCCAGCACAACCCGGATGACCGTTCAAAGAGGTCCAAGTACATCTACCAACACAGAAATCACTCCCCAAGGATAGGGCGCATGGGCCACCTGAACAGTAAGCCGCCACTACCACCAGTCCTACGCAGTGGACTGTACCAGCCAGATAGGGGGTTCATACCTATCAACTCGCGCACGCGTTGCGCTCGATCTATGCTCGAGCCGGATCGATAAGTCGCACTACCACCCCGATGGGGGGTTCATACCCATCCGGTCCCACGCAACGGACTGCAACTACCAACCTGATGGGGGGTTCATACCCATCCAGTCCCATGCAACGGACTGCAACTACCAGCCTGATGGGGGGTTCATACCCATCCAGTCCCACATAACTGACTGCAACTACCAGCCTGATGGGGGGTTTATACCCATCAACCGAAGGATCGGCTACCGTCAGAAGGAGTATCCTGAGGTTCTACCACGTGTCCACCGAAGGGATCGGCTACCGTCAGAAGGAGTATCCCGGAAATGCAAGAACACCAAGATTTTCCCCAGAAGATCAACCGCCGCAAGACGGGATATCCGAAGGGTAACCGGGCAAGAGGGTCAACTCCTTTACCTTCTTGTCAATCTGTCTGGCACAACAGGCCAACAGATGACTAGTCAGGTAAAGGGGGGAAGCTGTAGACCCCAAATCTTGCCCGGCCTCCAAATAAACAGTAAAAGACTTCCTATTCGAAGATGGACGAAGCCTAAAAAGCCACTAGGAGAGACTATTAGGCCCCATACTAGGATAGGAAGGATTTTTGGCACAAAAATAAGGTTTCTCGCCTTTTTGGGACGAGACCGCCGTCTCGAAATCGAGATCGCCGTCTCGCCTCATGCAAATGGCGAGACCGCCGTCTCGCCAAACGAGACGGTGGTCTCGCCACCTGCGAATGGCGAGATGGCGGTCTCGCTTTCCCAGACGGCGGTCTCGCCACTTTGACATGGCGAGACGGCGGTCTCGACCCTGTCAGACGAGAATGGCGGTCTCGCCACTGTCAGGCGCGAAAACCTATAAATAGGGGCTCTCCCCCCTTCATTTCCACACACCACACAGCTCTAGCTCTCCCTTCTCTCTAAAACTTCTCTCTAGAATCCCTCCGACGCATTTCCAGAGTTTCTGAGTGCCTTTGTGAGCGTTTTTCAGCGTCTAGAAAAGTTTCCAGCGCTGTGTAGAGTGAAGGGCTGCCACAAAGCACCCTCTTTTTTAAGAGAAATAAAAAGAAAGGTTGCTTCGGAGGTTTAAACTCTCCCTCTCCACTTTTACTGCTTTAATTTTAAATTATGCAATAGATTAGGGCCATGTAGTCATAGTTTTAAATTCCACAAAATAAAAGGGCAAAAGCGTGTTTTTCCGATTTATTTATTAACAAAGTAGCTGGCCTGTCATAGGGAACCCGAAAGGGGGGTCGTAAAGGAACTAACACTTCCTTTACACGTAACTAACTCCCTTACCCAACTCTGGTTCTAATGACTGTCGTCGCTGTCTCAAAAGAGAGAAGGTCAGTCAGAGCGATGCGATGGTTTTCGACCCTCTTGATTTTTGCGTTTTTATGGGTGATTACAACGCCTTTAGGTTGTCCGATAACCGGGCTAACCTAGGGGCGAGGTTTTCGAAAGAGCGTCCTTGGGTTGTCCAATAACCGGGCTAACCCAAGGACTAATTTTGTAGGGTTCAGTGGAGTCGCCACCGATGTTTTTACCGGAAACATCGGAAAAGGGGTTTTAAAAGGCGTTGGTTTTCGAAAACCAACTTTGGTCATTAGAACCAGAGTTGGGTAAGGGAGTTAGTTACGTGTAAAGGAAGTATTAGTTCCTTTACTATGCCCCTTTCGGGTTCCCTATGATAGGCCAGCTATATAAAAAATATTTAAACTGGTGAAAATAACGTTTTTGCCCTTTTATTATGTGGAATTTAAATTTATGACTACATGGCCCTAATCTATTGCATCATTTAAAATTAAAGCAGTAAAAGTAGAGAGAGAGAATTTAAACCTCCGAAGCAAGCTTTCTTTTTTATTTCTTTAACAAAAATGGGTGCTTTTTGGCAGCCCTTCACTCTACACGATGCTGGAAACTCTTCTAGACGTCGAAAAAACACTCAAAAAAGCACTCAGAAGCTCTGTAAATGCGTCGGAGGGATTCTAGAGAGAAGTTTTAGAGAGAAGGGAGAGCAAAAAGCTGTGTGGTCTGTGGAAATGAGGGGGGGAGGACCCCTATTTATAGGTTTTCGCGCCTGGCAGTGGCGAGTCCACCGTTCCCGTCTGACAAGGTCGAGACCGCCGTCTCGCCTAACGAGACCGCCGTCTCATCATGCGCAGGTGACGAGACTGCCGTCTCTCCAAACGAGACCGTCGTCTCGTCCTTCGCATGTGGCGAGACTGCCGACTGGGAAAGCGAGACCGCCGTCTCGCCACTTGCCTGAGGCGAGACAGCGGTCTCGATTTTGAGACAGCGGTCTCGTCCCAAAGAGGCGAGAAAACTTATTTTTTGTACAGAAAACCCCTCCTATCCTAGTATGGGGCCTAATAGTCTCTCCTAGTGGCTTGTTAGGCTTCGTCCATCTTCGAATAGGAGGTCTTCTTCTCTTTATTTGGAGGTCGGGAAAGATTTGGGGTCTACAGCTGCCCCCCCTTTACTCGACCAGTCGATTGTCGGCCTTTTGTGCCCGGGTGGTCGACTCGGAGGGTAAAGGAGTTGACCCTCTTGCCGGTTGCCGTCCGGATGCTCCGTCTTTGGATGATCCTCCGGGGAAATGTTGTGCGCTTCCGGGATGCTTCTTCGGCGATAGGCGATCCCTTCGGGCGATGAGTACGAACCTCCATCCGGTTTGACGAGTATGAACCCTCGCCGGTAAGCCCCCTTTTGTAAGGCTTGATGAGTACACACCCCATCCGGTGTTTGACGAGTATGAACCCCCGCCCGGTAAGCCCCCTTTTGTAAGGCCTGATGAGTACACACCCCCATCTGGTGTTAAGCCTCCGGATGCTCCTTCTTGCGGTAGCTGATCCTTTGGCCGTGGTGGCAGCTTACTGCTCTAGCTCATGCACCGATGTGAAACCTTGGGATGCTCCTTTGATGCAGTAGCTGACCCCTTGGCTGACGAGTATGAACCCTCGTCTGGTTAGGTGCCTCTGGATGCCCCTTCTTGCAGTAGCTGATCCTTTGGCTATGGTGGCGGCTTACTGCTCTAGCTCATGCGCCGGCTCCTTGGGGAGTGTCGCCGCTATCCGTTCCGACGTCCAGGGACATCTCGAACGTTTGATGCGAGCGGTCGCGAAAAGATGGTTTAGACTCGCGTTTTTTGTTTAAAGTGTGTTCATTGCTTCCGAGGTGCTCAACAACTGAACTATCCTCTAATAAAAGCAAGGTTTTCGAAAAGGGTTCTTTTGGAGTCGCCACCAATGTTTTGACCATAAACATTGGAAAAGGATAAAAAGGCGTTGATTTTATTAAAAACCAAACTTGGCCATTATAACCAGAGTTAGGTAAGAGAGTTAGTTACGTGTGGGGAAGGTGTTAGCACCCCACAACGCCCCTTTCGGGTTCCCTATGACGGATTAATTCGTTAAGTGAAGATTATAAGAAATTACGCTATTACCCTATTTTATTCATACAACATTTAAATATTGCTATCTACATGATTTTATTTACATTTCATATATAAAGCAATAAATAAAGCAATAAAAGAGAAAAGATTTGAGAAGAACCTCCGTAGCAAGCTTTATATTGTAACTCTTTTACAATAAGGACGCGTTTCAGCAATCCCTCGCTCTACAACGACTCTCCTCACGAATACAGACTCGACTCAACTAAACTCTTATAGAAGAATCGAATGCCGGAATATCATTCCTTAATTGATTGTTACCTATTTAAGGCAATCAGAAAGATCATTCGAAGTAGGGAGAGAAGAAGACAAGTCTTGGGAGTTGTCTGGTGTGTGGAAAATGAGCAAATGAGCCTCCTATTTATAGTTTTCGCTGCCTGGCACATCTGGGTCGGGACGGCCGTCTGGGGTGGGACGGCCGTCCCACTTGCATTTTTAACACAGAGCCAACCCCCCTGGGACTTGGGACGGCCGTCCCACATGTGGGACGCGCGTCTCACTTGTCCTAGGTTAGTTGGGACGACCGTCCCAACTCTGAGACGGGGGTCTCGACCTGTTTTGTCCAGTTTTTGCGTTCTGGGACCCCGGGAAGCTTTCCTTGCTTTTTCGGATGTTGGTTGATACCGATAGGTGTCCGTTGAAGCTTGATCTTCTTATAGGAAGTCTTCTTGACCCTTATTGAGATGCCGGACGAACTTTTATCTTTGTTATAAGAGGTCTCTTTGGCCTTTGTCGAGAAATTGGATGAACTCTATCTTGTTGCGAGAGGTCTCCTTTTCTTTTATTAAGAAGCCGGGCAAAATTAGGGGTCTACAGGGAGTGATTTTTGTGTTGGTAGATGTATTTGGACCTCTTTGAATGGTCATCTGGACTGCTCCGGGGATTCTTTGTTTTTTGACTTTTGGTAGTGATCATCCGATTCTTGCTGGCTGGTCGGATGGGTCTTTGTTTTTGTTCGACTCTTGCTTGGCAGTCGAAATTTTGTTGGTTGGATGTAGAGTCTTACCGGGGTACCTCTATGCAAACATGAAGATGATCTTCTTGACATGAATGTCTTTTTTGTTATGAAGTGTATTTGTTTGTTTTGATCCTGACAAAGTCCTATTTGTGCGACTACTTGTGTGTGGATGCTTGTTGATGCAAATTTATTTTAGTTGAGGACATCT
This sequence comes from Sphenostylis stenocarpa, assembly GCA_963425845.1. Lineage (NCBI taxonomy): Eukaryota > Viridiplantae > Streptophyta > Magnoliopsida > Fabales > Fabaceae > Sphenostylis > Sphenostylis stenocarpa. The sequence goes on from OY731403.1 coordinate 23,450,375, forward strand.
AGAAAGTGACCGGTATTTCCTTCTATTTGTTCTCTCGTGATTATTCTTTTTTTGCATTTTTTGTTTTAACCCTGTCTTTTGCCTAGACCGCCCTTTGCGGGTTTTTGACCCAGCGGGTTTTAATTTTTTTTGCCTGAGATATTTTATTGAGCTCTTTTTCCTTTTATGAAAGCCTTATCTTTTGCCTAGACCGCCCTTTGCGGGTTTTTGATCTAGCAGGCTACCCTGTACTTTTTACTTGGGACGACCCTAGTTGGTGATGTTCGTCTTGTTTTTATGCTTTCTCGAATTGCTTGTTTTATGCATGCTCATGTTTCGTTAATACAGAGGTATTTACACAAGTAGGTAAAGAGAAGAAAAGACAGTTTTTATTGATATAAATAGATGGTTTATTTTTACATGGGGGTTTACAAGAGAATTTGTAAGCAAGGCTGGCCAAGGTTGGCTAAACTGTATGAGGGTGTCACAATCATGTCTGTGATCTTTGTTTCCCCGTTTTCCCTGGTCCCTTCAATTGAGATGCTCGAATCCGGAGTGAAGACTATGCGAAGTCTACTTGCTATTGTGGAGGTATTACCTTAGTTGCCTTTGCGGTTTTCGGCTAAGGTAATAATTTCTCTTTCTTTTTTGTTGTTGTTGTTGTTTTTTTTTTTTTTTTTGTGAACCTCTGATTTTTGCCTAGGACGTGTCCTAGCGAGGAATATAGACCCTATCTTTTGCCCAGGACGCTCTTTGCGAGTTTTCATCCTGCCGGGTCGTGAGCAATGTCTTTAGGCGTAATATTTTTTCACTGTATCTGAGTTGATAGGATACCGGAGCTCTTCTCCATCCATATTGGTGAGGATAAGGGCTCCTCCTGAGAAGGCTCGCTTGACCACAAAGGGTCCTTCGTAGTTTGCTGTCCATTTCCCGATTTTGTCTTTCTAGGCTGGAAGTAGTTTCTTTACTACTAGATCTCCTTCTTGGAAAGTGCGGGGATTGACCTTCTTGTGGTAGGCTGTCTTGATTTTCCTTTGGTAAGCTTGCCCCCGACATATGGCATCCAGCCGTTTTTCTTCGATTAGGTTCAACTGATCATACCGGTTTTGGACCCATTCAGCTTCTGTCAATTTGCTTCCATGACAACTCGTAGGGAGGGTATTTCGACCTCTACTGGTAGTACGGCTTCCATACCGTATACGAGGGAAAAAGGGGTAGCTCCTGTGGAGGTTCGTACCGACGTTCGGTAGCCATGTAGGGCGAAGGGAAGCATCTCATGCCAATATTTGTAGGTGACTACCATATTTTGGATGATTTTCTTGATATTTTTATTGGCTGCCTCTACTGCACCGTTCATCTTTGGTCGGTACGGAGAGGAATTGTGGTGCTGGATTTTGAAGTCTTGGCATAATTCCTCCATCATTTTATTGTTGAGATTGGTCCCATTATCAGTAATGAGCCTATGAGGGATACCGTACCGACATATAATGTTTTTCTTGATGAAGGTGGTCACCACTTTCCGAGTCACATGCGCATATGACGTCGCCTCAACCCACTTGGTGAAATAGTCGATTGCTACCAAGATGAAACAATGGCCGTTAGATGCTTTGGGTTCAATGGGTCCGATGACATCCATGCCCCACATAGAAAATGGCCATGGTGTAGCCAGGTTACTGAGAGGTGCGGGCGGCACATGAATATTATCGGCGTAGACTTGGCACTTATGACACTTCTTGGCATATTGGTGACAATCGGCTTCCATTGTGGACCAAAAATACCCTGCCCTAAGGATTTTCTTTGCCATGACATGCCCGGGTGCGTGGGTCCCAAAAGTCCCTTTGTGGATTTCTCTTATCAGAGTCTGGGCTTCTTCATGGTCCACACACCTCAAGAGAGTGGAATCGGGGCTCTTTTTGTAGAGGGTTCCTTCAATCAACGTGAATCCTACGGCCCTTTTGCGAATGGTTCACTTATCATTGTCACTGATTCCTTCGGGGTATTCGCCCTTTATGAGGTACCGCTTGATGTCATAGTACCAGGGGTTTTGGTCGCGCTCGCCATTTACTGCCATGCAGAAAGCTTGTTTGTCATGCAGCTTAACTTGGATGATTGGCATCTCATGTTCTTGATCCAGGGCAAACATGGATGATAGGGTGGCAAGGGCGTCGGCAATTTGATTGTCCTCCCTAGGTATATACTGGAAGGTGACACTTTCCATTCTTGAGACCAGCTCGCGGATGTGCTCTAGGTATGGGATTAACTTTGAGTTTCGGGTTTCCCATTCACCTTTAAGTTGATAGATGACGAGGGATGAATCACCGAATATTTTGAGCTTAGTGACCCCATGATCTAAAGCCGCTTGGATCCCTAGCGCACATGCTTTGTATTCGGCCATGTTGTTGGTACAATCGAAATTAAGCCTGGCGTTACAGGGATGTGTTTCTTTTCGGGGGATATCAAAATAACTCCTATCCCGTGTCCAAGCATGCTTGAGGCCCCATCGAAGAACATGGTCCATGCCTCTTCTTTGGTCTCTTCGTGTTCGATATGCATGATATGTTCATCAGGAAAGTCGTCTTGTAAGGATTGATATTCATTTGTTGATCCGTGGGCTAGATAATCTGCCAGGGGGCTACCCTTAATAGCTTTCTGGGTGACGTGAATGATATCAAATTCTGAGAGAAGGACTTGCCACCTAGCTATTCTTCCAGTTAAAATGGGCTTCTTGAAGAGATACTTAATTGGGTCCATTTTGGAGACCAACCACGTTGTATGTCGAGCCATGTATTGTCGGAGCCGCTGAGTGACCCACACCAATGCGCAACAAGTTTTTTCGAATGGTGTATAGCGGGTTTCGTAATCCAGGAATTTCTTGCTGAGATAATAAATGGTGAAAGAATTAATGGTTGAGTTCAAGAGGGGGGGTGAATTGAACTTTATAAAACTTTTTCGCAAAACTTACTTTCTTTTGGAAGAATGATTTATCTTTATTCAATTCTTGTGTAGGTAGATTGATTTTAAACACAACAAGTATATAGAAAAGAAATAAAGGAGATGAAAGAAGAAATTCAACACAACAATTTATACTGGTTCACTCTTCACCAGAGCTACGTCCAGTTCTTGACAAATCTGCCAAGTTCCACTAATACCAAGTGAAAATTACAACCAGTAGATACTCACCAATCTACCCCAAGAACTATCTTACAAACCCACAAGATAGACTCTTGAAAACCACCCAGTAACCAAATCCAAGTCATCGTAACAAGTGCAGATCAAATTCCAACCTGCGCAAATACACTTTACAAAAGATTATGAAAAGAAAAAACCTGGACTGCAGACTCTATCAATAAAATTGTCCGTAACGATTCTAACACAAGCACTTTCTCTCTTTGATTGACCACTATCTTGATCAAAGCACCTTATGATATATCAAAGTTCTTGAATGCAGAGAAAGTCACGGATATGAAAGCTTCACAGATTGATTTCAAATGTTTTCTCAAGTTGTGTATTTCAAAAGATAGATCAAATCTGTATTTATAACGTAAAACAGAGATCCAGAACGTTTCATTAATTAAAAACTGAATCAGAGAGGTAAATGATCGATCAGAAACAAAGTAAAACAGGTTAGAATCGATTCTGATCGATTAGAACTGTATTATGATCGATTAGACCAAGTTATGATCGATCAGAATGAAACTATGATCGATCAGAATGCATTTCAATCGATTAAAACGTCGATTCAATCGATTGATTTCATTTAAAACTTCATTTAATCGATTGATTCGAGTTTTTAATGGATTGAAACAGTTTTATGAAAAATGATAGCTCTCTGTTTCAATCGATTAAAAATCATTTTAACAGATTGAAATCCTGAAAATACTTAGTTAGAAAAATAGTCTCTCTGTTTCAACAGATTAAAAAATATTTCAACAAATTGATTTTTTGAAAACTCTTAGACTGAAAAATAGTCTTTTTGTTTCAACAGATTAAAAAATATTTCAACAGATTGATTTTCTGAAAACTCTTAGACTGAAAAATAGTCTTTCTGTTTCAATGGATTTAAAAATATTTCAACAGATTGAAAATGCGAAACCTTGATATTGAAAAATTCATTAAGTGATTTTAACCTGTTGATTCTGCGATTCAATCAATTGAAAATTTCGACTATGTATGACCACTTATTCTCGTTAAGTGATTTTAACAGATTGAAAATCATTTTCAACAGATTGAAAAACTTAGATTGTTCTTTTAATACTTAAATGTAAGTTTTTCATGCAGAAAAATGATTTCAATGAGATGCATCATATTAAGGCGCTTATCACAAAATATATTGGCCTATCAAGAGATTAAGTTCTATACTTAGCCTATTCATCTACACACCCACAAACTAAACTATATCTACAAAATATTATGTCTTCATCAAATCCACCAAGTGCTTCAATCTCCCCCTATTTGATGGAGACAAATAACCACTGCACCTGCACAAATAATAACAGACCAGAGACATATATTTTGTGGTGTGTGTGTAGTGACAGTTTTAAGAAAACCACTTCTCCCCCTATTTGACTGCATCAAATAATAGTGTTTTTAGTTACAGTCCAGTAGTACCACGTAGGTACCCCAAAAATAAAAACAGAACAAACAAAAACTAAGAACAAGATAACAGAAACATAAAAATAAGCCTTCATTCATCCCCGGGACCTTGATTAAATTGCAGTTCAACAATCTGTTGTAGATGTCTTCTAGTTGGTTGTCAATATGTTGAAATCTGGCAATGAAGTTTTCATCTAGATAATGCTGACAAGCCCGCAGAGCAACCGTCATCTCCATGTGCCTTCTCTGGTTGGTTTGCAGTTCACTCACTTGATGCAACATGGTTCTTTCGAACTGAGATAGGGGCGTGCCACGGTCAGGCTGTGGAGTGTACGAAATCATTTCCAGTGGAGACTGCTCTTCCATTGGGTCTGATGGTCTTGCTGCAGAAGTTCCTGGAACATCAGTATTGATATTTTCCTCTTGTTCTTCTTCTTCAAAGTCTTCTCCTCTCCCTGCTTCTTCTTTTGAGATCCATTCACCATCGACTTTGATGAATCCCATTTTATGCAGAACAGAATTATTTACTTCATTTGTTGGTCGAACAATTTCAACTAGTTCCCCTTCCAAATCAACACCAAAATGCATTAAAAACTTAGAAATCAAAATAGCATAAGGATACTTGAAATCACTCAGCCGCTTAGCTTTGATCATGTGGTCCTTGATAACAAAAACCCAGTTCACCCTTATTCTGTGATGAATGCAGTACATCAGTACTAAATCTCCTTCATTTAGTACCGCATGATTGCTCCCCCGGGTGTGAGCTGCCAGGCCACAATGAAAGTGAGAACCCTTTCCTCAAGCTTCATCTTTCCAAGTATTGAAAGAACTTACGAGTCATGATTGTTCTTCATGCATGAACGAAAGTACTCGAACTTTATAAAATTCTTCAACATCCGAAGTACACCCTTTAGTTACTTTTACACCTTCATCCTTGATTCCAGCGACCTCTTTCCAGACATTTGGCGTTATCTCAATGTCTACTCCTTTGACTTGGGTTTTTAAAGTGGAACCTTCAAAGAACAAGTTAGTAAAAAAGACTTTAATTAAGTCAGGGTAAATTCTACCATTCAACTCCGTAAACTTTTGAAGTTTTTGATGTTGCGAGTAGCTTCCGAACACCTCCGAAGCCTTCGGTGTCAAACCAGGAGAACTTTAGAACCTTGGGAATATTGACTTGTTTCCTGCTCATTTCATGGATAAACAAATCCATTTTCTCTTGGTTCCCATTGAACCAGGTTTCAATCCGACCTCCAACATTTGGTTCTTGCCTTGCAGTAGAAGACTCGCCTCTGCTGGACTTCTTCCTACCGGATTTTGTACGTTTGAGCATCCTTGAATTTTTGGAATGAACAGAGGAATATCCGAGAAGAGAGAATGGTTCAAGGAGGAAAAACACTACAGTTTTTAGAGTTCGCGATCCCTTTAACTTCACAGTTTTGTCTTTACTGTATAACTGCTTCTCTGCTTCTGTGCAGTGATGATAAAGGTGGAGAGAGAAGGAATGTGTACTGTGCACCTTAATTACCCTCACATCTGATATCCAATCAGAGTCAATCAACTTTTATTGGATATCTTTGATATTTAAGAGAGTAGTTGAAGTTTATCTTGTTGTAAATGCATTCAATCCACTCTGCAAGTAATTGTTTAGTGACAGAGTATATACAACTAGCCCTAGAAAAAATTAATCAATTGATATTTCGTGAAACCAATTGATTTTGCAATTGCGAGATACTCGAAGTAAAATAAATCGATTGAACCGAAAATCTAATCGATTGTTTTTGTGGAAGAAAATCATGCAGAGTATCAAAAGTGAATTCAATCGATTGAATCGAAGATTTAATCGATTGATTTATAGAAGAAAATATGCAGAGCTACAAGGTTTAATGAAATAAATCGATTAAAAGCCTATTTAATCGATTGAACTGATAACATATCAATAACAGAGAGTAAGAATCAGGAAATCAACAGATTATTTCACAATTTCAATTGATTGAAACATATAATTTCAAGTTTTTCATACAATTATTAATCGATTGAACTTGTTATTAATCTGTTAAAAAGCATATTATCATCATAAAGAATCAGTTATTCAACACTAGATATATCTAGAATTCCTAATTCAGATCCTAAGCATATTAAGTCTCGTCTCTAGGAAGTGGTTTAGTGAATAAATCGACTAACCTGTTTTTCATATTCAATGAATAAAATTTCACAAGTCACCCCTAGATACATGTTCTCTAATAAAGTGGTGTCTAATTTCAATATGCTTAGTTCTAGAGTGTTGAATAGGATTCTTAGTTAAATTTATTGCACTAGTATTATCACAAACCGGAGGTACCGTATTTAGTGTCACTCCATAGTCCGTCAGTTGTTGCTTAAGATAGATACTTTGAGCACAACACATGCTTGCTTTTTGTCGTGCCAAGATATGAGACTGCTTCCCGATAAATGACATGTACCGGAGGTACTTTTTCTCGTCCAATCTACATCCTGCAAAGTCGAATCGGAAAATCCAACAAGTTTAAGAGATGCATCTTCGTGGATACCATAGTCCGACATTAACTCGTTCCTTTAAGGTACTTCGTAATCCTTTTAGCAACGATAAGATGTGATTCCTTTGGGTTTGCCTCGAAATCTAGCACAAAGGCACACACTAAACATAATGTCGAGTCTACTAGCAATCGGATATAGCAGAGAACCAATCAAACCTCTATATTTAGTTTGATCAACAGATTTCCCTTTTTCATCTAAATCTAGACAAGCAGTTAGTAGACATGGGTGTAGAGGATTCCTTGCAATTGTGCATATCAAACTTCTTTAACAACTCATTGCAGTATTTAGATTGACTTAGAAAAATGCCATTTCTTAATTGTTGAACTTGGAGACCAAGAAAGAAATTCAATTCTCCCATCATAGACATTTCAAATTCACTTTGCATTTCTTTAACAAACTTATTACACAAGGCATTATTTGTAGAACCGAAAATGATATCATCCACATACACCTGCACCGTAATAATGTCGGTCCAGCATTTCTTAATGAATAGGGTTTTATCAACTTCACCTCGCTTGTACCCTTGATCAATTAAGAAGTTACTTAACCTCTCATACCATTGTCTAGGTGCTTGCTTTAAACCATAAAGGGCCTTTTTCAATTTGTAGACATGGTCGGGATGCTTGTGATTTTCAAACCCAGGAGGTTGAGAAACATACACTTCTTCATTGATGAGTCCATTAAGAAAGGCACTCTTGACATCCATCTCGTAGTAATCGAAACCACTTAAACAAGCATAAGCTAATAATAATCTGACAGCCTTCAAGTCTAGCTACAGGTGCAAAGGTTTCATCAAAATCAATACCCTCCTCGTTGGTTATACCCTTTGGCTACCAATCTATCTTTATTTCTTGTGATAATGCCGTGTTCATCTAGTTTGTTTTTGAATACCCACTTAGTACCAATTACATTGATATCTTTGATTTTAGGAACTAATTCCCACACGTTATTCCTTTCAAATTGATTAAGCTCATCATGCATGGCACTAACCCAAGTATTCATCATTTAATGTTTCTTTAACGAGCTTTAGGTTCTATTTGTGAAATGAATGCCATATGATTGCGAGAATTGATTAAGAGAATGTCTAGTAGATACTCCCTTATTGATTTGCCCGATGACATTGTCTAGAGAGAGATCTCTTGGGACAATCCACTCTTTGGGAAGCTCTTCCAGGGCATCTTCTTCCCGATCTTCGCTATTATTGGTGGATCAGCTTTTGCAGGATCAACAGATTGATCACCTTCTTCGACAATATGCTCGATCCGAGCTACTGGAATTTTCAACCGATAAGAATTATCAGTTAACGTTAAATCTTCTTCATCTGCAGTACTCGTTGTTCTATTCTCGCAACACTCGAGGAGACTCATTAAAAACAACATGTACTCGATTCTTCAACAGACTTCAGCCTTAAATTGTAGACTCTATATGCATGACCATTAGTTGAATAACCAAGAAAGATTCCTTTGTCGGATTTCTCATCAAACTTGCCAATATTTTCTTTCCCATTGTTTAAAACAAAACATGTACATCCAAAAACCTCGAAATAGTTTATGTTGGGTTTTCTTCCTTTATACAATTCATATGGGGTTTTCTTAAGCATGGGTCTAATCAAGACTCTATTCAAAACATGACAAGCAAGTGTTTATCGCATCCGCCCAAAAGTATTTAGGTAAAGAATTTTCACACAACATTGTTCTAGCAAGTTCCACAATGGATCTATTCTTTCTTTCCACAACACCGTTCTGTTGAGGAGTTCTTGGAGCAGAAAAATTGTGTTTTATGCCAAACTTTTCACAAAAAGATTCAAATTTTTCATTTACAAATTCTCCACCATTGTCACTTTGAATAGATGTAATGAAATATCCTTTTTCATTATGCAAAACCTTGGCAAGCTTTTTGAAAGATTTGTAAGAATCAGATTTGGCTTTAAGAAAAATAGTCCAGGTAAATCTGGAAAAGTCATCAACAATTACCATGATATAAAGATTACCACCTAGGCTTTTATTCCTTGAAGGACCAACCAAATCCATGTGAAGCAGTTCCAAAGGTCTGGAATTTGAAACAATGTTTTTGTTTGAAAAGGATTTTCTAGTTTGTTTGCCTTTCAAACAAGCTTCACATATTTTGTCTTTCAAGATTAGAAGCTTAGGTAGCCCAGAAACTAACTCTTTAGAAATCAGTTTGTCAAGATGGTTAAGATGTATATGAGCAAGCCTTCTATGCCACAACCAAGATTCTTCTTCTTTAGTAAGAAGACAACTTTGAGATGATATAGAATGCTTGATATCTAACATGTATATGTTGTTTAACCTCTTACCTACCAACATTACCGTGTCGATCTCGGTTCACGCATTAGGCACTTTTCTCGGTTTGAAGATAACTTTGTGACCAAGATCACATAACCGACTTATACTCGATTAGGTTGTGCTTGAGACCTTCAACAAGAAGAACATTGTGAATGGTTACTCGATTCACCATCTCCGATATCTCCCGAACCTAGAATTCTTCCCTTGTTGTTGTCTCCATAAGTCACGTGACCTCCATTCTTCAATCTCAGCTTCGGAATTTTGAAATGTCACCTGTCATGTGCCTTGAGCATCCGCTGTCCAGGTACCAAAGAGACTCTTGTTGTTGTTCCTGAAAAATCAAACATCAAGTGTTTGGTACCCTTACGTATTTTGGGTCCTTAGGAGTCAAATTTTCTGTTTAACATGTTTTGGAACCCATCTTTTTCTACCTTGCGGCACAAAATATTTTCTAGCATGACAAAATTTGATAGTATGTCCTTTCTTCATGCAGTAATGACAAGATGAGAAAGGGGATGTTGTAGCTTTTCTAAATGAAAAGAAGTTCAAATATTTTTTAGTTTTTACCCCAATCTTAGGTTTGTACCCGATTCCAGAATGTTCAAACACACAGTTTTGAGACCCAAGGAGTGCATCTAAATTCTCTTTACCTTGAGTAAACTTAGACAAAGTTTTAATCAAGTAATCAACCTTATCTTGCGGAAGAATACACTTTTCACAATTCTTATTAGCAGCAACATTATCCACAGATGCATAGATTATATCTAGATGTTCTAAATCTGTTTTGCTTTCTAATAGTTCTTTTTCCAGAACTTTAACTCTATTTTCTAACCAGTTATTTAAACCTTTCAACCGATTATTTGTATGAGATAAATTTCTGGCTTCACTATGCATTTCATTGAAAGCATTTAGTAATGTGTTGTAATTCATTTCATTCTCTGTGGGAGTTGAACTTACATGTGATGAAGAGGATTCACAACCAGCCATCAAACATAGGTTCACCTCTTCACCTTCGGATTCAGAACTGGAAGAAGAATCATTGTCTTGCCAAGCTATGTAGGCCTTTTTCCCTTTGTATTTTGAATCTTTCTTATTCTGATTCTTGGTCTTTTCCGGACAATCACTCTTTATGTGACCCTGCTTACCACAAGAATAACAAGTAATAGTATTTTGAATAGATTCAGTCTTTTTATTAGTGTACCTTTTTACTTGGCCAGATTTGTTCTTCCTTCTAAGAAATTTCCCAAATTTCTTAACCAACAAAGTCAGATTTTCGGATTCATCTTCTTCAGACTCACTATTTTCTTCAATCGTCTTGAGAACAATGTTTCTACTTTTCTTTTCTGCATTCTTTTGTTCTTTAAACCGACTGATTTCCAACTCATGTTCCCTTAACTTACCAAAAAGTGAAGCAGTAGTCATTTCAGTCAAGTCTCTTGATTCTGATATAGCTGTCACCTTTGGTTGCCAAGTTCTGTCCAAACACTTCAAGATTTTGATGTTCAACTCTTCTTTGTCAAAAATCTTCCCTAGTCCAATTAGATGATTGACTATGTGCGTGAACCTTTTCGTACATCCGCAATTGTTTCTCCTTGTTGCATTTTAAACAATTCATAGTCCCTAATTAACTCATGCTTTCTCGCCCTTTTCACATCAGCAGTACCTTCATGTGTGACCTCTAGAATTTACCACATTTCTTTGGCAGAGGCACATTGAGACACCCTGAAAAACTCATCAAGATTTAAAGCGAGAGGTAATAATATTTTTTGCAAGTATAATCATATTGGACTCTCCTATTTTCTACATCGGTTAATTCAGCCCAATTTTTTTCAACTACTTTACCATCTACTGTATGAGTTGGTTTGTAAGGACCATTAACAATTGTTTCCCAAATGCCTCTATCAAGAGATTCAATAAAGATTTTCATTCTAACCTTCCGGAAAGAATAATTCACACCAGAAAAAGAGGAGGCCTGTTTATGGAGGCTCCTTCGAAAAATTCATCTTTCCCTCAGCCATTCTTGGACCAATTTCTTGAGTAACTTACAAGAACCAGCTCGGTACCAATTGAAAGAATTAATGGTTGAGTTCAAGAGGGGGTGAATTGAACTTTATAAAACTTTTTCGCAAAACTTACTTTCTTTTGGAAGAATGATTTATCTTTATTCAATTCTTGTGTAGGTAGATTGATTTTAAACACAACAAGTATATAGACAAGAAATAAAGGAGATGAAAGAAGAAATTCAACACAACAATTTATACTTGGTTCACTCTTCACCGTAGCTATGTCCGAGTTCTTGACAAATCTGCCAAGTTCCACTAATACCAAGTGAAAATTACAACCAGTAGATACTCACCAATCTACCCCAAGAACTATCTTACAAACCCACAAGATAGACTCTTGAAAACCACCCAGTAACCAAATCCAGTTACTGTAACAAGTGCAGATCAAATTCCAACCTGCGCAAATACACTTTACAAAAGATTATGAAAAGAAAAAACATGGACTGCAGCTCTATCAATAAAATTGTCCAGAACAGATTCTAACACAACACTTTCTCTCTTGGATTGACCACTATCTTGATCAAAGCACCTTATGATATATCAAAGTTCTTGAATGCAGAGAAAGTCACGGATATGAAAGCTTCACAGATTGATTTCAAATGTTTTCTCAAGTTGTGTATTTCAAAAGATAGATCAAATCTGTATTTATAACGTAAAACAAAGATCCAGAACGTTTCATTAATTAAAAATTGAATCAGAGAGGTAAATGATCGATCAGAAACAAAGTAAAACAGGTTAGAATTGATTCTGATCGATTAGAATCAGTATTATGATCGATTAGACCAAGTTATGATCGATCAGAATGAAACTATGATCGATCAGAATGCATTTCAATCGATTAAAACGTCGATTCAATCGATTGATTTCATTTAAAACTTCATTCAATCGATTGATTCGAGTTTTTAATGGATTGAAACAGCTTTTATGAAAAATGATAGCTCTCGTTTCAATCGATTAAAAATCATTTTAACAGATTGAAATCCCGAAAATACTTAGTTAGAAAAATAGTCTCTCTCGTTTCAACGGATTAAAAATATATTTCAACAGATTGATTTTTTGAAAACTCTTAGACTCGAAAAATAGTCTTTCTGTTTCAACAGATTAAAAAATATTTCAACAGATTGATTTTCGAAAACTCTTAGACTCGAAAAATAGTCTTTCTGTTTCAATGGATTTAAAAATATTTCAACAGATTGAAAATGCGAAACCTTGATATTGAAAAATTCATTAAGTGATTTTAACCTCGTTGATTCTGCGATTCAATCAATTGAAAATTTCGACTATGTATGACCACTTATTCGTTAAGTGATTTTAACAGATTGAAAATCATTTTCAACAGATTGAAAAACTTAGATTGTTCTTTTAATACTTAAATGTAAGTTTTTCATGCAGAAAAATGATTTCAATGAGATGCATCATATTAAGGCGCTTATCACAAAATATATTAGCCTATCAAGAGATTAAGTTCTATACTTAGCCTATTCATCTACACACCCACAAAATAAACTATATCTATAAAATATTATGTCTTCATCAAATCCACCAAGTGCTTCAAATGGCTCGTTCTTTCTTCCCGGTTTCATCTTGTTGGCCGAGCACACATCCCATTGACTCTTAAAGTATTGACAAATATAGGATGAGAGGTCTCCCTTCAACGGGTGGTACCAATACTGGCGGATTGGTTAAACATGTTTTGATCTTATCGAACGCTTGCTAGCATTCCTCATTCCACACCGTTGGCTGGTTTTTGCGCAACAGCTTAAAGATGGGGATACATTTATCCGTTAACTGCGCGATGAAACGGGCAATATAATTGATCCGGCCCAGAAAACCTCTGACCTCCTTTTCTAGTGCTTGGTGGAGGCATTTCCAGAATCGCCTTTGTTTTATCAGGGTCCACCTCAATTCCTCTTTTGCTGACAATGAACCCTAGGAGTTTTCCTGATCATACTCCGAAAGTACATTTTGTCGGGTTTAGCTTAAGTTGATACTTCCGAAGTCGATCAAAAAGCTTTTTGAGGTATTGAATGTGGTCCATCTCATTCCTGGACTTGGCGATCATGTCGTCCACATATACTTCTATTTCCTTGTGGATCATGTCATGGAATAGCGTCACCATAGCCCTTTGATAGGTTGCCCCCGCATTCTTCAGTCCGAAGGGCATTACCCGATAGCAGAAGGTGCCCCATGGTGTAATGAAGGAGGTTTTTTCTCTATCCTCAATGGCCAGCTTGATTTGGTTATACCCCGCATATCCGTCCATGAAGGAGTATAGTGTGTTGGTAGCGGTATGATCTACCAGCGTGTCTATGTGCGGTAGGGGAAAGTCGTCCTTTGGACTTGCTCGATTGAGGTCCCTATAATCCACGCAGACCCTGACCTTCCCGGTCTTTTTGATGACGGGTACTATGTTGGCCAACCATTCTGGGTATTTGGAAACTACAAGAAAGTTGGCATCCAATTGCCTTTGCACCTCCTCCTTTATCATTAGGGACCAATCGGGTTTGATTCTTCTGAGTTTTTGTTTTACAGGTCGGAACCCCTCTTTTAATGGAAATCTATGTTCCACTATGCTCGTGTAGAGCCCAGGCATGTCATGATACGACCAAGCGAATACATCTATATATTCCTTCAAAAGCTGGATCAATCCCTTTTTTACATTACTTTCTATTTGGGTGCCGATGTTCACCTTTTTCTCATTATCCCCTTCTCCCAGATTAACAATTTCTATCTCTTCTTGATGCGGTTGTATGATGTGTGTTTCCTTTTCCAGCATTCTTTGCATGTCCGGAGAAATGGTCTCCTGCTCACTGTCAGACCCGACCCATTCGCCTTCCGTTTCCAGGGTCCACAGAGATTCATCAATCACAGACATGATGTGTTTTAGGTTCTGTTTTAGTCATAGATTTTATTATTCGATTTATTTTTGAAAGAATAATAAATAGAAGAGGGAAAAGAATGAATATGACAAAATGCCTCGTGTATTAATGAAAATGAGAAATGTATGTACAAGCCCTTTTAATCAAAATTCCTGCGGCCACGGGCGGGGACCGCAGGAGATGTAGAGAAAAGCTTAAAAAAGACCCTTGGGCTGATCCTCACAGTCCTCCCTCTCTGCTACTCCGGCTTTGACAGAGGTTTGACATCCGTATTGGAAGCAGAGGCATCAAAGGTTATCCAACCAGCATCGATTAATTCCTGGACCTTATACTTTAAGGTCAAGTAGTTGTCAGTTAAATGTCCTGGTGCATCCGAGTGGTAGCTACATTTTTCATTGGGCTTGTACCACTCGAGATAGGGAGGCTCCAGCTGCTTCTTGGGAGGAACGCGCGCCAGGAGGTTGGCCTCCAACAGCTGGGGCAGCAACTTTGCATATGAGGTGGGGATAGGAGTGAACTTCCTCTCCTTTCTTCGTGGTTGTCGCTCTGTCTGAGGGGTGGAGGAAGGGGTTGCGAAATTAATGGCGTGCACGACCTCTTCCTTCTTTTTGAAGGGCTTCTTGAATGAGGTGCTGGAAGGAGAGGGTCGTGCTATTTTTCCACTCCTCAGCCCTTGCTCCACTCTTTCTCCTACAGTGACTATGTTTGAGAAGAGATTGGAGGTACTGGCTATTCCCTTATCGTAGTACGCTCCGGTTAGTGAGTCTATGAACATAGCCACTGTTTCTTTGTCTCGTCGATGGAGGCTCTATTTGGGCAGCCATTTCCCTCCACCTTTGGGCGTACGCTTTGAAAGACTCGTCGTCCCTTTTGCTCGGGGTCCCGAGATCCGACTCGTCGGGGGTCGGATCGATATTGTATCGGTAACGACGGAGAAAAGCGTCGGCTAGCCGCTTCCAGCTCCGGACCTACCCTCTCTCTAACCGCATGTACCGGTTGAGAGCCGTATCCGCCGGACTCTCCCGGAAGCGAGTGGATCGGAGTTTTTCATTCTCAGCATGGGCGGCCATCTTACGACAATACATCGTAAGATGGTTCTTAGGGCAGGTCATTCCGGCGTTCTTGGGGAAGTCCGAGATCTTGAACTTGGGAGGGAAGTGGATGTTCTTCACTAGGCACATGTCCGCCACCTCCTTGACGTCAAAGTTGTGCCCTTCGACCGCCTTCAGCCTCTCCTCCAGGGCGGAGAGTTGTTGTTTGGATACTTCTGGGGTAAGGATGTGTGCAGTCCTAGCATCCTTCTCGCCAAAAAAGTATTCTTCCTCCTCTTCCTCATGGGGAGGGGTATGTTCAGCTTGATCTTCGCCCTTGCTCTGACCCTGGCGCACGACCTCCATTAGTTAGGCCATTTGCTCGCAGAGGGTATTGACCTCCGCGGTGAGCTTTCGGTTCTGCTCCTCCAAATTTTCCATCGCTTTAGCTTTTTGTGCACGAGTGCGAGTGGGGAGAGGACCAACCACTTTCTAGAATGTCCGAAAAAAGGTTTATTAATGCATGTTGAGTGCTTAAACTAGCATGGGTATGCTTATGCATGAGAGATTCTGTTTGAATGATGCTGAATGCGCTCTCATTTTTTATTTTCTCTCTTGGTTTTTCTTCACTCATGGTATGATGTAATATGAATGTTTTGACTTTGTCAGACGTTGATTTATTTATTTATTTTTTGTATTTTTATTTGATGTTTATTTGCTTATTTTATAGCCTTTTATCTCTTCTGTCGGAACTGCGTGGCTACTTAGCTTACAAAGAACCTGAAACCAGGCTAGCTAAAAGGCAGACTGTCCGAGATAAAATATGGCTTTAGGCGAAGGAATATTTACCGTCCCTTATCTCTTCTGTCGGAACTGCGTGGCTACTTAGCTTAGAAAGAACCTGAAACTAGGCTAGCTAAAAGGCAGACTGTTTGAGATAAGGGTGTTTATTTGCGAAAATTTTTTTTTTTGAGTTTTTGTTTTGTTGTTTGTTTATGCTATGCAACAGACAAATGCAACAAAATATGCACACACAATTTGGTCATCCGCGAACAGGCGAGAATTCGTTTTTATCACGAGGTAGGGTTTTCCTGCAGAAAAGTGCATTGGCAAGGGTTGGTTCTAACTGTTCTCACCAGGCTAAGGCCCCCAAGGTGCCCCCATTATAGGGTCCCCACTCTCCGACCGCTCGACCATGCTTAGCACTAAGGCCATAGTCGAGTCTTGTTGCCAAAAGAGGAAGGTTATCACCTTGAGTGGTGGTTTCCGATCACACCTGGTGGGCTCAAGGCCCTCACTACAGCGAACCGTACCTGCCACCCACTCCCTATGGTTTTCTCACTTGCCCCCGGGTATAGAGGGAACTGTTGTGTGCAAGGGTTTGTGTACAATTTTTATTTCAAACAATTGCATAATTATAAACAAACAACAGTTATTAAAGTCAAGCATTAAAACATGTTATAATACAAGTTAAGGGCAAAAACATTGTTTTCTTGGTTTATTTATTTTTAAGCCGACCCATCACAAAATGGGATCAACTCTCAAGGCTTCCCCAGTGGAGTCGCCATCTGTCGCCGCCGTCTCAAAAGAGAGAAGGTCGGTTGGAGCGACGCGATGGTTTTTGACCCTCTTGATTTTTGCGTTTTTATGGGTGGTTATAACGCCTTTAGGTTGTCCGATAACCGGGCTAACCTAGGGGCGAGGTTTTCGAAAGGGCGTCCTTGGGTTGTCCGATAACCGGGCTAACCCAAGGACTAATTTTGTAGGGTTCTGTGGATTCGCCACCGATGTTTTTACCGGAAACATCGGAAAAGGGGTTTTAAAAGGCGTTGGTGTCGCCGCCGTCAAAAAGAGGCGGTCGGAGCGACGCGATATTTTTTTCGACCCTCTTCGATTTTTCGCGTTTCTTTATGGGTGGGTACAACATCCTTAGGTTGTCCGATAACCGGGCTAACCTAGAGACGAGGTTTTCGAAAAGTGTTCTTGGGTTGTCCGATAACCAGGCTAACCTAAGAACGGGTTTTGAAGGGTTCGTGAAGTCGCCACCGATGTTTTTACCGGAAACATCGGAAAAGGAGTTTTAAAAAGGTGTTGGTTTTCGAAAACCAACTTTGGTCATTAGAACCAGAGTTGGGTAAGGGAGTTAGTTACGTGTAAAGGAAGTATTAGTTCCTTTACGACGCCCCTTTCGGGTTCCCTATGATGGGCTGGCTACTTTGAATAAATAATTAAACTGGAAAATTGTGCTTTTACCCTTTTATTGTGCGGTATTTAAAGGTTATGACTACATGGCCCTAGCTTCTATTGCATAATTTTAAATTAAAGCGGTAAATTAGAAAGAGAGAAAGTGCACCTCTAAAGCAAGCTTTTTATATTTCTCTTTAAAGAATGGGCGCTTTTTGGCAACCCTTCACTCTACAACTCTCAGAAACTCCGGAAATGCCTCGGAGGGATTCTAAAGAAGATTTAGAACGCTCAGTTTATGCCTAGAGACACTCAGAAACTCCGGAAATGCCTCGGAGGGATTCTTAGAGGGAGAAAGTCTAGAGAGAAGGGAGAGCTATGTTGATTCTGTGTGGAAATGAGGGCGGGAGGACCCCTATTTATAGTTTTTCGCGCCTGACAGGTCGAGACCGCCGTTCTCATCTAACAAGGTCGAGACCATCGTCTGGAAAATCCAGACCACCGTCTCGATCATGCAAGGGGTCGAGACCGCCGTCCGGAAAACCCAGACCGCCGTCTCGACCTTTGCAGGAATCCAGACCGGCGTCTCGACTTTGCGAGAGTCGAGACCGCCGTCTGGAAAATCGAGACGGCGGTCTCGTCCTGTCATTGAGACGAGACAGCGGTCTGGTCCTTCCAGACGGCGGTCTGGTCCCTTCAGGGCGAGAAACTTTATTTTCAGGCCAAAAAACCTTCCTATCTTGGTACGGGAGCCTAATAGTCTCTCCTAATGACTTGTTAAGCTTCGGTCGTCTTCAAATAGGATGCTTTCTGACTTTATTCTGAGGTCGAGCAAGATTTGGGGTCTATAGTTTGTTTTCGAAAACCAACTTTGGTCATTAGAACCAGAGTTGGGTAAGGGAGTTAGTTACGTGTAAAGGAAGTATTAGTTCCTTTACTACGCCCCTTTCGGGTTCCCTATGATAGGCCAGCTATATAAAAAATATTTAAACCGGTGAAAATAACGTTTTTGCCCTTTTATTATGTGGAATTTAAATTTATGACTACATGGCCCTAATCTATTGCATCATTTAAAATTAAAGCAGTAAAAGTAGAGAGAGAGAATTTAAACCTCCGAAGCAAGCTTTCTTTTTTATTTCTTTAACAAAAATGGGTGCTTTTTGGCAGCCCTTCACTCTACACGACGCTGGAAACTCTTCTAGACGTTGAAAAAACACTCAAAAAAGCACTCAGAAGCTCCGTAAATGCGTCGGAGGGATTCTAGAGAGAAGTTTTAGAGAGAAGGGAGAACAAAAAGTTGTGTGGTCTGTGGAAATGAGGGGGGGAGGACCCCTATTTATAGGTTTTCGCGCCTGGCAGTGGCGAGACCGCCGTTCTCGTCTGACAGGGTCGAGACCACCGTCTCGCCAAACGAGACTGCCATCTCGTCATGCGCAGGTGACGAGACCACCATCTCTCAAAACGAGACCGCCGTCTCGTCCTTCGCATGTGGCAAGACCGCCGTCTGGGAAAGCGAGACCGCCGTCTAGCCACTTGCCTGAGGCGAGAAAACTTATTTTTTGTACAGAAAACCCCTCCTATCCTAGTATGGGGCCTAATAGTCTCTCCTAGTGGCTTGTTAGGCTTTGTCCATCTTTGAATAGGAGGTCTTCTTCTCTTTATTTGGAGGCCGAGCAAGATTTGGGGTCTACAATGACCAAAGTTGGTTTTTCGAAAACCAACGCCTTTTAAACCCCTTTTCCGATGTTTCCGGTAAAAACATCGGTGGCGACTCCACAGAACCCTTCAAAAATTAGTCCTTGGGTTAGCCCGGTTATCAGACAACCCAAGGATGACCTTTCGAAAACCTCGCCCCTAGGTTAGCCCGGTTATCGGACAACCTAAAGACGTTGTAACCACCCATAAAAAAACGCCAAAACAAGAGGGTCGAAACCATCGCGTCGCTCCAACCGCCTTCTCTTTTTGACGGCAGAGACACTTCCAATATCACCATCAAACCATGCTTCCAAATGACCACCAGGATTGGCAGTAGAGGAAGATTCTCCTTTATGCTTCGTTCTTGATTTTGATCTTCTAAGCATCTTGTTGTATAGTTTAGAGAGGGGTTTTGAAACGTGAGTACAAGAAAGAAGAGAGAAGGAATTTGAACTAGAAAATGAAGAATGAGAATAATGGACTTCAAGTAAGCAAGATGAAGAGTTACAGATGTCAAATTTTGTGAATTGCAGTCCAATTTGACAGAACCTGCAAAAAACAGCTTTAATTGCACATGTCCCCTTGACTGAAGGCAGAGGCGCAGGTTTCTGGACAGTGGGTACATAAGCTAAAGTCTTCTTGGAAAGATGTTTGACTTGGTCAAACAATATTTTAAATGTATTATGCAGATTTTGATTAACACAAAAACTTGAAATTTTGACTCTGATTTGCTGACCAATTTCAATTGGATATTGTAAAAATGATTTTCAAGAACAAATTATTCGATTAATAAACAAATTAACCTATTAATTTGATCTTTAATACTAGGTTTGAAAATGCAACAGTGAAATAATCGATTAATATATAGCAGAATCGATTAATTTTGTACTGGAAGAATTTAATAATGTGATAACAGAATTTTAATCGATTAAAACAAAGAAGAATCGATTAAATTTGACACCTTAGTGATTTTAGCTGATATAAATCCTTTTTAATCGATTTAAAATAGTTAGACTAAATTCCTGAGAACATTTTAATCGATTGATTCGTATTTCAATCGATTAAAACTGTATGGATTGCTTTTCTGGTATTCTCTGTAAGTGATTTTAATCGATTAAAACTGTTTTATATCAATTAAAACATTCAGTTTATGAAACCAGAACCGAATTTGCTATTTTGAACACCAAGGGACTTCCAAATTTTGTTCCTGCAAAACAGATTTAGCATATTTCTGGTACCCTTTTTCTAACCACTAGGTCCAATCATGTTATTTGAAATAAATTTTTGGGAATCCATTTCATTCTACCTCTAGGAATAGCATATTTCTTGATTCTACAAAATTTCATAGAAAGACCTTTTTTCATGCAGTAAAAACATTTAATCACAGATGATGAGTATGATTTTCTGTTTACATTTGTTTTTCTGAATTTCTTGCTAGATGTAAATCCAATGCCAGATTTGTCAAAAATAAGTTTTTGTGACCCAAGAAGAACATCAAGATTAGCTTGACCTTGTGTAAACTTTGAAACAGTTTGTGATAAAAAATCAATCTTCTTTTGTAATTCTGAACAATTATTACATGATTTATTACATACACAATCAGAATTATCATGGATTAATTTTAAAAAGTCAAGATCAGTTTCATCTTCAAGAATTTTCTTTTCAAGAGAATCTACTCTATTTACTAACCAATTATTCATGCCTTTTATCCTATCATTTTCTTTTTGCAGTTTTTTAGTTTCTTCATGCATTTCATTAAATGCTTCTTGTAATGAATTATAATTCACCAAATTTGAAGAAGAGTTAGAACTTACACTGTTGGTTTGATGATTTTGATTTGCCATTAGACACAAGTTAGCTTCTTCATTATCAGAATTTTCTGTTGATGAAGTATCATTATCATCCCAAGCAACATATGCTCTTCTTTTGACTTTTTCCTCTTTCTTATCATTGTATTTGTTCTTTTCTGGGCACTCCATTCTTACATGACCCTGCTTACCACAACCATAACATTTATAGTTAAAAGAATCATATTTCTTTTCATACCTTTTGTGTTTTTCTTTATCTTGAATCTTTTTCTTGAGAAATTTGTTGAACTTTCTGATAAGTAGTCCAAGATTTTCACTTTCCTCCTCTGATTCTTAACTTCTTTCTTCAACCTTGAGTGCTATACTTCTACCTTTTTTCTCAGAGACTTCTTGCTCATTGAATCTGTTAATTTCCATTTCATGTTCGCTGAGTTTGCCAAACAAGGAAGTTGTTGTCATGACGGATAAGTCTTTTGATTCGAGATTGCTTGTGACTTTAGGTCGCCATGACCTGTCAAGACATTTCAGAACTTTAATATTTAATTCTTCTTTATTAAAAGTTTTACCTAAGCCCATTAGATGATTGATAATATGAGTGAAGCGCTTACGCACATCTGCAATACTTTCTCCAGTTTGCATTTTAAACAACTCATATTCTATTATGAGAGTATGTTTTCCGGCTCTCTTTACATCAGTTGTTCCCTCATGAGTAACCTCAAGAACTTCCCACATTTCCTTTGCAGATTTGCATTGGGAGACCCTAAAAAACTCATCCATATTTAGTGCGAAGTAATTATGTTTTTAGCAGTACAATCACTTTGAACTTTTTTCTTTTCTTCATCATTTAAACTAGACCATTCTTTTTCTGTAATAATGGACCATTAGCAATTACATCCCAAACATTCCTATCAATAGATTCAATAAAGATCTTCATCCTAATCTTCCAAAATGGATAATTTGTTCCACAAAATAGTGGAGGTCTATTAATAGAAGCTCCCTCAGAAAAAGGTAATTTGTTTTCAGCCATTAAAGATTTGGACCGAAATCCTTGAGTATTTTTCAAGACCCTTGCTCTTGATACCAATTGTTAGAAATGTAGGCTGAGATCAAGAGGGGGGGTGAATTGATCTTTGAAAGATTTTCGCAATTTACAGATTATCTATTTCAAAGATTAAGAATTCTGACCAGTTCTTGAATCACACACAGCAAGCAATCAAAATAAAGGCAGTGACAGAATTAAATGAGAGAAAGGTTTAGAAAGGTACAACCAAGATTTATACTGGTTCACCCAATCCCAGGGCTACGTCCAGTTTCCAGCCAAATTCCAGCTGGGTTCCACTAGATTGAACGTTTTACAGATTACAACTTTAATCTCACACTCAATCTACCACAAGAACCAAAATTCTAGTCCCTGCACCTAAACCTTCACCAAGAACCAAATTCCAGTTCTTGTCCAACCCTGCAGCCAAATTCCAGCTACAGAAACCAGTGCCCACAATTCCAGGCACCCACAATACAGTAAAGAAAGTAAAGAAACAAATAGAAGAAACTAGAACGCTCAAACCAGATTTATGCAGCTCTGTAGTATGAGATTCTTCTCCAAAAGAATGCAAGTTTTGCCTCAAGAAAGAACTTCTATGAACTTCAAAAAACTAGCACGATTCTCTCTTGAAAGTAGCCCTTATGATTGCTTGATTGATTGCTAAAAGATGTGTTTTAAAAAGTTCAAGCAACACTATTTATATAGAAGATTTTCAAAACTGCTGGTTTATTTAATCTGTTAAAATAATATTTTAATCTGTTAAAAGTCTTGTTTTAATCAGTTAAAACTTCTTTTAATCTGTTAAAAAGTTCTTGATTATTTTCCAGATTTGTTTTAACTGATACGACACCGTTTATATCAATTAAAACTCTTTGAAAAAAATCTTCCAAATTGTTTTAATCGATTGTTTCATCTTTCAATCGATTAAAATACTGCAAAACATTCTTATAAACTTTTCTAAGTGATTTTAAGTGATAACAATCTGTTTTAATTGATTAAAACACTTTGAAAAAAAATTCACTTAGTTATTTTAATCGATTGAAACGCATTTTAATCGATTATAATTCTGCCAAAAGATTTCATAAAACTTTTTAGTTATTTTAACTAATAGCAAGCTTGTTTTAATCGATTAAAACATTCTGGAAAAACCGCTTAGTTGTTTTAATCGATTATTTCGCATTTGTATCGATTAAAATACTGACAGAACAACTTTCAAAACACTTCAAGTTATTTCAATCGATTATTTCGAGTTTGTATCGATTAAAATTCTGCCAGAACACATTTCAAAATATTCTAAGTCATTTTAATCGATTATATCAATTCTATATCAGTTAAAATACTGGCAGAAGGTTATAAAAAATCCTTCTTGATGAAAACAATCGATTATTTCGAAAACATATCAGTTAAAAACCTGTTACAAAAGTATTAAGAACATTTTAGTTGATAAAGCTTATATGCTATTAGTTAAAATAGCTAATTAAAAACCTTTTATCAAAATACTTTGTTTTTAACCATATAAACGCTTTTTAGAGGCATTTGCAAAATCTTTTAAATGAAGAAACCTCATGCAGCAGAGAGATAAAAATGATTATACCTAAGCAGAGATGCAGACTCACTAATCCTACTATCCTTTTATCTGAGTGACCTTTGACTTCCATAAAGTAGCCTTTGACTTCATTTTTTACTTCATCAAATCAACAAGATCTTTGCCAAAGTAATTCAATAAGATCTTCATCAGTCGGCTAGTCAGGTGAAGGGGGGGCAGCTGTAGACCCCAAATCTTGCCCGACCCCAAAATAAAGAGCAGAAGACTTTTGTTCGAAGATGGACAAGGCCTAAAAGGTCCCTAGAATTGATCAATAGGCCCCATATTAGAATAGCAAGGACTTTTGCACAATAAAAATAATAAATTCCACCTAAAGGGCTAAGATCGCCATCTCACCGTTGGTTAACGGCGAGACCGCCATCTCGTTTGGCGAGACGGCAGTCCCGACCTGATAGGTACGAATTCCTATAAAAGGGGAGGACTTTCCTAGTCTTTTCACACCATTCTACGACTTTCCCTTCTATAAAATCTTCAAATTACTCTCCTAGGACCCCTCTGAAGCATTTCCAGAGTTTTTTAGAATTCTTAGAAAGCGTTCTATAGTGTTGCGAGGAAGAGCGATCATCATTGTAAAGCGTGGGGATTGCCAAAAAGCACCCTCTTCCAAAGAATTTACTATAAAAGCTTGCTTCGAAGGTTCCTATATACTCCCTTCTCTACTTTACTGCTTTCTAGATAGTATTGTTGTGCATTAAATCATTTAGGGCCATGTAGTCAATAATTTAATTTCCACCATGAATAAATAAGGGTAAAAGCGCAATTTAGAGTTATTATTTCTTTATAAAAATGGTCCATCATAGGTAACCTGAAAGGGGCGTTGTAAGGAAGCTAATACCTTCCCTACACGTAAGTAACTCCCTTACCTGTCAAAAGAGGCGATCGAAGCGACACGATGGTTTTCGACTTTGACTCGCGTTTTAAAGTGATGTTACAACGCCTTTAGGTTGTCCGATAACCGAGCTGGACCTAAAGGCGAGGTTTTTGAAAAAGGGTTCTGGAGTCGCCACCAATGTTTTATCCGGAAACATTGGAAAAGGAAGAAAAAGAAGGCGTTGGTTTTTTAAGAAAAACCAACTTTGGCCATTATAACCAGAGTTGGGTAAGGGAGTTAGTTACGTGCAGGGAAGGTATTAGCTTCCTTACGACACCCCTTTCGGGTTCCCTATGATGGGTCATGTATTTCATAAATAAACCTTTAAAATGACACTTTTACCCTTTATTTATTTGTGGAATTTAAAATATTGACTACATGGCCCTAACAGCTAATACACAGATAAATGTAAAGAAAAAGCGGTAAAAGAAAGAGAGAAAGTACGGAAACCTTCGAAGCAAGCTTTCGTAATTAAAAATTCTTGAAGTAGGGTTCTTTTTGGCAATCCCTCATTCTACAATGTTGATCGCTCTTCCTCGCAACGCTACAGAATCCCCTCTAAGAATGCTAATAAACTTCGTAAATGCTTCGGAGGGATCCTAGGAGAAGAATTAGAAGTGTCGCCGTCGTCAAAAGAGAGGCGGTCGGAGCGACGCGATGGTTTCGACTTTCCATTTTTCGCGTTTAATATGGGTGGAGTTACAACGCCTTTAGGTTGTTCGATAACCGGGTTGAACCTAAGGGCGAGGTTTTCAAAAGAGAGCTTTTAGATCGTCCGATAACTGGGCTAACCTAAGAGCAAGATTGAGAGGGTTCTTATGGAGTCGCCACCAATGTTTTTACCAGAAACATCGAAAAAGGAAAGAAAAAGGCATTGGTTTTTTAAGAAAAACCAACTTTGGTCTTTAAAACCAGAGTTGGGTAAGGGAGTTAGTTACGTGTAGGGAAGGTATTAGCTTCCCTACGACGCCCCTATCGGGTTCCCTATAATAGGCCGGTTATTTCGTAAATAAATTAAAAATGACGCTTTTACCCTTTTATTTGCGAAATTAAAAGATAACGACTACATGGCCCTAATTAATGCATATATAAATGATAAAGCGGTAAAAAGAGAGAGAGTGAATAAACCTCCGGAGCAAGATTTGATTAATTCTTTAAAAGATAGGGTGCATTTTGGCAACCCTTCACTCTTACAACGTCGAATTCTCTCTCAAAACGCTATAAAAAACTCTCCTAAAGACACTCAGAAAACTCCAGAAATGCTTCGAAAGGGCTCTAAGTCGAGACCGCCATCTTGAATGGCGTGACCGCCGTCTTGAATGGCGGTCTTGACCTGACAGGTGGGGGTTCTTGCCAAAGTCAAGTGGCGAGACGGCCGTCTCGCCAAACGAGATGGCGGTCTCGACTTGCCCTCTGGCGAGACGGCGGTCCCAAAAAGTGAGACGGCGGTCTCGACCCCTTAAGGTGGAAATCCTTATTTTTTGTAAAAAAAAAACCTTCCTACTCTAATATGGGGCCTAATAGTCTCTCCTAGTGGCTTTTTAGGCTTTGTCCATCTTCGAATAGGAGGCCTTCTACTCTTTATTTTGAAGCCGGGCAAGATTTGGGGTCTACAGCTGCCCCCCCCTCCACCTGACTAGTCGACTGTTGGTCTATTGTGCCAAAAAGATCGGCTCGAGGGTGAAGGTGTTAACCCTCTTGCCCGGTTGTCCTTCGGATGCTCCATCTTGTGGCGGCTAATCCTCTGGGAAAAAGTGTACGCCTCCGGGATGCTCTTTCTTGTGGTAGCTGACCCCTTTGGTTGATGAATATAAACCCCCATCTAGTTTGACGATTATGAACCCTCGTCTGGTAAGCCCCATTTTGTAAGGCCTGATGAGTATACACCCCCATCTAGTGTTTGACGAGTATGAACCCCCGTCTGGTAAGCCCCCTTTTGTAAGGCTTGATGAGTATACACCCCCATCTGTTGTTGAGTCCACTTTGTAGAACTGTTGGTGGTGGTGGCTTACTACTCTAGCTCATGTGCCCAGTGAGAAACCTTAGGATGCTCCTTCGATGCGGTAGCTGACCCCTTGGTTGATGAGTACGAACCCCCATCAGATTAGGTGCCTCAGGATGCTCCTTTGATACGGTAGCTGACCCTTTGGCTGTGGTGGCGACTTACTGATTCTGATCATACGCCGATGTTGAGATGTGTTCTCTTGCTTTTTTATATTTGTTTTTGACTTTTCTAGAGTAGTCATCCGGTTTGCCGGGGATTTTTTATTCTTCCGGTGGTTATCCAGCTTGTTGGTTGCCGGGAATTCTTGTTTTGTAGTTCGACTTTGCTGGTTGTCAAAAAATTCTTCGTCAATGTGGTTGACTTGCCAATCTGTCTTGGCTTTTGTTTTGGTTTTAATCCTGCCTTTTTCTGTGGTTTTTATCCTTTTTAATGCGATTTTGGATTTTGGCTTTTTCGGGATAATGCGTAAGCCTTTTTACTTTTTAGTCTCTTTTTATTACGCTGACTTTTTTTCCTTCTTTTAGGGGGGTCCACTAGGGATGAAGTTTTCTTTCTTTGGTGATCCACCAGGGAATTAGTTGTCTTCCTAGGGATCTGATTTTTCTTTTCTAGGGATGGAGTCTTGGCTCCTTGATATTGATGTGAGCTATACTTGTGAAGCTCTTATTGCACCAGGGGATGGGAATTTCTGATTCCTTTTTGTAGACTTTTTAGGAGATCCACTTGAGGATTTTTATTCGGCCTTCGTTGTCATGACATTTTTTGTCATCTCCTAGAGATGAAGGGTTTTCTTTTCTCTTTTTTTCTCTTCTTTCTTTTTGTTGAGCCCTTGATGGTTTGGACTCTTTTGACTGTTGATTATGATGGGCTCTTGAAGCCTTTATTCTCCATTGGGGAGTGTGGAGGAGACCTTGGGGTGAGTGTGCTCGATGGCTCATGTAATGGCGGTGCTGAGCCATGGGGTAATATTTATTTTGCCTTCGGAGTAGAAAGGATCCACTTGGGGATAACTAAGTCTTTCCGATAGCTTTTCTTTTATGATGTCTGATGATTGTGCTCTCTTTTATTGGGTAGAAAAATGATGACTGGAGGAAGCTTCTTATTTCTTCTGAGCTTATTTGATGATGACAACCCGCTCTTCTTCTTGAGGGAGAGCAATGTTTGGAGACTTATTACTTTCTTCGTGCCTTCTTTTCTGGGTAGAAGGATGGTAGCTAGAGCTCTTGATTTTCGGAAGCTCTTATTCTGCTGAGTCGCTTGATTGACGACTTGCTCCGTTTTCTTGAGGGCATTATTTGGAGACTCAGTCTCGGTGATCCTGTTTTCAATAACAAACATGGAGCTAGTATCCTTATATGCATGAATGCTATTCATTTTTTGTTATTTATCTGAAGTGATTTTTATTTCTTTCATTTTTTACCTTGACAAAGTCGTTTTGTGCGACTAATTGTGTGTGGATGCCCTAAATGCAATCTATCCTTTTATTATCGATGCATCTGGAAAAGTGACTGGCATTCTCTTGCTGGACTTTCATGATTATGATGAAGGGCCCCTTCCTTTTATTCATTTTTGGGTTTAGCCCTATCTTTTGCCTAGACCGCCCTTTTGGGGTTTTCGGTCTAGCGAGCTGCCTTAATTTTTGTCTAGGATATCTTAGCGGGCTTTTTTCTTTTTTATGAATGCCCTAACTTTTGCCTAGACCTCCCTTTGCGGGTTTTCGATCTAGCGGGCAACCCTAACTTTTGCCTAAGAATCTCCTAACAGACATTATTCTTTTTATTTTCATTTTTTCTTTCTCTTCTTTTTTGAGAGATAGGACCCTATCATATGCATGCAATGTTCGTGATATGCATCCTACAATGCTATTTCAATTAATTTTTCAAAAGGATTAACCAATGTGCTTTTACTTCTGACGTTATGTGCTGTCTTCGACACGATAGACTGTACTTGATTTTGCTGTCTCAATTTTTCCATGACTGAAGAATGATTGTGTTGATTGCAGAGCGACTTGCCATGTCAGTGCGCCCCTCCCTTTCCTTGGGAATGTCAATCCTCCTATTGATTACTATCTCCACATTTCCCTACTACTTACTAGAATGCCGTAGTGGTAAGGGTCAAGAGAAAAGAAGGAAGAAGATATTTAATTCAAGGGCTTGTGTTTTAGAAGTGTTTCATTTTGACAAAAAATGGTTTTTGTAAGCACGACTAGCCAAGGTTGGTTAAAGTGTTTAGGCTAATTTAAACAACGTTTTGTTTATGGTGTGACGTCTTATTCTATGGCGCTTGCTATGACTGATTGACTTCCCTAGTCCGCCCTTTGGGTTTTTAGCCTAGGATGTTGTGTTTTGTTTTGTCCTAACTTTTGTCTAGGTTTCTTTTTTCTTGCTTTGGAAAACCTAGCGGACTTTATTTTGTAACCCTAATTTTTGCCTAGGCTACCCTTTATGGTTGTTCAGGTTTCCTAGCGGGTCTTCCCTAAATTTTGCGTAGCCCCCTTTGGTGGGTTTCCTACCGGGTATCTTGCCCTCTCTTTTTGGCCTTTGGCTTCTATGGGCTTCTTTTGATTTTCTTTTCTCTTTGCACAACATTGGCGAAACACGACTTTATTATGATGAGGTTGAACCTTATTTTGTGTTTCTAGTCAATCAGTGATGATGGATTTGACTTTTATTTTGGTCAATGGCGCAGTTTGATTACTTTGACGCGTTTTAAAAATGTTTGCTTAACACATGGTTATTAATGAGGTTTAGATATGAATAGCAAGAAGAGAAGCAGATAGTAAGAATGACATTCTTTGTAATTAATAGGGAAATATGTGCCCTACAATGCTCGGGGGTCGGGCTAACCCCGAGGAGTAATCTCTAATAGTCATTGGATTTACAAACCCTAAGAATCAGAAGGAGAACACATAATGACTAAAGTCACTTTTGATGCTTCAACCCCTCTATTTGGGAAAATCTGATTCAAGGTGTGGATGGGAGACTTCCCTTTTTTCCGTGCAGTTTGATGAAGCACTTGGTGGATTTGATGAAGACATAGATATAGCTTAGGTTGTGGGTGTGTAGATGATTAGGTTTTTAGTTTAAGCACTTAATCTCTTGATAGTCCATTATATTTTGTGATAAGCACCTTAAAACATTGCATCTCATTGAAAATCATTTTCTGCATGAAAAACTCACATTCAAGTATTAAAAGAACAAACTAAGTTTTTTTAATATGTTGAAAAAGATTTTCAATCTATTAAAATCACTTAACAGAATAAGTGGTCATACATAATCGTATTTTCAATTGATTGATTCGCAGAATCAACAAGTTAAAATAACTTAGTGAATTTTTTCAAATATCATGGTTTCGCATTTTCAATCTGTTGAAATGATTTTTAATATGTTGAAACAGAAAGACTATTTTTCAGTCTAAGAGTTTTTCGGAAAATCAATCTGTTGAAATGAATTTTAATCTGTTGAAACAGAAAGACTATTTTTCAATCTAAGAGTTTTCAGAAAATCAATCTGTTGAAATAATTTTTAATCTGTTAAAACAGAGAGGCTATTTTATTAACTAAGTGTTTGCAGGATTTCAATCTGTTGAAATAATTTTCAATCGATTGAAACAGAGTCATCATTTTTCATAAAGTTGTTTCAATCCATTAAAAACTCGAATCAATCGATTGAATGGAGCTTTAAATGAAATCAATCGATTGAATCGATGTTTTAATCGATTGAAATGTATTCTGATCGATCATAGTTTCATTCTGATCGATCATAACTCGGTCTGATCGATCATACTTCAATTCTAATCGATCAGAGTCTCTTCTAAACTGTTATACTCTCAAACTAATCGATCTTTTGACTCTCTGAAACAGTTTTTGACAGATGAAACGTTCTGATTCTATGTTTTACTCTATATATACAGAATTGATCTATCTTTTGAAACACATATACAACACACTACTTGAGAAAACTTGTGAAATCAATCTGTAAAACTTTCATATACGTGACTTTCTCTACATTCAAGAATCTTTTCATATCATAAGGTGCTGTGATCAGAATTGTGGTTGATCAAAGAGAGAAAGTGCTGTTAGAATTTGTTCTGGACAATTAGAACTTCAAGTCCAGGTTTTTTCTTTCCATACTCTTTTGTAAAAGTGTGATTGTGCAGGTTGGATTGTGATCTGCACTTGGTACAGTAACTGGATTTGGTTACTGGGTGGTTTTCAAGATTCTATCTTGTGGGTTTGCAAGATAGTTCTTGGGGTAGATTGGTGAGTATCTACTGGTTGTAATTTTCACTTGGTATTAGTGGAACTTGACAGGTTTGTCAAGAACTAGATGTAGCTCTGGATTAGAGTGAACCAGTATAAATTTGTGTGTTAAATTTCTTCTTTCATCTCTTTTATTTTCTGTCTATAAACTTGCCGTGTTTAAACCAAATTACCTTTGCAAAAATTGAATAAAGATAACTCGTTCTTCCAAAAGAAAGTAAGTTTTGCGAAAAATTTTTAAAGTTCAATTCACCCCCCCTCTTGAACTCAACCATTAATTCTTTCAATTGGTACCAGAGCTGGTTCTTGTAAGTTACTCAAGAAATCGGTCCAATGGTCGAGGGAAAGATGCTTTTTCAGAAGGAGCCTCCATAAACAGGCCTCCACTTTTTTCTGGTGTGAATTATTCTTTACGGAAGGTTAGAATGAAAATCTTTATTGAATCTCTTGATAGAGGCATTTGGGAAACAATTGTTAATGGTCCTTACAAACCAACTCATACAGTAGATGGTAAAGTAGTTGAAAAAGATTGGGCTGAATTAACTGATGTAGAAAATAGGAGAGTCCAATATGATTATATTGCAAAAAATATTATTACCTCTGCTTTAAATCTTGATGAGTTTTTCAGGGTGTCTCAGTGTGCCTCTGCCAAAGCAGATGTGGGAAATTTTAGAGGTCACACATGAAGGAACATCCGATGTGAAAAGGGCAAGAAAGCATGAGTTAATCGGGGACTATGAGTTGTTTAAAATGCAGCAAGGAGAAACAATTGCAGATGTGCAGAAAAGGTTCACGCACATAGTCAATCATCTAATTGGGTTAGGAAAGACTTTTGACAAAGAAGAGTTGAACATCAAAATCTTAAAGTGTTTGGACAGAACGTGGCAACCAAAGGTGACAGCTATATCAGAATCAAGAGACTTGACTGAAATGACTACCGCTTCACTTTTTGGTAAGTTGAGGGAACATGAGTTGGAAATCAATCGGTTCAAAGAACAAGAGAATGCAGAAAAGAAAAGTAGAAATATTGTTCTCAAGACGATTGAAGAAAACAGTGGATCTGAAGAAGATGAATCAGAGAACCTGACTTTGTTGGTTAAGAAATTTGGGAAATTTCTTAGAAGAAAGAACAGAACTGGCCAAGTAAAAAGGTACAATGATAAAAAGACTGAATCTGTTCAAAATAAGGTTGATTACTTGATTAAAACTTTGTCTAAATTTACTCAAGGTAAAGAGAATTTAGATGCACTTCTTGGGTCTCAAAACTGTGTGTTTGAACATTCTGGAATCGGGTACAAACCTAAGAATGGGGTAAAAACTAAAAAATATTTGAACTTCTTTTCATACAGAAAAACAACAGCATCCCCTTTCTCATCTTGTCATTACTGCATGAAGAAAGGACATACTATAAAATTCTGTCATGCTAGAAAATATTTTATGCCGCAAGGTAGGAAGAGATGGGTTCCAAAACATGTTAAACAGAAAATTTGACTCCTAAGGACCCAAAATACGTAAGGGTACCAAATACTTGATGTTTGATCTTTCAGGAACAGCAACAAGAGTCCCTTTGGTACCTAGACAGCGGATGCTCAAGGCACATGACAGGTGACATTTCAAAATTCCGGAAGTCTGAAATTGAAGAATGGAGGTCATGTGACTTATGGAGACAACAACAAGGGAAGAATTCTAGGTTACGGAGATATTGGAGATAGTGAATCGGTAACCATTCACAATGTTCTTCTTGTTGAAGGTCTCAAGCACAATCCGATAAGCATAAGTCGGTTATGTGATCTTGGTCACAAAGTCATTTTCAAGCCAGAAAAGTGCCTTATCTGTGAGCCAGAATCTAACACGGTAATGTTGGTAGGTAAGAGGTTAAACAACATATACATGTTAGATATCAAACAGTCTATATCGTCTCAAAGTTGTTTTCTTACTAAAGAAGAAGAATCTTGGTTGTGGCATAGAAGGCTTGCTCATATACATCTTAACCATCTTGACAAAATGATTTCAAAAGAATTAGTTTCTGGGCTGCCTAAGCTTCAAATCTTGAAAGACAAAATCTGTGAAGCTTGTTTGAAAGGCAAACAAACTAGAAAATCTTTTTCAAACAAAAACATTGTTTCAACTTCTAAACCTTTGGAACTGCTTCACATGGATTTGGTTGGTCCTTCAAGGAATAAAAGCCTAGGTGGTAATCTTTATATCATGGTAATTGTTGATGACTTTTCAGATTTACCTGGACTATTTTTCTTAAAGCCAAATCTGATTCTTACAAATCTTTCAAAAAGCTTGCCAAGGTTTTACATAATGAAAAAGGGTATTTCATTACATCTATTCAAAGTGACAATGGTGGAGAATTTGTAAATGAAAAGTTTGAATCATTTTGTGAAAAGTTTGGCATAAAACACAATTTTTCTGCTCCAAGAACTCCTCAACGAACGGTGTTGTGGAAAGAAAGAACAGATCTATTGTGGAACTTGCTAGAACAATGTTGTGTGAAAATTCTTTACCTAAATACTTTTGGGCAGATGCGATGAACACTTGCTTGTCATGTTTTGAATAGAGTCTTGATTAGACCCATGCTTAAGAAAACCCCATATGAACTGTATAAAGGAAGAAAACCCAACATAAACTATTTCGGGGTTTTTGGATGTACATGTTTTGTTTTAAACAATGGGAAAGAAAATATTGGCAAGTTTGATGAAAAATCGACAAAGGAATTTTTCTTGGTTACTCAACTCACGGCCATGCATATAGAGTTTACAATTTAAGATTGAAATCGGTTGAAGAATCGAGTACATGTTGTGTTTAATGAGTCTCCTCTAGTGGTGCGGAATAGAACAACGAGTGCTGTAGACGAAGAAGAATTAACTGATAATTCTTATCGGTTGAAACATGCCGAAACACAGATCGATGTACTCTGTTGAAGAAGATGATCCATCAGTGGACCTCGCAAAAGCTGAGTCACCAACAATTGCTGAAGAACGAGGAAGAAGATGTTCGGAAGAGCTTCCTAAAGAGTGGATTGTCCCAAGAGATCTCTCTCTAGACAATGTCATCGGGCAAATCAATAAGGGAGTATCTACTAGACATTCTCTTAATCAATTCTGTAATCATATGGCATTCATTTCACAAATAGAGCCTAAGACAGTTAAAGAAGCATTAAATGATGAATACTGGGTTAGTGCCATGCATGATGAGCTTAATCAATTTGAAAGAAATAAAGTGTGGGAATTAGTTCCTAAAATCAAAGATATCAATGTAATTGGTACTAAGTGGGTATTCAAAAACAAGCTAGATGAACATGGCATTATTACTAGAAATAAAGCTAGATTGGTAGCCAAAGGGTATAACCAACAGGAGGGTATTGATTTTGATGAAACCTTTGCACCTGTAGCTAGACTTGAAGCTGTTAGATTATTATTAGCTTATGCTTGTTTAAGTGGTTTCAGATTACTACAGATGGATGTCAAGAGTGCCTTTCTAAATGGACTCATCAATGAAGAAGTTTATGTTTCTCAACCTCCTGGTTTTGAAAATCACAAGCATCCTGACCATGTCTACAAATTGAAAAAGGCCCTTTATGGTTTAAAGCAAGCACCTAGACAATGGTATGAGAGGTTAAGTAACTTCTTAATTGATCAAGGGTACAAGCGAGGTGAAGTTGATAAAACTCTATTCATTAAGAAATCTGGAACTGACATTATTCTGGTGCAGGTGTATGTGGATGATATCATTTTCGGTTCAACTAATAATGCCATGTGTAATAAGTTTGTAAAAGAAATGCAAAGTGAATTTGAAATGTCTATGATGGGAGAATTGAATTTCTTCCTTGGTCTCCAGGTTAAACAATTAAGAAATGGCATTTTTCTTAGTCAATCTAAATACTGCAATGAATTGTTAAAGAAATTTGATATGCACAATTGCAAGGAGTCCTCTACACCCATGTCTACTAACTGTTGTCTAGACTTAGATGAAAAAGGAAAACCTGTTGATCAAACTAAATATAGAGGCTTGATTAGTTCACTACTATATCTAACTGCTAGTAGACTCGACATTATGTTTAGTGTGTGCTTTTGTGCAAGATTTGAGGCAAATCCAAAGGAATCACATCTTACCGCTGCCAAAAGGATTACTGAAGTACCTTAAGGGAACAGTTAATGTTGGACTATGGTATCCTGAAGGTGCATCCCTTAAACTTGTTGGATTTTCTGATTCGACTTTGCAGGATGTAGATTGGACGAGAAAGAGTACCTCCGGTACTTGTCATTTACTCGGGGAGCGAGTCTTATATCGTGGCACGACAAAAAGCAAGCGTGTGTTGCTCTGTCAAGCTGCAGAAGCTGAATACATTGCAGGTAGGAGCTGTTGTGCTCAAAGCATCTACCTCAAGCAACAACTCACAGATTATGGAGTGACTCTAAACAAGGTACCTCTGGTTTGCGACAATACTAGTGCAATAAACTTAACTAAGAATCCTATTCAACACTCTAGAACTAAGCATATTGAAATTAGACATCACTTTATTAGAGAACACGTATCTAGGGGTGACTGTGAGATATTATTCATTGAATCTGAAAAACAGTTAGCTGATTTATTCACTAAACCACTTCCTAGAGATAGACTTAATATGCTTAGGACTGAATTAGGAATTCTAGATATATCTAGTATTGCATAACTGATTCTTTACAGTAATTGTATGCTTTTTAACAGGCTGATAACAAGTTCAATCGATTAATAATTGCATGAATGACTTGATATTATTTGTTTCAATCGATTGAAATTGCGAAATAATCTGTTGATTTCCTGATTCTTACTCTCTGGTATTGATATGTTATTAGTTCAATCGATTAGATAAACTTTTAATCGATTTATTTCATTAACCTTGTAGCTCTGCATACTTTCTTCTATAAATCAATCGATTAAATCTTCGATTCAATCGATTGAATTCACTTATGATACTCTGAATGATTTTCTCTTACAATAACAATCGATTTAATTCTCGATTCAATCGGTTTATTTCACTTATAAGTATCTGCAATTACAAAATAAATTGATTTCACGAAAAATCAACTGATTAATTAGGATTAAGTGTATTAGGACTGCATCCAAACATCTACTGCAGATTAGGTTGAATACATTTACAACAAGATAAACTTCAGCTACTCTCTTTAATATCTAAGATTTCCAATAAAAGCTGATTGACCCTGATTGGATATCTACTGTAAGGGTAATTAAAGTGAACAGTAGCAATTCTCTCTCCTCCTTTATCATCACTGCGCAGAAACAATAAAACAGTAAAGACAAAAATTTTTGAAGCTGAAAGGTTTGTGTATTCTTATTCCTGTAGTATTATTCTCTTCCTTGAACTTTCTCTTTTCTCGGTTCTTCTCTGTTCTGCTCATCCCAAAAATCAAGTATGCTCAAGCGCACAAAGTCTGGTAGGAAGAAGTCCAGCAGAGGCGAGTCTTCTACTGCAAGGCAAGAACAGAATGTTGAAGGAAGGATTGAAACTTGGTTCAATGGGGACCAAGAGAAAATGGATTTGTTTATCCATGAATTGAGCAGGAAGCAAGTCAACATTCCGAAGATGTTAAAGTTCTCCTGGTTTGATGCCGAAGGATTCAGAGGCATTCGAAAGCTACTGCAACACCAAAAGCTTCAAAAGTTTCTAGAGTTAAATGGTAGGATTTATCCTGATTTGATTAAAGTTTTCTTCACAAATTTATCCTTTGAAGGTTCCACTTTGAAAACCCAAGTTAAAGGTGTAGACATTGAAATTACACCCAACATCTGGAAGGAGGTTGCTGGAATAAAGGATGTTGGTGTAAAAGTCACCAAAGGATACACTTCAGATGTGGACGAATTTAATAAAGTTCAGTACTTTCGGTCATGCATGAAGAATACTCGTGATTCTGTTAGCTCTTTCAATACTGGGAAGCTAAAACTGGAAGAAAGAATTCTCGCTTTCATTGTGTCGTGGCAGCTCACACCCAGGGGGAGCAATCATGCGGTGCTAAACGAAGGAGATTTAGTACTAATGTACTGCATTCACCACAGGATATGGGTGAACTGGGTCTTCGTCATCAAGGACCACATGATCAAAGCCAAGAGACTTAGTGATTTCAGGTATCCTTATGCTATTATGATTTCTAAGTTTTTAACACATTTTGGTGTCAATGTAGAAGGAGAACTTGTTGAAACCGTCCGACCAACGAATGAAATAAATAATTCTGTGCTTCACAAAATGGGATTCATTAAAATTGATGGTGAATGGATCTCGAAAGAAGATGCTGGGAGAAGTGAAGAAACTGAAGAAGAAGAGCAAGAGGAAGGAATCAACACTGATATTCCTGGAACTTCTGCAGCACGACCGTCTGATCCAATGGAAGAAATGACTCCACTGGAAATGATTCCATACAATCCACCGCCTGACCGTGGCACACCTCTGTCTCAGTTCGAAAGAACAATGTTACATCAAATGAGCGAACTGCATTCAGACCAAAGGAGGCATATGCAGATGACTGCTGCTCTGAGGGCTCGGCAGCATTATTTGGATGAAAATTTCATTGCAAGGTTCCAGCATATTGATAATCAACTAGAAGACATTTACAACAGGATTGTGGAACTGCAATTCAATCAAGGCCCCGGGGACGAATGAAGACTTTCTATGTTTCTGTTATTCTGTTTTCTTTTCTTAGTTTTTAATGTTCTGTTTTATATTTGAGGTGTCCACGTGGCCCCATTGGACTGTAACTAAAACAATCTATTTGATGCAGTCAAATAGGGGGAGAAGTATTTTGCTTAAAACTGTCACTACACACACACCACAAAATATATGTCTCTGGTCTGTTATTTTTTATGCAGGTGCAGTGGTTATTTGTCTCCATCAAATAGGGGGAGATTGAAGCACTTGGTGGATTTGATGAAGACATAGATATAGCTTAGGTTGTGGGTGTGTAGATGATTAGGTTTTTAGTTTAAGCACTTAATCTCTTGATAGTCCATTATATTTTGTGATAAGCACCTTAAAACATTGCATCTCATTGAAAATCATTTTCTGCATGAAAAACTAACATTCAAGTATTAAAAGAACAAACTAAGTTTTTTTAATATGTTGAAAAAGATTTTCAATCTGTTAAAATCACTTAACAGAATAAGTGGTCATACATAATCGTATTTTCAATTGATTGATTCGCAGAATCAACAAGTTAAAATAACTTAGTGAATTTTTTCAAATATCATGGTTTCGCATTTTCAATCTGTTGAAATGATTTTTAATCTGTTGAAACAGAAAGACTATTTTTTCAGTCTAAGAGTTTTTCAGAAAATCAATCTGTTGAAATAATTTTTAATCTGTTAAAACAGAGAGGCTATTTTATTAACTAAGTGTTTGCAGGATTTCAATCTGTTGAAATAATTTTCAATCGATTGAAACAGAGAGCTGTCATTTTTCATAAAGCTGTTTCAATCCATTAAAAACTCGAATCAATCGATTGAAAGGAGCTTTAAATGAAATCAATCGATTGAATCGATGTTTTAATCGATTGAAATGTATTCTGATCGATCATAGTTTCATTCTGATCGATCATAACTCGGTCTGATCGATCATACTTCAGTTCTAATCGATCAGAGTCTCTTCTAAACTGTTATACTCTCAAACTAATCGATCTTTTGACTCTCTGAAACAGTTTTTGACAGATGAAACGTTCTGATTCTATGTTTTACTCTATATATACAGAATTGATCTATCTTTTGAAACACATATACAACACACTACTTGAGAAAACTTGTGAAATCAATCTGTAAAACTTTCATATACGTGACTTTCTCTACATTCAAGAATCTTTTCATATCATAAGGTGCTGTGATCAGAATTGTGGTTGATCAAAGAGAGAAAGTGCTGTTAGAATTTGTTCTGGACAATTAGAACTTCAAGTCCAGGTTTTTTCTTTCCATACTCTTTTGTAAAAGTGTGATTGTGCAGGTTGGATTGTGATCTGCACTTGGTACAGTAACTGGATTTGGTTACTGGGTGGTTTTCAAGATTCTATCTTGTGGGTTTGCAAGATAGTTCTTGGGGTAGATTGGTGAGTATCTACTGGTTGTAATTTTCACTTGGTATTAGTGGAACTTGACAGGTTTGTCAAGAACTGGATGTAGCTCTGGATTAGAGTGAACCAGTATAAATTTGTGTGTTAAATTTCTTCTTTCATCTCTTTTATTTTCTGTCTATAAACTTGCCGTGTTTAAACCAAATTACCTTTGCAAAAATTGAATAAAGATAACTCGTTCTTCCAAAAGAAAGTAAGTTTTGCGAAAAAGTTTTAAAGTTCAATTCACCCCCCCTCTTGAACTCAACCATTAATTCTTTCACTTGATCCTTTGTAGGGTAATGCTTCAAAGGATTGTCTTTAAAATCTGGTGGCTCCCTTATTCCTTGAGAGTTTCTAATGAGCCCTTGGTTTGGGCGGCATCTATATTTCCTCATCATGTGGGTCACCATCCTATTGTTGGGGAAGTCTTATCATATTGGCAAAAGATATTTCAAAGGTCCTCTTCAGCCGCTTTCATTCAAAGTAGGGCAGACGACTTGTTGATCCGAATGTCGTCTTTAGCTCTAACCGTGACCAGCTTGTCACCTACCATAAGTTTGTCTCTTTGGCGGAGCGTTGAAAGAACTGCCTCAGTGTCGTGAATCCAAATTCTATTCAATTTCCTCTTTGGATTATGTTTCTCTTCGATCTTATTATTTTTCCTTTATTCTTGGGAGAATTGTCTTGTAGCTCCTCGGGGGAGTAGATTCTTCTACTTCTAATCTTTCCCCCGAATGCTGGGTATGCTGGAGATATCCTCAATGATGGGCGATGTTTGTGCGTATCTCCATGGTACAACTTTATTTGATTCGAGACATGAATAAATGTATCAACATCTTTGCCCCCTCTTCCTTATTAACTTGGATATCCAATGGTTGAGGCTTGTTATCATCCTTAGGCGGATCAACAGTTGGAGAGAACTTGATGACGAAAGACTTGTTCTTCATCTTATTCTGATTCATGGGAACCACATCAATTAATCCTTTCTTTTTATTATCTTATTATTATTAAAGTGAGAATGAATGAATACAATTTATGAATGCAATAGGAAGTTGAAGAGATGATGAAAACAAACAATTTTATTTATTTCATCCTGTTAAGGTTCCAACATAAAACCAATTTGCAATATGTGGAGTAGCCTAACATGTATTTAAACCATACCAAATGATATGAGGTAGGCGATGTGGGACTTTCAACACACCCCCTCCAACGAAGCCTGCCAGACTAGACAAAGGGTACTTTTGACCCAACTAAAGGGCAACTTTTTGGCCCATGACAATAACCGGAAAGATGTTAGGCTTTGGCTCTGATACCATGTTAAGGTTCCAACATAAAACCAATTGGCAATATGTGGAGTAGCCTAACATGTATTTAAACCATACCAAATGATATGAGGTAGGCGATGTGGGACTTTCAACACATCCAAACAGTGTACATTCCTCAATGCAATGTTTCAAAGTACATTTTATTTATTTATTTTAAAAAAAAAAGCGGAGAAGCCTAAATGAACCCATAGACGGTTTAGAATTTCTATTTAATTTTTTTTAACTCCCCGTGCATGGCATGCAAATGCCCTACCCTCTTTTCATGGTATTGAGGAATGTTCACTTTCTTCAACTGTCTATTGTTAGATGCATGTTATGAGGATGAAGTTTGGTGGATGCATGTATGTAGGTGTTTGTTTTTTCCTAAACATTATCATGTTTTATTTTCTAAGATGATATATGATAGTGTTTGGGATTTTGTGTATGTGTGTGTGTGTTTTTTTTTTGCGGATGAAGGCGTGAAGAATACCAGTCGCCTTCTAGAATACAAAAGTAATTTAAGAACGTTTATTTTTATTTTGAAATGAATGATTAGTGTAGGATAGATATGCCTTAAGATAATGACTTTGGTATCGTCCTTAAAGCTTACGTTTCAAGGAGCACCATACCCACTTTAGTAGAATGGTTCCTTCCTCATAAAGGTCACCATATACCTTAACACACTTGTCTCTTCCTTATGGAAGATTAGAAGCGCACTTGGGCCTATTTCGTGTTTGTCTTAGGGATATCTAATGCTCCCTAGAATGAATGTATTTATGCATGCACCAGTACAAAAGGGCGGTAGATGTTCAAAGTAACATAACTTTTGACTAAGATGTCTGATTTGGACGCACAACATATCAAAACGAAGAGAAAAAGGTGAAGAATCAGGTTACAAATCTCAAAGGGGGATTTGGCCTAGTAATTTTCTCAAAAAAACGCTTCTAAGACCCATTTTTTAGGGATTTATTAAAATGATGCGTATGCATACTTTCCTTATGCATTTATTTTCTCTCTTGGTTTTTCCACTTATGACATGATACGATATGAATGATACGACTTTGTCAAAATTATTTTATTCATTATTATTATTATTATTTTATTTGGTTTATTCATAACCTTTTATCTCTTCTGTCGGACTGCGTGACTACTTAGCTTACAAAGAACCTGAAACCAGGCTAGCTAAAACACAGACTGTCCGAGATAAGGGTGTTTATTGCAAAAATATTTTTGTTTTTTTTCTATTTTTATCTGTTGTTTGGTTATGCTATGCAATCAAATGTAACAAACAAATGCACACACAATTCACTTATGCGAACAAGTAGGATGACGTTTTAATTACGAGGTAGGGTTTTTGTGCAG
The DNA here is from genome assembly GCA_963425845.1 of Sphenostylis stenocarpa. Lineage (NCBI taxonomy): Eukaryota > Viridiplantae > Streptophyta > Magnoliopsida > Fabales > Fabaceae > Sphenostylis > Sphenostylis stenocarpa. The sequence continues at coordinate 23,492,019 of OY731403.1, forward strand.
AAAAGTGTATTGGCAAAGGTAGGTTCTAACTGTTCTCACCAAGTCTTAGGCCCCCAAGGTGCCCCCATTATAGGGTCCCCACTCTCCAGCCTTCCGACCATGCTTAGCACTAAGGCCATAGTCAGTCTTTGTTCCAAAAGAGGAAGGTTATCACCTTGAGTGGTGGTTTTCGATCATACCGGTGGGCACATGGCAAACCGTACCTGCCACCCACTCCTTATGGATTTCTCACTTGCCCCCCGTTATAGAGGGAATTGTTGTGTGCAAAGGTTTGTGTACAATTTTTATTTCAAATAATTGCGTAAAATAAACAAACAACAGTCATTAAAGCCAAGCAATTAAAGCATGTTATAATACAAGGTAGGGTAAAAGCGAAATTTCTAAGTTTATTTATTAAACTGGCCCATCACTAAATGGGATCAACTCTCTAGGCTCCCCCAGCAGAGTAGCCATCTATCACCGCCATCAAAAGAGAGGCGGTCGGAGCGACGCGATGGTTCCGACTTTCCATTTTTTGCGTTTAATATGGGTGGAGTTACAACGCCTTTAGGTTGTTCGATAACTGGGCTGAACCTAAGGGCGAGGTTTTCAAAAGAGAGCTTTTAGATCATCCGATAACCGGACTGACCTAAGAGCAAGATTGAGAGGGTTCTTATGGAGTCACCACCGATTTTTTACCAGAAACATCGAAAAAGGAAAGAAAAAGGCGTTGGTTTTTTAAGAAAAACCAACTTTGGTCGTTAAAACCAGAGTTGGGTAAGGGAGTTAGTTACGTGTAGGGAAGGTATTAGCTTCCCTACGACGCCCCTCTCGGGTTCCCTATGATAGGCCTGTTATTTCGTGAATAAATTAAAAATGACGCTTTTACCCTTTTATTTGCGGAATTAAAAGATAACGACTACATCGCCCTAATTAATGCATATATAAATGATAAAGTGGTAAAAAGAGAGAGAGAGTGAAGAAACCTCTGGAGCAAGCGTTGATTAATTCTTTAAAGGATAGGGTGCGTTTTGGCAGCCCTTTGCTCTTACAACGTCGAATTCTCTCTCGAAACACTATAAAAAACTCTCCTAAAGCACTCAGAAAACTCCGGAAATGCTTCGGAGGGGCTCTAGGAGAAGAATTCTAAGAAAGTGTAGAAGGAAGAATGGAAGAACTGTGTGAAATGAAGGGGAGAGCGCCCCCTATTTATAGGGATTCGCGCCTGTCAGGTCGAGACCGCGGTCTTGCCATTCGAGACGGTAGTCTTGACTTTGACAAGTGGCGAGACAGCGGTATCGACTTGCCAAATGGCGAGAGGGCCGTCTCGCCAAACGGGAGGGGGGTCTCGCCAAAGTCAAGTGGTGAGACGACCGTCTCGCCAAACGAGATGGCGGTCTCGACTTGCCCTTTGGCGAGATGGCGGTCCCAAAAAGTGAGACGGTGGTCTCGACCCCTTAAGATGGAAATCCTTATTTTTTGTACAAAAAAAAACTTCCTACTCTAATATGGGGCCTAATAGTCTCTCCTAGTGGCTTTTTAGGCTTTGTCCATCTTCGAATAGGAGGCCTTCTGCTCTTTATTTTGTAGCCGAGCAAGATTTGGGGTCTACAAGAAGAAATTGTAGAAGGAAAAGTTGGAGAATGGTGTGAAAAGGAGAGGAACGCGCCTGGCATGGTCGAGACGGCGGTCTCGCCAAGTGGGACGGTCGTCTCTCCCTTGATAAATGGCGAGAAGGTCGTCTCACCAAACGAGACGGCGGTATCGCCTTGGCGAGTGGCAAGAAGGTTATCTCGCCAAACGAGACAGTGATCTCGCTATTGGTAAGTGGTGAGACGGCTGTCTCGCCCTTTGCCGCGAGACGGTGGTCTTGGCCTTCCATGTGGAATTCCTTATTTTTTCTGTACAAAAAACCTTCCTACTCTAATATGGGGCCTATTAGTCTATCCTAGGGACCTTTCAGGCCTTGCCCATCTTCGAATTGGAGGTCTTCTACTCTTTATTTTGAGGTCAGGCAAGATTTGGGGTCTACAACTACCCCCCTTCATCTGACTAGCTGACTATTATCCTATTATGCCAAAAAGATCGGCTGGAGGGTGAGGGAGTTAACCCTCTTGTCTGGCTATCCTTCGGATGCTCCTTCCTGTGGTAGCCGATCCTCTAGATGATAAATGTGAGTACATGTAGAGTTTTTTACTTCAGGATACTTCCATGTTGTAGAAGCTGACCCTTCAGACGATAGATGTGTGGTTAATGGGTATGAACCGCCATCCGGTTTGAAGTCCTCTTTTGAAAGACTTGGTCGAAGTCCCCTTCTGTAAGACTCGATGAGTATAAACCCACATCCGGTTTGAAGTCCTCTTCTGAAAGATTTGGTCGAAGTCCTCTTCTGTAAGACTCGATGAGTATAAACCCTCATCCGGTTTGAAGTCCTCTTCTGAAAGACTTGGTTGGAGTCCTCTTCTATAAGACTCGATGAGTATAAACCCTCATCCGGTTCTGAGTCCTTTGTTTTGGACCTAAAAGTGTGCTGGCGTCTTATTGCTTCTGGTCATGCACTGACTCCATGGGGAGTAATTTTTTTTGAAGATTATTGTGATGACTTTTTGTTGTAGTCATCCGGTGCGTTGGGGATTCTTTGATTTTTGGCTTTTACAATAACCATCCAGCTTATTGATTGCCGGGTTTTCTTTGATGAATGCATCATAGGTAGGCAAGAATCCACTAGGGATTTGTTAATTCTGACGATGCCTCTTGTAGACCCCAAATCTTGCCCTGCCTCAAAATAAGAGCAGAAGACCTCCTATTCGAATATGGACGAAGCCTAAAAGGCCACTAGAAGAGACTATTGGGCCCCATATTAGAGTAGGAAGAATTTTCTATACAAAAATAAGGATTTTCGCCTTCAGGAGTCGAGACCGCTGTCTCGCTTTTCAAGACCGCCGTCTCGCCATTGATGCAAGTCGAGGTGGTCGTCTCGTTTGGTGAGATTGCCGTCTTGCCACTTGCCAATGGCGAGACCCCCCTCCCGTTTGGCGAGGAGGCCTTCTCATCACTTGGAAAGTCGATACCATCGTCTCACCAAATGAGACGGCGGTCTCGCCACTTATGCAAGTCAAGACCGCCGTCTCGACCTGACAGGCGCGAATCCCTATAAATAGTGAGCACTCCCCCCTTCATTTCACATAGTTCTTCCAGTTTCCCTTCTACACTTTCTTCAAATTCTCCTCCTAGAGTCTCTCCGAAGCATTTTCGGAGTTTCTCAGTGTCTTACAGAGCTTTTTATAGCGTTTCAAGAGCGATTTTCGGCGTTGTAAGAGCGAAGGGCTGCCAAAACGCACCCTATTTTTAAGAGAATTAATCAAAAAGCTTGCTTCAGAGGTTTCTTCACTCTCTCCCTCTCTTTTACTGTCTTTTTATTCATAATTAAATTGCGTAATAGACATTAGGGCCATGTAGTCATTATCTTAATTCCGTGAATAAAAGGGTAAAACCGTCTTTTCAAAAGTTTATCTTTAAAATAACTGGCCTATCATAGGGAACCCGAAAGGGGCGTCGTAAGGGAACTAACACTTCCCTTACACGTAACTAACTCCCTTACCCAACTCTGGTTTTAACGACCAAAGTTGGTTTTCAAAAACCAACACCTTTTCCCTCCTTTTTCGATGTTTCCGGTAAAAACATCGGTGGCGACTCCATAAGAACCCTTCCAAATTTGTTTTTAGGTCAGCCCGGTAATCGGACGATATAAGAACACCCTTTTGAAAACCTTGCCCCTAGGTTCAGCCCGGTTATCAAACAACCTAAAGGCATTGTAACCTCACCCATAAAAACGCGAAAAATGGAAAAGTCGGAATCATCGCGTCGCTCCGACCGCCTCTTTTTGACGACGGCGACAAATGGCGACTCCACTGGGGAAGCCTCGAGAGTTGATCCGATTTAGTGATGGGTCAGTTTAATAAATAAACTAAGAAATTTCGCTTTTATCCTACCTTGTATTATAACATGTTTTAATTGCTTGGTTTTAATAACTATTGTTTGTTTATTTTTATGCAATTGTTTGAAATACCAACTGTACACAAACGTTTGCACACAACAGTTCCCTCTATACCTGGGGGCAAGTGAGAAATCCATAGGGAGTGGGTGGCAGGTACGGTTCGCCGTAGTGATGGCCTTGAGCCCACCGGTGTCATCGGAAACCACCACTCAAGGTGATAACCTTCCTCTTTTGGCACAAAGACTGACGATGGCCTTAGTGCTAAGCATGGTCGGAAGGCTAGAGAGTAGGGACCCTATAATGGGGGCACCTTGGGGGCCTAAGCCTTGGTGAGAACAGTTAGAACCTACCCTTGCCAATGCACTTTTCTGCAGGAAAACCCTACCTCGTGATTAAAATGACTTCTCACGTGTTCGCGGATGAGTGGATTGTATGTGCATTTGTTTGTTGCATTTGATTGCATAACATAACCAAACAACAGAAAAGTCATAGAAAATTATTTTTACAATAAACACCCTTATCTCGGACAGTCTGCCTTTTAGCTACCCTGGTTTCAGGTTCTTTGTAAGCTAACTAGCCACGTAGTCCGACAGAAGAGATAAGGGACGCTAAAATTATTCTTTCTAAATAAGCCATTTTATCTCAGACAGTCTGCCTTTTAGCTAGCCTGGCTTCAGATTCTTTATAAGCTAAGTAGTCACGCAGTCCGACAGAAGAGATAAAAGACTCTAAAAATAAAATAAAACCAAATAAAGACCTAAATCAAATAAATCCAAAAAAAAATAAGATGATTTTTTACAAAGTCAAAATATTCATATTACATCATATCATGAGTGGAGAAAAAAAAAACAAGAGAGAAAATAAAAGGATAGAGCGCATTTGGCATCATCCAAACACAATCTCTCATAAACATATACATACTAGTCTCACACTCAACATTCATTAATAAACTCCTTTTGGGTATTCTATAAAGTGGTTGGTCCTCTCCCCGTCCAGACCCGTGCATAGAAAGCAAGAGCTATGAAAAACCTGGAGGAACAAAACCGTAAGCTCACCACAGAGGTTAACGCCCTCCAGGAGCAAATGGCTCAATTGATGGAGGTCGTGCGCCAAGGTCAAAACAAGGGCGAAGCCCAAGCCGAGCACGCCTCTCGCCATGAAGAGGAAGAAGAAGAAGAGAAATTCTTCTATGATCAAAAAGCGCATCTCCAATCCGACGCTCAGACCGTGCGCATCCTCACCCCGGAAGTGTCCAAACAATAAATCTCTGCCCTAGAAGAAAGATTGAAGGCGGTGGAGGGGCACAACTTTGACGTCAAAGACGTGGTGGATATGTGCCTGGTGAAGAATATCAATTTCCCTCCTAAGTTCAAAATCCTGGATTTCCCCAAGTACGCCGGATTGACCTGCCCCAAGAACCATCAACTGGTACATGCAGTTTGAAAGAGGGCAAGTCCAAAACTGGAAATAGTTGGCTGACGCTTTTCTTCGTCGTTACCGATACAACATTGATCTGACCCCCGACAGGTCAGATCTTAGGACCCTAAGCAAAAGGAACGATGAATCCTTCAAAGCGTACGCCCAAAGGTGGAGGGAAATGGCCGCCCAAATAGAGCCTCCATTGACGGATAAGGAGACGGTGGCTATGTTCATAGATTCACAGACTGGCGCTTACTACGATAAGGCGATAGCCAGTACCTCCAATCTTTTTTCGAACATAGTCACTGTAGGGGAAAGAGTAGAGCAGGGGTTGAGAAGTGGGAAGATAGCACAGTCTTCCCATGCTGGTGTCTCATTCAGAAAACCTACCGACAAGAAGAAGGACGAAGTTGTGCATGCGATTAACTTCGCTACTCCTTCTTCCGCTCCACAAGCGGCTTGGCAACCTCGCAAGAAAGAAAGGAAGTTCACTCCCATCTCAACTTCCTATGGTAAATTGCTGCCTCAGCTGTTGGAGGCCAAGCTCTTGACCTGCATTCCTCCAAGAAGCAGATAGAGCCTCCCTACCTCGAGTGGTATAAACCAAATGAGAAATGCGATTACCACTCGGGTTCACCCGGGCACTCAACAGAAAATTGCTTGACCCTTAATTATCGGGTCCAAGAATTGATCGACGCTGGGTGGATAACCTTTGATGCCTCTGCTTCTGATGTCGACGCCAAACCTCTGTCAAAACTAGAGTAGCAGAGAGGGAGGACTGGGAGGATCAACCCCTAGGGTGCCTTTTTTTTAAAAGCTTTCTCTTGTATCTCCTGCGGTCCTCGCCCGTGGCCGTGGGAACTATGATTAAAAGGGCTTGTACATACGCTTTCATTTTCCTTAATACATGAGGCATTTTCTTGTCATATTCATTGCTTTCATTCTTTTCCATCTTTTATTTATTATTCTTTCAAAAATAATTGAATAATAAAATCTATGACTAAAATAGAACCTAAAACACATCATGTTTATGATTGATGAATCTCTGTGGACCTTGGAAGCCGAAGGCGAATGGGTCGAGTCCGACAATGAGCAGGGGACCATTTCCCTGGACATGCAAAGAATGTTGGAAAAAGAAGCGCGCATTATACAACCGCATCAAGAAGAAATAAATACTATCAATTTGGGAGAAGAGAATGATGAGAAAAAGATAAATATCGGCACCCAAATAGAAAGTAGCATAAGGGAGGGATTGATACTTCTAAAGGAATATATGGATGTGTTTGCCTGGTCCTACCATGACATGCCCGGGCTCGATACAAGTATAGTTGAGCATCGACTGCCATTAAAAGAAGGGTTCCGACCTGTGAAGCAAAAACTCAGAAGAATTAAGCCAGATTGGTCCTTAATGATTAAAGAAGAGGTACAAATACAACTGGATGCCAATTTCCTAGTAGTGTCCAAATACCCTGAGTGGTTGGCCAACATAGTGCCTGTCATAAAAAAGAACGGTAAGGTCAGGGTATGCGTGGATTATAGGGACCTCAATCGAGCAAGTCCAAAGGATGACTTTCCCTTACCACACATAGACACACTAGTAGACCATATTGCTACCAACACACTTTATTACTTCATGGACGGGTATGCGAGATACAATCAAATTAAATTGGTCGTCAAGGACAGAGAAAAAACCTCTTTCATCACACCATGGGGTACCTTCTACTATCGAGTAATGCCTTTTGGACTCAAGAATGCAGGGGCTACCTATCAAAGGGCTATGGTCACACTATTCCACGACATGATCCACAAGGAAATAGAAGTATACGTGGACGACATGATCGCCAAGTCCAGGAATGAGATGGACCACATTCAATATCTCAAGAAGTTATTCGAGCGGCTTCGAAAGTACCAACTCAAACTAAACCCGGCAAAATGTACTTTCGGAGTACGGTCACAAAAACTCTTGGGGTTCATCGTCAGCAAAAGAGGAATCGAGGTGGACCCTGACAAAACCAAGGCAATTTTGGAAATGCCCCCACCAAGCACAAAAAAGGAGGTCAGAGGATTTCTGGTCCGAATCAACTATATTGCCCATTTCATTGCACAGTTGACGGATAAATGTATACCCATATTTAAACTGTTGCGCAAAAATCAACCAACGGTGTGGAATGAAGAATGCCAACAAGCGTTCGATAAAATCAAAACATGCTTAACCAATCTGCCAGTGTTGGTACCACCCATTGAAGGGAGACCTCTGATCCTATATTTGTCAATACTCGAAGAGTCCATGGGATGTGTGCTCGGTCAACAAGATGAAACCGGGAGAAAGGAGCGAGCCATTTATTATCTCAGCAAAAAGTTCCTAGACTATGAGACCCGTTATACACCATTTGAAAAAACTTGTTGCGCATTGGTATGGGTCACTCAGCGTCTTCGACAATACATGGCTCGACACACAACATGGTTGGTCTCCAAAATGGACCCAATCAAATACCTCTTCGAGAAGCCCATTCTGACCGGAAGAATAGCTAGGTGGCAAGTGCTCCACTCAGAGTTCGACATCATTCATGTCACCTAGAAAGCTATTAAAGGTAGCCCCCTAGCAGACTATCTAGCCCATGGATCAACAAACGAATATCAGTCCCTACAGGACAATTTTCCCGATGAATATATCATGCACATTGAACACGAGGAGACCAAAGAAGAGGCATGGAGCATGTTCTTTGACGGAGCCTCAAACATGCTTGGACACGGGATAAGAACTATTTTGATATCCCCCGAAAAGAAATACATCCCTGTAACGACCAGACTTAATTTTTGACTGTACCAACAACATGGCCGAATACGAAGCATGTGCACTAGGGATCCAAGCAGCTCTAGATCATGGGGTTACTAAACTCAATGTCATTCATCCCTTGTCATTTATCAACTTAAAGGTGAATGGGAAACCCGAAACTCTAAACTAATCCCATATCTAGAACACATACGTGATTTAGTTTCGAGGCTGGAAAGCGTCACCTTCAAGTATGTTCCTCAGGAAGACAATCAATTTGCTGACGCCCTCGCTACTCTATCATCCATGTTGTCGCCGCCTCCCCAAAGAGAGGGCGGTCGGAGCGACGCGATGGTTTTTTCGACCCTCTTTGATTTTCGCGTTTTTTATTGGTGGTTACAACGTCTTTAGGTTGTCCGATAACCGGGCTAACCTAGAGACGAGGTTTTCGAAAAGTGTCCTTGAGTTGTCTGATAACCGGGCTAACCCAAGGACTTATTTATTTTGGGTTCTATGGAGTCGCCACCGATATTTTTACCATAATCATCGGAAAAGGGGTTAAAAAGGCGTTGGTTTTCGAAAACCAACTTTGGTCATTAGAACCAGAGTTGGGTAAGGGAGTTAGTTACGTGTAAAGGGAGTATTAGTCCCTTTACGACGCCCCTTTCAGGTTCCCTATGATAGGCCGGCTATTTTTGAATAATTAAACTTGGAAAATTGCGCTTTTACCCTTTTTATTATGCGGAATTTAGATATATGACTACATGGCCCTAGCTTCTATTGCATAATTTAAATAACAGTAATAAAAATAGAGAGTGAGGATATGCACCTCCAAAGCAAGCTTTTATATTTCAAAAGAGAGGGTGCGTTTTGGCAACCCTTCACTCTACAACTCTCAGAAACTCCGGAAATGCCTCGGAGGGATTCTTAAGAAGATTTAGAACACTCTGTTTATGCCTAGAGACGCTCAGAAACTCCGGAAATACCTCAGAGGGATTCTTAGAGAGAGAAATTCTAGAGAGAAGGGAGAGCTCTTGCTACTGGGTGTGTCAAAAGGGAGAAATGACGCCCCTATTTATAGTTTTTCGCGCCTGATAGGTCGAGACCGCCGTCTCCGCTGACAGGGTCGAGACCGCCGTCTGGAAAGTCCAGACTGCCGTCTTGACTTGGCAGGGGGTCGAGACCGCCGTCTGGAAAATCCAGACCGCCGTCTCGACTTGGCAGGAATCGAGACCGCCGTCTGGAAAACCCAAACCGTCGTCTCGAATTTGCGGGTGACGAGACCGCCGTCTGGAAAATCGAGACGGCGGTCTCATCATGGCGTTGAAACGAGACGGCGGTCTGGTATTCCCAGATGGCGGTCTCGTCCCTTCAGGGCGAGAAACTTTATTTTCGGGTCAAAAAACCTTCCTATCTTGGTACGGGAGCCTAATAGTCTCTCCTAATGACTTGTTAAGCTTCGGCCGTCTTCAAATAGGATGCTTTCTGACTTTATTTGGAGGTCGGGCAAGATTTGGGGTCTACAGCTGCCCCCCTTTACCCAACCAGTCGACTGCTAGCCTTTTGTGCTGAGGTGATCGACTGGAGGGTAAAGGAGTTGACCCTCTTGCCCGGTTTCCCTTCAGATACTCCGTCTTTGCGGCGGATGATCTTCTGGGGAGATGTTGTGTTGTGCGCTTCCGGCATGCTCCTTCGACGCGGTAGCTGACCCCTTCGGCTGATGAGTACGAACCCCCATCTGGTTTGACGAGTACTAACCCCCGCCCGGCAAGCCCCCTTTTGTAAGGCCTGATGTGTTTACACCCCCATCTGGTGTTTGACCTCCGGATGCTCCTTCGACGCGGTAGCTGATCCTTTGGTTGACGAGTACGAACCCTCGTCCGGTTTGGTGCCTCTGGATGCCCCTTCTTGCGGTAGCTGATCCTTTGGCGATGGTGGCGGCTTACTAATTCTGATCATGCGCCGGTTCACTGGGGAGTGATTTTTTGTGTTTGTAGATTTATTTTGGGATTTCTTGAATGTTCATCCGGGCTGCGCCGGGGATTTTGTGGGTTGTTCATCCAGCTCCATTGGTTGCTGGGGATTTTTGCTTTTAGCTTTTGTGGTGATCCTCCGACTCTTGCTGGTTAGTCGGGTTCTTTTCTTTTTGTGTTCGTCTTTTGCTTGGTAGTTGGTTGGTTGAGGTGATGGCTTTAATCCTGCCTTTTTCTCGCTTTTTTCTCGTGATTTTGGATTCTGGCTTTTTATTGAGCGTGTGCCTTTTTTCTTTTTTAAGCTTCTTTTTCGTTACGCTGGCTTTTGTAAAAGAAGGAAAAAGGTCGGCGAAATCATACCGGGATACCTTTGGTTGTTTTTCATGCATGCAAGCATGAGGCTAAATGCTTTTTTATTTGCCTACAGTATTTTTGTTTTACTTTTTGACAAGGTTATTTTTGTGCGACTACTCGTGTATGGATGCTGTTGATGCAAATTTATTTGTAGTTGAGGACATTTTAGAAAGTGACCGGTACTTTCCTTCTTTTTTGTTCTCTCGTGATTATTCTTTTTGTACTTTTTGTTTTAACCCTATCTTTTGCCTAGACCGCCCTTTGCGGGTTTTCGATCTAGCGGGTTTTAATTCTTTGTGTGAGACAATTTGATGAGCTTTTTCCTTTTTGCGAAAGCCTTATCTTTTGCCTAGACCGCCCTTTGCGGGTTTTCGATCTGGCAGGCTACCTTGTACTTTTTACTTGGGACGACCCTGGTTGGTGATATGCGTCTTTTGTTTTTATGCTTTCTCGAATTGCTTGTTTTATGCATGCTCATATTTCGTTAATATAGAGGCATTTACACAAGTAGGTAAAGAGAAAAAGATAATTTTATTGATGTAACCAGATGGTTTATTTTTACATGGGGGTTTTACAAAAGAATTTGTAAGCATGGCTGGCCAGGGTTGGCTAAACTGTATGAGGGTGCCACAATCATGTCTTGTGATCTTTGTTTCCCCATTTCTCCTGGTCCCTTCAGTTGAGATGCCCGAGTCCGGAGTAAAGACTGTGCGAAGTTTGCTTTGCTATTGCAGAAGTATTACCTTAGTCACCTTTGCGGTTTTCGGCTAAGGTAATCATTGCTCTTCTCTCTTTTTTTTTTTTTTTTTTTTATGCACCTCTAATTTTTTCCTAGGACGAGGAATATCGACCCTATCTTTTGCCCAGGACGCTCTTTGCGAGTTTTCATCCTGACGGGTCATGAGCAATGTCTTTTAGGCATAGTATTTTTTCACCGCATCTGAGTTGACAGGATATCGAAGATCCTCCCCGTCCATATTGGTGAGGATAAGGGCTCCGCCTGAGAAGGCTCGTTTGACCACAAATGGTCCTTCGTAATTGGCTGCCCATTTCCCCATTTTGTCTTTCTGGGCTGGGAGTAGTTTCTTTACTACTAGATCTCCTTCTTGGAAAGTGCGGGGATTGACCTTCTTGTCGTAGGCCTTCTTGATTTTCCGCTGATAAGCTTGCCCCCGACATATGGCGTCCAGTCGTTTTTCTTCTATTAGGTTCAACTGATCATACCGGTTCTGGACCCATTTAGCTTCGGTCAATTTGGCTTCCATGACAACTCGTAGAGAGGGTATTTCGACTTCTACTGGTAGCACGGCCTCCATTCCGTATACGAGGGAAAACGGGGTAGCCCCTGTGGAGGTTCGAACCGACGTCCGGTAGCCGTGCAAGGCAAAAGGAAGTATTTCATGCCAATCTTTATAGGTGACCACCATTTTCTGGATGATTTTCTTGATATTTTTGTTGGCTGCCTCTACTGCACCATTCATCTTTGGTCGGTACGGAGAGGAATTGTGGTGCTGGATTTTGAAGTCTTGGCATAATTCCTCCATCATTTTATTGTTGAGGTTGGTCCCATTATTAGTAATGAGCTTATGAGGGATGCCGTACCGACATATGATGTTTTTCTTGATGAAGGTGGTCACCACTTTCCGGGTTACGTGTGCGTATGACGCCGCCTCAACCCACTTGGTGAAATAGTCGATCGCCACCAATATGAAGTGATGGCCGTTAGATGCTTTGGGTTCAATGGGTCTGATGACATCCATGCCCCACATAGAAAATGGCCATGGTGTAGCCAGGTTGCTGAGAGGTGTGGGCGGCACATGAATGTTATCGGCGTATACTTGACACTTATGACATTTCTTGGCATATTGGTGACAATCAGCTTCCATCGTGGACCAATAGTACCCTGCCCTGAGGATTTTCTTTGTCATGACATGCCCGGGTGCGTGGGTTCCAAAAGTCCCCTTGTGAATTTCTTTTATCAGTGTTTGGGCTTCTTCTTGGTCCACACACCTTAAGAGAGTGGAATCAGGGCTCTTTTTGTAGAGGGTTCCTTCAATCAACGTGAACCCTATGGCCCTTTTGCGAATGGTTCGCTTATCATTGTCACTGATTCCCTCGGGGTATTCTCCCTTCATGAGGTACCGTTTGATGTCGTGGTACCAGGGGTTTCGATCGCGCTCGTCATTTACTGCCATGCAGAAAGCTTGTTTATCATGCAGTTTAACTTGAATGATTGGCATCTCATGCTCCTGGTCCAGGGCAAACATGGATGATAGAGTGGCGAGGGCGTCGACAATCTGATTATCCTCCCTAGGGATATACTGGAAAGTGACGCTTTCCATTCTTGAGACTAGCTCGTGGATGTACTCTAGATATGGGATTAATTTGGCGTTTTGGGTTTCCCATTCACCTTTAAGTTGGTAGATGACGAGGGATGAATCACCGAATATTTTGAGCTTAGTGACCCCATGATCTAAAGCCGCTCGGATCCCCAATGCACATGCTTCGTATTCGACCATATTATTGGTGCAATCAAAATTAAGCCTGGCTGTTACAGGGATGTGTTTCTTTTCGGGGGACACCAAAATAGCTCCTACCCCGTGTCCAAGCATATTGGAAGCCCCATCGAAGAACATGATCCACATCTCTTCTTTGGTCTCTTCGTGTTCGATGTGCATGATATGCTCATCGGGAAAATCATCCTGTAGAGATTGGTATTCATCTCGTGGATCCATGAGCTAGATAATCCGCTAGGGGACTTCCTTTAATAGCTTTACGGGTGACGTGGATAATGTCAAATTCGAGAGGAGAACTTGCCACCTAGCTATTCTTCCAGGTCAAGATGGGCTTCTCGAAGAGGTATTTGATCGGGTCCATTTTAGAGACCAACCACGTTGTATGTCGAGCCATATACCTGTCCGAGACGCTCGAGTGACCCACACCAATGCGCAACATGTTTTTTCGAATGGTGTATAACGGGTTTCATAATCTGAGAATTTCTTACTGAGATAGTAAATGGCCCGTTCCTTTTTCCCGGTTTCATCGTGTTGGCCGAGCACACATCCCATGGACTCCTCGAGGATTGACAAATATAGGATCAGAGGTCTCCCTTCAACGGGTGGTACCAATACTGGTGGATTGGTTAAACAGGTTCTGATTTTATCAAACGCCTGTTGGCATTCTTCGTTCCACACCATTGGCTGATTCTTGCGCAACAGTTTAAAAATGGGGATACATTTATCTGTTAACTGTGCGATGAAACGGGCAATGTAGTTTATCCGGCCCAGAAACCCTCTGACCTCCTTTTCTGTGTTTGGTGGAGGCATTTCCAAAATTGCCTTCGTTTTGTCGGGGTCCACCTCGATTCCTCTTTCACTGACAATGAACCCTAGGAGTTTTCCTGACCGTACTCCGAAAGTGCATTTTGCCGGGTTTAGCTTAAGTTGATATTTTCGAAGTCGATCGAAAAGTTTTCGAAGATTTTGAACGTGGTCCACTTCATTTCTGGACTTGGCTATCATGTCGTCCACATATACTTCTATTTCTTTGTGGATCATGTCGTGGAATAGTGTAACCATAGCCCTTTGATAGGTTGCCCCCGCATTTTTCAGTCCGAAAGGCATTACACGATAACAAAAAGTGCCCCATGGTGTAATGAAAGAGGTTTTTTCTCTATCCTCAACGGCCAATTTGATCTGGTTATACCCTGCGTACCCGTCCATGAAGGAATATAACGTGTTGGTAGCGGTATGGTCCACCAGTGTGTCTATGTGTGGTAGGGGAAAGTCGTCTTTTGGACTTGCTCGATTGAGGTCTCTATAATCTACACAGACCCTGACTTTCCCGGTCTTTTTGATGACGGGTACTATGTTGGCCAACCATTCGGGTATTTGGAAACCACCAGGAAATTGGCATCCAATCGCCTTTGCACCTCCTCCTTTATCATTAAGGACCGATCGGGTTTGATTCTTCTAAGCTTTTGCTTTACAGGTCGGAATTCCTCTTTTAGTGGCAATCTGTGTTCCACTATACTCGTGTCAAGCCCAGGCATGTCGTGATATGACCAAGCAAATACATCCATATATTCTTTCAGAAGCAGTATCAACCCCTTTTTCGTGCTACTTTCCATTTGGGTGCCGATGTTCACCTTTTTATCCTCATCCTCTTTTGCCAAATTGACAGTTTCTATTTCTTATTGATGCGGTTGTATGATGCGTGTTTCTTTTTCCAGCATCCTTTGCATGTCCGGAGAAATGGTCTCCTGCTCACTGTCGGACTCAATCCATTCATCTTCCGTTTCCAGGGGCCACAGAGATTCATCAATCATAGACATGATGCGTTTTAGGTTCTGTTTTAGTCATAGATTTTATTATTCATTTTATTTTTGAAGGAATAATAAATAGAAGAGAGAAAAGAATGAATATGACAAAAATGCCTCGTATATTAATGAAAATGAGGATGTATGTACAAGCCCTTTTAATCAAAATTCCTGCGGCCACGGGCGGGGACCGCAGGAGATATAGAGAAAAGCTTAAAAAAGAAAGACCCTAGGGCTGATCCTCCCAATCCTCCCTCTCTGCTATTCTGGCTTTGACAGAGGCTTGTCATCTGTGCTGGAAGCAGAGGCGTCAAAAGTTATCCAACCAGCGTCGATTAATTCCTGGACCTTATATTTCAAGGTCAAGCAGTTGTCGGTTGAATGCCCTGGTGCATCCGAGTGGTAGCTACATTTTTCATTGGGCTTGTACCACTCGGGATAGGGAGGCTCCAGCTGCTTCTTGGGAGGGACACGGGCCAGGAGACTGGCTTCCAACAGCTGGGGCAGCAACTTCGCATAGGAGGTAGGGATAGGCGTGAATTTCCTCTCCTTCTTTCTTGGCTGCCGCTCTGCCTGAGGTGTGGAGGGGGGAGGGGGGTTGTGAAATTGATAGCGTGCACGACTTCTTCCTTCTTCTTGAAGGGCTTCTTGAATGATGTGCTGGAAGAGGAAGGTCGCGCTATTTTGCCACTCTTCAGCCCTTGCTCCACTCTTTCCCCCACAGTGACTATGTCCGAGAAAAGGTTGGAGGTACTGGCTATCGCCTTATCGTAGTACGCTCCAGTCAGTGAGTCTATGAACATAGCCACCGTTTCTTTGTCCGTCAAGGGAGGTTCGATTTGGGCAGCCAATTCCCTCCACCTCTGGGCGTACGCTTTGAAGGCCTCGTCGTCCCGTTTACTCAAGCTTCTAAGATCTGACCTGTCGGGTGTCAGATCGATGTTATAACGGTAACGACGGAGAAAAGCGTCTGCCAGCTGCTTCTAGTTCTGGACCTGCCCTCTTTCTAACTGTATGTACCAGTTGAGAGTCGTGTCCGCCAGACTCTCCTGAAAGCAATGGATCAGGAGTTTCTCATTGTCAGCATGGGCGGCCATCTTACGACAATACATTGTAAGATGGTTCTTAGGGCAGGTCATCCCGGCGTACTTAGGGAAGTCCGGGACCTTGAATTTTGGACGGAAGTGGATGTCCTTCACGAGGCACATGTCAGCCACCTCCTTGACGTCGAAGTTATGCCCTTCGACCGCCTTCAGCCTCTCCTCCAGGGCGGAGAGTTGTTGTTTGGATACCTCTGGGGTAAGGATGCGTGCAGTCTTGGCATCCTTCCCGCCGAAGAAGTATTCTTCTTCTTCTTCCTCTTCGTGGTGGGGAGGGGCATTTTCAGCTTGGCCTTCGTCGCCCTTGCTCTGCCCTTGGCGTATGACCTCCATCAGTTGGGCTTCTTGCTCCCGCAGGGTGTCGACTTCTGCAGAAAGTTTTCGGTTCTGCTCTTCTAATTTTTCCATCGCCTTGGCTTTTTGTGCACGAGTACGAGTGGGGAGAGGACCAGCCACTTTCTAGAATGTCCGAAAAAGTTTTATTAATGCATGTTGAGTGTTTTAAACTAACATGAGCGTGCTTATGCATGAGAGGTTTTATTTAAATGATGCTTTGATGCGCTCTCATTTTTATTTTCTCTCTTGGTTTTTCTTTACTCATGATATGATGTAGTATGGCTTGACTTTGTCAAAAGTTGTTCATTTATTTATTTTTTGTATTTTTTATTTGATGTTTATTTTATAGCCTTTTATCTCTTCTGTCGGAACTGCGTGGCTACTTAGCTTACAAAGAACTTGAAACCAGGCTAGCTAAAAGGCAGACTGTCCGAGATAAAATATGGCTTTATGCGAAAGAAATATTTAGCGACCCTTATCTCTTACGTCGGAGCTAGCGTGGCTACTTAGCTTACAAAGAACCCGAAACCAGGCTAGCTAAAAGGCGGATCGTCAGAGATAAGGGTGTTTATTTGTAAAATATTTTTGTGATTTTGTTCTGTTGTTTGTTTATGCTATGCAACATACAAATGCAACAAACATATGCACACACAATTCGATCATCCCCGAACAGGCGAGAGTTCGTTTTTATCACGAGGTAGGGTTCTCCTGCAGAAAAGTGCATTGGTTAGGGTAGGTTCTAACTGTTCTCACCAGGCTAAGGCCCCCAAGGTGCCCCCATTATAGGGTCCCCACTCTCCAGCCGTCCAACCATGCTCAGCACTAAGGCCAGAGTCGGTCTTGTTGCCAAAAGAGGAAGGTTATCACCTTGAGTGGTGGTTTCCGATCACACTGGTGGGCACACGGCCCTAACTGCAGCGAACCGTACCTGCCACCCACTCCTTATGGTTATCTCACTTGCCCCCGGGTATAGAGGGAACTGTAGTGTGCAAGGGTTTTGTGTGCAATTTTTATTTCAATCAATTGCGTAAGTATAAACAAGCAACAGTTATTTGAAAGCCACACAATAAAGCATGTTATAATACAAGGTAGGGTAAAAGCGCTATTTTCTTGGTTTAATTATTTTTAAGTCGGCCCATCACTAAATGGGATCAACTCTCTAGGCTTCCCCAGTGGAGTCGCCATCTGTCGCTGCCTCCCCAAAGAGAGGGCGGTCGAAGCGACGCGATGGTTTTTTCGACCCTCTTTGATTTTCGCATTTTTTATTGGTGGTTACAACGTCTTTAGGTTGTCCGATAACCGGGCTAACCTAGAGACGAGGTTTTCGAAAAGTGTCCTTGAGTTGTCTGATAATCGGGCTAACCCAAGGACTTATTTATTTTGGGTTCTATGGAGTCGCCACCGATATTTTTACCATAAACATCGGAAAAGGGGTTAAAAAGGCGTTGGTTTTCGAAAACCAACTTTGGTCATTAGAACCAGAGTTGGGTAAGGGAGTTAGTTACGTGTAAAGGGAGTATTAGTCCCTTTACGACGCCCCTTTCAGGTTCCCTATGATAGGCCGGCTATTTTTGAATAATTAAACTTGGAAAATTGCGCTTTTGCCCTTTTTATTATGCGGAATTTAGATATATGACTACATGGCCCTAACTTCTATTGCATAATTTAAATAACAGTAATAAAAATAGAGAGTGAGGATATGCACCTCCAACGCAAGCTTTTATATTTCAAAAGAGAGGGTGCATTTTGGCAACCCTTCACTCTACAACTCTCAGAAACTCCGGAAATGCCTCGGAGGGATTCTTAAGAAGATTTAGAACACTCTGTTTATGCCTAGAGACGCTCAGAAACTCCGGAAATGCCTCAAAGGGATTCTTAGAGAGAGAAATTCTAGAGAGAAGGGAGAGCTCTTGCTGCTGGGTGTGTCAAAAGGGAGAAATGACGCCCCTATTTATAGTTTTTCGCGCCTGACAGGTCGAGACCGCCGTCTCCGCTGACAGGGTCGAGACCGCCGTCTGGAAAGTCCAGACCGCCGTCTCGACTTGGCAGGGGGTCGAGACCGCCGTCTCGACTTGGCAGGAATCGAGACCGCCGTCTGGAAAACCCAGACCGCCGTCTCAAATTTGCGGGTGACGAGACCGCCGTCTGGAAAATCGAGACGGCGGTCTCGTCCTAGCGTTGAAACGAGACGGCGGTCTGGTATTCCCAGACGGCGGTCTCGTCCCTTCAGGGCGAGAAACTTTATTTTCGGGTCAAAAAACCTTCCTATCTTGGTACGGGAGCCTAATAGTCTCTCCTAATGACTTGTTAAGCTTCGGCCGTCTTCAAATAAGATGCTTTCTGACTTTATTTGGAGGCCGGACAAGATTTGGGGTCTACACATGTTCTCTTTAGGTCAAAAGCATGAGATGTCGACCATTCAAATCAAGCTACATGACAAACAAGCTTTTTGCATGACAGTAAATGGCGAGCACGACCAAAATCCCTGGTATCATGACATCAAGCAATACCTCATGAAGGGAGAATACCCCAAAGGGATAAATGACAATGATAAACGAACCATTCGTAAAAGGGTAGTAGGGTTCACGTTGATTGAAGAAACCCTCTACAGAAAGAGCTTCGATTCCACTCTCTTAAGGTGTGTGGACCATGAAGAAGCCCAAACCTTGATAAGAGAAATTCACAAAGAAAATCTTAAGGGCAGGGTATTTTGGTCCACAATGGAGGTTGATTGTCGGCAATATGCTAAAAGATGTCACAAGTGCCAAATTTATGCCGACAATATTCGCGTTTTGCCCGCACCTCTCAGCACCCTGACTACACCATGGCCATTCTCTATGTGGGGCATGGACGTTGTAGACCCCAAATCTTGTCCGGTCTCATAATAAAGACCAGAAGACCTCATTTCCGAAGATGGATGAAGCCTAAGAAGCCATTAGGAGAGACTATTAGGCCCCATACTAGGATAGGAAGGGTTTTCTGCTTTAAAATCAGGATTTTCGCCTTCAGAGATCGAGACCACCGTCTCGCTTTTCGTGACCGCCGTCTCGCCATTCCTGCAAGTCAAGACCACCGTCTCGTTTGGCGAGACGGCTGTCTCGCTACTTGCGAATGACGAGACGACCTTCCCAATTAGCGAGAAGGCCTTCTCGTTTCTGGAAAAGTCAATACCGCTGTCTCACCAAACAAGACAGCGGTCTCGCCACTTTTGCAAGGCGAGACGCCCATTCTGAATGGCGAGATGACCGTCTCAACCTTGTCAGATGAGACGGTCGTCTCGACTTGACAGGCGCGAATCCCTATAAATAGTGAGCGCTCCCCCCCTCATTTCACACAGTTCTTCCACTTTCCCTTCTACAACCTCTTCAAATTCTCTTCCTAGAACCCCTCTGAAGCATTTCCGGAGTTTCTGAGAGTTTCTTAGAGATTTTTATAGTGTTTCCGAGAGTTTTCCGGCGTTGTAAAGAGCGAAGGGCTGCCAAAACGCACCCTAATTTTCAAGAAATTAATTAAAGAGCTTGCTTCGGAGGTTTCTTCATTCTCTCCCTCTCTTTATTGCCTTTACTTTTATGATTAAATTGCGTAATAGATATTAGGGCCATGTAGTCATTCTTTTCATTCCATAAATAAAAGGGTAAAAGCGTCTTTTCACAAGTTTATTTATTAAATAGTTGGCCTATCATAGGGAACCCGAAAGGGGCGTCGTAAAGGGAACTAACACTTCCCTTACACGTAACTAACTCCCTTACCTAAACTCTAGTTTTAACGACCAAAGTTGGTTTTCAAAAACTAATGCCTTTTTACTCCTTTTTCGATGTTTCCGGTAAAAACATCGGTGGCGACTCCATAAGAACCCTTCAAAATTAGTTCTTGGGTTACACTACTACAAATAAGGCCTTCAACGTCGGTTCTGGGAGGCCTTCAACGTCGGTTCCAGAACCGACGTTGTATCAGGCGACGTTGAAAGTTAAGACTTTCAACGTCGGCTAAATAGAACCGATGTTGAAAGTTATCAGACTTTCAACGTCGGTTAAATAGAACCGATGTTGAAAGTTATCAGACTTTCAACGTCGGTTAAATAGAACCGATGTTGAAAGTCTGATTTTTCAAATTAAATTTTTTTATTTATTTCCAACCTTTCCAACCCCTCTATTTATCTAGAAATCCCCCTCTCTTTTATATTATATTTTTATTAGGTCCCTCTCTCTTTTATATTATATTTTTATTATTTATCATATTTTTTTTAAGTTTAAAGCATTACCAAATTATTTTTTTGTCAGCGACAGGATTCGAACCCAGTACCTTAGTGTTGGAGGCTGATACTCCAACCACTAAACTACTCGAATTTTTTGATAGTAAGTTACAAATAAATTATATTTATATACAAATAAATATATATCCATGTAAATATATAAATACAAATATATTTATATATTTTGATATATTTATATAATTATATATTTATATATTGGATGTGAGGGCACGCTCGAAGGTGAAAGTGTGTGTCGAGTGGGTTTTCAAAATTTAATGCCAAATTTGTGAGCGAGTCTCTATATATGGGTTTGTAATTTAATGACAGAATATAATATTTATAATTTATTTATATAATGATATAAAATAAATTTGAAAAACGCATCATTCGCTCAAGTGACACATTCGCTCAAGCGAAAAATAACAATTTTCGCTCAAGCTAGGCTTGAACGAGTGAATTTACGTGAGCTTTAACGTATTTTCACTCAAACGAGAGTCAATCTCACTTTCACCCTCGATCGCACCCTCACATCCAACATAAAAATATATAAATATATTTGTATTTATATATTTACACGGATATATATTTATTTGTATATAAATATAATTTATTTGTAAATTATTATCAAAATATTATAGTAGTTTAGTGGTTGGAGTATTAATTTTCAACTCTAAAATACTATATTTGAATCCTATCAGTGACAATTCTCCAACTTAAGTGAATTTTTTCTTGAAAAAAATAAAAACACTTTCCAGAAAATATATATAAATAAATATATATTTACACAGATATAAATTTATTTGTATATAAATATAATTTATACTGTAAGTTATTATCGAGAAAATTACGAGTAGTTTAGTGGTTGGAGTATTAGCTTTCAATTCTAAAATACTAGGTTCGAATCCTGTCAGTGACAATTCTCTAACTTAAGTGAATTTTTGGCTGAAAAAAAATAAAAACACTTTCCAGAAAATATAAATAAATATATATTTATACGGAATATATATTTATTTGTATATAAATATAATTAATTTGTAAGTTATTATTAGAAAATTACGAGTAGTTTAGTGGTTGGAGTATCAACTTTCAACTTTAAAGTACTTGGGTTCGAACTCTGCCGAGTGACAATTCTCTAACTTAAAAGAATTTTTGGTGAAAACACATTCAACATCGGTTCCAGATGAACCGACGTTGAAAGTTGACATTCAATGTCGGTTCATCTGGAACCGACGTTGAATGTACTTTCTACGTCGTTTTTTAATCAACCGACGTTGAAAGTGCATTTAACGTCGGCTCAGCTTTAACCAACGTTAAATGGCGACGTTGAAATCATATTTTGTAGTAGTGTTAGCCCGGTTATCGGACAATCTAAGAACACCTTTTCGAAAACCTCGCCCCTAGGTTCAGCCCGATTATCGGACAACCTAAAGGCGTTGTAACCACACCCATAAAAATGCGAAATTTGGAAAGTTAGAACCATCGCGTCGCTCTGACCGCCTCTTTTTGACGGCGGCGACAGATGGTGACTCCGGTGGGGAAGCTAAAGAGTTGATCCCATTTAGTGATGAACTAGTTTGATAAATAAAAGACTTAAAAATTTCGCTTTCACCCTACCTTGCTTTATAACACGTTTATTTGTTTGGCTTTAATAACTGTTTTTTGTTTATTTTACGCAATTGTTTGAAATACAAACTGTACACAAACCCTTGCACACAACAGTTCCCTCTATACCCGGGGGCAAGAGAGAAATCCATAGGGAGTGGGTGGCAGGTACGGTTCACCGTAGTGATGGCCCTGAGCCCACTAGTGTGATCGGAAACCACCACTCAAGGTGATAACCTTCCTCTTTTGGCACAAAGACTGACTATGGCCTTAGTGCTAAGCATGGTCGGAAGGCTGGAGAGTGGGGACCTTATAATGGGGGCACCTTGGGGGCCTAAGCCTTGGTGAGAACAGTTAGAACCTACCCTTGCCAATGCACTTTTCTGCAGGAAAACCCTACCTCGTGATTAAAATGACTCCTCACGTGTTCGCGGATGACTAAATTGTGTGTGCATTTGATTGTTGCATTTGCTTGCATAACATAACCAAACAACGGATAAAAACAGAAAAACCACAAAAATATTTTCGCAATAAACAATCTTAACTCGAACATTCTTCATTTAAGCTAGCCTGGTTTCAGGTTCTTTGTAAGCTAAGTAGCCACGTTGACCTACACAAGAGATAAGGGGTCATAAGAACAGATAAAAACCTTTCTTTTTGCAATAAACGACTTTATCTCGGACAGTCTTCATTTAAGCTAGCCTGGTTTCAGGTTCTTTGTAAGCTAAGTAGCCACGTTGACCAACAGAAGAGATAAATGGTCAAAACAAAAAATAATAACAACCAGAAAAGCAATAATAAAAAAGACATAATACAACAATTTTGATAAAATCAAAACATTCATTTCAAAATAAAAATAAAATGATAAAACGATTTTCACAAAACATTCATCTCAAAATAAAATAGATAATAATATAATTTTTGACAAAGTCGTGTCATTCATTCCATAAAGTGGTAAAACCAAGAGAGAAAATAAATGCATAAAGAAAGGTATGCATAAACATCATTTAATAAAAATCTTTCATGCTAGGAAATACTAGATATCTTTAAGACAAGGGAAAAAGAGACCCAAGTGCGTTTGTGACCTTCGCGACAAGGAAGGGACAATGTACTAAGGTGTGATGGTAACCTCCATTATACTTGTCAAATTTGTGATGGAGAAGAAACCATTACACCGAGGTGGGTATGATACCCCACAAAGCGTAATCTTTAAGAAGGATACCTAAGTCATTATCTTAAGGCATATCCATCTCATAAATCATTCATTTTAAAATAAAAATCTTCTTGCGTTCTAGAAAGTGGCTGGTATTCTTCATGTCCTCATCCGCATACAAAAAAAAACACAAAATCCCAAACACTATCATACATCATGTTAGAAAATAAAACATTATAATGTTTAGGAAAAAACAAACACTTGCATACATGCATCCACCAAACTTCATCCTCATAACATGCATCTAATAATAGACAGTCGAAGACGTGGACATTCCTCAATACCATGAAAAGAGGATTAGGGCATTCGCATGCCATGCACGGGAAGTCAAAAAGAAAATAAATAGAAATTCTAACCCACCTATGGGTTCATTTAGGCTTCTCCACTTTAAAAAAATGGTACTTCGAAACATTGCATTGAGGATGAAATAAATAAAATTGTTTGTTTTCATCATCTCTTCAAATGTCTATTGCATTCATAAATTGCATTGAGTCTCACTTTAATAATAATAAGATAATAAAAAAAAAAGAGGATTAGTCGATGTGCTTTTCACGAATCAGAATAAGATGAAGAGCAAATTTTTCGTCATCAAGTTCCCTCCAACGATTGATCAGCCTAAGGAGGACAAGAAGCCTCAACCGTTGGTCATCCGAGTAAATAAGGAAGAGGGGGCAAGGATGCCGTTACATTTGTTCACGCCTCGAATTGAATAAAGTTGTACCGTGGAGATACCAAAAACATCGCCCATTAACAAGGATATCTTCAACATAGCCGGCATTGGGGGGGGGGGGGAAGGATTAGAAGTAGAAGAATTTACTCCCCCGAGGAGCTACAAGACAATGCTCCCAAGAATAAAGGAAAAATAATAAGATCGAAGAGAAACATAATCCAAAGAGGAAATTGAATAAACTTTGGATTCACGACACTGAGGTAGTTCTTTCAACACTCCGCCAAAAAGACAAACTCATGGTAGGCGACAAGCTGGTCACAGTTCAAGCTAAAGACGACATTCGGATCATCAAATCGTCAACCCTACCTTGAATAGATGCGGCTGAAGAGGACCTTTGAAATATCTTTTGCCAATATGAAAATACTTCCCCAACAATATGAAGGTGACCCACAGATGAGGAAATATAGATGCCGCCCAAACCAAGGGCTCATTAGAAACTCTCAAGGAATAAGGGAGCCACCTGATTTTAAAGACAATCCTTTAAAGCATTACCCTACAAAGGATCAAGCTGCATGGAGAAAAGGGAAGTCTCCCCTCCATACCTTGAATCAGATTTTCCCCAATAGAGGGGTTCAAGCGTCAAAAGCGACTTTAGCCATTAGGTGTTCTCCTTCTAATTCTTAGGGTTTGTAAATCCAATGAATATTAGAGATTACTCCTCGGGCCCAGCCCGACCCCTGAGCATTGTAGGGCACATATTTCCCTATTAATTACAAAGAATGTCATTCTTACTATCTACTTCTCTTCTTGCTATTCATATCTAAACCTCATTAATAACCATGTTTAAGCAAACGTTTTCAAAATGCATCAAAGTAATCAAACTGCGCCATTAACCAAAGTAAAAGCCAAATCCATCACTACTGATTGAATAGAAACACAAAATAAGGTTCTACCTCATCATAATAAAGTTGTGTTTCGCCAATGTTGTGTAAAGAGAAAACAGAAAACAAAAATCAAAAGGAGCCCATAGAAGGTAAAGGCCAAAAAAATAGAGGGCAAGATACCCGGTAGGAAACCCACCAAAGGGGGCTACATAAAAGTTAGGGTAAACCCGCTAGGAAACCCGAACAACCATAAAGGGTAGCCTAGGCAGAGATTAGGGTTACAAAATAAAGTCCGCTAGGTTTCCCAAAACAAGGAAAGAGGAAACCTAGACAAAAGTTAGGAAATAGCACAACATCCTAAGATGAAAACCCAACGGGCAGACTAGGGAAGTCAATCAGTCATACCAAGCGCCATAGAATAAGACGCCACTCCATAAACAAAACGTTGTTTAAACTAGCCTAAACACTCTAACCAACCTTGGCTAGCCGTGCTTACAAAAACCATTTTTTGTCAAAATAAAACAATTCTAAAACACAAGCCTTTGAATTAAATATCCTCTTCTTTCTCTTCTCTTGACCCTTACCACTACGGAATTCTAGTAAGTAGTAGGGAAATGTGGAGATAGTAATCAATAGGAGGATTGACATCCCTAAGGAAAAGGAGGGGTGCACTGACATGGCAAGTCGCTCTACAATCAACACAATCATTCTTCGATCATGGAAAGATCAAGACGGAAAAATTGGTACAACCTATCATGTTGACAAAGCACATAACGTCGGAAGCTCAAGCACATTGGTTAATCCTTTTGAAAAATTAATTGAAATAGTATTATAGGATGCATATCGCAAACATTGCATGCATATGATAGGCTCCTATCTCTCGAAAAAAAGAAGAGAAAGAAAAAATGACAATAAAAAGAATAATGCCTGCTAGGAGATTCTTAGGCAAAAGTTAGGGTAGCCCGCTAGATCGAAAACCCGCAAAAGGGCGATCTAGGCAAAAGTTAGGGCATTCATAAAAAAGGAAAAAAGTCCGCTAAGATATCCTAGGCAAAAATTAAGGCAACCCGCTAGACCGAAAACCCCAAAAGGGCAGTCTAGGAAAAAGATAGGGCTAAACCAAAAAATGAATAAAAGAGAGGGGCCCTTCTTCATAATCATGAAAGTCCAGCAGGAGAATGTCAATCACTTTTCTAGATACATCGATAAAAAAAAGATAGATTGCATTTAAGGCATCCACACATAAGTAGTTGCACAAAACGACTTTGTCAAGGTAAAAAATGAAAGAAATAAAAATCATTTTAGATAAATAACAAAAACGAAAAACATTCATGCATATAAGGAGACTAGCTCCATGTTTGCGATTGAAAATAGGATCACTGAGACTGAGTTTCCAAATAATGCCCTCAAGAAAATGGAGCAAGTCGTCAATCAAGCAACTCAGCAGAATAAGAGCTTCTGAAAATCAAGAGCTCCAGCTACCATCCTTCTACCCAGAAAAGAAGGAACAAGAAAGTAATAAGTCTCCAAACATTGCTCTCCCTCAAGAAAGAAGAGCGAGTTGTCATAAGAAGCTTCCAGAAGCCAAAGCTCCAATCATCACCCAATAAAAGAGGGCACAATCATCAGACATCATAAAAGAAACGCCGACGGAAAGGCTTAGTCATCCCCAAGAGGATCCCTTCCTACTCCAAAGGCAAAACAAAAACACTCCTCACGGCTCAGCATTACCACTACATGAGTCATCAAGCACACTCACCCAAAGTCTCCTCCACACTCCCCAATGGAGAATAAAGGCTTCAAGAGCCCATCATCATCAACAGTCAAAAGAGTCCAATCTCCATACCAACAAGGGCTCAACAAAAAAAGGAAAAAAGAAGAAAACTCTTGCATCCCCAGCGGATGTCCAAAAGAAAAGGCAACAATAGAGAAGGCTGAATTAAAATCCTCAAGTGGATCTCCTAAAACATCTACAAAAAAGAATCAGAAATTCCCATCCTCCAGTGGAATAAGAGCTTCACAAGTTTAGCTTGCATGAACATCAATCAAGGAGCCAAGACTCTATCCCTAGAAAAGAAAAATCAGATCCCTAGGGAGTCAACTAATTCCCTGGTGGATCACCAAAGAAAGAAAACTTCATCCCTAATGGACCTCCCAAAAAGAAAGAAAAAAAGCCAGCGTAATAAAAAGAGACTAAAAAGTAAAAAGGCTTACGCATTATCCCGAAAAAGCCAAATTTCAAATCGCGAAAAAAAGAGATAAATCGCAAAAAAAGGCGAAATCAAATGAAAATCCTTGCTCCCTAAGTGGGTCACCTCAGAAAAAGAAAAAATCAACAAAAAAAGAAGGAATTGGAAATTCCATTCCTTCAACAGAATAAGAGCACCATAAAAGCCAGCTCGCACCCACATCAATTAAGAAGCTGAGATTCCATTCCCCCAAAGGGGCTACCAAAATCTGACCCCCGGGAAGTAAACCAATTCCTCGGTGGATCAATAAAAAAGAAAGATCATCCCCAATGAGCCTACTGCAAAGGAAAAACTTCAGATTCATCCTCAGAATGTCATTTGCCTACACATAGGCAAGACCTGACAAGCAAGAGCCAGTATCCCCATAGGGAAATATCAGCCTAGTCAGAGGCAAAACAAATGCAGCCAAAAGTCTTCACTTTTGATGAAGCATCTTCCTATGAAAGTGATCCTAGCAAAGATCTCAGTGATTTGATGAAGTCAAAGATAAAGTCAAAGGTCAACTCTGCAACAGTCAAACAAGTCACTCAGAAGAATGGAGCTGAAGACTTAGTGTGTCTGAACAGAAAGCTTAGGTAAAACCACTTTACCTTTTCCACTCGCACAAAGCTTCTTCATTCATTTTGCAAAATGCCTCAAAAACAGCTTTTAACAAATCAAAAACAAAAGCATTTTGGCAAAGAATTTTCTTAAACAAGTTATTAACTCGATACAGGTTTGAAAGAATCAATTTAAAACACTTAGAATGTTTTAAAAAGTGTTTTTACAATATTTTAATCGATACAAACTTCTTTTAATCGATTAAAACTCTTTATGACCGATTAGAATTCGAATATAATAGGTCGAATGCAATATAATCGATCAGATCTTAAATATGAGCGATTAGAATTATTTTAATCGATTAAAACACGTTTCAATCGATTAAAATCACTTTGGATGTCAGTATGATCGATCGAATGAGATTATGACCGATCGAAGTTGGTTATGATCGATCGAATTGAATTATGACCGATCAGACTTATTTCAATCGATTAAAACGCATTTCAATCGATTAGAATAACTTAGAAAATCTTTTCAATCGATTAAAACGAACTTTCAATCGATTAAAATGACTTGAAAATTTCGTGCAGTGTTTTTAATCGATTAAAACGACTTTATATCGCCTAAAATAACTTGGAAAGTTTTATAAAGAGGTTTTTAAACATATCAATCGATTAATACGTGATTCAATCGATTGTTTTATACTTAGAAAATGTTTGTAAAACGTTTTAACCGATAAAAACGTGGTCGTATCAACTAAAACATTTTCTCGTTAAAGATCAAGAACGCATTAATGGGTTGAAAGGACTTTTAACAGATTATAACGGCTATTTCAACAGATTAAAACAAACTTTCAACAGATTAATTAATGCAAGCAGATTTGAAAATACTCTTTTATAAACAGATTTGCTTGAAACTTTGAGATAGAGATCATATATCAGCTTTGACACAATTCAAGCAATCAATACAAACAACTATTAGCATTTTTCAAGAAAGATACACAACTGTTTTTGTGAACTTCTTTTGAAATCTTTCTTGAGGCACTTTGCATTTCTTTGAAGAAGAAACTGACCGTGGATTGGTGTAATCCGGTTTGAGCTTTCTTTGTTTCTTCTTTTAAATTTCTATTCATTCATTTGTACTCGTTTTGTACCTGGAATTTGGGTACAAGTTTTCTGCATGTTGTTGTAGAAGTTTCCAAGAAGCTCGGAATTTGGTTCTTGGTGGAAAGGTTAAAGCAAGAGCTGGAATTTGGTTCTTGGTGGAGAGTTAGAATAGGTGTAAGAGGGTGAGTCTCGTAAAACATCTATTCTAGTGGAACCCACTGGAATTTGGTCGAGTCCGGACGTAGCCCTGGTATTGGGTGAACCAAGTATAAAATTACCGGTGAAATCTTTCCTAACCTTTCTCTCTTTAATTTCTGCTGCCGCACTTAAACCGTTTGATTGCTTTGTAATTTGTGAATTGATAAGTAATCTTAATTTTCGAATTAGATAATCTGTGTATTGCGAAAAACTTTCAAAAATCAATTCACCCCCCTCTTGATTTAAAACTACTTTTCTAACAATTGGTATCGTAGCAAGGTGCTTGAAAGTTATTCAAGTCTCTTGATCCATGGTCGAGAACAGATTACCGTTTTCTCGAGGGGGCATCTATTAACGTACCTCCACTATTCTCGTGGAACAGATTATCCTTTCTGGAAAATTAGGATGAAAATCTTCATTGAATCCATTGACGTAAATGCTTGGGATGTTATTACTAATGGTCCTTTAATTACGTATAAAGGATGGTCAAGCTTGAATGAAGAAGAAAAGAAGAAAGTTCAAAGTGACCGTAATGCAAAAAATATAATTACTTCGCTCTTAACATGGATGAATTTTTCAGTGGTGTCCCAAGTGCAATTCGCCAAGGAGATGTGGGATGTTCTTGAGGTCACTCATGAAGGGACTGCAGATGTTAAAAGAGCCGTAAAACACACTTTGATAAGAGAGTATGAGCTCGTTTAAAATGCAGAATGGTGAAAGCATCGCAGATGTGCGTAAACGCTTCACGCACATCATCAACCATTTAATGGGCCTAGGTAAGACCTTTGATAAGGAAGAATTAAATATTAAAGTATTGAAATGTCTTGACGAGTCCCGGCAGCCAAAAGTCACTGCAATATCGGAATCAAAAGATCTCGTCCACCATGACAACAGACCTCACTCGTTTGGAAAACTCGAGAGAACATGAAATGGAAATCACAAGATTCAATGAGCAAGAAGTCTCCGAGAAGAAGAACGAAGCATTGCACTTAAAGTTGAAGAAAATCAAGAATCGAAGAAGATAATGAGAACCTTGGACTGCTTGTTAGGAAATTCAACAAATTCCTCAAGAAAAAGATCCAAGACAAGGAAAGACACAAAAGGTATGAGAAAAGAACTGATTCTTCTAACTTTAAATGTTATGGTTGTGGCAAACAGGGCCATGTTAAAATGGAATGTCCAGAAAGAAATAAACAAAGAGAAAAGAATGAGGAAAAATCAAAAAGAAGAGCCTACATAGCCTGGGATGATAATGATACGTCATCAACAGATAACTCGAAAATGAAGAAGCCAATCTTTGCTTAATGGCGAGTCAAAATCCACAAACCAGCCAGGTAAGTTCTAGCTCCTCTTCAAATATAGTTAACTATGATGCATTACAAGAAGCATTTAATGAAATGCATGAGGAGGCTAAGAAACTTCAAAAAGAAAATAATAGGTCGAAAGGGCTAAATAACCGGCTAGTTAACAAGGTTGATTCTCCGGAAAAACAGATTAGTGAAAATGAAACTCGATAATGAATTCTTGAAACTGATTCATGCTAACTCTGATTGTGAATGCAATAAACCATGCAATAACCGTCCCGAATTGCAAAAGAAAATTGAATTCTTATCTCAAACTGTTTCAAAGTTCACTCAGGGGCAAGCTAATCTTGATATATTACTTGGATCTCAAAAATTAATGTTTGACAAAACTGGAATAGGCTTTAAATCTAGATCCAAGAAAACAAAAACAAATAGGAATTCATACTCTACAATCAAATGTTTCTACTCGCATGAAGAAAGGGCATTCATTAAAATACTGCAGAATTAAAAAGTATGCTATTCCTAAAGGGAGAATGAAATGGGTTCCAAAGATTAATTCTTTTCAAATAACATGATCAGACCCAATAATTATAAAGGGTACCGAAAAATACTTAATTGTTTTGCAGGAACAAGTCTCGGGAATCCCTTGAAGATCGTAGCCGCGAAACCAGGTTCTCGTGTATTTAAATTAATTGTTTTAATTGATATAAATCAATATTAATCGATTAAAATAACTTACTCGATATCTCGTCCGTACCATTTTAATCGATTGAAATATCGAAATAATCGATTGAACTGATCTCGTGATTTTGGTTTAATTGTTTTAATCGATTGTAATATCTCGTATATCAACTAAAAACACTTAGGTATCAAAATAATCGATTCATTTACGTTTTAATCGATTTAAATACTCGGTGATATTTTTTTATTACATTCCGTACCATACAAATCGATTCTTTCATAAAACAATCGATTAATTCACTCGTAGATGTTTTCAACCCAAATGTCAAGAATCAAATTAATAGATAATGAGTTGATTAATCAATTAATTAGGTTCTGAAAACATGATTTACAAGCATCTAATTAAAGTTTGATAGGCCAATTCGATTAAAAAACCCAGTGTCTTTATGATAATCCGTAATCTGGATAATGTGTTTAAATGTCTCTTTGAATTTCAAAAACTTGAAATCCGTTTCTTCATCAAACCAGGTTCTGAACTTATCATTTCTCAACTTATCATCTTTCTTCTCGTTTTCATATTTTCAAAATCTCCTCTCAATTCTCTGCTGTAAACATGATCAAAATCATGACTGGTTCGAGCAGATCTGTTTCGAAACGTATCCATATTCAATTTTCTTTCAATGGCACAAATTTTTAAATTAGAAAGCGAAGGTCGAACAAATCTTTGAATTGGGAACTCGACCAGTGACATAATGTGGGAAAACTATTACCGTTATTCATGAATGGAAGTGTCTTTTATTTTGACAACAACATAAACATGATTCAAGTCGTAGATGTTTACATTTCTCTTAATACTTTACATGGAATGTCTGCGTGGTAATACATTGAAATTCAAAGGAATTATCAAAGAATGGACTGTAACTTTTCTTATAGACACTAGTTACAAAAAGGTCAAACTCGTTAGGACCGAAAACATAGTTTATCAAAGATTTTTTAATAATTGTTTCGGTAATAAGTTATTGATTACTAGGAAATCCAATAAACACATGTTTTCATTAAATTTCTTGATATTACATTGCAATATATTTGAAATAATTTTGAGCATGCATTGGTTCAAAACTCTTGGTGAAATTCATTGAACCGTGCAACCCCGATAATTTGCTTTAATCATCAATGTCACGAGGTGACACCGTAAGGAAACCAATCTGGGACAAGCAATTCAAGAATTGAATAACGTGGTACAGGGAATGTATGTTTTATGGTCAAGACAGGGATAAATTTTATATTGTTTTAGAATTCTGGATTGATTGTCATCACCTGTCCTCATTACTAATCATTGCCCACTCTACCGAATAACATTCCTCAAAAGATAATGATGACTGGTTCACTATAAGTGAGAATAACACCCATCATACTACATTAATAAGAATGCAGTTATTTGCTTGGATAATGACAACTGCAGGGTTCAAAATGGGTTGGCTATTATGAAAGAAAATTCCTATCTCAAGTACATCATTAACCTCGTGATTCATGCAATTTATGGTATCGTGCACTCGTGTGGAATCCGATAGTGAATGTACGTCCGTCGGTACATGATTATGCCTCCGATGTGTAGTAGAAATTCCAAAGGTGGTGTCAACCATGGACTGTAATGCAATCAATA
This sequence comes from Sphenostylis stenocarpa, assembly GCA_963425845.1. Classification (NCBI taxonomy): domain Eukaryota; kingdom Viridiplantae; phylum Streptophyta; class Magnoliopsida; order Fabales; family Fabaceae; genus Sphenostylis; species Sphenostylis stenocarpa. Next base: position 23,524,630 of record OY731403.1, read on the forward strand.
ATAACGAGAACTGCTAAAAGATTTCTTTTCGTGAAAAGTTTACGTGATCTGCTGCCGATACAGGAGTGACAAGCAGTTGTTGACTCAAATAGTTGATAGAGCAAAATTAGTTCCAAGCAAAAAGGAAAGCCTATTATCTTTTGATATTGGTGGGAATCAAATGAATGATCACCAAGCTCGGTGGATAAGCAGCTCAATCAGGGAAATTGGGATGACTAGTTCCCCTCATCATCTTTATCTTCTCGCTTATTTCTATCTTTATATTGTTTGCATGGATCTGTGATATTAACTCGGTGTTATACCAGGAACATTTGCCTTAACCCTTGGTTAAATATGGTTTAGGATCTAATCTAGATCGGATCGGCGTAAATAGAATTTAAATAGATCCCCGAGAGCTTTAGCTAAATAAGACTTTATTCTGATAGATCTATTAGCTAAGATAGTCGTTAGTATTGTTAAAACATCCTTCTAAATGATCAGCTTTACAAAATTCGCACTGAGTTAGGCATCTTAGATGCATCAAACATTACTTAGAGTGCAAGTCTGGTTGTTTTAGTCAATAAAAACACCTTTTAATCGGTTAAATAAACTTAAACAACAGTTTTCATTACTTGTTTTAATCGATTTAAAATCGAAATAATCGATTATTTTTACTAAAGTTTCATGTTTTCAAAATCTTAAATGTTTTAATCGATTAAACTTTTCTTTCAATCGATTAAAATCATTTACCAAGAACATTTTAACCGATTATGCTCGTTTTTAATCGATTTTTATTCTGGGAAGAAAGATTAAAGGCTTTAGTTAATGGTCGTTCTCGTAACATGCTACTAAAGCATGATTCCCTTATCTTTACACGTGTTAATTGTATTCATTACAAACGTGTTAATGGAGATAAGTTTGAATCAACTTTAATTGATTATTTTCATGAGTGAAATATTGATTCACTTTGTATTTTCAAAAACTTGAGCATATTTTTCGAAACCTTACATTTTATTCTTTTCTCTTCTATTCCCTATTTTTGATGAAGTCAAAAGGGGGAGAAATAGTTGCATCACTTTAAGATAAATTTAAGAGCAACAGTTTAGGGGGAGAAATAAGTTTTAGGGGAGAAATAAGTTTTAGGGGGAGAAACAAAACTTTATTACATTCTTATATTTCTCACCTAACCGCATTATCAAGTGACTTATTTTGCGAGAGATTGTTTTTTCAAAATGGTGTTTGTCTTCATCAAATAGGGGAGACCGAAAGTGATCCTAGCAAAGATCTCGGTGATTTGATGAAGTCAAAGATAAAGTCAAAGGTCAACTCGCAACGATCAAACAAGTCACTCGAAGAATGGAGCTCGAAGACTTAGTGTGTCCGAACAGAAAGCTTAGGTAAAACCACTTTACCTTTTCCACTTGCACAAAGCTTCTTCATTCATTTTGCAAAATGCCTCAAAAACAGTTTTTAACAAATCAAAAACAAAAGCATTTTGGCAAAGAATTTTCTTAAACAAGTTATTAAGCGATACAGAGTTTGAAAGAATCAATTTAAAACACTTAGAATGTTTTAAAAAGTGTTTTTACAATATTTTAATCGATACAAACTTCTTTTAATCGATTAAAACTCTTTATGACCGATTAGAATTCGAATATAATAGGTCAGAATGCAATATAATCGATCAGATCTTAAATATGAGCGATTAGAATTATTTTAATCGATTAAAACACGTTTCAATCGATTAAAATCACTTTGGATGTCAGTATGATCGATCAGAATGAGATTATGACCGATCAGAGTTGGTTATGATCGATCAGAATTGAATTATGACCGATCAGACTTATTTCAATCGATTAAAACGCATTTCAATCGATTAGAATAACTTAGAAAATCTTTTCAATCGATTAAAACGAACTTTCAATCGATTAAAATGACTTGAAAATTCTGTGCAGGTTTTTAATCGATTAAAACGACTTTATATCAGCTAAAATAACTTGGAAAGTTTTATAAAGAGGTTTTTAAACATATCAATCGATTAATACGTGATTCAATCGATTGTTTTATACTTAGAAAATGTTTGTAAAACGTTTTAACTGATAAAAACGTGGTCGTATCAACTAAAACATTTTCTGTTAAAGATCAAGAACGCATTAATGGGTTGAAAGGACTTTTAACAGATTATAACGGCTATTTCAACAGATTAAAACAAACTTTCAACAGATTAATTAATGCAGCAGATTTGAAAATACTCTTTTATAAACAGATTTGCTTGAAACTTTGAGATAGAGATCATATATCAGTTTTGACACAATTCAAGCAATCAATACAAACAACTATTAGCATTTTTCAAGAAAGATACACAACTGTTTTTGTGAACTTCTTTTGAAATCTTTCTTGAGGCACTTTGCATTTCTTTGAAGAAGAAACTGACTGTGGATTGGTGTAATCCGGTTTGAGCTTTCTTTGTTTCTTCTTTTAAATTTCTATTCATTCATTTGTACTGTTTTGTACCTGGAATTTGGGTACAAGTTTTCTGCAGCTGTTGTAGAAGTTTCCAAGAACTGGAATTTGGTTCTTGGTGGAAAGGTTAAAGCAAGAGCTGGAATTTGGTTCTTGGTGGAGAGTTAGAATAGGTGTAAGAGGGTGAGTCTGTAAAACATCTATTCTAGTGGAACCCAGCTGGAATTTGGCTGGAGTCTGGACGTAGCCCTGGTATTGGGTGAACCAGTATAAAATTACCGGTGAAATCTTTCCTAACCTTTCTCTCTTTAATTTCTGCTGCTGCACTTAAACTGTTTGATTGCTTTGTAATTTGTGAATTGATAAGTAATCTTAATTTTCGAATTAGATAATCTGTGTATTGCGAAAAACTTTCAAAAATCAATTCACCCCCCCTCTTGATTTAAAACTACTTTTCTAACATCCTACTCAGAGGCATTACTAGAAACTCAATGGAGTATCTGCCTGCTCAGAGGCACCATCAAAATCAACAAATTTTTAATGGATATCCGCCTACTCAACAGGTGTCACCAAGATCAACAAATCCCTAGAGGATTTCTGCCTACCTAAGAGGCACTCATCAAAAATCCCCGACAACCAGCAAAGTAGGATGACCACTACCAAAGGATAAAAAACAAAGAATCCCCAGCAAACAACAAGCTGGATGGCTATCAGGAAAAGCCAAAAAACAAAGAATCCCCGACACACCGGAAGACTTTACTACAAAGGTCCAAAAACATTTACCAAAATAGAAATCACTCCCCATGGAGTAGGCGCATGAGCTAGAGCAGTAAGCCGCCACCACAGCCAAAGGGTCAACTACCGCAAGAAGGAGCATCCGGAGGCACTTCACCAGATGGGGTGTGTACTCATCAGGCCTTACAAAAGGGGGCTTACTAGACGGGGGTTCATACTCGTCAAACACCAGATGGGGGTGTGTACTCATCAGGCCTTACAAAAGGGGGCTTACCAGATGAGGGTTCATACTCGTCAAACCAGATGGGGGTTCATACTCATCAACCAAAGGGATCAGCTACCGTCAGGAGGGGCATCCTGGAGGCGCACAACGCACTTTTCCCCAGAAGATCAACCGGCGCAAAGACGAGACGTCTGAAGGGTAACCGGGCAAGAGGGTCAACTCCTTTATCCTCCAGTCGATCTTCTTGGCATGACAAGCCAGCAGTCGACTGGTCGGGTAAAGGGGGGGAGTTGTAGACCCCAAATCTTGTTCGGTCTCATAATAAAGACCAGAAGACCTCCTTTCCGAAGATGGATGAAACCTAAGAAGCCATTAGGAGAGACTATTAGGCCCCATACTAGGATGTGAAGGGTTTTCTGTTTTAAAATAAGGATTTTTGCCTTCAGGGATCGAGACCGCCGTTTTGCTTTTCGGGACCGCCGTCTCACCATTCCTGCAAGTCGAGACCGCCGTCTCGTTTGGCGAGACGGTCGTCTCGCCACTTGCGAATGGCGAGACGACCCTCCCGATTAGCGAGAAGGCCTTCTCGTTTTTGGAAAAGTCGATACCACCGTCTCGCCAAACGAGATGGCGGTCTCGCAACTTTTGCAAGGTGAGACGGTCGTCCCGAATGGCGAGACGACCGTCTCGACCTTGTCAGACGAGACGACCGTCTCGACCTGACAGACGCGAATCCCTATAAATAGTGAGCGCTCCCCCCCTCATTTCACAAAGTTCTTCCACTTTCCCTTCTACAACCTCTTCAAATTCTCTTCCTAGAACCCCTTCAAAGCATTTCCGGAGTTTCTGAGAGTTTCTTAGAGATTTTTATAGCGTTTTCGAGAGTTTTCCGGCGTTGTAAAGAGCGAAGGGCTACCAAAACACACCCTAATTTTCAAGAAATTAATTTAAGAGCTTGCTTCGGAGGTTTCTTCATTCTCTCCCTCTCTTTATTGCCTTTACTTTTATGATTAAATTGCGTAATAGATATTAGGGCTATGTAGTCATTCTTTTAATTCCGTAAATAAAAGGGTAAAAACGTCTTTTCACAAGTTTATTTATTAAATAGCTGGTCTATCATAGGGAACCCCAAAGGGGCGTCATAAAGGGAACTAACACTTCTCTTACACGTAACTAACTCCCTTACCTAAACTCTGGTTTTAACGACCAAAGTTGGTTTTAAAAAACCAACGCCTTTTTAGTCCTTTTTGATGTTTCCGGTAAAAACATCGGTGGCGACTCCATAAGAACCCTTCAAAATTAGTTCTTGGGTTAGCTCGGTTATCGGACAACCTAAAGGCGTTGTAACCACACCCATAAATATGCGAAAATTGGAAAGTCAGAACCATCGCGTCGCTCCGACCGCCTCTTTTTGACGGCAGCGACAGACATCATCAGACCCATTGAACCCAAAGTATCCAATGGTCACCGCTTTATCTTGGTGGCCATCGACTATTTCACTAAATGGGTCAAGGCAACATCATATGCACATGTGACTAGAAAAATGGTGACCACCTTGATCAAGAAAAATATTCTATGTCGGTATGGCATCCCTCATCGGCTCATTACTGATAATGGGACCAACCTCAATAACAAGATGATGGAGGAATTGTGTCAAGATTTCAAAATTCATCATCACAATTCCTCTCCATACCGACCCAAGATGAACGGTGCAGTAGAGGCAACCAATAAAAACATCAAGAAAATCATCCAGATGATGGTAGTAACATACAAAGATTGGCACGAAATGTTACCCTTTGCCCTGCATGAATACCGAACTTCTGTACGAACCTCCATAGGGGCCACTCCATTTTCCCTCGTATATGGCATGGAGGTCGTACTACCGGTAGAAGTCAAAATACCCTCCCTACTAGTTGTTATGGAAGCAAAGTTGACAGAAGCTGAATGGGTCCAAAGTCGGTACGATCAGCTAAACCTAATCAAAGAAAAACGGCTGGCACCATATGTCGGGGGCAAATTTATCAAAAGAAGATCAAGAAAGCCTACGACAAGAAAATCAACCCCTGCACCTTTCGAGAAGGGGATCTGGTAATAAAGAAATTGCTTCCAGCCCAGAAAGATAAAATTGGAAAATGGACAGCAAACTATGAAGGACCCTTTGTGGTCAAACGAGCCTTCTCAGGAGGATCCCTTATCCTCACCAACATGGACGGTGAAGAGCTTCAACACCCAGTCAACTCAGATGCGGTAAAAAAATACTACGCTTGAAGACATTGCTCATGACCCGTCAGGATGAAAACTCGCAAAGAGCGTCCTGGACAAAAGATAGGGTCTATATTCCTCGCTAGGATACGTCCTAGGCAAAAATTAGAGGTTTCAAAAAAAAAAAAGGAGCAATGATTACCTTAGCCGAAAATCGCAAGGTGACTAAGGTAATACCTTCCCAGAAGCAAGCAGACTTCGCATGATCTTCACTCCAAGCTCGAGCATCTTAATTGAAGCAACTAGGAAAAACAGAGAAACAGAAATCACAAGCATGATTTTTATATCCTATACAGTTTAGCCAACCTTGGTCAGCCCTGCTTATAAATTCCTTTGTAAATACTCCTGTAAAAATAAACCATTTGATTATATCAATAAAAATTGTCTTCTCTTCTCTTGACCTACTTCTGAGAATGCCTCTGTATTAACGAAACATGAGAATGGATAAACAAGCAATACAAGAAAGCATAAGAAAGAAAAAGAAAAAAAGATCAAAATAAACAGCGCCTACTAGGACATTGTCAGGCAAAAATAGGGCAGCCTGCCAGATCGAAAACCCGTAAAGGGCGGTCTAGGCAAAAGTTAAGGCCTTCATAAAAAAGAAAAAGCCCGCCGAGATATCCTAGGCAAAAATTAAGGCAAGTCCGCTAGATTGAAAACCCGCAAAGGGCGGTCTAGGCAAAAGATAGGGCTAAAACAAAAGCAAAAATTTCATAAGAATAATCACGGGAAAATAGCAAAGAAAATACTAGTCAATTTCTAGGTGCCCTAACTAAAAATAGATTGCATTAAGAGCATCCACGCACAAATAGTCGCACAAAAATGACTTTGTCTAAATCAAAACAAACAAAAATACTTCGAGCAAATAAAAAACCAAAAAGCATTCATATAAAAAGATTAGCTTTGTGCTTGCATTCGAAAAATAGGAAACACCCAAAAGTATCCTGGTAAGACTTCACCGACTTTACCAAAAATATACATCAACCACATTGACCAAGAGTTTCTTCAACAACTGACAAAAGTCAAACGACAAAACAAGAAAGACTACCCAGCAACCAATAAGCTGGATGACCGCCAAAGAAATCCCCGGCACAAACCGGACAACCACTCCCAGAAAAGTAAAAAACAAATACAAGAGAACACATCTCAACACGGGCGCATGAGCGATTGAGCAATAAGCTGCCACCACCAGTCCGGCGCAGCGGACTGTACCAGCCTGATGGGGGGTTCATACCCATCAACTTGCGCACGAAGTGCGCCTGATCTGCACGGGAGCCGAATCAGTAAGTCGCAACTACCAGCCTGATGGGGGGTTTATACTAATCCAGTCGACGCACAACGGACTGCAACTACCAGCCTGATGGGGGGGTTTATACCCATGAACCGAAGGATCGGCTACCGTCAGAAGGAGTATCCTGAGGTTCTACCACGTGTCAACCAAAGGGATCGGCTACCATCAGAAGGAGCATCCTGGAGGCACACAACACACTTTTCCCCAGAAGATTAACCGCCGCAAGACGGAACATACGAAGGGTAATCGGGCAAGAGGGTCAACTCCTTTACCCTCCAGTCGATCTTCTTAGCACGACAGACCGACAGTTGACTAGTCAAGTAAAGGGGGGCAACTGTAGACCCCAAATCTTGCCCAACCACAAAATAAGAGCAAAAGACCTCATATTCGAAGATGGAAGAAGCCTAAAAAGCCACTAGGAGAGACTATTGGGCCCCATATTAGAGTAGGAAGGATTTTCTGTACAAAAATAAGGATTTTTGCCTTCAGGAGTCAAGACCGCCGTCTCGCTTTTCGGGACCGCCGTCTAGCCATTGATGCAAGTCGAGATCGTCGTCTCGTTTGGCGAGACAGCTGTCTCGCCACTTGCCAATGGCGAGACCCCCTTCCCGTTTGGCGCGAAGGCCTTCTCGTCACTTGGAAAGTGGATACCGCCATCTCGCCAAACGAGACAGCGGTCTCGCCACTTATGCAAGTCGAGACCGTCGTCCCAAATAGTGAGACGGCCGTGACACGGCCGTCTCGACCTGACAGGTGCAAATCCCTATAAATAGTGAGTGCTCCCCCTTCATTTCAGACAGTTCTTCCACTTTCCCTTCTACACTTTCTTCAAATTCTCCTCCTAGAGTCCTTCCCAAGCATTTCCAGAGTTTTTGAGTGTCTTAGAGAGCTTTTTATAGCGTTTCGAGAGCGATTTTCGGCGTTGTAAGAGCAAAGGGTTGCCAAAACGCACCCTATTTTTAAGAGAATTAATCAAAAAGCTTGCTTCAGAGGTTTCTTCACTCTCTCCCTCTCTTTTACTGTCTTTTTATTCATAATTAAATTGCGTAATAGACATTAGGGTCATGTAGTCATTATCTTAATTCTGCGAATAAAAGAGTAAAAGCGTCTTTTCAAAAGTTTATCTATAAAATAATTGGCCTATCATAGGGAACCCGAAAGGGGCGTCGTAAGGGAACTAACACTTCCCTTACACGTAACTAACTCCCTTACCCAACTCTGGTTTTAACGACCAAAGTTGGTTTTCAAAAACCAACCCCTTTTTCCTCCTTTTTCGATGTTTCTGGTAAAAACATCGGTGGCAACTCCATAAGAAACCTTCCAAATATTTTCTTAGGGCAGCCCGGTTATCGGACAATCTAAGAACACCCTTTCGAAAACCTCACCCTTAGGTTCAGCCCGGTTATCGGACAACCTAAAGGCGTTGTAACCTCACCCATAAAAACGCGAAAAATGGAAAAGTTGGAACCATCGCGTCGCTCCGACCGCCTCTTTTTGATGGCGGCGACACCTCTTGAGTAGGCGGATGCTTCATTTGAAGTGAAGACTTTAGTGTTTGCACTATTTTGCCTCAGAATAGGTTGATATTCCACTTGGGGCTGTTGGTTCTTTTCCCACCAGGTCTTCCCTATGCACAGGCAAGTGACTTTCTAAGGATGAACCCGAAGTTTTGCCTTTGCAGTAGGCTCACTGGGAATGATGTTTTCTCTTTTTTGATGATTCACTGGGGATTGGTTAACTTCTTGTGGATCTGATTTTGGTTTGCCTCCTGGATTTTTGACTCCTTGTTAGGTACTGGTGTGAGCTAGTTTTGTGATGCTCTTATTTCATTGGGGAATGGACATTCTGCTTACCTACAAGTTAGGATTTTAATTTCGCCTTTTTTCCGCGATTTATCTCTTTTTTATCGCGATTTTGAAATCTAGCTTTTTTATGGGAATAATTCGTAAGCCTTTTTATTTTTTAGTCTCTTTTATTCATGCAGGCTTTTTCCTTCTTCTTCTTTTTTAGGGGGTCCACTAGGGATGAAGTTTTCTTTCTTTTTGTAGATTTTTCTAGTATGGTCCACTAGGGGATTTTATTCGGTCTTCTTTGTCATGACCTTTTTTGTCATCTGCTGGAGATGAAATGTTTTTCTTCTTTTTCTTTTGTGGGAACCCTGTGGAGGTTTGGATTCCTTGATCGTTTGATGATTCGGATGTGACGCTTTTATTCTTCCATTGGGTAATATGGCAGAGATTTGGTTGAGTACGCTTAATGACTCATGTGGTGGCGATGTTGAGCCGTGGGGTAATACTTTTGGTTTTCAGCCTCTAGAGTAAGCAAGGATCTGCTTGGGGATAACTGAGCCTTTCTGTCGGCTTTTCTTTTCTGATGTGCCTTCTTTTTATTGGGTAGAAGGAAGATGGTTGGAGCTTTGGCTTTGGAAGCTCTTGTTATACTTAAGATGCTTGATTATTGACGACTTGCTCCGTTTTCTTGAGGGGAGCTTCATTTGGAGACTTCTTTTGAGTGCTTCCTGTTTTCAAACACAAACATGGAGCTAGTCTCCTTATATGCATGAATGTTTTTCGTTTTTTGTTATTTATCTAAGGTGATTTTTATTTTTTGTTTTTTTATTTTGATAAAGTCATTTTGTGCGACTACTTGTGTGGATGACTTAAATGCAATCTATTTTTATTGGATGCATCTAGAAAAGTGACTGACATTCTCCTGCTCGACTTTCATGATTATGATGATGGACTCCTTTTTTTTATTCATTTTTTGTTAAGCCCTATCTTTTGCCTAGACCGCCCTTTTGGGGTTTTTGATCTAGCGGGCTTGCCTTAATTTTTGCCTAGGATATCTTAGTGGGCTTTTTCCTTTTTATGAGTGCCTTAACTTTTGCCTAAACCGCCCTTTGCAGGTTTTCGATCTAGCAGGCTGCCCTAATTTTTGCCTAAGAATCTCCTAGCACGCATCATTCTTTTTATCTTTATTTTTCTTTTTCTTTTTCAATGCTTCCTTGTTTATGATGCAGGAAAAGACCTTGACAAAATGACTTTGCACATATTTATGATTTATCAATATAGAGGCAATTTCATAAACTGGTCAAATGAAATGAATGAGAATTTTATTGATATGTATGAGCAAAGGTTTATTATTTTCAGAGAAGGATTACAAATGGAATTTAGAAGAACAACTGGTCCAGGTTGGCTACACTGTATGAGCTTCAACAATCATGTCTTATGATATCTACCCACCTGGTTCTCCTAATTGCCTTAGTTGAGATGCCCGAGACCAGAGTGAAGACTACATAAAGTTGCTTGCTTCTGGAAGGGTGTAACCTTAGCCGCCATTCAGTTTTCAACTCAGGCAACCATTGCTCTTAGGGGATTTTTCTTTCTTATCTTCTTCCCCTTTTCTTCTTTCTCCCCCCCCCCCTTTTTTTTTTGGAAAAGCCTCTAAATTCTGCCTAGGACGTATCTTAGTGAAGCAAGTGGACCTTAACTTTTGCCCAGGATGCCCTTTGCGGGTTTTCATCCTGACGGGTCATGAGCAATTCTCTTCAAGCATAATACTTCTTCACCGTATCAGAGTTGACCGGGTGTCGAAGTTCTTTTTTATCCATGTCAGTGAGGGTAAGAGTTCTTCCCGAGAAAAATCGTTTAATCGCAATTTGCCGCCCATTTTCCTATTTTGTCTTTTTGGGCCGGAAGCAATTTGTTTACCATATGGGGGTTGACCTTGTTTTATTGTAAGCCCTTTGATCTTCTTTTGGTGGGCTTGTCCTCAACATATGGCGTCTAACCGTTCTCCTTCGATTAGGTTTGAGTGGATGCATCGGCTTTGGACCCACTAGGCTTTTGTTAGTTTTGTTTCCATGGTAACTTGTCAAAGAAGGTATCTCGACCTCTTTTGGGAGTACAGCCTCCATGCCATATGTAAGGGAGAATAAAGTAACTGTCATGGAGGTTCGTACAGACGTTAGATATCTTATGAAGGGCTGAGGATAACGATCCTTGTAGGTTTAGACCATGCTCCGGATGATTGTCTTAATGTTCTTATTGGATGCTCCTTACTACATCGTTCAGTTTAAGTCGATAGAGAGAGGATTTTTGGATTTTGAGATATTGGCATGTCATACGCATGCGTCCACATACTCTCTTGGCAATTGTACCACTCCTTCCCTGACATTATTGTTGATTTGGGTATTTTCCTTCTTATCATCGTTTCCTTGCCCCTAATAGATGGCCTCTGTTTCTTCCTTAATGAGCCATATAGACTGAGGTTCTCTTTCTTTAACAGCCTTTGTATGTCCTGGGAGACGGTCCCCTTCTCACTGTTTGACTCAGTCCATTCGCCTTCAGCTTTCGGATCCCCAAAGAGTCATTCATCACAGACATGATTGTTTTTATTTGGTTCTGTTTAGGCTTAGATTTTATCATCATTTATTTTGAAATAATAATGAGGGAGAAAAGAATGAAAAAGAATATGAATGTTTATGCAAATGCCTCATTCTATTGATGAAAACAAAATATTTATAAAGTCCTTTTAATCAAAGATCTCACGGTCATGGGTGGGGACCGCGAGAGATGCAGGAAGCCTAAAAATATGAAGAGCCCTAATCAACTGGCCTTCTCTTATCCCACCCCACTATTCTGGTTGTTATAGAGGCATGGTATCCACGTTGGGAGCGTCAAAGGTGATCCACCCGACATCCAACAACTTTTGGACCTTATACTTCAGGGTCATACAATTCTCCACGGAATGCCCAGGAGTGTCTGAGTGATAATCACATTTTTCGTTCGGCTTGTAGCAATCAGGGTAGGGTGGATCCATCTTCTTCGGAGAGACACGTACTAGGAGGTTGGCATCTACCAGCTTTGTCAGTAGACTCCTATAGGATGTTGGAAGGGGAGTAAATTTTCTCTCTTGATTCCTTGACTGCCTAGTTGGTCGTGAAGAGGAAGAAGGAGTAGCAAGGTTGATGGTATTCACGCTTCTCTCCTCCCTCTTGCTAAGGAAATTTTTTAATGGAGCATTGGATGAGGAAGGTAGTGCGATCCTCCCACTTTTCAGTCCTTGCTCCACTCTCTCGCCGATGGTTACCACATCCGTAAAAAGAGTCGACATGCTCCCTATCATCTTATCATAATAGGGGCCCGTTAACGAATTGATGAACAAGGATATGGTTTCCTTATCTAATAGCGGAGGCTCTACTTGGGCGGCCAACTCCCTGCAATGCTGAGCATATGCCTTGAAGGGTTCGTCGTTTCTCTTACTCAAAGCTTGTAGATCTCACCTATCTGGGGCCAAATTGATATTATATTTGTAGCGACGAAGGAAGGCGTCTACCAGCTATTTCCAGTTTTGGACTTGTCCCCCCTCTAGTTGCATATACCAGTTCAAAACTGAATCGGCCAAGCTCTCCTGAAAAAAATGGATCAAGAGTTCCTCATTATCGGCATATGGAGCCATTTTACGGTAGTACATTGTAGGATGGCTCTTGGGGCAAGTCATTCCCATGTACTTTAGGAAATCTGGAACCTTGAATTTGGGGGGAAATTGGATATTCTTAACGAGGCACATGTTGGCCGCTTCTTTAACATCAAAATTATGCCCCTCCATAGCTCTTAACCTCTCTTTGAGGGCAAAAATCTGTTGCTTGGAAACTTCAGGAGTTTGGATGATTACTGCCCTCACTTCGGGTTGTACGTGAGCTCCCTGCTCAGGCTCATGGTCGGAACCCCCTTCTTCCTCATGATGTGAAGTGTGGTGACTATGAGGGTTCTCCTTGTGTATGTTCTGCTGACGCATGTAGACCCCTAATTTTGCCCGGCCTCTCAATAAAAGCTAGGGAAACTTCACAAGAAGATAAGGTTTTCCCGGCTTCTTAATAATAAAAACCAAGGAGACCTCCTACAACAAACTCGGAGTTCAGACGGTCTCTCAATAAAGGCTAAAAAGACTTCCTACAACAAAGACAAGGCTCGCCTGCCATCTCTATAAAAGGCCAAGAAGACTTCCTATATGAAGATAAAGCTTCAACGGACGTTTATCTGCATCAAACGACGTCCGAATACACAAAGGAAAGCTTCCCAGGGGTCCCAGAACATGAAAGCTGGCCAAAACAGGTCGAGACGGCCGTCCCAAGGTCGAGACGGCCGTCCCAACCTTTCCTGGCCAAGTGGGACAGCCGTCCCAAATGGGACTGCCAGTCCCGGATCCCCAGGTGGTCCCAGTCAGTGCAAAAGTGGCCTTTGGGACGGCCATCCTAACCCAGACGGTCGTCCCACTCCAGACGCGCGTCCCAAGGGTGCAGGCAGCCAAAACTATAAATTGGAAGCTCATTTGGCACTGTTCCACACACCAGACAACTCCCAGTACTTGTCTATCCTCTTCCCTCTTCGAATGAACTCTCTGATTGCCTTTATAAGGTAACAATCAGTTAAGGAATCATATTCCAGCATTCGATTCTTCTGTAAAATTGAGTCGAGTCGATCTTGTATTTGGAGAGGAGAGTCTTTGTAGAGGGAAGGATTGCCAAAAAGCATCCTCTTTGTAAAAGACTTCTAATATAAAGCTTGCTTCGGAGGTTCTTCTCAATTCTCTTCCCTTTTATTGCTTTATTTACTGCTTTCTGTATGCAATGTAGATAAATCATGTAGATAGCCATATTTATTGTACGAATAAAATAGGGTAAAAGCATAATTTCTTATAATCTCTACTTAAATGAATTAATCCGTCATAGGAAACCCGAAAGGGGCGTTGTGGGGTGCTAATACCTTCCCCACACGTAACTAACTCCCTTACCCGACTCTGGTTATAATGGCCAAGTTTGGTTTTTATCAAAATCAATGCCTTTTTCTCCTTTTCCAATGTTTATGGTCAAAACATTGGTGGCGACTCCAAAAGAACCCTTTTCGAAAACCTTGCTTTTATTAGAGGATAGTTCAGCGTTGAGCGCCTCGGAAGCAATGAACATATTTTTTACAAAAAACGCGAGTCTCAACCATCTTTTCGCGACCGCTCGCATAAACGTTCGAGATGTCCCTAGACGTCGGAACGGATGGCGGCGACAACGCATTAACTCCATTAGCTGCGCCATTTGTTCCCGGAGGGCGATGACTTCAACGGTGAGTTTACGATTTTGTTCTTCCAACTATTCCATAGCCTTTGCTTTCTGTGCACGGGTTCAGATAGGAAGAGGACCAGCCACTTTCTAAGATGCCCAAGAATTTTATTAATAAAAACGAATGATAAGTGTGGGACTAGTATCTTCTAAGACAATGACTTAGGTATCATCCTTTAAGCTTACGCTCTGCGGGGTACCCTACCCACTTTGGTGTAATGGTTCCTTCCCTGTTATGGGTTTTAACAAGTGTAACGAAGATCACCATATACCTTAGTACATTTGTCCCTTTCCTTTGGATGGTTACAAATGTGCTTGGGGTCTCTTTCGTCTTTGTCTTAGAGATATCTAATGCCCCCAAGCATCAATGTGTTTTATGCATGAGAGATTTTCATTAGAATGATGTTTATGCGTACTTTCCTTTTATTTTCTCTCTTGGTTTTTCTGCTCATGACATGATGCGACATGAATGACTTGACTTTGTCATAAATCGTTTTATGAACAAGATCCCTTTCTTATTTTATTGGGTTTTATTTGACTTTTTTTTTATTTGTTTTATAACCTTTTATCTCTTCTGTCGGACTGCGTGGCTACTTAGCTTACAAAGAACTTGAAACAAGGCTAGCTAAAAGGCAGACTGTCTGAGATAAAAATGGTTTATTGCAAAAGAATAATTTTAACGCCCTTATCTCTTCTTTCGGACTGTGTGGCTACTTAGCTTACAAAGAACCTGAAACTAGGCTAGCTAAAAGGCAGACTGTCTGAGATAAAAATGGTTTATTGCAAAAGAATAATTTTAACGTCCATTATCTCTTCTTTCGGACTGTGTGACTACTTAGCTTACAAAGAACCTGAAACCAGGCTAGCTAAAAGGCAGACTGTCGGAGATAAGGGTGTTTATTGCAAAAATATTTTTTGAGGTTTTTTCTATTTTTATCTGTTGTATAGTTATACTATGCAATCAAATGCAACAAACAAATGCACACACAATTCACTCATCCGCGAACAAGTAGGATGACATTTTTAATTACAAGGTAGGGGTCTCCTGCAAAAGAGTGCATATTCAGGGTAGTTCTAATTTTCCTCACCAAGGCCAGGTCCCCAAGGTGCCCCCATTATAGGGTCCCCACTCTCTAGCCTTCCGACCATGCATGGCACTAAGGGCATAGTCAATCTTTGTGCCAAAAGAGGAAGGTTATCACCTTGAGTGGTGGTTTCCGATCATACCGGTGGACTCATGGCCCTCACTATGACAAACCTTACCTGCCACCCATTGCCTATGGATTTCTCACTTGCCCCCAGCTATATGGGGAACTGTTGTGTGCAAAGGTTTGTGTACAGTTTGTATTTCAAAAAATTGTGTAAAATAAACAAACAACAGTTATTAAAGCCAAGCAAATAAAACATGTTATAAAACAAAGTAGGCTAAAAGCGAAATTTTTTAAGTTTATTTATTAAACTGGCCCATCACTAAATGGGATCAACTCTCTAGGCTTCCCCAACGGAGTCACCATCTGTCGCCGCTGTCAAAAGAGGCGGTCGGAGCGACACGATGGTTTCCTACTTCGACTCACGTTTTAAAGTGATGTTACAACGCCTTTAGGTTGTCTGATAACTGGGTTGGACCTAAAGGTGAGGTTTTTGAAAAAGGGTTTTGGAGTCACCACCAATGTTTTATCCGGAAACATTGGAAGAGGAAGAAAAAGAAGGCCATTATAACCAGAGTTGGGTAAGGGAGTTAGTTACGTGCAGGGAAGGTATTAGCTTCCCTACGACGCCCCTTTCGGGTTCCCTATGATGGGCCATTTATTTCATAAATAAACCTTTAAAATGACACTTTTACCCTTTATTTATTTGTAGAATTTAAAATATTGACTACATGGTCCTAACAGCTAATGCACAGATAAATATAAAGAAAAAGCGGTAAAAGAAAGAGAGAAAGTATGGAAACATTCGAAGAAAGCTTTCGTAATTAAAAATTCTTGAAGTAGGGTGCTTTTTGGAAATCCCTCACTCTACAACGTTGATCGCTCTTCCTCGCAACGCTACAGAATACCCTCTAAGAATGCTAAGAAACTCCAAAAATGCTTCAAAAGGATCCTAGGAGAAGAATTAGAATAAATTGTAGAAGGAAAAGTTGGAGAATGGTGTGAAAAGGAGAGGAGTGCACCCTCTTTTTATAGGGATTCACGCCTGTCAAGTCGAGACGGTCGTCTCGCCTGGCAAGGTCGAGACAGTGGTCTCGCCAAGTGGGATGGTCGTCTCGCCCTTGATAAATGGTGAGAAGGCCGTCTCGCCAAACGAGATGGCGGTCTCACCTTGGCACGTGGCGAGAAGGCCGTCTCGCCATTGGTAAGTGGCGAGACGGTCGTCTCGCCCTTTGCCGATGGCGAGACGGCGGTCTCAGCCTTCCAGGTGGAATTCCTTATTTTTTTTGTACAAAAAACCTTCCTACTCTAATATGGGGCCTATTAGTCTATCCTAGGGACCTTTTAAGCCTTGCCCATCTTCGAATTGGAGGTCTTCTGCTCTTTATTTTGAGGCGGGGCAAGATTTGGGGTCTACAATGACCAATGTTGGTTTTTCTTAAAAAACCACTGCCTTCTTTCTTCCTTTTCCAATGTTTTTGGTAAAAACATTGGTGGAGACTCCTCAAACCTTTCAAAAACCTCGCCTTTAGGTCCAGACCAGTTATCGAACAACCTAAAGGCGTTGAACCATTTCTTTAAAAAACGTGACTCAAACAAAATCATCGTGTCGCTCTGACCACCTCTTTTAACGACGGCGACACCGACCCTTTGAAGAACTTCTCAAGAATCCCTCTCCACTAACGTCTAACGATGGAGTGGAAGGTCAAGTTGGAATAATGGGATGCCAACCGTTTATCCTAGGCATGTCCTTGGTTCCAACCTGGCCCTATCCTCATCAGATGTGGAGATTATCCGAGCATACCGTTAATAGGTCTCAGAGGTTGCGTAGCTTATTCTCCAAAAGTGGCTATGAGACAACTCATGAGAACCCAAACTGCATTATCACGGGAATAACTCGGAGGACTATGTTTGTTCGGAGACCCATGCAATGTTGCAAACTTACTTACTATACGGAGAGCACGAGAGAAACCAATCTTTATGGGAGATAGAGAGCTAGGCAAAGCTCGAGTAGTTGTTTTCAGTGACTATGAGGAATGGAGGAGAAACAGAGGGATGTCACAACCATCTGCCCCACCTACTGCGCCATCAGCCAGTGGAGAGCTCCAAAACCAGGTCGATGCCTTGACCCAGAGGATAGAAATCATGGAAGCCCAGATGAGGGCCCTTGAGGAAAATGAGCAAGAATCTATCCTCACTATAGATAGTCTACAAAGGCAATGCAAGAAGAAAGATCAAGAGATAGAGTGCCTCAAGGACCAATGTGCGGATTCTAGTGAGCAGATTATCCGAGCATCCAAATTTGCCAGAATAAGCTCGGATAATCAAATCTAAGAAATAACCGCCAAACCAGCACACCTTGAGGCTGAATGTACAAAACAGACTCAAACGATCAAGGGAATGCTACAAGATCTCGTAAGGACTTGGTCTGAAATACGTCAAGGACGGGAGACCACCCAGAGACTTAATAGAAGCCTTACTGAGCTACGCTGCAAAGAAAGAAACGGGTTAGCTCAGTATGGCCAGGTTCTACAAAAAAGAGACCGAGTCATTAAGAGACTCGACAATTTACAAGCCTTGGTCTTCCATCAAGAGGCGAAGATCAAAGAGGCTCAAAAGTATAGTGAAGATATGATTCAGGTGGTCCATCAACAAACCGAAGCACTCGCGCATCATGTACGGGAAGCCGAAGAAGAATTACATAGAAATCAGAACCCGCCTGTGGGTTTCTTTAGGCTTTTCTATTTCTGTCAAAAAGTGCTTCGTAGCATGGTGTAGGGGAATGTGCACTTTCTCTAAAAAAATAAAAATTCCTTTTGTTTATACAATTATCTACTTGCATTCATTTCATTCATAATTTGCATACTTTCTTATCCCTCCTTCACTTTCAATAAATAAGATAATAAAAAGGAAGGATTAACTTATACATCTTCCATAATCAGAAGGATGGAGAGAAAACTGTTCGTAATCAAGCTCTCCCCAACGGTCGATTTACCCCAAGAGGACAATAAGCCTCATTCGTTGGTTATCAAAGTCGATAAGGAAGAGGGGGCAAGGACGCCTTTGTGACTATTTGTGCCTTGTCCTTTCCCCTATGAATCAAATAAAGTTGTACCGTGGAGATACAGGGAATCTTCACCAATAAAGGAGGACTTATCCAACATAGCCGGCATTGGGGGCATGACTAGAAGCGGAAGAATCTACTCCCCCAAGGAGTCACAAGAAGATACCCCCAAGAATAAAGTGAAAAATAAGTAGACCGAAGAAAAGGAAAATAAAGAATCCAAGGAGGAGACTGATCAATTACTCCAGTTCATAAGGCATAGCAAGTATTCCATCATCGATCAACTCAATCATACACCTGTAGAGATAACTTTGTTATCTTTAATGATCAGTTCGGAACCGCACAGAAATGCCCTGATGAAGGTTTTGAGCGAAACGCACGTACCTCATACAATATCCCAAGAAAAGGTCGAGAGGATCGTCAACTACATCATAGCCAGCGATCACCTCACCTTCACAAATGAAGAACTCCCTCCAGAAGGGTCGAGCCATAATAAGCCCTTGCATATTTCCATCAAATGCAAGGAGTATCTCATCGCTAAAGTTCTTGTGGATAATGGGTCATCCTTGAACGTGATGCCCAAGTGCACACTTGACAAGTTGACTATTCAAGGAACCCGCATGCACCCAAGCAGCACTATCGTTCGAGCCTTCGACGGATCCAAATGAGAAGCAGTGGGGGAAATCAATCTGTCAATCCAAGTTGGACTCACTATCTGCAACGTCGATTTCCAGCATACAGTTGTCTCCTTGGCAGACCTTAGATTCACGACGCTAAGGCACTACCTTCAATGCTCCACCAGAAAGTCAAGTTCATATAGACGACAAACTGGTAGAAAGACTTAGGCAGTGGACTGTCTACTCAACCCTATGTGGATGCGACTAAAAAGGCCCTTAAAATATATGTTTAACTGCTTGAAATCGCCAATGTAGAAAGATTTCCCATAATATGATGGTAGGCCGCATGATGATGAAGTATGGTTACCATCCTGGCCAAGGGCTCAGGGCAGACTCTCAAGGAATAAAGGAGCCCCCGGAATTCAAGGATAATCCTTTAAAGCTGAAAAAAGAAAAGGGAAGTCTCCCCTCCGCACACTCAAGCATATCTTCTGAAGGTGAGGGATATAAGCGTCGAGAGCAACTCTAGTCATTAGGAGTTCTTTTTCCTTTCTTAAGGGATGTAAACCCAATGATTGTTAGAGATTATCCCCCAGGGCTAGCCCGACCCCCGAGCATTTTTTGGGCACATATTTATCTCTTAATTAATAAGAATACATTTCTTACTATTTGCTTCTCTTCTTGTTATTCATGACTAAACCTCATAATAACCATGTTTAAGTAAACGTTTTCAAAAGTGCGTCAAAATAATCAAAATGCGTCATCGCATAAATAATCAAACTGATTGACTAGAAACACACAATAAGGTTTTTACCTCATCATAATAAAACCATGTTTCGCCAATATTGTGTAAAAAAAATAAATCAAAAGAAGCCCATAGAAGCTAAAGGCCAAAAAAATAAGGGCAAATTACTCGGTAGGAAACCCACCAAGGGGGCTACGCAAAAATTAGGGTTGACCCGCTAGGAAACCCGAACAACAATAAAGGGTAGCCTAGGCAGAAGTTAGGGTTACAAAAAAAGGTCCGCTAGGATTCCCAAAACAAGAAAAAAGGGAACCTAGACAAAAGTTAGGACCAAAACACAATATCCTAGTCTGAAAACCCAAAGGGCAGTCTAGGGAAGTCAATCAGCCATAGAAAGCAATAGAAATTGGCTAAGACGCAAATCCTCAAAGAAAAACTTTTGTTTAACATTAGCTTAAACACTCTGACCAACCTTGGCTAGCCATTCTTACAAAATCCCCTTTTGAATAAAAAATAAAAAAATACAACCATCTAAAACACAATCCTTTGAAATAAATTATCCTCTTACTTCTTTTCTCTTGACCCTTATCATAATATTATGATAATTAGTCCCAAATCTTGTCCGGCCTCAGAATAAAGTCAGAAAGCGTCCTATTTGAAGACGGCCGAAGCTTAACAAGTCATTAGGAGAGACTATTAGGCTCCCGTACCAAGATAGGAAGGTTTTTTGGCCCGAAAATAAAGTTTCTCGCCCTGAAGGGACGAGACCGCCGTCTGGAAGGACAAGACCGCCGTCTCGTCTCAACGCCAGGACGAGACCGCCGTCTCGATTGTCCATATGGCAGTCTCGTCTCCTGCAAAGGTCGAGACGGCGGTCTGGATTTTCCAGACGGCGGTCTCGATTCCTACCTAGTCAAGACGGCGGTCTGGATTATCCAGACGGTGGTCTCGACCCTCTGCCATGAACGAGACGGCGGTCTGGACTTTCCAGACGGCGGTCTGGACTTTCCAGATGGCGGTCTCGACCCTGTCAGAGGAAACGGAGGTCTCGACCTGTCAGGCGCGAAAAACTATAAATAGGGGTCCTCCCCCCCTCATTTACACACAGAATCAACATAGCTCTCCCTTCTCTCTAGACTTTCTCTCTCTAAGAATCCCTCCGAGGCATTTCCGGAGTTTCTGAGTGTCTTTAGGCATAAACTGAGCGTTCTAAATCTCCTTTAGAATCCCTCCGAGGCATTTCCGGAGTTTCTGAGAGTTGTAGAGTGAAGGGTTACCAAAACGCACCCTCTCTTTTAAAATATAAAAGCTTGCTTTGGAGGTGCATATTCTCCCTCTCTATTTTTATTACTGCCATTTAAATTACGCAATAGAAGCTAGGGCCATGTAGTCATAAACTTAAATTCCGCATAATAAAAGGGTAAAAGCGCATTTTTCCAGTTTAATTATTTATTCAAGGTAGTCGGCCTATCATAGGGAACCCGAAAGGGGCGTCGTAAAGGAACTAACACTTCCTTTACACGTAACTAACTCCCTTACCCAACTCTGGTTCTAATGACCAAAGTTGGTTTTCGAAAACCAACGCCTTTTTAAAACCCCTTTTCCGATGTTTATGGTAAAAATATCGGTGGCGACTCCATAGAACCCAAATTAAATAAGTCCCTGGGTTAGCCTGGTTATCGGACAACCCAGGGATACTTTCAAAAACCTCGCCCCTAGGTTAGCCCGGTTATCGGATAACCTAAAGGCGTTATAACCACCAATAAAAAACGCGAAAATAAAGAGGGTCGAAAAAACCATCGCGTCGCTCCGACCGACCTTCTCTTTTGAGACGGCGGCGACAGAAGGCATATAATCAATAAGAGGATTGAAACCTCTAGAGCAAGGAAAAATTGAACCAACATGGCAAGTTGGCTTCTCAGTCAACAATTATTCTTCGGTCATATTAAGTTCGAAAAGGTACAAACAAGTAGAGCTAGAAAACGACATCAGAAGGGCCTCGTCTTCAAAAGACACATCAGTTAATCCTTCTAAAAAATCAACTAAATAGTATTATAGGACACATAACATGAAAACATTGCATGCATAGATGTTTTTGAACAGGGTCCTATATTTTTCAAAAAAAAAAAAACCTTTTGAAAATCCCAGCGACCATCTCGTTTGGTGAGACCACTGTCTCGTCATTCACTAAAATCGAGACCACCGTCTCGTTTGGCGAGACCGCCATCTCGCCATTCTCTAAAGGAGAGACCATCGTCTCGACATTCCAGACGTCAGTCCCAAACCTCGAAAATTCGAGACGGCCGTGTTGAATCCCAGACGGCGGTCCCAACCAAAAAATAATTTTCTATATATAGGGGCTTTTGGGTCAGTTTTAAAGCACTCCATTCCTGCATCCTCTCATACATTCTCATACATCTTTGAGTGTCTTTAAACAAAATGCAGCAAGGAGAATCTTCTAGGCCCTGAAAGAGAGGTCGGGGATCCGACTAGAACGCTCCCGCACCATAGGCTTTGCCAGACCCTACTTAGCTCGAGCCGCAACACCAGGCCAGGCTGGATCACATTAGGAGCTACTCCTGGCACCCCATGCTGCACCTGGACTTCAGCATCCTAGCTGAGTTCGGTTGGGAAGAGGATGTACGAGGCTACATGCATAGCATCGGGTGGGACTTCCTCCTCCAGAACCCTCCTACCCGCATCTACAAAGAAGTCGTGATTGAGTTTCTCGCCTCCGTCACGATGGTCAACAGGATTGCATTATTCCCGGGTGTCCCTTTGGCGAGGATGGTCTCGTACTACATGAACGGGACCTACCGGACGATGACGTTTGATGAGTTCAACGTCACCATAGGCTTCAACCAGCCCGCGGACACCCTGACGCCAGAATACCAGGGAGCTATCTGTGAGCGGCTAGCTGCCCTCACAACCGGTGAGATATGGGAGGATCTCACCGGGTCGCAGATCCTACGACCCTGATGAAAGGGTCGGCACTCAGCCCTCCTCTTCGTATCTGCCACAATCTACTAGTGGGGACGATCGATTCACAGAAAGAGAGTTAGAGGAAGATTACTCAGCCCGATCTCTTCGTCCTTCACTACATGCTGCATGGACGCCGGTGTAATCCCGTCTACTTCTTTTTTAGGGCTCTGAAGGACTTCGGGAGCCGCCTCGTTGGAGCCATCCTTATGGCTCCCCTCATCACCCCGTTGGCCGAGAGATGGGGATGCGCCAACGGGGAGGACATTCCCTCTATCCTCCGACCCGAGCTTATCAGCGGGTCCATGATCGTCAGCATGGGCATGCTCATCAAGCAAGGGTCCCAGGTGACACTCCACTCGGGGCTCGCCATGACTTTGGACATCCAGGATCTGGATGAGTCGCAAAAGATCCCGATGCCCCCAGAGTTTGAGCAGTAGTAGCAGTATGGGGATGAATTTCCTGGCATCCACCATCACATGGATGACATCCGCCAGCAGTTAGATTAGATGTCCCTGAGGCAGGACGTCTTCGAGACGCAGCTGGACACCATCAGCCAGAGGCAAGAAGGAGTGATACAGAGCCTGGACACGATCGACCAGCATGTGCTCAGCATGATCCGGAGCCAGGAAGAGTTTCAGAGGCACATGCTCCGACAGTTCCTCCTCCTAAGCCTTCTTCACCGTCGCAGTCGAAGCGACGTGATGGTTTTCATTCGACTCGCATTTTTTAAAGAAATGGTTCAACGCCTTTAAGTTGTCCGAAAATCGGGCTGGACCTAAAGGTGAGGTTTCGAAAGGTTCGAGGAGTCGCCACCAATGTTTTTACCGAAAACATTAGGAAAGGAAGAAAAAGAAGGCAGTGGTATTTTAAGAAAAACAAACTTTGGTCATTACAACCAGAGTTAGGTAAGGGAGTTAGTTACGTGTAGGGAAGGTATTAGCTTCCCTACAACGCCCCTTTTGGGTTCCCTATGATAGACCATTTTTATAAAGAAATAACTCAAAATTGCGCTTTTACCCTTATTTATTTATTGCGGAAATTAAATTGTTGACTACATGGCCCTAAATGATTATTGCACAATAATACTATCTAAAAAAATAGTAAAGTGAAGAAGACAGTATATAGGAACCTTCGAAGCAAGCTTTTATAATGAGTTCTTTGAAAGAGGGTGCTTTTTGGCAATTCCCACGCTCTACAATGTTAATCGCTCTTCCTCGCAACACTACAGAACGCTTTCTAAGAACACTAAGAAACTCTAGAAATGCTTCAGAGGGGTTATAGGAGAGTAATTCGAAAGAAGTGTAGAAGGGAAAGTGGTAGAATGCTCTGAAAAGAGTGAGAAAGTCCCCCCTTTTATAGGAATTCGCACCCGTCAGGTCAGGACCGCCGTCTCACCAAACGGGATGGCGGTTTCGCCTTCGGCAAGCCATTAGCGAGTGGTGAGATGGTCGTCTCGCTAAACGAGATGGCGGTCTTGCCATTGGCGAGTGGTGAGACGGCGGTCTCGCTAAACGAGACTGCGGTCTCGGCCCTTTAGGTGGAATTTCTTATTTTTCTTGTACAAAAATCCTTCATATTCTAATATGGGGCCTATTGATCAATCCTAGGGATCTTTTAGGCCTTGCCCATCTTCGAACGTAAGCCTTTTTCTCTTTATTTTGAGGTCGGGCAAGATTTGGGGTCTACACCTGCCCCCCCTTTCACCTAACTAGCCGACTGTTGGCTCGACATGCCAAAAAGATCTGCTAGAGGGTGAAGGAGTTAATCCTCTTGCCCAGCTGTCCTTCGGATGCTCCTTCTTACGGTAGCCGACCTTCCAAACGAAAAATATGTGTGAACCTCTGGGATGCTACTTCTTGCGGTAGCCGATCCCTTTGGTTGACAAGCGGTAGAACCTCAAGATGCTCCTTCTTGCGGTAGCTGACCCTTCGGTTGATGAGTATGAACCCCCATCTGGTTGCTTGTAGCTTTAGGATGCTCCTTCTTACGGTAGTCAACCCCTCGGCTGACAAGTGGTAGAACCTCAGGATGCTCCTTCTTGCGGTAGCCAACCCCTCAGTTGATGAGTATAAACCCCCATCTGGTTGGTGCAGTCCACTTTGTAGGACTGATGGTGGTGGCGGCTTACTGCTCTAGCTCATGCGCCGGTTGATGAGTATGAACCCCCCATCTAGCTGATGTAGTCCACTTTGTAGGACTGATGGTGGCGGCTTACTGCTCTAGCTCATGCGCCATGATTTTGCCTGTGTGCAGGTCTTTGTCTTTGGGACCTTCCTTGTCCCGAAGTGGTGGTGGCGGCTTACTACTCTAGTTCATGCGCTGGTTCTTGTGAGGAGTGTTTCTGTTTGATATTCTGTTTTTTTACTTTTCTAGTAAAGTCTTCCCGTGTGCCGGGGATTCTTTGATTTTTGGCTTTTCCTGATAGCCATCCATCTTGTTGATTGCTGGGGATTCTTTGTTTTGATCTTTTGTAGTGGTCATCCAACTTTGTTGGTTGTAAGTATTTTTGGTCTTCTTCCAGATGATTGGATGCTGGGATTTTGTTGATTTTCTTGGGTAACGCCTCTGAGCAGGCTGGCGTTTATTGAGGGGAGCTTCATTTGGAGGCTTGCTTTTGAGTGCTTCCTGTTTTCAAACGCAAACATGGAGCTAGTCTCCTTATATGAATGTTTTTCATTTTTTGTTATTTATCTAAAGCGATTCTTTTTTTTTTTTTTGCTTTTTTATCTTGACAAAGTCGTCTTGTGCGACTATTTGTATGAATGTCTTAAATGCAATCTACTTTTATTTGATGCATCTAGAAAGTGACTGGTATTCTTTGAGCTTTCATGATTACGTTGATGGGCTCCTCTTTTCATTCATTTTCTTTTTATTAAGCTCTATCTTTTGCCTACACCGCCCTGTTGGGGTTTTCTATCTAGCGGGTTGCCTTAATTTTTGCCTAGGATATCTTAGCGGGTTTTTTCCTTTTTATGAGTGCCTTAACTTTTGGCTAAACCACCCTTTGCAGGTTTTCGATCTAGCAGGTTGCCCTAATTTTTGCCTAAGAATATCCTAGCATGCATCATTCTTTTTTATTTTTCTTTTTCTTTTCCTTTGTTATGCTTTCTTGTATTGGTTCTTTATGCATGCTCATGTTTAATTAATACAGAGGCATTTTCATAAATTAGTAAAGAGAAAGACAAATTTATTGATAAAAACAAATGGTTCATTTTTACAGAAGGATTTACAAGGGGATTTTATAAGCATGGCTGGCCAAGACTGGTTACACTGTTTGAGCTATAACAATCATGTCCCTAACATCTGTCTCTCTATTTTTCCCAGTCGCTTCAATTGAGATGCTCGAGCCCGGAGTGAAGACTATGCAAAGCATGCTTGCTTTTGGAAGGACATTACCTTAGTCATCTTACGGTTTTTGGCTAAGGTAATCATTGCTCTTTTTTTTTTGAAACCTCTAAATTTTTCCTAGAACGTGTCCTAGCGAGGAATATGGACCCTCTATTTTGCCCAAGACGCTCTTTGCGAGGTTTCGTCCTGACGGGTCATGAGCAATGTCTTCAAGCGTAGTATTTTTTCACCGCATCTGATTTGACCGGGTGCCGAAGCTCTTCTCCGTCCATGTGAGTAAGGATAAGGGCTCCTCTTGAGAAAGCTCGCTTGACCACAAAGGGTCCTTCGTAGTTTGCTGCCCATTTTCCAAGTTTTTCCTTTTGGGCGGGAAGTAGTTTCTTTATTACTAAATCCCCTTCTTGAAAAGTGTGGGGATTGATCTTCTTATCGTGGACCTTCTTGATCTTCTTTTGATAGGCTTGCCCATGACATATGGCGTCCAACCGTTTTTCTTCGATCAGGTTAAGCTGGTCGTACCGATTCTGGACCCATTCTGCTTCGGTTAGCTTTTTTTCCATAATGACTCTTAGGGAGGGTATTTCAACTTCTACTGGCAATACAACCTCCATGCCGTATACGATGGAGAATGGGGTGGCCCCAGTGGAGGTCCGTATGGAAGTCCGATATCCGTGCAAGGCCAAGGGTAGCATCTCATGCCAATCTTTGTATGTTATCACCATTGTTTGGATGATCTTTTTGATGTTTTTGTTGGCTGCCTCCACTGCACCGTTCATTTTAGGTCGGTATGGAGAGGAATTGTGGTGTTGAATCTTGAAATCTTGGCATAATTCTCCCTTTATCTTATTGTTTAGATTGGTCCCATTATCAATAATGAGCCGATGAGGGATACCATACCGACATAGAATATTCCTCTTGATGAAGGTGGTCACCACTTTTCTAGTCACGTGTGCGTATGATGCCGCCTCTACCCATTTAGTAAAATAGTCAATGACCATTAGATGGGTCTGATAACATCCATGCCCCACATGGAGAATAGCCATGGTGTAGCCAAAGTGTTGAGAGGTGCGGGCGGAACGTGAACATTATCAGCGTAGACTTGGCACTTGTGACATCTTTTAGCATATTGGCGACAGTCGCCTTCCATTGTGGACCAGAAATACCTTGCCCTTAGGATCTTCTTTACCATGACATGCCCCGGTGTGTGGGTCCCGAAAGCTCCTTTATGAATTTCTTTTATCAGAGTTTGAGCCTCCTCATGATCCACACACCTTAACAGAGTGGAGTCTAAATTCTTTTTATAAAGGGTTTCTCCTATCAATGCAAACCCTGTGGCTCTCCTCCGGATGGTCCTTTTTGAAAGTGATGAAGATCTTATTGAATCATTTGATAAAACAAAGATCTTGTTGATTTGATGAAGTGAAAGGCTAATCTAATGAAGTCAAAGGTTACTTGGGTTAAAAGGGTAGAGTTATTAGTGAGTCTGCATCTATACATAGGTATAATCATTCATATCTCTCTGTTGCATGAGGTTTCATCATTTGAAAGAATTGAAAATGCCTCTAAAGATGTTTTTCATCCATTAAAAACCAATGTAATTGGTTAAATTGTTTTTAAAATAGTTTTAACTGATATTATATGAGCTTTATCAATTAAAATGTTCTTAAAACTTACATAACAGTTTTTTAACTGATAGGTTTTTGAAATAATCGATTAAAACCTTTTAAAACATTCATTGGAACTGTTTTAATCGATACACTTTCAAATTAATCGATTATTTTCATTAAAGGAGTTTTTGAAAACCTTCTGCCAATGTTTTAACTAATATAGTTTCGAAATAATCGATTAAAATCACTTAAAATGTTTTGGAAAGTGTTCTGGTAGTATTTTAATCGATACAAACTCGAAACAATTGATTAAAATAACTTGAAGTGTTTTGAAAGATGTTTTGTCAGTATTTTAATCGATGTAAATTCGAAATAACCGATTAAAACAACTTGAAATATTTTGAAATAAGTTCAACTAGAATTTTAATCGATGTAAAATCGAATTAATCGATTAAAACAGTTTAAGGGATTTTCTGCTAATTGTTTTAATCAATTAAAACTACTTGTTATCAGTTAAAATCACTTAGAAAGTTTTATGAAAAAATTTGGCAAAATTTCACTCAATTAAATTGCGAATTAATCGATTAAAACAACTTAAGGGATTTTTTACAAAGTTTTTTAATCGATTGAAACATTGTTGTATCAGTTAAAACAAATCTAGAAAATAATCAAGAACATTTTACCAGATTAAAAGAAGTTTTAACTAACTAATTCAAGACTTTTAACAGATTAAAAGATTGTGTTAACAGATTAATTAAACCAGCAGTTAGAACAAATCTCTATATAAACAAGATTGCTTCAGTCTTTTAAAACATACCTTTGAGCAATCAATCAAGCAATCATAAGTGAAGTTTTTCAAGAAAGAATCACGCAAGTTTTGTGGTGTTTTTGAAATTTCTTTCTTGAGGCATTTTTGCATTTTTTTGTGAACAAACTCATACTGCAGGGACTGCATAATCCGGGTTTGATTGTTCTAGTTTCTTCTCTTTTTTTCTTTACATTTCTTTACTATATTGTGGTTGTCTGGAATTTTTTGGCTGCAGGTTGGTACAAGTACTGGAACTTGGTTCTTGGGTGGTGTATGTCTGGAATTGTTGGGACTGGTTATCTAGCTGGAATTTGGCTGCAGGTTGGTTCAAGAACTGGAATTTGGTTCTTGGTGAAGGTTTAGGTGCAAGATTTGGAATTTGGTTCTTGTGGTAGATTGAGTGTGTGATTGGAATCTGTAATCTGTAAAACATTCAATCTAGTGGTACTCAGTTGGAATTTGGCTGAGAACTGGACGTAGCCCTGGGATTGGGTGAACCAGTATAAATCTTGGTTATATTTATTTAAACCTTACTCTCTTTAATTCTGCTGCTATCTTACTTTAAATAGCTTGATTTACTTGGTTCAAGAATTATTCAAAACTCTTAATCTTTGAAATAGATAATCTGTAAATTGTGAAAATCTTTCAAAGATCAATTCACCCCCCTCTTGATCTCAACTTCTTTTCTAACACTTTTGTCATTATCGCTGATTTCTTCGGGATATTCACCCTTCATGAGGTATCTCTTAATATCATGACACAAAGGGTTTTTGTCTTGCTCGCTATTTACTATCATGCAAAAGGCTTGTTTGTCATGTAGCTTGATTTGAATAGTCAGCATCTCATGCTCTTGATCTAAAGAGAATATGGATGATAAAGTAGCGAGGGCGTCTGCAAATTGATTTGTCTTTCTGAGGGATATATTTGAAAGTGACATTTTCCAGCCTCGAAATCAAATTGTGAATATGCTCTAGATATAGGATTAATTTGGAATTTCGGGTTTCTCATTCACCCTTGAGTTGATAGATGACAAGGGATGAATCGCCGGAAACTCTGAGTTTGGTTACCTATCGCCGCCGTCAAAACGAGGCGGTCGGAAAGACGCGATGGTTTTGACTTTCCATTTTTCACGTTTTTATTGGTGTGGTTAAAACACCTTTAGGTTGTCCGATAATCGGGCTGAACCTAGAGGCGAGATTTTCGAAAAGGCGCTCTTGGGGATTGTCCGATAACCGGGCTAACCCAAGAGCTAACTTTTGAAGGGTTCTTTTGGAGTCGCCACTGACGTTTTTACCGGAAACATCAGAAAAGGAATGAAAAGGTGTTGGTTTTCGAAAAACCAACTTTGGTCATTAGAACCAGAGTTGGGTAAGGGAGTTAGTTACGTGTAAAGGAAGTGTTAGTTCCTTTACGACGCCCCTTTCGGGTTCCCTATGATAGGCCAACTATTGTAAATAAATAACCCGTGAAAATACGCTTTTACCCTTTTATTTTGCAGAATTTTAAACTATGACTACATGGCCTTAATGTCTATTGCGTAATTTTAAAATAAGGTAGTAAAAGGTAGAGAGAGAAAGTAGAAACCTCCGAAGCAAGTTTTTCTATTAATTCTTTGAGTATTAGGGTGCTTTTTGGCAACCCTCCGCTCGTTACAATGCCGAAAACGCTCAAAAATGCTCTAGAAAACACTCAAAAAATCCGGAAATGCTTTGGAGGGGGTCTAGAGAGAGAATTTGAAGAAAAGTCTAGAGAGAGGAAGGAAGAACTATGGGAAATGAGGGGAATGGGGCTCCTATTTATAGGGATTCACGCCTGTCAGGTTGAGACGGGTCGTCTCGTCTGACAAGGTCGAGACGGGCGTCTCGCCAATCGGGACGGCGGTCTCACCTTGCAGGAATGGCGAGACGGCCGTCTCGCCAAATGAGACGGCGGTCTCGCCACCTTCGCAAGGCGAGACGACGGTCTCGACCCTAAAAGGCGAAAATCCTTATTTTTATGCCAAAAATCCCTCCTATCCTAGTATGGGGCCTAATAGTCTCTCCTAGTGGCTTCTTAGGCTTCATCCATCTTCGAAAAGGAGGTCTTCTGGTCTTTATTATGAGGCCGGACAAGATTTGGGGTCTACAGCTGCCCCCCTTTTACCTAACCAGTCGGCTGTTGGCCTGTTGTGCCAAGAAGAACGACTTGAAGGTAAAGGAGTTGACCCTCTTGCCCGGTCACCCTTTGGATGTTCCGTCTTGCGGAAAATCTGGGAAAATCTGTGTTGTGCATCTCCAGGATACTCCTTCTGACGGTAGCTGATCCCTTCGGTTAACACATGGTAGAACCTCAGGATACTCCTTCTGACGGTAGCCGATCCTTCAATTGATGGGTATAAACCCCCCATCAGGCTGGTAGTTGCAGTCCGCTGTGTGTTGGACTGGATGAGTATGAACCCCCCATCAGGCTGGTAGTTGCAGTCCGCTGTGTGTTGGACTGGATGAGTATGAACCCCCCATCAGGCTGGTAGTTGCGACTTACTGATCCGGCTTGAGCGCAGATCAGGCGCACTTGCGTGCGCGGGTTGATAGGTATGAAACCCCTATCGGGCTGGTACAGTCCACTGCATAGGACTGGTGGTGGCGGCAGCTTACTGCTCGGGTGGCTCATGCGCCGAGTGTTGAGATGTACTTTCTTTGTTTTTGTTTGTCTTTTATGGGAATGGTCGTCCAGTCTGCGCCGGGGATCTTGTTGGTGTTCATCTAGCTTGTTGATTGCCGGGGATTCTTTGTTTTTGATCCTTTTCGTGGTAATCACCCAACTCTTGCTGGTTGGTCGGGCAATTTTTGTTTTTTTGTTCGACTCTTGCTTGGTCGTCGAAGCGTGTTTAATCCTGCCTTTTGCCGCGGCTTTATCTCTTTTTTCTCGCGATTTCAGATTTCGGCTTTTTCCTTGAGCGTATGTCTTTTTACTCTTAGTTTTTTTTTGTTACGCTGACTCTTTTTTTTTTGGAAAAGATAGCGAAAAGATGCATGGAATAAAAAATTTTATTCATATAAGTTTTTATTACAGCAGCCCTTATTCTATGACCACTATCCCTATGGACTATCATCTGGAGACGATCCGTAGGAAGGGAATTGCTGGTACATGTGTCTCCGAAAATCTGCTTGGTGCCGGATCTCGTCGCGGTACTCCTGCTGGAATGTTGCCTAGTCTTGCCGCATCCCTTCCTGGTACTGGTAGATTGTCTCTAGTCTTGTATCAAAGGCTTCCTGTCTTAGGGACATCTGCTCTTGCCTTACGGACATCTGATCGAATTGCTGGCGCAGATCGTTCATGTTGCGGTTCATGCTAGCAAAATCGTCCGTGTACTGTTGTTGTTGCTGATGCTGATGCTGCTATTGCTGTTGTTGTTGGAAGTCGGGAGGTGTCGGGAGATCGTGCATTGCCACGATGTCCTGGAGGTCCAAGGCAAAATCCAGCGATGGGTGGAGGACTAGCTGGGTCCCGCGGCGCATCAGCATCCCCATGCTGACCAGGATCAACCCGTTGATGGATTCGGGTCGCAAGCTGGAGGTCAGTTCTTCTCGGCCACCGCACCCCCATTTTTCTGCCAGGGGAGTGATAAGAGGAGCCATGAGGACGGCTCCTACTGGCCTGCTCCCGAAGTCCTTAAGGGCCCTCAGGAAGAAGTAGCCAGGGTTGCAGCGGCGCCTTTGGCTTATGCAGTAGAGAGCAAAAAGATCAGGGACGGTTACCTTACCCTGGCTCTCCTTCCTCCCATGGATGGTCCCCGCTAGCAGCTTGTGGAAAATGCGGAGGGGCGGAGGGAGCGATGAGCCCTTCATCAGTGTGGGCAACGTGGGCAACCTGGTGAGCTCCTCCCACATTTCGCCGGCGGTGAGGTTGGTAGGACGCGCGCAGATGGCCTCCTGGTACTCCCGAGTTAGCACGTCCTCTGGCCGGACGAATCCAATACTCACATTGAATTCATCGAGGGTGGTGGTCCGGTATGTCCCACCCATGAAATACGTCACCATCTTTGTTGGTGATAGGCCCGGGACCATGGTAGGGGTCTCGGCGTAGGAAATGGAGGCTAGGAACTCCAAGACTGCTTGAGGGTACACATGGGTAGGTGGAGCCTGCAGTAGGAAACCCCATCCAACGCTATCAATGTGGGCCCGGACATCGTCCTCCCACCCGAACTCGTTGAGGATGCCGAAGTCCAATCTGAGCATGGGGTGCCATGTGTACCCCTGGATGTGTTCAAGCCGAGCCTGGTGTGATGGAGAAAGCTGAGTGGGGTCTTGGGGGGCCGGTGCTGAGGAACTGCTAGGGCCAGCAACACCTCTCCTCTTCCTTGATTGACTTCCACAGAACATCTTGGTCAGAAAATGTTTGAGAGTGCGAGATCTGAGAGTTGGAGTGCAGGGGAGTTGTGAGGAACCTCCAGGATGCCCCCCCTATATATACGGGAAAAATTGAATTCGGGACCGCCGTCTGGGAAGTCCAGACGGCGGTCTCGAATTTGTGCAGGTCGAGACGGCCGTCTGGGATCTCGAGACGGCGGTCTCGACTTTAACCTTGAGCGAGACGACCGTCTCGTTTTCGGCCAAGTCGAGACGGCGGTCTCGTTGGTCGAGACGGCGATCTCAAATTTTTGAAGACCGATCTCGAATTTTGGTTGTTTTTTTTTTATTTGCAAAGGAAATAGGACCTGGTTCAAAAACATTTTTTATGCATGTAATGTTTTCATGTTTGATGTCCTATAATGCCTATTTTAGTTAATTTTTTCAGAAGGATTTCGCTAACGTGTCTTGTAGCATCGAAAGCCCTCTGATATGCGTTCTTGTGTTTGGCTGTACCATGTCAGACTTCTTGTGACTGAAGGATAATTGGTTTTTTCCTTTTTTCTTTTCTTTTTCTTTTGTAGAGCACTCTTTGCCATGTAGTGTCCCTCTTTCTCCACTCTAGGGATTTCAATCCTCTTGTTGACTATATGCCTCCATATTCCCAAATTAATTATTAGAATTTTGGTGTGAGGGTCAAGAGAAAAGAAGTAACGAGGTAAATTCAATGTCTTGTGTTTTAGAATGTTATTTTTATTAGAAAGAGGTTTTTGTAAGAATGGTTGGCTAGGGTTAGGCTTAGGTGTTTAAGCTTTTGTCTAAGCATACGTTTTCCCTTTTTGTACTTGCGCCTTAGTTTTATTTTCATTGCTTTTTATGGCTAGTTGATTTCCCTATATCGCCCTTCGGGTTTTCGAACTAGGATATTGTGTTTTGACCCTATCTTTTGTCTAGATTCCTTCTTTTTGTATATTTTTTCGGGGAATCCTAGCGGACCTTATTTTGTAACCCTAACTTTTGCCTAGGCTACCCTTTATTTTTGTTCGGGTGTCCTACCGGGTTGACCCTATCTTTTACGTAGCCCCCTTAGTGGGTTTCCTACTGGGTATTTTGCCCTTTCTGTTTTTGGCCTTTGGCTTTTATGGGCTTCCTTTTTTTTTGTGTATTTATTTTTTGTTCACAATATTGGCGAAGCATGACTTTCTTTATAATGAGGTAAAACCTTATTCGGTGCTTCTAATCAACTAGCTTGATTGTAATGGCAATGGCGAATCTTGGTTATTTGGACGCGCTTTTTATTCTCCTTTCTTTTGTTTTTCTTCTTTTTTTTTCTTCTTTGTTTACTTAGACAAGGTTATTATGAGGTCTAGTCAGAAATAGCAAGAAGAGAAACAGATAGTAAGAAGTATTCTTTATTAATTAATAAGGGAATATGTGTCCTAAAATGCCCGGGGGTCGGGCTAGCCCCGGGGGATAATCTCTAACAATCATGGGGTTTACATCCCTTAAATGAAGAAAAAGATTTCCTAATGACTAGGGTAGCTCTTGACGCTTGCACCCCTCCACTTCAGAAAATTTGCTTGAGTGTGTGGAGGGGAGACTTCCCTTTTCCTTTTTCCGCTCGGCCCTTAGTAGGGTCATATCCTAGGCCATGCTTGTAAGGATTGTCTTTGAATCGGGGGTTCCCTCATGCCTTGGGAATCTGCCCCCAGTCCTTGGCCAGGATGGTAACCATGCTTCATCATCATGTGGGCTACCTTTGTGTTTTTGGGAAGTCTTTCTATACTGGCAATTTCGAGCGCTTGAAAAGATGTTTCAAGGGCCTCTTCAGCCGCATCCACATAAGGTTGGGTGGAAGGTCCATTGACCAGGATATCATCTTCTGCTTGGACCGTGACCAATTTGTCATCCACTACTTGACTTTTTGGTGGAGCGTTGAAGGTACTGCCTTAACGTCATGAATCCAAGGCCTGCCGAGGAGACAACTGTATGCTGGCGTAATATCCATTACGTGGAAATCGACGTTGAAGATAGTGGGTCCGACTTGAATTGGTAAATTAACTTCTCCCACTACTTCTCATTTTGATCCGTCGAAGGCTCGAACGATGGTGCTTGTAGACCCCTAATTTTGCCCGGCTTCTTAATAAAAGAAAAGGAGACCTCTCGCAACAAGATAGAGTTCACCCAGTCATCCGATAAAAGCTAAGGAGACTTCCTACATAAAGATAAAGCTCGCCCGACATCTTAATGAAGGTCAAGAAGACTTCCTATATGAAGATAAAGCTTCAACGGACACATATCATCATCAACCAACGTCCGAAAAAAGCAAGGAAAGCTTCCCGGGGTCCCAGAACGCAAAAACTGGACAAAACAGGTCGAGACCACCGTCCCAGAGTTGGGACGCCGTCCCAACTAACCTAGGACAAGTGAGACGCGCGTCCCAAATGTGGGACGGCCGTTCCAAGTCTCAGGGGGGCTGGCTCTATGTAAAAAATTCAAGTGGGACGGCCGTCCCAACCCAGACGGTCGTCCCAGATGTGCCAGGCAGCGAAAACTATAAATAGGAGGTTCATTTGCTCATTTCAGACACCCCAGTCATCTCAGAGCACTTGTCTACTTCTCTTCCTCTTTCGAATGATCTTTCTGATTGCCTTATATAGGTAACAATCAGTTAAGGAATTATATTCCGGCATTCGATTCTTCTAGAAAATTTTAGTTGAGTCGAGTTTTGTCGTGAGGAGAGTCGTTGTAGAGCGAGGGACTGCCGAAACGTGTCCTTATTGTAAGAGAGTTGCTATATAAAGCTTGCTACGGAGGTTCTTCTCAAATCTCTTCTCTTTTACTGCTTTATTTATTGCTTTATGAAATGTAAATAAAATCATGTAGATAGCCATATTTATTGTACGAATAAAATAGGGTAATAACGTAATTTCTTGTAATCTCTACTTAAATGAATTAATCTGTCATAGGGAACCCAAAAGGGGCGTTGTGGGGTGCTAATACCTTCCCTACACGTAACTAACTCCCTTACCCAACTCTGGTTATAATGGCCAAGTGCGGTTTTTCTTAAAATCAACATTTTTTCCTTTTCCAATGTTTAAGGTCAAAACATTGGTGGCGACTCCAAAAGAACCCCTTTTTCGAAAACCTGGCTTCTATTAGAGGATAGTTCAGTTGTTGAGCACCTCGGAAGCAATGAACATATTTTAAATACAAAACGCGAGTCTAAACCATCTTTTCGCGACCGCTCGCATTAAACGTTCGAGATGTCCCTAGACGTCGGAAAGGACGGCGGCGACAGTGCTACTTGGGCGCAGACGGGTTCCTTGAATAGTTAACTTGTCCAGTGTGCACTTGGGCATCACATTCAAGGACGAACCGTTATCCACAAGAACCTTGGCGATGAGGTACTCCTTGCACTTGATGGAAATGTGCAAGGGCTTGTTATGGTTTGATCCCTAGAGGGAGAGTTCTTCCTCTGTGAAGGTGAGGTGATCGCTTGCCATGATGTGACCGATGATCCTCTCAACTTTTTCTTGGGATATGGAGTGAGGTACATGAGCTTCGCTCAAGACCTTGAACAGGGTGTTTCTATGCGGTTCCGAGCTCATTATTAAAGATAATAATGTTATCTTTGCAGGAGTGTGATTGAGCTGGTCTATAATGGAATACTCGCTTTGCCTTATAAACTGGAGCAATTCCTCTGTCTCCTCCTTGGATTCCTTATTTTCCTTTTCTTTGGTCTTTTTATTTTTTCCTTTATTTTTGGGGACATCTTCTTGTGAGTCCTTGGGGGAGTAGATTCTTCCACTTCTAGTCATGCCCCCGATGCCGGCTATATTTGTGATGTCCTCTCTTATTGGTGAAGATTCTCCGTATCTCCACAGTACAACTTTATTTGACTCGTAGGGGAAAGGACATGGCATAAATAGTCGCACTGGTGTCCTTGCCCCCTCTTCTTTATTTATGAGGACCAACGGTCGAGGCTTATTTTCCTCTTGTGGCGAGTTAACCGTTGGGGAAAGCTTGATTAGGAGTGGCTTTCTCTCCATTCTTCTGATTTGGAAGACGTGTCAGTTAATCCTTCCTTTTTATTATCTTATTTATTAAGAATGAAGGAGGGGAAATTAAATATGCAGATGAATGATATGCATGCAAGTAGACAATTGTTGAATAAAGAAAAATTTCATTTATCCGTTGGAAGGTGTACATTCCCCTATTCCATACTACGAAGCAACTTTTGACAAAAGCAGAAAAGCCTAAAGAAACCCACAGGTGGGTCTTGATCTCTATGTAATTCCCTTTCGGCTTCCCGAATGTGCTGAGTAAGTGCTTCGGTTTGCTTCTGGACCGCTTGGCTCATATCTTCACTGTGCTTTTGAGCCTCTTTGATCTTCGCCTCTTGATGGACGACCAAGGCTTGCAGTTCATCGAGTTTTGCAAGGGCTCAGTCCTTTTCTTGTAGTACTTGGTCGTACTGAGCTAACCCGTCTCTTTCTTTGCAGCGTAGCTCAGTGAGACTTTTGTTGAGTCTCCGATTGGCCTCCCGCTCTTGGCGTATTTCTGACCGAGTCTTGGTGAGTTCTTGCAATAACTCCTTGATCATCTGAGCCTGTTTTGCTGATTCGGCTTCAAGGCGTGCTGATTTGGCGGTTATTTCTTGGAGTTGACTATCCTAGCCGGTTCTGGCAGTTTTGGATGCTCGGATAGCTTGCTCATTAGAGTCAGCACACTGATCCTTGAGGCGCTCTAATTCATGATCCTTTTTCTTGCATTGCCTCTGCAGACCATCTATGGTGAGGATAGATTCTTGCTCTCTTTCTTCAAGGGCCCTCATCTGGGCTCCCATGATTTCTATCCTCTGGGTCAAGGCATCGACTTGAGCTTGCAACTCTTTACTATTGACGTTTGTGATGAGTGAGGTGGATGGTTGAGACATCCCTCTTCTTTTTCTCCACACCTCATAGTCACCAGAGACAGCCACTCGAGCCTTTCCTAGCTCTCTATCTCCAATAAAGACTGGTTTCTCCCATGCTTTTCTCAGGCTAGAGAGTTGGCGATTGTGCACGGGTCTCTGAAGAAACACAGTCCTCCGAGTTCCCCTCGAGAAATTATAGTTTGAGTTCTCATGAGCTGCCTCATAGCTACTCTAGGTGAGTAGCCTATGCAACCCCTGAGTCCTATCAAGGGTACGTTCGGATAGTCTCCACATCTGATGAGAATTGGGCCAGGTCGGAACCAAGGGCAGACCCAGGATAAATTGTTGGCGTCCTTTTGTTCCAACTCTTCCCTCCATTCTGAAGTTAAGCGTCGTTGAAGAGGGATTTTGGAGAAGCTCCTCAAAGGGTCGGGGAACACCCCCATGTGACTAGACGCGTAAAAATGCGTAATGCCCCACACAAAGAGCAGTGAAGAGCAACAACGAAGTGTTTTTCCTTGCTTCTGGCGGCAGAATTCCACCGAGAGCAAGGTGTCGGCAAGAATTGCAGGCAAGGGACTCTTCAAGTTCACGTCCCAGGCGAAGAAGGCGTCCATGATGGCTTGATCCACTGTGTCGAGGTGGAAGGGGAACAAGATCGTTCCAAATATGATTAAGGCCAGGGTTTTGTTAAAAGTGACCCATTCTGCCCTTTCAGCCAAAGCGGACAAATGGTCTTCTAACATTGAGACTTTCCAACCCTGGATGTTCCCTTTTCCTATCAGGGTAGTGTGCGGAAAGGTAGTTGGATGATGGCAACTACTTGTGCTGTAGGAGTATATGCCCCGTGGCGTATATGGACCCCGACTGATTTGGGCCATTTCAGCATAATTTCGTACTCCTCTAGGGTGGGCACCATATCAAACTGCGGAAATTCGAAGCAGCGCAGACTGGAGTTCCAGAAGTGAACTAATACCCTGACGAAAACTTGATCGACACAGATCATCAACAGGTCGAGAATCCGTCCATAGGATTTTTCAAAGTCGGAGTGGACCTCTGGTGGCATTATTGCGCAAAGTCGTTCCAACTTCTCAGTATGGTATTGGGGAATATCCACCTTCTTCAATTGTCTACTAGTCCCCTCCATTTTCTAAAACTAAAATGCATGTTTTATGAAAATGATGTTTATTGGATGAATGTGAGTGTTTATTTTTATCATGTTTTGTATGATACTTGCGTGTTTTTTTGAAAAATAAACTACCTATATGATTGAGTGTAATATTTTTGAATAAGGTCCCATTTATTGTTTCGGAATTGAGAAAAGAAAAGAAAATTTTATTGTATTTTTATTTTTATTTTTATTTTTATTTTATAGCCTTTTATCTCTTCTCGTCGGATCGCGTGGCTACTTAGCTTACAAAGAACCCGAAACCAAGCTAGCTAAAAGGCGGACCGTCCGAGATCAAAATGTGGCTTTATGCAAAAGAATAGTTAATGTCCCTTATCTCTTCTATCGGACTGCGTGGCTACTTAGCTTACAAAGAACCTGAAACCAGGCTAGCTAAAAGGCAGGCTGTCCGAGATAAGGGCGTTTATTGCAAAAATGTTTTTTTTTAGGTTTTTCTGTTGTTTGGTTATGTTATGCAACAAAAAAATGCAACAGACAAATGCAACAAACAAATGTACACACAATTTGATCATCCACGAACAGGCGAGAAGTCGTTTTTAATCACGAGGTAGGGTTTTCCTGCAGAAAAGTGCATTGGCGAAGGTAGGTTCTAACTGTTCTCACCAAGGCTAAGGCCCCCAAGGTGACCCCATTATAGGGTCCCCACTCTCCAGCCTTCCGACCATGCTTAGCATTAAGGCCATAGTCAGTCTTTGTGCCAAAAGAGGAAGGTTATCACCTTGAGTGATGGTTTCCGATCACACTGGTGGGCACAAGGCCATCACTACAGCGAACCGTACCTGCCACCCACTCCCTATGGATTTCTCACTTGCCCCCGGGTATAGAGGGAACTGTAGTATGCAAGGGTTTGTGTACAGTTTGTATTTCAAACAATTGCGTAAGTATAAACAAACAACAATTATTAAAGCCAAGCATTAAAACATGTTATAATACAAGGTAGGGTAAAAGCGTAATTTTCTTGGTTTATTTATTTTTTAGCTGGCCCATCACTAAATGGGATCAACTCTCTAGGCTTCCCCAGTGGAGTCGCCATCTGTCGCCGCCGTCAAAATGAGGCGGTCAGAGCAACGCAATGGTTTTGACTTTCCATTTTTTGTGTTTTTATTGGTGTGGTTACAACACCTTTAGGTTGTCCGATAACCAGGCTGAACCTAGAGGCGAGGTTTTCGAAAAGGCGCTCTTGGATTGTCCGATAACCGGGCTAACTCAAGAGCTAACTTTTGAAGGGTTCTTTTGGAGTCGCCACCGACGTTTTTACCGGAAACATCGGAAAAGGAATGAAAAGGCGTTGGTTTTCGAAAAACCAACTTTGGTCATTAGAACCAGAGTTGGGTAAGGGAGTTAGTTACCTGTAAAGGAAATGTTAGTTCCTTTACGATGCCCCTTTCGGGTTCCCTATGATAGGCCAGCTATTGTAAATAAATAACCCGTGAAAATACGCTTTTACCCTTTTATTTTGCGGAATTGTAAACTATGACTACATGGCCCTAATGTCTATTG
Source organism: Sphenostylis stenocarpa (assembly GCA_963425845.1). Taxonomy (NCBI): domain Eukaryota; kingdom Viridiplantae; phylum Streptophyta; class Magnoliopsida; order Fabales; family Fabaceae; genus Sphenostylis; species Sphenostylis stenocarpa. Next base: position 23,564,951 of record OY731403.1, read on the forward strand.
CGTAATTTTAAAATAAGGCAGTAAAAGGTAGAGAGAAAAAGTAGAAACCTCTGAAGCAATTTTTCTATTAATTCTTTGAGTATTAGGGTGCTTTTTGGCAGCCCTTTGCTCGTTACAATGCCGAAAACGCTCAAAAACGCTCTAGAAAACACTTAGAAACTCCAGAAATGCTTCGGAGGGGGTCTAGAGAGAGAATTTGAAGAAAAGTCTAGAGAGAGGAAGGAAGAACGGTGGGAAATGAGGGGAATGGGGCTCCTATTTATAGGGATTTGCGCCTGTCAGAGAGAGAATTTGAAGAAAAGTCTAGAGAGAGGAAGGAAGAACTGTGGGAAATGAGGGGAATGGGGCTCCTATTTATAGGGATTCGTGCCTGTCAGGTCGAGACGGGCCATCTCGTCTGACAAGGTCGAGATGGGCGTCTCGCCAATTGGGACGGCAGTCTCGCCTTGCAGGAATGGCGAGACGGCCGTCTCACCAAACGAGATGGCAGTCTCGCCACCTTCGCAAGGCAAGACGGCAGTCTCGAATCCGAGATGGCGGTCTCGACCCTAAAAGGCAAAAATCCTTATTTTTATGCCAAAAATCCCTCCTATCCTAGTATGGGGCCTAATAGTCTCTCCTAGTGGCTTCTTAGGCTTCATCCATCTTCGAAAAGGAGGTCTTCTGGTCTTTATTATGAGGCCGAGCAAGATTTGGGGTCTACATTACCCCATGATCTATGAATTATATCGAATTCTGAGAGGAGCACTTGCCACCTAGCTATTCTTCCAGTCAAGATGGGCTTTTCGAAGAGGTATTTGATTGGATCCATTTTGGAGACCAACCACATTGTATGTCGAGCCATGTATTGTCGGAGACGTTGAGTTGCCCACACCAATGCACAACATGTTTTTTCGAATGGTGTATAGCGGGTCTCATAGTCTAGGAACTTTTTACTGAGATAATATATGGTTCGCTCTTTTTTCCCTGTTTCATCTTGCTGATCGAGCACACATCCCATGGACTCTTCGAGTATTGACAGATATAAGATAAGAGGTTTTCCTTCAATGGGTGGCACCAATACTGGTGGATTGGTCAAGCATATCTTGATCTTATCGAACGCTTGTTGGCATTCTTCATTCCACACCGTCGGCTGGTTTTTACGCAACAGCTTGAAGATGGGTATACATTTGTCTGTCAGCTATGCAATGAACCTAGCAATATAGTTGATTTGGCCCAAAACTTCTCTGACCTCTTTTTCTGTTCTTGGTGGGGGAATTTCCAGAATTGCCTTTGTTTTGTCAAGGTCTACCTCGATTCCCTGTTGGCTGACGATGAACCCTAGGAGTTTGCCTGACCGTACTCTGAAAGTACATTTTGTTGGGTTCAGTTTAAGTTAATACTTTCGAAGTCGATCAAATAGCTTCTTAAGATATTGAATATGGTCCACCTCATTTCTTGACTTGGCAATCATGTCATCCACGTATACTTCTATTTCTTTGTGGATCATGTCATGGAATAATGTGACCATAACCCTCTAATAGGTAGCCGTTGCATTTTTTAGCCCAAAAGGCATTACCCTATAACAAAAGGTACCCCACGGTCTGATGAAGGAGGTTTTTCCCCTATCTTCGACGGCCAACTTGATTTGATTATGTTAGATATGTAGGCTGAGATCAAGAGGGGGGGTGAATTGATCTTTGAAAGATTTTCGCAAATTACAGATTATCTATTTCAAAGATTAAGATTTCAGACCAGGTCTTGAATCACACACAGCAAGCAATCAAAAATAAATGCAGTGACAAAATTAAAGGAGAGAAAGGTTTAGAAAGATACAACCAAGGTTTATACTGGTTCACCCATTCCCAGGGCTACGTCCAGTCTCCAGCCAAATTCCAGCTGGGTTCCACTAGATTGAACGTTTTACAGATTACAACTTTAATCTTACACTCAATATACCACAAGAACCACAATTCCAGTTCCTGCACCTAAACCTTCACCAAGAACCAAATTCCAGTTCTTGATCAACCCTGCAACCAAATTCCAGCTACAGAAACCAGTGCCCACAATTCCAGGCACCCACAATACAGTAAAGAAAGTAAAGAAATAAGTAGAAGAAACTTAGAACACTCAAACCAGATTTATGCAGCTCTACAGTATGTGTTTCTTCTCCAAAAGAATGCAATTTTGCCTCAAGAAAGAACTCCTATGAACTTCACAAAAACTAGCGCGATTCTCTCTTGAAAGTAGCACTTATGCTTGCTTGATTGATTGCTAAAAGATGTATATCAAAAGGTTCAAGCAATTCTGTTTATATAGAAGATTTTCAAAACTGCTGGTTTATTTAATCTGTTAAAATAATCTTTTAATCTGTTAAAAGGCTTGTTTTAATCTGTTAAAACTTCTTTTAATCTGTTAAAATGTTCTTGATTATTTTCCAGATTTGTTTTAACTGATACGACATCGTTTATATCAATTAAAACTCTTTGTAAAAAATCTTCCAAACTATTTTAATCAATTGTTTCGTCTTTCAATCGATTAAAATACTACAAAACATTCTTATAAACTTTTCTAAGTGATTTTAACTGATAACAATCTGTTTTAATCGATTAAAACACTTTGAAAAAATTCATTTAGTTATTTTAATCGATTGAAATGCATTTTAATCGATTAAAATTGTTCTGATCGATCAAAAACTCATTCTGATCGATCATAAACCCATTATGATCGATCATATGCTGGATTACATCGATTAACAAATACTCCAAGTGGTTTTAATCGATTGTTTCGAAGTTATATCGATTAAAATACTACCAGAACACTTCCCCGAACATTTTAAGTGATTTTAATCGATTTTTTCGAAACTATATCGGTTAAAATATCGACAAAAGGTTTTCAAAACTCCTTCTAATGAAAACAATCGATTATTTCGAAAACATATCAGTTAAAAACCTGTTACAAAAGTGTTTAAGAATATTTTAGTTGATAAAGCTTGTATACTATTAGTTAAAATAGTTAATTAAAAAACCTTTTATCAAAATACTTTGTTTTTAACCGTTTAATCGCTTTTTAGAGGCATTTTGCAAAATCTTTTAAATGAAGAAACCTCATGCAGCAGAGAGATAAAAATGATTATACCTAAGCAGAGATGCATACTCACTAATCCCACTACTCTTTTATCTAAGTGATCTTTGACTGCCACAAAGTAGCCTTTGACTTCATTTTTTACTTCATCAAATCAACAAGATCTTTGCCAAAGTAATTCAATAAGATCTTCATTACTTTCAGTCTCTCCCTATTTGATGAAGACAAACACCTCTTTGAATACTAATTCTGCAAAAGAAGTCACTTGAATATATAGATTAGTGAGTATTGAAAAAATAATGATTTTCCCATTTCTCCCCCTATATTGGTACTCCCCCTAAATAAGAGAAATCAATTATAAAAGCAAAACAATATTTCTCCCCCTTTTGACTTCATCAAAAAAATAGGGAACAGAGAAATAAAGCAAATACAATGCATGGCAATTACCAAAATTTAGTTTTTGAAAACAGTAAGAAAATAAGAACAAGATATTTTACTCATATAAAGATTAATCAAAGTTGATTCAAACTTATCTTCATTAACACGTTTGTAATGAATACAATTAATACGTGTAAAGATAAGGGAATCATGCTTTAGTAGCATGTTACAAGAACAACCATTAACTAAAGCCTTTAATTTTTCTTTCCCAGAGTAATAATCAATTAAAAATAGGACGAAATCGATTAAAATGATCTTGTTACTAGTTTTAATCGATTAGAATAATGTTTTAATCGATTAAAATAGTGATGAATTTCGAAAGTTTGAAACATAAGTTGATTTAATTGATTAAATCGACATTTAATCGATTAATACAGTAAGAAAAATATTGTATAAGTGCTTTTAATCGATTTAAAGCTTGTTTATATCGATTAAAACAACCAGTTTTGAAAACTAAGTAATGTTTGATGCATCTAAAATGCCTAATTGAGTGCGAATTTTGTAAAAACGATCATGAGCAAGAGGTTTTGTAAAAATATCTGCTAGTTGTTTTTCAGTTTCTATAAAGAAAATTTCACAATCACCTTTCAAAACATGATCTCTAATGAAATGATGTCTAATTTCTATATGTTTTGTCCTAGAATGTTGAATTGGGTTTTTAGTTAACATAATGGCACTTGTGTTATCACATAAGAGAGGAATTTTTCTAAGAATTAAACCATAATCCTCAAGCTGTTGTTTGATCCAAAGAGATTGAGCACAACAACTTCCAGCTGCAATGTACTCGGCTTTAGCTGTAGAAAGAGCAACACATGATTGCTTTTTACTATGCCATGAGATTAGACTGCTTCCAAGGAGATGACAGGTGCCACTGGTGCTTTTCCTATCAATTTTACAACCTACAAAATCTGAGTCAGAATATCCAATTAAATTTAGTTTGGACTCACCAGGATATCATAACCCAACATTTAAAGTTCCTTTGAGATATTTGAGGATTCTTTTTGCAGCAGTAAGATGAGATTCTTTTGGTGCAGATTGAAACCTGGCACACATACAAACACTAAACATAATGTCAGGTCTACTTGCTGTTAGATAGAGTAAAGAACCAATAAGTCCTCTATATTTAGTTTCATCAACAGCTTTTCCTTTTTCATCAGAATCAAGATAGCAATTTGTGGACATAGGTGTTGATGCTTCTTTGCAATGTTCCATCTCAAATTTCTTCAAAAGTTTTGTGCAGTATTTAGATTGGTGAAGAAAACTTCCTTCTTTAAATTGTTTAACTTGTAATCTAAGAAAGTAATTAAGTTCTCCCATCATAGACATCTCAAATTCTCCCTGCATATCTTTGATGAAATCTTTACATAAAGACTCATTAGTGGCTCCAAAATATGATGTCATCAACATATACTTGAACTAGAATTACATCATTATTCAATTTTTTTAAGAATAAAGTTTTGTCAACCAAACCTCTTTAATAGCCCTTTGAAATGAGAAAATTACTTAACCTTTCATACCATTGTCTTGGCGCTTGTTTGAGACCATACAAAGCTTTCTTTAATCTATAAACATATTCTGGATGAATATGATCTTCAAAACCAGGTGGTTGTGTAACAAAAACTTCTTCATTCAAGTAGCCATTTAAGAAAGCACTTTTGACATCCATTTGAAATAACCTGAAACTTTTTATTGAAGCATAAGCAAGTAAAAGTCTGACAGCCTCTAATCTAGCAACTGGAGCATATGTTTCATCAAAATCAATCCCTTCTTGCTGATTATACCCTTTAGCAACTAATCTGGCCTTGTTTCTAGTAATTATACCATTTTCATCCATTTTATTCCTAAAAACCCATTTTGTTCCTACAATATTTGCATTATTTGGTTTTGGAATTAATTCCCATACTTCATTTCTAGTAAATTGATTTAATTCATCATGCATAGCATTATTCCAGTTATTATCCTTTAATGCATCAGATATGGTTTTTGGTTCAATTTGAGATACAAATGTCATGTGATTGCAAAATTTATTTAGAGATCTTCTAGTGGAAACTCCCTGATTTATTTCACCAATGATGTTGTCTATTGAAAGATTTCTTGGAGTTTTCCATTCTTTAGGCAGCTGCTCTTCAGATTCTTCAATATCTTCAACCTATTTTTGAGAAACTGTTGATTCTGGCAGTTTTAACTGATACATTTTATCAGTTAAAACATCATCTTCTGTACAATACTCAGAAATATGCTGCATACTTGGGTTAGTCTCATCAAATACAACATGAACAGATTCTTCTACAGTATTTAGCCTTTTGTTAAAGATTCTATAAGCATGGCTATTCAATGAATATCCCAAGAAGATACCTTCATCTGATTTGGAATCAAACTTTCCAAGACTTTCCTTTCCATTGTTTAAAACAAAAACCTTACTTCCAAATACTCAGAAATAGTTTATGTTAGGCTTTTTACCTTTGAATAATTCATAGGGAGTTTTCTTAAGAAAAGGTCTGATTAAAACACGGTTTAATACATGGCAAGCAGTACTAACGGCATCAGCCCAAAAATATTTTGGTAATGCTTTTTCATTAAGCATTATCCTAGCTAACTCTTCAAGAGAACGATTTTTCCTTTCAACTACACCATTTTGTTGAGGAGTTCTAGGAGCAGAAAAATTATGCTTAATACCATGTTTATCACAAAATTTATTAAAATTTTCATTTGAATATTCTCCCCCATTATCACTTTGAATACAAGAGATGAAATAGCCTTTTTCATTTTGAATTTGTTTCGCAAATTTCTTAAACAAATGGAAAGTATCAGATTTTAATTTTAAAAATAATGTCTAGGTAAATCTTGAGTAATCATCTACTATAACCAATGCATATAGATTTCCTCCTAAACTTATTGTTCTAGAAGGACCAAAGAGATCCATGTGCAAAAGTTCAAGAGGTCTAGATGTTGAAACAATATTTTTCTGTGAAAAAGAATTCCTTACTTGTTTCCCCTTTTGACATGCATCACATACTTTGTCTTTCACAAACTTAAGTTTAGGTAAGCCAACTACAAGATCTTTAGAAATCAGTTTATTTAGTGATTCATATGAATATGAGCTAACCTCCTATGCCACAACCAGGAATCATTCTCTTTAGAGATTAAGCAACAATTTTTAGTAGAATTAGTATCTAACATGTAAATATTGTTGATCCTCTTACCAGTAATCAGTACCTGTTTTGAATCTGATTTGATTATTTGACACTGATCTTGCCCAAAGACAACTTTGTGTCCTTTATCACAAAGCTGGCTAATACTAATCAAATTATGTTTTAAACCTTCAACATATAATACATTGTTAATAATACCTGATTCTGTGCATTTGATGTCACCAATTCCTACGTCCAGTTGCTAATCACTCAAACAGAGGATTAACGTTGTCACTATAATCAAAGTTGTTACAAACAGATAACAATTGAAAATACAAAGTAAAGAAAACACCTCTCTTGAAATCCACAAGAGATGAAGAACAACTTTCCCCAGAGAAGACACAACACACAATCCACTAAGAACTCCACTTAGTGATTCTTATCGCTTCTAGCCCACACCAGGTTCCAAAAGCCCCTTTTTCCTCCAACAAATAGTTCTCTAGCACTCACAACACTTAACTTTTGTTTGAAAAAGGTTGTTCTTCTTTTCTGAGTGCCATAGAGAAGCTTAAGTAGAGAAATTAGGGTTTGGGAATTGGGATTTTCGGAACTAGGAGTCTTGGGATTAGGGTTTTCGAAAATAGGGTTGATTTGAAGTTGAAAATCAAAATCTGACTGAAATAATTGATTAAATGAAGTGTTAATCGATTATTATAGAGCCAAAATCAACAGAACCCCAAAACTCATTGTTTTAATCGATTAAAAGCCCTGTTAATCGATTAACAGGCCTGTTAATCGATTAACAGGTGTGTTAATCGATTATTACAGTGAACAGATATAGAAAATGGTTTTTCTCACTGTAATAATCGATTATTTGACCATTTAATCGATTAAAGCCGAGGCAAAAAGATAAATTTGAGTTTTTGAAGCTTCTAAAGTGCAGACTATGTACCGACTATCTTAAACTCTAATATTACAGACTCAAACTAATCAAAATAGAGTTATTACACTATAAAACAAGTCTTCAATTCTCTAAGTTCTTGTGTTCTTGAATCATCATCAAAATCAATAAGCTTCATGTCCATGTAAGTTCAACATCAAGTCCTTGAATGTTCAACAATCTCCCCCTTTTTGATGATGATCAAAATTTTCTTTTAAAGCTTTGTAATAACATGTTTTATCTGTAATACTAACAAACACATTAAACATACCAGATAATATTTAAAATCAATCATAGTAGGCTTTAAATATTTCTCCCCCTGTTTTGATTAAAATAAAAAAGAATTCTTCTATAACAATCATAAGAGCTTGTCGCCGCCGTAAAAAAGAGGCGGTCGGAGCGACGCGATGGTCTTTTTGACTTTCCAATTTTTGCGTTTTTTGTTGGTGGTTACAACGCCTTTAGATTGTTCGATAACTGGGCTGAACTTGAGGGCGAGGTTTTCGAAAAGGCGCTCTTGGATTGTCTGATAACCGGGCTAATCCAAAAGCTAGTTTTGAAAGGTTTTGTGGAGTTGCCACCGATGTTTTTACCGGAAACATCGGAAAAGGGATTAAAAGGCGTTGGTTTTCGAAAAACCAACTTTGGTCATTAGAACCAGAGTTGGGTAAGGGAGTTAGTTACGTGTCAAGGAAGTATTAGTTCCTTTACGACGCCCCTTTCGGATTCCCTATGATAGGACAACTATTTAAAAATATTTAAACCAGTGAAAACTACGCTTTTGCCCTTTTATTTGCAGAATTAAAATTATGACTACATGGCCCTAGCTTCTATTGCATAATGAAGATTAAAGCAGTAAAGTAGAGAAAAAGTGTAGAAACCTCCGAGGCAAGCTTTTCTATTTAATTTTTGATAACTTGGGTGCTTTTTGGCAGCCCTTCACTCTACACAGCTTCGTAAACCTCTCGAAACGCTCAAAAATACTCTTAGAGATGCTCAAAAACTCCGGAAATGCTTTGGAGGGGTTCTAGAGAGAGAAATTCTAGAGAGAAGGAGGAGAAACTGTGTGTGGTAATGAGGGAATGGAGGCCCCTATTTATAGTTTTTCGCACCTGACAGGTCGAGACCGTCGTCTCGTCTGACAAGGTCGAGACCGCCGTCTCGTCAAACGAGATCGCCGTCTCGCCATGCCAAAATTGCGAGACCGCCGTCTGGCCAAACGAGACCGCCGTCTCGACTTCGCAGGTGGCGAGACCGCCGTCTCATTTGGCGAGACAGCGGTCTCGCCACTTACATGAGGCGAGACGGCGGTCTCAATTTCTAGATGGCGGTCTCGTCCCCGAAAAGGCGAGAAACCTTATTTTCGTGCCAAAAATCCCTCCTATCCTAGTATGGGGCCTAATAGTCTCTCCTAGTGGCTTGTTAGGCTTCGTCCATCTTCGAATAGGAAGTCTTTTACTCTTTATTTGGAGGCGGGGCAAGATTTGGGGTCTATAGTTGCCCCCCCTTTACCTGACTAGTCAGTTGTTGGCCTGTTGTGCCAAACAGATTGACAGGAAGGTAAAGGAGTTGACCCACTTGCCCGGTCACCCTTCAGATGCTCCGTCTTGCGACGGTTGATTTTCTGGGGAAAATGTTGTGTTGTGCACCTCTAGGATACTACTTCTGACGTAGCTGATCCCTTTGGTTAACATGTGGTAGAACCTCAGGATACTCCTTCTGACGGTAGCCGATCCTTCGGTTGATGGGTATAAACCCCCCATCAGGCTGGTAGTTGCAGTCCGTTGTGTGGGACTGGATGGGTATGAACCCCCCATCAAGCTGGTAGTGCGACTTACTGATCCGGCTCGAGCGCAGATCAGGCGCACCGCGAGTGCGCAGGTTGATAGGTATCAACCCCCTATCAGGCTGGTACAGTCCGCTGCGTAGGACTGGTGGTAGTGGCGGCTTACTGCTCAATCGCTCATGCGCCGGTCAGGCACTCCTTGTGTGCTGGTTGATAGGTATGAACCCCCTATCAGGCTGGTACAGTCCACTGCGTAGGACTGGTGGTAGTGGCGACTTACTGCTCAATCACTCATGCGCCGGCTCCCTGGGGAGTGATTTCTGTGTTGGTAGATGTACTTGGACCTCTTTGAATGGTCTTCCGGGTAGTGCTGTGGATTTTGTGTTTCATCCAGCTTTGTTGGTTGTTGGGGATTCTTTGTCTTTGACCCTCGTAGTGATCATCTAACTCTTGCCGATTGGTCGGGTTATCTTTGTTTTTGTTCGACTTTTACTTGGTAGTCGAAGTTTTGTTGATCAAGGTGAGTGGCTTGTCTTTAATCCAGCCTTTTCCTCGCGGTTCTATCTCTTTTTTCTTGCGATTTTGGATTTTGGCTTTTCTTATTGAGCGTATGCCTTTTTTCTTTTAGTCTCTTTTTATTACGCTGGCTTTTGCAAAAGGTGGCAAAGAGATGCATGAAACAAAATTTTATTTGTAAGGGGATTTTATTACAACCACGTTTTATTTTGGCAAGTACAATCCCTAAGGGCTATCATCTGGAGACGATCCGCGGGCGAATTGCTGGTAGAGGTGATACCGGAAGTATGCTTGCTCTCGGACTTCGTCGCGGTATTCTTGTTGGAATGTTGTCCATTCCTGCCGCATCACCTGCTGATGCTGATACATCTCCTCCTGCCGAGTGTGCTAGGCTTCTTGCCGCACTGTCATCTGGTCGAGCTGCCGGTGCAGATCGCTCATGTTGCGGTTCATGCCGGCGAAATCGTCCGTGTACGGTGGTGGTTGTTGTTGTTGCTGCTGCTGCTGGAATTCGGGAGGTGTGGGGATATCTTGCATTGCCACGAGCCCCTGGAGGTCTAGTGCGAAATCCAGCGAGGGATGAAGGGCCAACTCGGTCCCACAGCGGATCAGCATCCCCATGCTGACCAGGACTAACCCGTTGATGGATTCGGGTCGCAAGTTGGAGGCCAGCTCTTCTCGGCCAGGGCACCCCCATCTTTCTGCCAGGGGAGTGATAAGGGGAGCCATGAGGACGACCCCTATTGATCTGTTCCCGAAGTCCTTGAGGGCCCTCAGGAAGAAATAGCCAGGGTTGTAGCGCCGCCTCTGGCTCATGCAGTAAAGTATAAAGAGGTCAGGGAGAGTTATCTTACCCTGACTCTCTTTCCTCCCATGGATGGTCCCCGCCAGCAGCTTGTGGCACATGCGGAGTGCTGGGGGAAGCGCGGAGCCCCTCATCAGTGTGGGCAGCGTGGTTGCCCCTATGAGCTCGTGCCATATTTCGAAGGCGGTGAGGTTGGCGGGCCGAGAGCAGATGGCCTCGCGGTATCCCCGAGTTAGTATGTCCTTGGGTCAGACGAATCCAATGCCCACATTGAATTCATCGAGGGTGGTAGTCCGGTATTCCCCACCCATAAAATAGGTTACCATCTTGGTGGGCTGCAGACCCGGGAATGGAGGGGACCTCAGCGTAGGAAACGGAGGCCAGGAATTCGAGTACCGCCTGTGGGTACACATGTGTGGGTGGGGGTTGCAGCAGAAAGCCCCACCCGGTGCTATCTATGTGGGTTCGGACGTCGTCCTCCCACCCAAATTCAGCCAGGATGCTGAAGTCGAGCCTGAGCATCGGGTGCCACGGATAAGTCCGGATATTCTCGAGGCGGGCCTGATGTTGTGGTGACAGCTGAGAAGGGTCCTGGGGTGGCGGTACCGCAGAACTGCTGGCACCGGCAGTGCTCCTTCTCTTCCTGGAGGCGCTTCTACTGAACATATTGACTAGGAAGTGCTTTGGGAGTGCAAGGTCTGGGAAATGGGGGTTCTGGAGGCAAGGAGAGTTGTGAGGAACCCCCCAAGCGCGCCCCCTATATATAGGGAATTTTTTCAAATTCGGGACCGCCGTCTGGGAAGGCGAGACGGCGGTCTCGAGTCTCCTACAAGTCGAGACGACGGTCTCATTTTTGGCTAAGGCGAGACGGCGGTCTCGTCAAGCGAGATGGCGGTCTCGTTTTTGCCTACGTCGAGACGGCGGTCTCGTTGGTCGAGACGGCGTTCTCATCTTGCCGGGGGACCGAGACGGTGGTCTCGTTGGTCGAGACGACGTTCTCGAATTTCAGGGGTTTTTTTTTTCAGAAAGGAAATAGGACCTTGTGTCAAAAACATTTTATGCATGCAATGTTTTCATGTTTGATGTCCTATAATGCCTACTTTCTTTAGATTTTCAGAAGGATTTAACTGACGTGTCTTGTAGCGCTGAGTACCCTCTGATCTGTGCTTTCGTACGTGTTGTACCATGCCGGACTTCTTGTGACCGAAGAGTCATTTCGTTTTTCCTCTTTTCTTTCTTCTTTTTTGTGTAGAGCACTCTTTGCCATGTAGTGTCTCTTTTTCTCCACTCTAGGGGTTTCAATCCTCTTGTTGACTATACGCCTCCATATTCCCATATTAATTATTAGAATATTGTTGTGAGGGTCAAGAGAAGAGAAGTAAAGAGGTAAAAATCAATAGCTTGTGTTTTAGAAGGTTGATTTTTATTTAGAAAGTGGTTTTTGTAAGCATGGTTGGCTTAGGGTTAGGCTTAGGTGTTTTAAGCTTTTGTCTAAGCAAACAACTTCCTTTCTTTTTTGTACTTGCGCCTTTTGGTTTTATCCCTATTGCTTTTTATGGCTAGCTGACCTCCCTAGATCGCCCTTTGGGTTTTCGAACTAGGATACTGTGTTTTGGCCCTATCTTTTGTCTAGGTTCCTTCTTTTTGTAATTTTTGGAGAATCCTAGCGGACCTTATTTTGTAATCCTAAATTTTGCCTAGGCTACCCTTTTTTGTCGTTCGGGTATCCTACTGGGTCGACCCTATCTTTTATGTAGCCCCCTTAGTGGGTTTCCTACCGGGTTATTTGCCCTTTTCTTTGGCCTTTGGCTTCTCTAGGCTTTTCTCTTTTTTTTTGTCTATTTATTTTTATTCACAATATTGGCGAAGCATGACTTTCTTTATGGATGAGGTGAAGTCTTATTTTTATGTGCTTCTAATCAACTAGCTTGACGATAATAGCAATGGTAAATGTTGATTATTTGAATGCACTTTTTATTCTTTTTTTTTTTTTTTGTTTACTTAGACATGGTTATTCATGAGGTCTAGTGAAAAATAGAGAGAAGAGAAGCAGATTGTAAGAATCATTCTTTATTAATTAATAAGGGAATATGTGCCCTAAAATGCCCGGGGGTCGGGCTAGCCCCGGGGGATAATCTCTAACAATCATGGGGTTTACATCCCTTAAATGAAGAAAAAGTTCTCCTAATGACTAAGGCGGCTCTTGACGCTCCACTTTGGAAAATTTGCTTGAGTGTGCGGAGGGGAGACTTCCCTTTTCTTTTTTCCGCTCGGCCCTTAGTAGGGTCATATCCTAGGCCATACTTGCAAGGATTATCTTTGAATTCTGGGGGTTCCCTCATGCCTTGGGAATCTGCCCCCAGTCCTTGGCCAGGATGGTAACCATGCTTCAACATCATGCGGGCTACCTTTGTGTCTTTGGGAAGTCGCTCTACGCTGGCAATTTCGAGCGCTTGAAAAGATGTTTCAAGGGCCTCTTCAGCCGCATCCACATAAGGCTGGGTGGACGGTCCACTGATCAGGATATCGTCTTCTGCTCGGACCGTGACCAATTTGTCATCCACTATGAACTTGACTTTCTGGTGGAGCGTTGAAGGTACTGCCTTGGCGTCATGAATCTAAGGCCTGCCGAGGAGACAACTATATGCTGGAGTAATATCCATTACATGGAAATCAACGTTGAAGATAGTGGGCCCGACTTGAATTGGCAAGTTAACTTCTCCCACTACTTCTCGTTTGGATCCGTCGAAGGCTCGAACGATGGTGTTGCTTGGGCGCAGACGGGTTCCTTGGATAGTCAGCTTGTCTAGTGTGCACTTGGGCATCACGTTCAAGGATGACCCATTATCCACAAGAACTTTGGCGATGAGGTACTCCTTGCATTTAACCGAGATATGCAAGGGCTTGTTGTGGTTTGACCCCTCGAGGGGGAGGTCTTCCTCTGTGAAGGTGAGGTGATCGCTTGCCGTAATGTGACTGACGATCCTCTCAACCTTTTCTTGGGATATAGTATGAGGTACGTGCGCCTCGCTCAAGACCTTCAGCAGGGCGTTTTTGTGCGGTTCCGAGCTCATTATTAGAGATAATAATGTTATCTTTGCAGGTGTGCGATTGAGCTGGTCTATAATGGAATACTCGCTTTGCCTTATAAATTGGAGTAATTCCTCTGTCTCCTCCTTGGATTCTTTATTTTCTTTTTCTTCTTCGGTCTTCTTATTTTTTCCTTTATTTTTGAGGACCTCTTCTTGTGAGTCCTTGGGGGAGTAGACTCTTCCACTTCTAGTCATGCCCCCAATACCGGCTATATTTGTTATTTCTTCTTTTATTGGTGGCGATTCTCCATATCTCCACGGTACAACTTTATTTGATTCGTAGGGGAAAGGACGTGGCATAAATAGTCGCACTGGAGTCCTTGTCCCCTCCTCCTTATTCTTGAGGACCAATGGCCGAGGCTTATTTTCCTTTTGCGGCGAGTCGACCATTGGGGTAAGCTTTATTAGGAGCAGCTTTCTCTCCATTCTTCTGATTTGGAAGACGTGTTAGTTAATCCTTCCTTTTTATTATATTTATTTATTAAGCGTGAAGGAGGGGAAATTAAATATGCAAATGAATGTTTATGCATGCAAGTAGACAGTCGTTGAAAAAAAAAAGATTTTATTTATTCAACAGAAGGTGTACATTCCCCTATTCCACACTACGAAGCAACTTTTGGCAAAAGCGGAAAACCTTAAAGAAACCCACAGGAGGGTCTTGATCTCTCTGTAGTTCTCTTTTGGCTTCCCGGACGTGACGAGCAAGTGCTTCGCTTTGTTTTCGGACCGCCTGGCTCATGCCTTCACTGTACTTCTGAGCCTCTTTGATCTTTGCCTCTTGATGAACGACCAAGGCTTGTAGTTCATCGAGCTTCACGACGGCTTGGTCTTTCTCTTGTAGTACCTGGCCGTACTGAGCTAGCCCGTCTTTTTCTTTGCAGCGTAGCTCAGCGAGACTTCTGTTGAGTCTCCGGTTGGCCTCTCGCTCTTGGCGTATGTCTAACCGAGTCTTGGTGAGCTCTTGCGACAACTCCTTGATCGTTTGAGCCTGTTTTGCTGATTCGGCCTCAAGGCGTGCTGATTTGGCGGTTATTTCTTGGAGATGGCTATCCGAACTGGTTCTAGCAGTTTTGGATGCTCGGATAGCTTGCTCATTGGAGTCAGCACATTGATCCTTGAGGCGCTCTATTTCATGATCCTTTTTCTTGCCTTGCCTTTGCAGGCCGTCAATTGTGAGGATGGATGCTTGCTCTCTTTCCTCAAGGGCCCTCATCTTGGCTCCCATGATTTTCATCCTCTGGGTCAAGGCATCAATTTGAGCCTGCAGCTCTTCATTATTGGCGCTCGTAATGGGTGTGGTGGATGGTTGAGCCATCCCTCTTCTTTTCCTCCACGCCTCGTAGTCACTAGTGACAGTTACCTGAGCTTTTCCTAGCTCTCTGTCTCCCATGTAGACTGGTTTCTCCCATGCTTTTCTCACAGCTAGTGAGTTGGCGATTGTGCATGGGTCTCCAAAGAAACACAGTCCTCCGAGTTCCCCCGAGAAATGGTAGTTTGGGTCCTCATGAGCTATCTCATAGCTACTCTAGGTGAATAGGCTATGCATCCCCTGAGTCCTATCAAGGGTACGTTCGGGTAGTCTCCATATCTGATGAGAACTGGGCCAGGTCGGAACCAAGGGTAGACCCAGGACACACTGTTGGCGTCCTTTCGTTCCAACTCGTCCCTCCATTCTGAAGTTAAGCGTCGTTGGAGAGGGATTTTGGAGAAGCTTTTTAAGGGGTCGGGGAACATCCCCATGTGTCTAGAGGCGTACAGGTGCGTGACGCTCCACACAAACAGTAATGAAGAGCAGCAGCAAAGTGTTTTTCCCTGCTTTTGGTGGCAGAAATCCACCAAGAGCAAGGTGTCGGCAAGGATTACAGGCAGGGGACTCTTTGAGTTTGCATCCCAGGGGAAGAAGGCGTCCATGACGGCTTGATCTACTGTGTCGAGGTGAAAGGGGAACAAGATCGTTCCAAAAATGATTAAGGCCAGGGTTTTGTTGAAGGCGACCCACTCTGCCCTTTCAGCCAAATAGGACAGGTGGTCTTCCAACATTGATACCTTCCAACCCCTGGTGTTCCCTTTTCCTATCAGGGTACTCTGCCGGAAAGGTAGTTGAATGAGGGCAGCGACCGGTGCTGCAGGAGTGTATGCCTCGTGGCAGATATGGACCCCGGCTGATTTGGGCCATCTCAACATAGTCTCATACTCCTCTAAGGTGGGCACCAGGTCGAACTGCGGAAATTCGAAGCACCGCAGACTGCAGTTCCAGAAATGGATTAATACCCTGAGGAACACCTGATCGACACAGATCTTCAGCAGGTCGAGATCCATCCATAGGATTTTTCAAAGTCGGCGCGGACCTCCGGTGGCATTACCACGCAAAGCCGTTCTAACTTCTCAGTATGATATCGGGGAATATCCACCTTCTTCAACTGTCTACTAGTCCCCTCCATTTTCTAAAACCAAAATGCATGTTTTTATGAAAATGATGCTTATTTGAATGAATGTGAGTGTTTATTTTCTGTTTATCATGTTTTGTATGATACATATTTTTTCGAAAAAAATAAACTGCCTATATGAATGGTTTGGGATGTTTATGACTCAGGTCCCATTTATTGTTTTGGAAACATATTTTATTTTTATTTGTTTATTTTATAGCCTTTTATCTCTTCTGTCGGAACTGCGTGACTACTTAGCTTACAAAGAACCTGAAACCAGGCTAGCTAAAAGGCAGACTGTCCGAGATAAAATGTGGCTTTATGTGAAAGAATAGTTAGCGTCCCTTATCTCTTCTGTCGGAACTGCGTGGCTACTTAGCTTACAAAGAACCTGAAACCAGGCTAGCTAAAAGGTAGACTGTCCGAGATAAGGGTGTTTATTGTAAAAATATTTTTTGTGATTTTTCTTCTGTTGTTTGGTTATGCTATGCAACAGACAAATGCAACAAACATATGCACACACAATTCGATCATCCACGAACAGGCGAGAATTCGTTTTTATCACGAGGTAGGGTTTTCCTGCAGAAAAGTGCATTGGCGAGGGTAGGTTCTAACTATTCTCACCAAGCTAAGGCCCCCAAGGTGCCCCCATTATAGGGTCCCCACTCTCCAGCCTTCCGACCATGCTTAGAACTAAGACCATAGTTAGTCTTGTTGCCAAAAGAGGAAGGTTAGCACCTTGAGTGGTGGTTTCCGATCACACCGGTGGGCACAAGGCCATCACTACAGCGAACCGTACCTACCACCCACTCCCTATGATTTTCTCACTTGACCCCGGGTATAGAGGAAACTATTGTGTGCAAGGGTTTGTGTACAATTTGTATTTCACACAATTGCGTAAGTATAAACAAGCAACAGTTATTAAAGCCAAACCGTAAAACATGTTATAATACAAGGTAGGGCAAAAGCGTTATTTTCTTTGTTTATTTATTTTTAAGCTGGCCCATCACTAAATGGGATCAACTCTCTAGGCTTCCCCAGTGAAGTCGCCATCTGTCACCGCCGTCAAAAAGAGGCGGTCGGAGCGACGCGATGGTCTTTTCGACTTTCCAATTTTCGCATTTTTTGTTGGTGGTTACAACGCCTTTAGATTGTCCGATAACCGGGCTGAACCTGAGGGCGAGGTTTTCGAAAAGGCGCTCTTGGATTGTCCGATAACCGGGCTAATCCAAAAGCTAGTTTTGAAAGGTTCTGTGGAGTCGCCACTGATGTTTTTACCGAAAACATCGGAAAAGGGATTAAAAGGCGTTGGTTTTCGAAAAACCAACTTTGGTCATTAGAACCAGAGTTGGGTAAGGGAGTTAGTTACGTGTAAAGGAAGTATTAGTTCCTTTACGACGCCCCTTTCGGGTTCCCTATGATAGGCCAGCTATTTAAAAATATTTAAACCGGTGAAAACTACGCTTTTTCCCTTTTATTTGCAGAATTAAAATTATGACTACATGGCCCTAGCTTCTATTGCATAATGAAGATTAAAGCAGTAAAGTAGAGAGAGAGTGTAGAAACCTCCGAGGCAAGCTTTTCTATTTAATTTTTGATAACTTGGGTTCTTTTTGGCAGCCCTTCACTCTACACAGCTTCGTAAACCTCTCGAAACACTCAAAAATACTCTTAGAGACGCTCAGAAACTCCAGAAATGCTTCGGAGGGGTTCTAGAGAGAGAAATTCTAAAGAGAAGGAGGAGAAACTATGTGTGGTAATGAGGGAATGGAGGCCCCTATTTATAGTTTTTCGCGCCTGACAGGTCGAGACCGCTGTCTCGTCTGACAAGGTCGAGACCACCGTCTCGTCAAACGAGACCGTCGTCTCGCCATGCCAAAATGGCGAGACCGCCATCTCGCTAAACGAGACCGCCGTCTCGACTTCGCAGGTGGCGAGACCGCCATCTCGTTTGGCGAGACGGCGGTCTCGTCCCCAAAAAGGCGAGAAACCTTATTTTCGTGCCGAAAATCCCTCCTATCCTAGTATGGGGCCTAATAGTCTCTCCTAGTGGCTTGTTAGGCTTCGTCCATCTTCGAATAGGAAGTCTTTTACTCTTTATTTGGAGGCCGGGCAAGATTTGGGGTCTACAAAGCTCCCCCTCAAAATATGCATAACTTAGAGATAACTCCCCCTCAATCAAAGCAATAAAAGAACACCACATTTTATTTCAGAAATGAAAATACATTACAAATAAAAAGCAAATTTAAAATTCTTCACTATCATCACTATGAAAGTGTGCATCAAATCTATTTTCTAAATGACACACTTTATCATCTACATCAGATATACGACGAATTATTTCCTCATGTCGTACTCCAGAAAGAGTGGAGAATGCCTGCATCCTCTGATTCATATCAGATAACATGTCTTCCATAGATTGTCGGGTTTCATGATGAGCAAAGGAAATTCCAACACTTTGGATTTGATCAGAGGGAAACTCACCAGCAAGAGGCATATCTTCATCAGAATCTTCATTATCATCACCTTCATTTGGAACGTCATCCTTGTGAACATAAATATCGTTGACACGCACCATTTGGAGTTGGGTCAATGTGTTGTCCAGCATGCGTTTTAAGTTATTCGTTCTTACTGTTTGTTCACCTTCGACATTTACTCCTTTGTATTCAAGAATGCGAGAGACGAGGAGGGCATATGGAATTTTGAAGGTGGGATGGCATTTGGCTTTTAACATAGTCATGGTGACAAGAATGCCCCAATATAGAGGCTCATTATTCATTATGGCATGAATAATACGAAGATCAATTGAAGAACATTGTGCATGATTCGTAGCCCGGGGACATAGGATCCAGACAAGTAGATGTAAAATCATGCGTTCCTCCTTCTTCAAAGGTCCAGCTAGAAGGAGACGCCCAATCTCCATGGAGGGGTTTCGTAGAAAAGAACGGTACGCCATGATCTTGTCAAAATCATCTAAGTCACCATACACGTTAATAGCATCTTCTCTAATAGGAAAGTGGGCAACGTTTTCCCAAATATCATTATCAAGAATAATTGTGACACCCTTTACTCGAGAGGTAGCAATTTGATCTCTAAATTTGAACCTAGAGTAAAATACCCTAACTGAAGCACTTGAAGCACTTGTTGGATTTGATGAAGACATATAGAGTTTATAGAGTTTAGTTTGTGGGTGTGTAGGTGAATAGGTTATAGGTTTAGAATTTAATCTCTTGATTGTTCAATAGATCTTGTGATAAGCGCCTTTAAATGATGCATCTCATTGAACTTATTTTACTGCATGAAAAACCAACCTTTAAGCATTAAAAGAACAAACTGAGTTTTTCAATCTGTTAAAAAGAAGTTTCAATCTGATCATTTTTTCATTCTAAGGTATCACAAGATTTCAATTTGTTGAAATATATTTTAATCTGTTGAAACAGAGAGCTACCATTTTTTCTAAACTGTTTCAATCCATTGAAAACTCGAATTAACCGATTGAATGAGTTTTAAATGAAATCAATTGATTGAAACGTCATTTTAATCGATTGAAAAATATTCTGATCGATCACAACTCAATTCTGATCGATCATATTTGGTTCTGATCGGTCATAAAGTCATTCTGATCGGTCATTTGCTACTCCAAATCATTTTAATCGATTGAATTTATCAGTTTCTCTCTTTTACTCTATAAATACAGTTTTGATTTCTCTTTTGAGAATACAGAATTTGGAAAACATTTGAAAGCAATCTTAGAGCTCTCATATCCGTGCCTTTCTCTGTGCATTCATAAAACTTTTCATATCATAAGGCGTTTAGATCAAGATTGTTAAAAGTTCATCAAGAGAGAAAGTTCTGAGTTGGGTAAATTGCTTCTGGACTTCTATATTGTTAAAGCTGCAGTCCAGGTTTATTCTTTTCATACACTTGTACAAAGGTTAATTGTGTAGATTGGGTTTGAATCTGCATTGGTTACAGTAACTGGGTTTGGTTACTGGGTGGTTAATTCAAGAGTTTATCTTGTGGTGTTGTAAGATAGTTCTTGGGGTAGATTGGTGTATATCTATTGGTTTGTATTTTCACTTGGAATTAGTGGAACTTGGCAAATTTGTCAAGAACTGGATGTAGCTCTGGGAAAGAGTGAACCAGTATAAACTCTTGTGTTGAATTTCTGCTTTCATCTCTTTACAATTCTTGCTTATATTCTCGCTTTGTTTAAAACCAAATCTGCCTAATAAAAGATCGGATAAAGATTAACCATTCTTCCGAAAGAAAGAAGTGTTCTTCGAAAAAGATTTCAAAAGTTCAATTCACCCCCCCTCTTGAACTCAACCATTAATTCTTACACTAACTAATTCAGGATAAGACGTACCTTGCATTTGGATGAAAGGGAGAACTCCTTGAATTAAAAGGAGATTAGGAAAGTTGAATCTCCTACTGATGAACTGCTCACCAATAAGGAACTTAGGAGAAATAATACCACGTTCCTTCCAATAGGACAGAAATTCTTGTCGGCCTTCTGCATCAGAGATCCATCCTTCTACAGAATTAGGACGGGGATGAGATGAGGGTGCAAATCTTCTTCTAGTAGAGATTTTTGCACGAGAAGATGAGGCCATTGAAGGATTAGAAGAGTAACAAGAAGATTTAAGAGGACAAGTTAAGTGAGAAGAAGGCAAGATTGATAGAAAGAGGCAAGAAAGCTTGATTTCAAGAGATAGAAGTGAGTAGAAGTGAAATGGATGTCCCTATTTATAGCCAAGCATCTCCAACGGTCATATGAAAGTGAATAAGAGTCAAAAGAGTCATTTGCAACGGCTAGGAATCCAAACTTGCCAGGTTTAATCGATTAAAACTCAAATTAATCGATTAAACCAGTACCAGACCCATTTAATCGATTAATTTGAGCTGTCAATCGATTAATACTGATTTTAATCGATTAATGGGTGAATTAATCGATTAATCCAGAGAGGAATGTCATGTTTTGGGTGTTTTGGGTGCAAATAATCGATTATAACTCCAATTAATCAATTATTCCAGAGAGTTCATCAAATTTTTGAGGTTTATACACATGATAATCTATGAACATCCTTCATAATGAATTATAACATTACAACCATCCAAAAACTGTCTAATTAAGCATAATTAAAGCTATTTCTAATATCCCTAAGTCTCTTCTAAGATCATAGAATCTATCCTTGGGAAGAGGCTTAGTAAAAATATCTGCTAAATGATGCTTTGTATCAACATACTCTATTTTACAGTTTCCTTTGTTTATATGATCTCTTAAGAAATGGTGTCTAATTTCTATATGCTTAGTCCTACAGTGCATTACTGGATTCTTAGTAAGATTGATTGCACTCGTATTATCACACATCAAAGGAATGTCATTTAGAAATATATTATAATCTTCTAGCTGTTGTTTCATCTACAAAATTTGAGCACAACAATTACCAACTGCAATATATTCAACTTCAGTGGTGGATAAAGCAACACATGCCTATTTCTTAGAATGCCAAGATACTAAGGATGAACCTAACAAATGACATGTCCCACTAGTACTCTTTCTATCAATTTTGCATCCACCATAATCATCATCAGAATATCCTATTAAACTAGTACAAGCATCAGATGGATACCATAAACCAAAACTAGTAGTTCCTTTTAAATATTTTAAAATATGTTTTACTGCAATTAGGTGAGATTCTTTTGGACAAGCCTGAAATCTAGCACACACACAGACAGAATGCATAATATCAGGTCTACTTGCAGTTAAGTATAACAGTGAACCTATCATACCTCTATACATAGATTGATTAACTTCCAAACCTGATTCATCCTTGTCTAGATAGCATGAAGTTCCCATGGGTGTGTTAGCTTCCTTTGAGGTGTCCATTCCAAAATTTCTAAGGATCTCTTTGCAGTATTTGGTTTGAGAGATGAAAATGCCATCTTTAAGTTACTTGATTTGAAGTCCAAGGAAGAATGTCAATTCTCCCATCATAGACATTTCAAACTCTCCCTGCATTATCTTAGCAAATTCTACACATAACAAATTATCAGTTGATCCAAAAATAATATCATCAACATATACCTGGACCAATAAGATATGTTCTTTTACTTTCTTTATAAACAGCGTAGAATCAATTTTTCCTCTAGAAAAATCATTTGAACTTAGGAATCTACTTAGCCTTTCATACCAAGATCTAGGAGCTTGTTTCAACCCATATAATGCTTTCTTTAATTTAAAAATATGATTAGGATAACTAAAATCATCAAATCCAGGGGGTTGCTCCACATAAACTTCTTCTTTAATAAAACCATTCAAAAATGCACTCTTAACATCCATTTGATATAATTTAAATTTCATCAAAGATGCATAAGCAAGAAATAGGCGTATAGCCTCTGTCGCCGTCGTCAAAACGAGGCGGTCGGAGCGACGCGATGGTTTCGACTTTTCGTTTTTCACGTTTTTTATTGGTGTGGTTACAATGTTGTCCGATAACCGGGCTGAACCTAGAGGCAAGGTTTTCGAAAGGGCACTCTTGGATTGTCCGATTACCGGGCTAATCCAAGAGCTAGTTTTGAAGGGTTCTCTGGAGTCGCCACCGATGTTTTTACCGGAAACATCAGAAAAGGGGTTAAAAGACATTGGTTTTTGAAAAACCAACTTTGGTCATTAGAGCCAGAGTTGGGTAAGGGAGTTAGTTACGTGTAAAGGAAGGGTTAGTTCCTTTATGACGCCCCTTTCGGGTTCCCTATGATAGGCCAGCTTACTTAAATGATTAAACCGGAAAAATACACTTTTAGCCTTTTATTTGCGGAATTTAAAATTATGACTACATGGCCCTAGTATCTATTGCATAATTTAAATAAAGCGGTAAAAGGTAAAGGGAGAAAGTAGAGACCTTCGGAGCAAGCTTTCTATTAATTCTTTAAAATTTAGGGTGCTATGCGGCAGCCCTTCACTCTACACAGCGTTAGCAATTCGTGCCTGTCAGGTCGAGACGGGCCGTCTCGTCTGACAAGGTTGAGACGGCGGTCTCGCCAATCGAGACGGCCGTCTCGCCATTTGCGCAAGGCGAGACGGAGGTCCCGAATCTGGGACGGCGGTCTCGACCTTAAAAGGCGAAAATCCTTTTTTTTGTGCTGAAAAACCCTCCTATCCTAGTATGGGGCCTAATAGTCTCTCCTAGTGGCTTCTTAGGCTTCATCCATCTTCGAAAAGGAGGTCTTCTGGTCTTTATTATGAGGCCGGGCAAGATTTGGGGTCTACAACTGCCCCCCCCTTTACCTGACCAGTCGGCTGTTGGCCTGTTGTGCCAAGAAGATCGACTGGAAGGTAAAGGAGTTGACCCTCTTGCCCGGCTGGTCCTTCAGATGCTCCGTCTTTGTGGCAGTTGATCTTCTGGAGAAAAAGTGTGTGGTGCACCGCTGGTATGCTCCTTCTTGAGGAAGCCGATCCTTTGGGCTGATGAGTACGAACCCTCATCTGGTTTGACGAGTATGAACCCTCGCCTGGTTTGACGAGTATGAACCCTCGCCCGGTGAGCCCCCTTTTGTAAGGCCCGATGAGTATACACCCCCATCTGGTGTTTGACGAGTATGAACCCCCGTCCGGTAAGCCCCCTTTTGTAAGGCCCGATGAGTATGCACCCCCATCTGGTGTTTGTGCCTCCAGATGCTCCTTCTTGCGGTAGCTGACCCTTTGGCTGTGGTGGCGGCTTACTGCTCTAGCTCATGCGCCGATGTTTGAGATGTGATCTCTCGTCTTCTGAGATTCGTCCGGTCTGTGCCAGGGATTTTGTAGGTGTTCATCCAGCTTGTTGGTTGTTGGGGATTCTTTGTTTTGATCTTTTGGTGGTGATTACCCGACTCTTGCTGGCTGGTCGGGCAATCTTTGTTTGTTGCTCGACTTGGTTGTCGAATTCTGTTGGTCAAGGTGATGGCTTGTCTTAATCTTGCCTTTTACTCGCGGTTTTATCTCTTTTTTCTCGCAATTTAGGATTTTGGCTTTTTTCTTGAGCGTACGTCTTTTTACTCTTTAGCTTTCTTTTTTGTTACGCTGACTTTTGATAAAAAGGGTGGCAATGAATGCATGAAATAAAAATTTTATTCATAAGGGAAAAATTTTATTACAACCATTTTTTCAAGTACTATCCCTAAGGGCTATCTTCTGGGGACGATCCATGATAATGGAATTGCTGGTACATATGTTCCCAGAATTCTGCTTGCTCCCGGGCTTCATCGCGGTATTCTTGCTGGAATGTTGCCCAGTCTTGCCACATTCCCTGCTGATATTGGTACATCGTCTCCAGTTGAGTGTCAAAGGCTTCCTGCCTTAGGGTCAGTTGCTCCTGCTGCACAGACATTTGATCGAATTGCTGGCACAGATCGTAGATGTTGCGGTTTACGCCAGCAAAGTCATCTGTGTATTGCGGTGGTTGTTGGTTCTGATGTGGCTGCTAGAAGTCGGGAGGTGTTGGGAGATCGTACATTGCCACGATGTCTTGGGTCCCACGGCGTATCAGCGTTCCCATGCTGACCAGAATCGACCCGTTGATGGATTCAGATCGTAGGCTAGAGGCCAGCTCTTCCCGGCCAGCGCACCCCCATTTCTCTGCCAGGGGAGTGATAAGAGGAGCCATGAGGACGACTCCCACTGGTCTGCTCCCGAAGTCCTTAAGGGCCCTTAGGAAGAAATAGCCAGGGTTGCAGCGTCGCCTCTGGCTCATGCAATAAAGTACGAAGAGGTCTGGAAGGGTTACCTTACCCTGGCTCTTCTTCCTCATGTGGACAGTCCCAGCCAACAGCTTGTGGCAAATGCGGAGGGTTTGGGGTAGCACTGAGCCCTTCATCAGCGTGGGCAACGTGGGCGACCTGGTGAGCTCTTCCCACATTTCGCCGGTGGTGAGGTTGGTGGGACGGCTGCAGATGGCCTCCCAGTACTCCCGAGTTAGCACATCCTCAAGCCGGACGAACCCAATGCTCACATTGAACTCATCGAGGGTGGTAGTCCGGTACCATGGAGGGAGCCTCAGCGTAGGAGATGGAGGCCAGGAACTCCAGTACCGCCTGAGGGTACACGTGGGTAGGGGGAGGCTGCAGCAGGAAGCCCCACCCAATACTATCTATGTGGGCCTGGACATCGTCCTCCCACCCAAACTTGGCGAGGATGCCGAAGTCAAGCATGAGCATGGGGTGCCACGTATAACCCCGGATGTGCTCGAGACGGGCTAAGTGCTGCGGCGAGAGCTGAGTAGGATCTTGGAGGCTGGTGCCGAGGAACTGCTAGCGCCGACAGTGCCTCTTCTCTTCCTTGACTGACTTCCACGGTACATTTTTACCATAAAAGGCTTGAGAGTGAGAGATCTGAGAGTTGGAGCGCTGGGGAGTTGTGAGGAACCCCCAAAACCCATCCCCTATTTATAGGGGAAAAATCTGATTCGGGACCGCCGTCTAGGAAGTCGAGACGGCGGTCTCAAAATTGTGCAGGTCGAGACGACTGTCTGGGATCTCGAGACGGCGGTCTCAACTTTGGGCCTAAGCGAGACGACCGTCTCGCCAAGCGGGACGGCGGTCTCGTTTTTTGCCTAGGTCGAGGCGGCGGTCTCGTTGGTCGAGACGGCGGTCTCAAATTTTGGAAGAGCGAGACGACGGTCTGGAAAGTCCAAACGGCCGTCTCAAATTTTTGGTCTTTTTTTTTTGTAGAAAAAGGAAATAGGATCTGGTTCAAAAACATTTTTTATGCATGCAATGATTTTATGTTTGATGTCCTATAATGCCTATTTTAGTTAAATTTTCAGAAGGATTTCACTGACGTGTCTTGTAGCGTCGAAAGCCCTTTGATTTGTGTTCTTGTGTTTGGCTGTACCATGCCGGACTTTTTGTGACCGAAGGATAATTGGTTTTTCCTCTTTTTTCTTTTTCTTTTGTAGAGCACTCTTTGCCATGTAGTGTCCCTCTTTCTCCATTCTAAGGATTTCAATCCTCTTGTTGACTATACGCCTCCATATTCCCAAATTAATTATTAGACTATTGTTGTGAAGGTCAAGAGAAAAGAAGTAAAGAGGTAAATTCAATGGTTTGTGTTTTAGAAGGTTGATTTTCATTTAGAAAGTGGTTTTTGTAAGCATGGCTGGCTAGGGTTGGGCTTAGGTGTTTAGGTTTTGTCTAAGCAAGCGTTTTTCCCCTCTTTTTTGTACTTGCGCCTTAGTTTCATTTCCATTGCTTTTTATGACTAGTTGACTTCCCTAGATCGCCCTTCGGGTTTTCGAACTAGAATATTGTGTTTTGGCCCTAACTTTTGTCTAGGTTCCTTTTTTTTTGTATTTTTTTTGGGGAATCCTAACGGACCTTATTTTGTAACCCTAACTTTTGCCTAGGCTACCCTTTATTTTTGTTCGGGTGTCCTACCGGGTTGACCCTATCTTTTGCGTAGCCCCCTTAGTGGGTTTCCTACCGGGTATTTTGCCCTTTCTTTTGGCCTTTGGCTTCTATGGGCTTTTTTTCCTTTTTATTGTGTATTTATATTTTTTTGTTCACAATATTGACGAAGCATGACTTTTTTATCGTGAGGTAAAGCCTTATTTGATGCTTCTAATCAACTAACTTGATTGTAATGGCAATGGCAAATTTTAGTTATTTGGACGCGCTTTTTATTCTTCTTTTTTCTTTTTTTTCGTTTACTTAGGCACGGTTATTGTGAGGTCTAGTCAGAAATAGCAAGAAGAGAAACAGATAGTAAGAAGTATTCTTTATTAATTAATAAGGGAATATGTGCCCTAAAATGCCCGGGGGTCGGGCTAGCCCCGGGGGATAATCTCTAACAATCATGGGGTTTACATCCCTTAAATGAAGAAAAAGATTTCCTAATAACTAGGGTAGCTCTTGACGCTTGCACCCCTCCACTTTGGAAAATTTGCTTGAGTGCGCGGAGGGGAGACTTCCCTTTTCCTTTTTCCGCTTGGCCCTTAGTGGGGTCGTATCCTAGGCCATGCTTGTAAGGATTGTTTTTGAATTCTGGGGGTTCCCTCATGCCTTGGGAATCTGCCCCCAGCCCTTGGCCAGGATGGTAACCATGCTTCAACATCATGCGGGCTACCTTCGTGTTTTTGGGAAGTCGCTCTATGCTTGCAATTTCGAGCGCTTGAAAAGATGTTTCAAGGGTCTCTTTAGCCGCATCCACATAAGGTTGGGTGGACGGTCCACTGATCAAGATATCATCTTCTGCTTTGACCGTGACCAATTTGTCGTCCACTATGAACTTGATTTTTTGGTGGAGCGTTGAAGGTACTGCCTTAGCGTCATGAATCCAAGGCTTGCCGAGGAGACAACTGTATGCTGGAGTAATATCCATTACGTGGAAATTGACGTTGAAGATAGTGGGTCCGACTTGAATTGGTAAATTAACTTCTCCCACTACTTCTTGTTTTGATCCGTCGAAGGCTCGAACGATGGTGCTACTTGGGCGCAGACGGGTTCCTTGTATAATCAACTTGTCTAGTGTGCACTTGGGCATCACGTTCGAGGATGACCCGTTATCCACAAGAACATTAGCGATGAGGTACTCCTTGCACTTGATTGAGATGTGCAAGGGCTTGTTATGGTTTGATCCCTCGAGGGGGAGTTCTTCCTTTGTGAAGGTGATGTGATCACTTGCCACGATGTGACCGATGATCCTCTCAACCTTTTCTTGGGATATGGTGTGAGGTACATGCGCTTTGCTCAAGACCTTCAGTAGGGCATTTCTGTGCGGTTCTGAGCTCATCATTAAAGATAATAATGTTATCTTTGCCGGTGTGCGATTGAGCTGGTCTATAATGGAATACTCGCTTTGCCTTATGAACTGAAGCAATTCCTCAGTCTCCTCCTTGGATTCCTTATTTTCTTTTTCTTCTTCGGTCTTTTTATTTTTTCCTTTATTTCTGAGGACATCTTCTTGTGAGTCCTTGGGGGAGTAGACTCTTCCACTTCTAGTCATGCCCCCGATGCCGGCTATATTTGTGATATCCTCTTTTATTGGTGAAGATTCTCCGTATCTCCACGGTACAGCCTTATTTGACTCGTAGGGGAAAGGACGTAGCATAAATAGTCGCACTGGTGTCCTTGCCCCCTCTTCTTTATTTCAGAGGACCAACGGTCGAGGCTTATTTTCCTCTTGCGGCGAGTCAACCGTTGGGGAAAGCTTGATTAGGAGTGGCTTTCTCTCCATTCTTCTGATTTGGAAGACGTGTCAGTTAATCCTTCCTTTTTATTATCTTTATTTATTAAGAATGAAGGAGGGGAAATTAAATATGCAGATGAATGATATGCATGCAAGTAGACAATTGCGGAATAAAGAGAAATTTCATTTATTCGTTAGAAGGTGTACATTCCCCTATTCCATACTACGAAGCAACTTTTGAGAAAAGCGGAAAAGCCTAAAGAAACCCACAGGCGGGTCTTGATCTCTATGTAATTCCCTCTCGGCTTCCCGGACGTGACGAGCAAGTGCTTCGCTTTGCTTCTGGACCGCCTGGCTCATATCTTCACTGTACTTTTGAGCCTCTTTGATCTTCGCCTCTTGATGGACGACCAAGGCTTGCAGTTCATCGAGTTTTTCAAGGGCTCGGTCCTTTTCTTGTAGTACTTGGCCGTACTGAGCTAGCCCGTCTCTTTCTTTGCAGCGTAACTCAGTGAGACTTTTGTTAAGTCTCCGATTGGCCTCTCTCTCTTGGCATATTTCTGACCGAGTCTTGGTGAGTTCTTGCAATAACTCCTTGATCATCTGAGCCTGTTCTGCTGATTTGGCCTCAAGGTGTGCTGATCTGGCGGTTATTTCTTGAAGTTGGCTATCCGAGCTAGTTCTGGCAGTTTTGGATGCTCGGATAGCTTGCTCATTAGAGTCAGCACACTGGTCCTTGAGGCGCTCTATTTCATGATCCTTTTTCTTGCATTGCCTTTGCATACCGTCTATGGTGAGGATAGATTCTTACTCTCTTTCTTCAAGGGCCATCATCTGGGCTCCCATGATTTCTATCCTCTGTGTCAAGGCATCGACTTAAGCTTGCAGCTCTTCACCTTTGGCGTTTGTAATGAGTGAGGTGGATGGTTGAGACATCCCTCTTCTTTTCCTCCATACCTCATAGTCACCGGAGACAGCCACTCGAGCTTTTCCTAGCTCTCTATCTCCCATAAAGACTGGTCTCTCCCATGCTTTTCTCACGGCTAGCGAGTTGGCGATTGTGCATGGGTCTCCGAAGAAACACAGTCCTTCGAGTTCCCCTCGAGAAATTGTAGTTTGAGTC
The DNA here is from genome assembly GCA_963425845.1 of Sphenostylis stenocarpa. Lineage (NCBI taxonomy): Eukaryota > Viridiplantae > Streptophyta > Magnoliopsida > Fabales > Fabaceae > Sphenostylis > Sphenostylis stenocarpa. Next base: position 23,594,434 of record OY731403.1, read on the forward strand.
CTCATGAGCTGCCTCATAGCTACTCTAGGTGAGTAGGCTATGCAACCCCTGAGTCCTATCAAGGGTACGTTCGGATAGTCTCCACATCTGATGAGAACTGGGCCGGGTCGAAACCAAGGGCAGACCCAGGATAAATTGTTGGCGTCCTTTTGTTCCAACTCGTCCCTCCACTCTAAAGTTAAGCGTCGTTGGAGGGGGATTTTGGAGAAGCTTCTCAAAGGATCGGGGAACATCCCCATGTGGCTAGAGGCATAAAAATGCGTAATGCCCCACACGAAGAGCAGCAACGAAGTGTTTTTCCTTGTTTTTGGCGACAGAATTCCACCGAGAGCAAGGTGTCGGCAAGAATTGCAGGCAAGGGACTCTTCGAGTTCACGTCCCAGGCGAAGAAGGCGTCCATGACGGCTTGATCCACTGTGTCGAGGTGGAAGGGAAACAAGATCGTTCCAAATATGATTAGGGCCAGGGTTTTGTTGAAAGCGACCCACTCTGCCCTTTCAGCCAGGTAGGACAGGTGGTCTTCCAACATTGATACCTTCCAACCCTGGATGTTCCCTTTTCCTATCAGGGTAGTCTGCCGGAAAGGCAGTTGGATGATTGCAGCTACTTATGCTGCAGGAGTATATGCCCCGTGGCGGATATGGACCCCGGCTGATTTGGGCCATTTCAGCATAATTTCGTACTCCTCTAAGGTTGGCACCATATCAAACTGCGGAAATTCGAAGCATCGTAGACTGGAGTTCTAGAAATGAACTAATACCCTGACGAAAACTTGGTCGACACAGATCTTCAGTAGGTCGAGAATCCTTCCATAGGATTTCTCAAAGTCTGAGCGAACCTCTGGTGGCATTATCGCGCAAAGTCGTTCCAACTTTTTAGTATGGTATCGGGGAATATCCACCTTCTTCAATTGTCTACTAGTCCCCTCCATTTTCTAAAACCAAAATGCATGTTTTATGAAAATGATGCTTATTGGATGAATGTGAGTGTTTATTTTTATTTATCATGTTTTGTATGATATTTGCGTATTTTTTTGAAAAATAAATTACCTATATGAATGAGTGTAATATTTTTTATCAAGGTCCTATTTATTGTTCTTAAAATCGAGAAAAGGAAAGAAAATTTTATTGGATTTTTATTCTTATTTTATAGCCTTTTATCTCTTCTGTCGAACTGCGTGGCTACTTAGCTTACAAAGAACCTGAAACCAGGCTAGCTAAAAGGCAGAATGTCCGAGATAAAAATGTGACTTTATGCGAAAGGGTTATTAGCGTCCCTTATCTCTTCTGTCGGACTGTGTGGCTACTTAGCTTACAAAGAACCTGAAACCAGGCTAGCTAAAAGGCAGGCTTTCCGAGATAAGGGTGTTTATTGTAAAAATATTTTTTGTGATTTTTCTGTTGTTTGGTTATGCTATGCAACAGACAAATGCAACAAACATATGCACACACAATTTGATCATCCACGAACAGGCGAGAAGTCGTTTTTAATCACGAGGTAGGGTTTTCCTGCAGAAAAGTGCATTGGCGAAGGTAGGTTCTAACTGTTCTCACCAAGGCTAAGGCCCCCAAGGTGCCCCCATTATAGGGTCCCCACTCTCCAGCCTTCCGACCATGCTTAGCACTAAGGCCATAGTCAGTCTTTGTGCCAAAAGAGGAAGGTTATCACCTTGAGTGGTGGTTTCCGATCACACTGGTGGGCACAAGGCCATCACTACAGCGAACCGTACCTGCCACCCACTCCCTATGGATTTCTCACTTGCCCCCGGGTATAAAGGGAACTGTTGTGTGCAAGGGTTTGTGTACAATTTGTATTTCAAACAATTGCGTAAGTATAAACAGACAACAGTTATTAAAGCCAAGCAATAAAACATGTTATAATACAAGGTAGGGTAAAAGCGTAATTTTCTTGGTTTATTTATTTTTTTAAGCTGGCCCATCACTAAATAGGATCAACTCTCTAGGCGTCCCCAGTGGAGTCGCCATCTGTCACCGCCGTCAAAACGAGGCAGTCGGAGCGACGCGATGGTTTGGATTGTCCGATAACCGGGCTAATCCAAGAGCTAGTTTTGAAGGGTTCTCTCGAGTCGCCACCGATGTTTTTACCAGAAACATCGGAAAAGGGGTTAAAAGGCGTTGGTTTTCGAAAAACCAACTTTGGTCGTTAGAACCAGAGTTGGGTAAGGGAGTTAGTTACGTGTAAAGGAAGGGTTAGTTCCTTTACGACGCCTCTTTCGGGTTCCCTATGATAGGCCAGCTTACTTAAATGATTAAACCGGAAAAATACGCTTTTACCCTTTTAGTTGCAGAATTTAAAATTACCACTACATGACCCTAGTATCTATTGCATAATTTAAATAAAGCGGTAAAAGGTAAAGGGAGAAAGTAGAGACCTTCGGAGCAAGCTTTCTATTAATTCTTTAAAATTTAGGGTGCTATGCGGCAGCCCTTCACTCTACACAGCGTCGGAAACCTCTCGAAATGCTCAAAAACACTCTTAGAAACGCTCAAAAACTCCGGAAATGCTTCGGAGGGGTTCTAGAGAGAGAATTTGAAGAAAAGTCTAGAGAGAAGGAGGAAGAACTGTGTGGAATGAGGGGAATGGGGGCCCTATTTATAGGAATTCGCGCCTGTCAGGTCAAGATGGGTCGTCTCGTCTGATAAGGTCGAGATGGCAGTCTCGCCAATCGAGACGGCCGTCTCGCCTTGCAGGATTGGTGAGATGGCCGTCTCGCCAAACGAGACGGCAGTCTAGCCATTCGCCAGTGGCGAGACGGCTGTCTCGCCAAACGAGACTGCGGTCTCACCATTTGCGCAAGGCGAGACGGCGATCCCAAATCTGGGAAGGCGGTCTCGACCTTAAAAGGAGAAAATCCTTATTTTTGTGCTAAAAAACCCACCTATCCTAGTATGGGGCCTAATAGTCTCTCCTAGTGGCTTCTTAGGCTTCATCCATCTTCGAAAAGGAGGTCTTCTGGTCTTTATTATGAGGTCAGGCAAGATTTGGGGTCTACAGCCTCTAACCTGGCAGCAGGAGCATAAGTTTCATCATAATCTATACCTTCCTCTTGACAATAGCCTTTGGCAACAAGTCTGGCTTTATTCTTTGTTATGTTTCCATCTTTATCAAGTTTATTCCTAAATACCCATTTAGTTCCAATTACTTGATGTGATTCTTCTTTTGGGATTAATTCCCAGACTTGATTCCTTTCAAATTGGTTAAGTTCCTCTTGCATAGCTATGCACCATTGGTCATCTTTAAGCGCTTCCTCAACATTTTTGGGTTCTATCTGTGACACAAAAGCTACAGACATGCAAAAATTAGTCATATTTCTAGTTCTTACCCCTTTTGAGATATCACCAATGATATTGTCCATTGAGAGTCCTCTTGGTGATTGCCATTCTGTTGCTAATTCAAGTGTTTGAGAAGGCTCATTTTCTTCCAAATACAATTCATTAAGAGCCTCTCTTATATATTCATCATCACCTGCAAGTTCTTTATTTGACTCAAGAGGATTTCCCCCAAGGTCTACAATCTCATCAAAAGTAAGTTGTCCTTTCCATCGATTTTTGGGTCAAATTTTCCTAAGTTGTCCTTTCCATTATTTAATACAAAGCACTTACATCCAAATATTTTTAAATGAGCAACATTGGGCTTTATACCATTTAACAATTCATAGGGAGTTGATTTTATAATTGACCTAATGAACATTCTATTTAAAACATAACAAGCAGTACTAACCACATCAGCCCAAAAATATTTAGGAACATTTGATTCATTTAACATTGTTCTAGCAAGTTCCTCTAGTGACCTATTTTTCCTTTCAACTACACCATTTTGTTGGGGAGTCCTAGGAGCAGAAAAGTTATGTAATATTCCATTTTCTTCACAATAATTTTCAAACTTTTCATTTTGAAACTCACCACCATGGTCACTTCTTAAAACTTTAATTATTAAGTCTTTCTCATTTTGTATTTGTTTTGCAAACTTTCTAAAGACCTTAAAAGCTTCACTTTTCATTGTTAGGAAAAATGTCCAAGTATATCTAGAGTAATCATCAACAATTACAAGACCATAATAATTTCCACCAAAGCTTTTTATCCTAGAAGGTCCAAATAAATCTAAATGTAATAATTCTAGGGGTTTTGAAGTGGAAATAACATTCTTTGATTTAAATGATGATTTTACTTGTTTACCTTTTTGACATGCATCACACAATCTATCTTTTTCAAATTTTAACTTAGGCAAACCAATAACTAAGTTTTTTGAAATCAATTTGTTCAAATGATGCATATTTATATGAGCTGCTCTTTTATGCCATAACCAAGTGTTCTCTTCCTTAGCAACTAAACATGTTATGCTAGAATCATGTAAACAATCCAAATTAATCAAGTATATGTTGTTATGCCTAATGCCTTTTAATTCTACATTTTCGGAATCTATCAAATGTATGGTGCAAAATTTACTTCCAAAGATTACCTTAAATCCTTTGTCACGTAGTTGACTTATGCTAAGAAGATTATGCTTTAGTCCATCAACAAGAAGCACATCCTTAATCTCCAATGTGTTTGCACCACCTATATTTCCAATTCCAAGAATTTTCCCTTTGTTGTTGTCCCCATAAGTTACATATCCTTGTTCTTTAGCTTTGAAACTTACAAATTTTGATTTATCACCAGTCATATGCTTTGAGCATCCACTATCAAGATACCACATAGACTTCTTAGTGTTGAAAGTCTCACATCGCCTACCTCATATCATTTGGTATGGTTTAAATACATATTAGGCTACTCCATATATTGCCAATTGGTTTTATGTTGGAACCTTAACATGGTATTAGAGCCAAAGCCTAACATCTTTCCGGTTATTGTCATGGGCCAAAAGTTGCCCTTTAGTTGGGTCAAAAAGTACCCTTTGTCTGATCCGGCAGGCTTCGTTGGAGGGGGTGTGTTGAAAGTCTCACATTGCCTACCTCATATCATTTGGTATGGTTTAAATACATATTAGGCTACTCCATATATTGCCAATTGGTTTTATGTTGGAACCTTAACACTTAGATTTGGAAGTTTCCTACAAAACAAGAACATAGTAAACTTAGGTCCCCATAACTTTTGGGTCCTTGGGGTTAGAGACAAATAAATTATTTAACAATAGGAACCCAAATGTATTTACCTTTAGGAACACCAAAATGTTTAATTTTACATTTATTTGAAGTGTGACCTTGTTTCATACAATAAAAACATGCTTTAGCTGTAACTTTTGAATATGATGAATTTTTAATCATAGATGTTCTAGTTCCTTTTTCTACCCATACTCTTTTATTTTTCCTTTTAGACTTTTTCAAAGGAACTTGATAATTTACACTATTTTGAGCTAACACAATTTCATGCTTCTTAAAATCACTTATCTCCTTTTCGGCTTTGTCTAGCAAATGGTTAAGAATATCTATGTCATATTCATGCTCTTTACAAGTTGCACATGCTAAGTTCTTATCATCATTCTCATCTAACACATACAATTTTCGATTCTAAGGATTCCTTTTCTTCTAAACATGTGATTTTCTTTTTTAATGAGTCAATTTCTTTTTCGGATCTACTTAAACTCTTCTTCAGAATTTTGTATTCATTTTTCAAGTTCTTAAAGGCACTAAATAATTTATTATATTCATTTTGCAGTTCATCATAGTTATTATCATCATCACTAGAAGATGAGTCGGAATCACTTACCTCAAAGTCGGAAGATATATTGTCATTTGCCATTAAGCAAATATTGGCTTCTACTTTCGAGTGACTTGATTCCGAACTTGAATCACTGTTGTCCCAAGCAATATAAGCTTTCTTCTTGAAGAACTTTTTGCTTTTGATTTCTTCGTTCTTCTTATTTGGACATTCGTTTTTTACATGTCCTACTTCACCCCAACCATAACATTTTATATTTACGGAAGTACTTTCTCTTACCTTTCCCTTACCTTTGAATGGATGCCTTCCTTTAGCTTTCATGAATTTGGTGAACTTCTTTATCATAAGACTCAATTCTTCTTCTTCATTTTCTGAGTCTTCTTCTTCCTTTTTATTTTTACCTTTGGAAATTTCAGTTTCGAAGGCTAAGTTCTTCTTTTGATATTGTCCTTCTTCTTCATTTAGCCTTCCAAGCTCAAGCTCATGCTCTCTTAGCTTTCCAAAGAGCGCCGCCATTGACATAGTGGCAAGGTTTTGTGACTCCAAGATGGTCGTCACCTTAGGTTGCCATTTCCTATCCAAAGATTTTAAAATTTTAACATTCAATTCATCAACGTCAAAGATTTTACCTAATCCGGTGAGATGGTTCACAATATGAGTGAAACACTTTTGAACGTCGAATATAGTTTCGCCTTGTTGCATTCGGAACATCTTGTATTCTTGGATTAAGGAATTTTTCCGTGCTACCTTAACATTGGCAGTACCTTCGTGGGTCACTCTTAGCATTTCCCACATCTCCTGAGCACTTTTACAAACAGAAATCCTGTAAAACTCGTCAAGGGTTAAAGCAGAAGAAATTATATTTCTAGCCCTAACGTCAAATTGTGCTTTTCTATTTTCCTCTGTTGTCCATCTAGAAAAAGGTTTGGGAACGTCAACACCGTTCTCAGTAACTTTAGGAACATATGGACTGTTTAAAATAGCGTCCCAAACGCCTCTATCAACAGACTCTAAAAAGATTTGCATTCTTACTTTCCAGAAAGGATAATTTTGACCTGCAAAAAGTAGGGGTCTGTTGATAGACGCACCTTCGGCAAAAGTTTGAATTTGTCTGGCCATTTTCTTATCGCTTCTAGCCCACACCAGGTTCCGAATGCCCCTTTTTCCTCCAACAAACAGTTCTTTGGCACTCACAGCACTTAACTTTTGTTTGAAAAAGGTTGTTCTTCTTTTCTGAGTGCCATAGAGAATCTTAAGTAGAGAAATTAGGGTTTGGGAATTGGGATTTTCAGAACTAGGAGTCTTGGGATTATGGTTTTCGAAAATAGGGTTGATTTGAATTTGAAAATCAAAATCTGACTGAAATAATCGATTAAATGAAGTGTTAATCGATTATTACAGAGCCAAAATCAACAAAACCCCAAAACTCATTGTTTTAATCGATTAAAAGCTCTGTTATTCGATTAACAGGCCTGTTAATCGATTAACAGGTGTGTTAATCGATTATTACAGTGAACAGATACAAAAAATGGTTTTTCTCACTGTAATAATCGATTATTTGACCATTTAATCGATTAAAGCCGAGGCAAAAAGATAAATTTGAGTTTTTGAAGCTTCTAAAGTGCAGACTATGTACCGACTATCTTAAACTCTAATATTACAGACTCAAACTAATCAAAATAGAGTTATTACACTATAAAACAAGTCTTCAATTCTCTAAGTTCTTGTGTTCTTGAATCATCACCAAAATCAACAAGCTTCATGTCCATGTAAGTTCAACATCAAGTCCTTGAATGTTCAACATGAGCTTATGATCAGATGGCCCAAGTCAGCTGGGGTCTACATTAGCCAGGGGGCTTACGTCCCCGTAAACAAGGTCGCTCACCTCATCTAATTACCACTTCCACAGTCTCCCCTGAAGGGAAAAGGGAGCATTCAGGGGTGGAAGATCTCACTTTTAGAGGACCACTTATCCTCTCTGGCTGAAAAAGGAGATTGGCCCACATTCAACAAGACTCTGACACTAATTATGTTTGGGACCTTTTTATTCCCTTTCCATAACGACGCCGTGGATCACGCCGTAATGGATGCCTTCTTTGCTTGGGACGTACATTTGAAAAGTCTTGTGTCTGCGCTTCTTGCCGACACCTTGCTGTCAGTAGAATTTTGTCGTCATAAGCAAGGAAAAACACTTTGTTATTGTTCTACATTACTGTTTGTTTGGGGCATCACTCACTTCTATGCCTCCAGTCACATGGGAGCATTCCCCGATCCTCTGAGGAGCTTCTCAAAAATCCCCCTCCGCCATCGTGGCGCCATGGAGTGGAAGACCGAGTTGGAGCACTGGAACATAGATCACATATCTTGGGCATGTCCTTGGTTCTGACCTGGTCCTGTTCTTATCTGATGCAAAGATCACCCCAATGTACCATTATTGGGCCTTAGGGGTTTCATAGCTTATTCCCCGAAGATAGCTATGAGGCAGCTCATGAGTACCCATACCACGCCAACACAGGAAGAAATCGGGGGATTGTGTTTCTTTTGCAGTTCCAGCAGCTTCAAGGATGCTCCCGCAGTCCGAAGAGCATGGGAGAAACCAGTCTACTTGGGGGATGAAGAGCTTGGCAGGGCTCGAGTAGCTGTCTCTAGTGACTTTGAGGAATGCAGGAAGAATAGAGGGGTGCCACATCCACCCGCTCCATCCCCATCACCATCAGTAAATACATAACTACGGGCCAGAGTCGATGCCTTGACCCAAAGGATAGAAATTATGGGAGCCCAATTGAGGGGCCTTGAGGAGAAAGAACAAGAGTCTATCCTTACCATTGACGGTCTGCAAAGGCAGTGCAAGAAGAAAGACCAAGAGATAGAGCGTCTCAAGGACCAGTGTGCTGACTCCAACGAAGAGGTTGTCCGAGCATCTAAAGTTGCTAGAGCAAGCTCAGATAATCAAATCCAGGAAATGACGGCCAAATTAGCACACCTTGAGGCCGAATTTGCCAAGCAGGCACAGGCGACCAAGATGATGCAACAAGCCCTCGAAAGGACTCGGTCTGAAGCACAACGAAGGAGGGAGACCGCCCAAAGACTTAAGAGGGACTTGGTTGAGCTACGATGTAAGGAGAGAGACGGTTTAGCTCAATACAACCAAGTTCTACAAGAAAGAGACCGAGCCCTTGAGAAACTTGATGACTTACAGGCCTTGGTCGTCCATCAAGAGGCAAAGATAAAAGAGGCTCAAAAATACAGTGAAGATATGAGCCAGACATTCCATCGACAGTCTGAAGCACTTACTCGTCATGTATGGGAAGCCAAAGGGGAATTATGTAGAAACCAGAACCCGCCTGTGGGTTTCTTTAGGCTTTTCCGTTTCTACCAAAATGTGCTCTGTAGCATGGTTTAGGGGGATGTACACTTTTTCTGGATAAATAAAATCACGTTTTGTTTATCTATACAACTGTTTATTGTATTCATCTCGCATTCATTCACATATCTCTCCTTGCTTTAAATTAATAAGATAATAAAAAGGAAGAGTTAACTGATGTGGTCTCATAAATCAGAAGAATGGAAAGGAAACCACTCATCATCAGTCTTTCCTCAACGGTTGAGCCACCCACAACGGACAATAAACCTCAATCGTTGGTCATCGCGATCAATAAAGAGGAGGGGGCAAGGACACTGCTGCGATTATTTATGCCTCGTCTTGTCCCTTACGAATCGAATAAAGCTGTATCATGGAAATATGCAGTAAATGAAGATGTTTCCAATATAGCCGGTATTGGGGGCATGACTAGAAGCGAGCGAATCTACTCTCCCAAGGAGTCACAAGAAGACGCCCCCAAAAATAAAGCAAAAAATAAAGAAACCGAAGAGGAAAACAAAGGAGAATCCAAGGAGGAAGCAGACGAATTACTCCAGTTCATAAAGCAAAGTGAATACTCCATCATAGACCAACTCAACCGCATGCCCGCGAAGATAACTTTGTTATCTTTGATAATGAGTTCGGAACCACACTGAAACGCATTGCTGAGGGTCTTGAACGAAGCCTACGTGTCACACACCATATCCAAAGACAAGTTTGAAGGAATCATTGGGAATATCACAGCCAGTGATCATCTTACCTTCACCGATGAAGAACTCCCTCCTGGAGGGTCAAGCCATAACAAGCCTTTACACATATCCGTCAAGTGTAGAGAGTACCTCATCACCAAAGTCCTTGTGGATAACGGGTCATCCCTAAACGTCATGCCTAGGTGCACACTTGACAAATTGGCAATTCAAGCAGTCCATATGCTTCCAAGCAACACTGTCGTTCGAGCCTTCGATGGATCAAAACGTGAAGTAGTAGGGGAAATCAATCTACCAATTTGGGTAGGTCCCACTATCTTCAATGTGGACTTCCATGTGATGGACATCACTCCTGCTTATAGCTGCCTCCTCGGCAGACCTTGGATTCATGACGCCAAAGCGATCCCATCAACACTCTACCAAAGAATCAAATTCGTGGTAGGTCACAAACTGGTCACAGTTCAAGCCGAAGACGACATCTTGATCAGCAAGCCGTCTACCCTACCCTATGTGGATGCAGCAGAAGAGGCCCTCGAAACATCCTTTCAAGCGCTGGAGATCGTCAATGTTGAAAGACTTCCCAACAACATCAGGGTGGTGCATATGATGTCAAAATACGGGTACCGCCCAGGCCAGGGACTCGGTAGGAATTCCCAAGGAATGAGGGAGCCACCAAATTTCAAGGACAATCCTTCAAGGTACGTCCTAGGGTATGACCCTACTACAAGAAGAAAGGGAAAGTCTCCCCTCCGCCCATTGAATCAGATCTTCCAAAGTGGAGGGATATAGGCGTCAAGAGTGACTTTAGTCATTAGGTGTTCTTCTTCCATTTTTTAAAGGAATGTAAACCCAATGACTATTAGAGATTACTCCCCGGGGCAAGCCCGACCCCCGGGCATTTTCAGGGCACATATTACCCTTTTAATCATACAAGAATACATTTCTTACTATCTGCTTCTTTTCTTACTATTCATGTTTATGCCTCATTAATAACCATGCTTAAGCAAACGTTTCTAAAAGGCGTCTAAAAAATTGAAAGCGCACCGTCAGCAAAGAAACAAATTAAACCATCACTGATTGATTAGGAACACAAGTAAGGTTTTACCCCGTCATAGTGAAACTGTGTTTTGCCAATGTTGCAAAAATAATAAGAGAGCCCGTAAAAGCCAAAGGCCAAAAAGAAAGGGCATCTAACCCGGTAGGAAACCCACAAAAGGGGGATACACAAAAGTTAGGGTCAACCCGCTAGGAAACCCGAACAATAATAAAGGATAGCCTAGGCAAAAGATAGGGTTACAAAGCAAGGTCCATTAGAGTTTCTAAAGCATAATAAAAAGAAACCCCGACAAAAGTTAGGACGAAATGCGACATCCTAGATTGAAAACCCGAAGGGTGGTCTAGGAAAGACAATCAGTCTTAATAAGCGCCGCAAAGCCCACCAAGTAAAGACGCAACCCCGCAAAACAAACGTTTGTTTGAGCTAAGCCTAAATAGTTTGACTAACCCTGGCTAGCCGTGCTTACAAATACCATTGGTTTCAAGAAATCCCTTCTAAAAACACAAACCTTTGATTTAATTATCCTCTTCCTTCTTTTCTGTTGACCCTTATCGCTATGATATTCTAGTGATTAAACGGGTAATGTGGAAACATAGTAATCAATAGGAGGATTGAAATTCCAAAAAAAGGGAAGAAACACACTAGTATGATGAAATAGCTCTTCAACACGATCATTCTTCGGTTAAGGCAAACCCAAAACGGCAGAAATGGTACAGCTGAAGATAGCACCAGAAGAATCTCACCATTAGGAGTACATCAATTAACTTTTCTGAAAATATTAACTGAAATAGCATTATAAGTTGCACATCCTGAACATTACATGCAAAGATATTGATGAACAAGGTCCTATTTCCTTCAAAATAATAATATAATAATAATTAAAAAAAAAGAGTAGATGGTCGTCCATTTAAGGCAGATGGTCGTCCGGAGGTGGCCGTTGGGACCAGATGGCCGTCCAAGGGTTTTCGTTGGGGGCAAACGGCCGTCCACCCTAGCCAGACGACCGTCCATAAGCTATCATTAGGAACAGATGGTCGTCCAACTGCACCAAACGGTCGTCTGCCCCTGTTTTTTTGGCCTATAAATTTGGGCGCCCCAAATGGCTCATGGCACCTCATTCTTGCATTCTCTCTTCCTCCTTTACCTCCCATTTGCATATTTGAGTGTTCTTTGTTGAGTAATGGATCATGGAGAGTCGTCTACACATCGGAAACGCTCCCCAGGACCCATAAGGAGCATCCCCCCTCCTCAGGTTCCCACTTGTCGTCGCCGTCTCAAAAGGAGAAGGTCGGTCGGAGCGACGCGATGGTTTTTCGACCCTTTTTATTTTCGCATTTTTTATTGGTGGTTACAACGCCTTTAGGTTGTCCGATAACCGGGCTAACCTAAGGGCGAGGTTTTCAAAAGTGTCCTTGGGTTGTCCGATAACCGAGCTAACCCAAGGACTTATTTATTTTGGGTTCTATGGAGTCGCCACCGATATTTTTACCATAAACATCGGAAAAGGGGTTTTAAAAAGGTGTTGGTTTTCGAAAACCAACTTGGTCATTAGAACCAGAGTTGGGTAAGGGAGTTAGTTACGTGTAAAGGAAGTGTTAGTTCCTTTACGACGCCCCTTTCGGGTTCCCTATGATAGGCCGGCTATTTTGTGTAAATAATTAAACTGGAAAATTGCGCTTTTACCCTTTTATTATGCGGTATTTAAATTTATGACTACATGGCCCTAGCTTCTATTGCGTAATTTAAATGGCAGTAAAAAAATAGAGAGGGAGAATATTCACCTCCAAAACAAGCTTTTATATTTCTTTAAAGAGAGGGTGCGTTTTGGCAACCCTTCACTCTACAACTCTCAGAAACTCCGGAAATGCCTCGGAGGGATTCTAAAGAAGATTTAGAACGCTCAGTTTATGCCTAGAGACACTCAGAAACTCCGGAAATGCCTCGGAGGGATTCTTAGAGAGAGAAAGTCTAGAGAGAAGGGAGAGCTTCTTGGATTCTGTGTGGAAATGAGGGGGAGAGGACCCCTATTTATAGTTTTTCACGCCTGACAGGTCGAGACCGCCGTCTCCTCTGACAGGGTCGAGACCGCCATCTGGAAAGTCTAGACCACCATCTCGTCCATGGCAGAGGGTCGAGACCGCCGTCTGGAAAATCCAGACCACCGTCTCGACTGGGCAGGAATCGAGATTGCCGTCTGGGAAACCCAGACCGCCGTCTCGACTTTTGCAGGAATCGAGACCGCCGTCTGGGAAACCCAGACCGCCATCTCGACTTTTTCAGGTGATGAGACCGCCGTCTGGATAATCGAGACGGCGGTCTCGTCCTGGCATTGAGACGAGACGGTGGTCTGGTCCTTCCAGACGGCGGTCTCGTCCCTTCAGGGCGAGAAACCTTATTTTTCGGGCCAAAAAACCTTCCTATCTTGGTACGGGGGCCTAATAGTCTCTCCTAGTTGCTTGTTAGGCTTCGGCCGTCTTCAAATAGGAAGCTTTCTGACTTTATTTAGAGGCCGGGCAAGATTTGGGGTCTACAGCTGCCCCCCCTTTACCCGACTAGTCGACTATTGGCTTTGTTGTGCCAGACAGGTAGACAGGAAGGTAAAGGAGTTGACCCTCTTGCCCGGCTACCCTTCGGACGTCCCGTCTTGTGGCAGGTGATCCTCTGGGGAGATGTTGTGTTTGTGCACCTCTGGAATACTACTCCTGACGTAGCCGATCCCTTTGGTTGACACGTGGTAGAACCTCCGGATACTACTCCTGACGTAGCCGATCCTTCGGTTGATGGGTATAAACCCCCCATCAGGCTGGTAGTTATAGTCCGTTGTGTGGGACTGGATGGGTATGAACCCCCCATCAGGCTGGTACGGTCCATTGTGTGGGACCGAATGGGTATGATCCCCCCATCAGGGTGGTAGTGGCGGCTTACTGCTCGGGTGGCTCATGCGCCATCTCTGGTGATTGATCTCTGTGTTGGTAGGTTGTTCTTGTACTTCTTGAATGTTCATCCGGGCTGCGCCGGGGATTTTGTGTTTTATCCAGCTTTGTTGGTTGCTAGGGATTCTTTGTTTCTATTTTTTGTGGTAATCCTCCGACTCTTGCTGGCTAGTCGGGTTCTTTCTCTTTGTGTTCGACTCTTGGTAGTCGATATTTATTGTTGATGGTTTAATCCTGCCTTTTTTTGTGGTTTTATTTCTTTTTTCTCGTGATTTTGGATTTTGGCTTTTTCCTGAGTGTATGCCTTTTCTCTTTTAAGCTTTTTTTTTTTTTTTTTTTTGTTACGCTGACTTTTTGGAAAGGATGGCAAAAGGTCGGCGAAGTCGTACCGGGATACCCTTTTGTTTTTAAGAATGCAGGTATGAATGCTTTTTGATCTTTTATTTGTTTGTTCTGCTTTTGAGAAAGTCATTTTTGTGCAACTACTTGTGTGTGGATGCTTTTTATGCAATTTTGTTTTAGTTGAGGACATCTAGAAAGTGACCGGTGCTTCCTTCTTTTTGTTCTCTCGTGATTTATTCTTTTTGCACTTTTTGTTTTAACCCTGTCTTTTGCCTAGACCGCCCTTTGCGGGTTTTCGATCTAGCGGGTTTTGATTCTTTGTTTTGAGATATTTTGATGCGCTTTTTTTTCTTTTGACGAAAGTCTTTATCTTTTGCCTAGACCGCCCTTTGCGGGTTTTCGATCTAGCAAGCTACCCTATACTTTTTACTTGGGACGGCCCTGGTCGGTGATGTTCGTCTTTGTCTTTATACTTTCTCGAATTGCTCGTTTTATGCATGCTCATGTTTCGTTAATACAGAGGCATTTACACATGTAGGTAAAGAGAAGAAAAAGACAATTTTATTGATACAACCAGATAGTTTATTTTTACATGGGGTTTTACAGTAGAATTTGTAAGCATGGCTGGCCAAGGTTGGCTGAACTGTATGAGGGTGCCACAATCATGTCTGTGATTTTTGTTTCCCCGTTTTTCCCAGTCCCTTTAGTTGAGATGCCCGAGTCCGGAGTGAAGACTATGCGAAGTCTGCTTGCTATTGTGGAGGTATTACCTTAGTCGCCTTTGCGGTTTTCGGCTAAGGTAATCATTGCTCTGTATATATATATATATTTTTTGTTGTTTTGTTTTTTTTTTCTAACCTCTACTTTTTGCCTAGGACGTGTCCTAGCGAGGTATGTAGGCCCTATCTTTTGCCCAGGACGCTCTTTGCGAGTTTTCATCCTGACGGGTCATGAGCAATGTCTTTTAGACGTAGTATTTTTTCACCGCATCTGAGTTGACAGGATATCGGAGCTCTTCTCCATCCATATTGGTGAGGATAAGGGCTCCTCCCGAGAAGGCTCGCTTGACCACAAAGGGTCCTTCGTAGTTGGCTGCCCATTTCCCGATTTTGTCTTTCTGGGCTGGAAGCAGTTTCTTCACTACTAGATCTCCTCCTAGGAAAGTGCGGGGATTGACCTTCTTTTCATAGGCCTTCTTGATTTTCCTCTGATAAGCCTACCCCCGACATATGGCGTCCAGTCATTTTTCTTCGATTAGGTTCAATTGATCATACCGGTTCTGGACCCATTCAGCTTCTGTTAATTTGGCTTCCATAACAACTCGCAGGGAGGGTATTTCGACCTCTACTGGTAGTACGGCCTCCATTCCGTATACGAGGGAAAACGGGGTAGCCCCTGTGGAGGTTCGTACCGACGTTCGGTAGCCATGTAGGGCAAAGGGAAGCATCTCATGCCAATCTTTGTAGGTCACAACCATTTTCTGGATGATTTTCTTGATGTTCTTATTGGCTGCCTCTACTGCACCGTTCATCTTTGGTCGGTACGGAGAGGAATTGTGGTGCTGGATTTTGAAGTCTTGGCATAGTTCCTCCATCATCTTATTGTTGAGATTGGACCCATTGTCAGTAATGAGCCTATGAGGAATGCCGTACCGACACATTATGTTTTTCTTGATGAAGGTGGTCACCACTTTCCGGGTTACATGTGCGTACGATGCTGCTTCAACCCACTTGGTGAAATAGTCAATGGCTACCAATATGAAGCGATGGTCGTTGGACGCTTTAGGTTCGATGGGTCCGATGACATCCATGCCCCACATAGAAAATGGCCATGGTGTAGCCAGGTTACTGAGAGGTGCGGGTGGCACATGAATGTTATCGGCGTATACTTGGCACTTATGACATTTCTTGGCGTATTGGTGGCAATCAGCTTCCATCGTGGACCAATAGTACCCTGCCCTGAGGATTTTCTTTGCCATGACATGCCCGGGTGCATGGGTTCCGAAAGCTCCTTTGTGGATTTCTTTGATCAATGCTTGGGCTTCTTCTTGGTCTACGCACCTTAAAAGAGTGGAATCGGGGCTCTTTTTGTATAGGGTTCCTTTAATCAACGTGAACCCTGCGGCTCTCCTGTGAATGGTCCGCTTGTCATTGTCACTGATTCCCTCGGGGTATTTGCTCTCCATGAGGTACCGCTTGATGTCATGGTACAATGGGTTTTGATCGCGCTCGCCATTTACTGCCATGCAGAAAGCTTGTTTATCATGCAGTTTAACTTGAATGATTGGCATCTCACGTTCCTGATCCAGGGCAAACATGGATGATAGAGTGGTGAGGGCGTCGACAATTTGATTGTCCTCCCTAAGGATATACTGGAAAGTGACGCTTTCTATTCTCGAGACAAGCTCGCGAATGTATTCTAGATATGGGATCAATTTGGCGTTTCGGGTTTCCCATTCACCCTTAAGTTGGTAAATGACAAGGGATGAATCACCGAATATTTTGAGCTTGGTGACCCCATGATCTAAAGCCGCCCGGATCCCTAGTGCACATGCTTCGTATTCGGCCATGTTATTGGTGCAATCGAAATTAAGCCTGACCGTCACAGGAATGTGTTTCTTTTCAGGGGATATCAAAATAGCTCCTACCCCGTGTCCAAGCATGTTGGAAGCCCCATCGAAGAACATGGTCCACATCTCTCCTCTGGTCTCTTCGTGTTCGATGTGCATGATATGCTCATCGGGAAAGTCTTCTTGTAAGGACTAGTATTCATCTGTGGATCCATGGGCTAGATAATCCGCTAGGGGACTTCCCTTAATAGCTTTCTGGGTGACATGAACGATGTCAAATTCTGAGAGGAGAACTTGCCACCTAGCTATTCTTCCAGTCAGAATGGGCTTCTCAAATAGGTACTTGATTGGATCCATTTTGGAGACCAACCATGTTGTATGTCGGGCCATATATTGTCTGAGACGTTGAGTGACCCACACCAATGCGCAGCAAGTCTTTTCGAATGGTGTATAACGGGTTTCGTAGTCCGAAAATTTCTTACTGAGATAATAAATGGCCCGTTCCCTTCTTCCAGTTTCATCATGTCGGCCGAGCACACATCCCATTGATTCTTCGAGAACCGACAAATATAGGATCAGAGGTCTTCCTTCAACGGGTGGCACCAATACTGGTGGATTGGTTAAACAAGCTTTGATTTTATCAAACGCCTGTTGGCATTCTTCGTTCCACACCGTTGGCTGATTCTTGCGCAACAGTTTAAAGATGGGGATGCATTTATCTGTTAACTGCGCGATGAAACGGGCAATGTAGTTGATTCGGCCTAGAAAGCCTCTGACCTCTTTTTCCGTTTTTGGTGGAGGCATTTCCAAAATTGCCTTTGTTTTGTCGGGGTCCACCTCGATTCCTCTTTCACTGACGATGAACCCTAAGAGTTTTCCTGATCGTACTCCGAAAGTACATTTTGCCGGGTTTAGCTTAAGTTGATATTTCCGAAGCCGATCGAAAAGTTTTCGGAGATATTGAATGTGGTCCATTTCATTTCTGGACTTGGCGATCATGTCATCCACATATACTTCTATTTCTTTGTGGATCATATCATGGAATAGTGTGACCATAGCCCTTTGATAGGTTGCCCCCGCATTTTCAGTCCAAATGGCATCACTCGGTAGCAAAAGGTACCCCATGGTGTAATGAAGGAGGTTTTTTCTCTATCCTCAACAACCAGTTTGATTTGGTTGTACCCCGCATACCCGTCCATGAAGGAATACAGCGTGTTGGTAGCGGTATGGTCTACCAGTGTGTCTATGTGTGGTAGGGGAAAGTAGTCCTTTGGACTTGCTCGATTGAGGTCCCTGTAATCCACGCAAACCCTGACCTTCCCGGTCTTTTTGATGATGGGTACTATGTTGGCCAACCATTCTGGGTATTTGGAAACCACCAGGAAATTGGCATCCAACTGCCTTTGCACCTCCTCCTTTATCATTAAGGACCAATCTGGTTTGATCCTCCTGAGTTTTTGTTTCACAGGCCGAAACCCCTCTTTTAGTGGCAATTTGTGTTCCACAATACTCGTGTCAAGCCCTGGCATGTCATGGTATGACCAAGCAAATACGTCTATATATTCCTTTAGAAGCTGTATCAATCCCTTTTTCATGCTACTTTCCATTTGGGTTCCGATGTTTACCTTTTTCTCCTCATCCTCTTTTCCCAAATTTATAGTTTCTATCTCTTCCTGATGCGGTTGTATAATGCGCGTTTCTTTTTCCAGCATCCTTTGCATGTCCGGAGAAATGGTCTCCTGCTCACTGTCGGACTCAGTCCATTCGCCTTCCGTTTCTGAGGTCCACGGGGATTCATCAATCACAGGCATGATGTGTTTTAGGTTCTGTTTTAGTCATAGATTTTATTATTCATTTTATTTTTCGAAAGAAGAATAAATAGAAGCAGGAAAAGAAAGAATATGACAAAATGTCTCGTATATTAATGGAAATGAGAATGTATTTACAAGCCCTTTTAATCAAAGATTCTTGTGGCCGCGGGCCGGGACCACAAGAGATGTAGAGAAAAGCTTTAAAAAGGAAAGACCCTAGGGCTGATCCTCCCAGTCCTCCCTCTCTGCTACTCTGGCTTCGACAGAGGCTTGTCATCTGTGCTGGAAGCAGAGGCGTCAAAAGTAATCCACCCGGCGTCGATTAACTCTTGAACCCGATACTTAAGGGTCAAGCAGTTCTCTATAGAGTGACCGGGTGAGCCCGAATGGTAAGCGCATTTTTCATTTGGCTTATACCATTCAGGGTAGGGAGGCTCCAACTATTTCTTGGGAGGGACGCAGGTCAGGAGCTTGGCCTCCATCAGTTGAGGTAGTAGCAGTCCGTAGGAAGTGGAGATGGGAGTGAACTTCCTTTCTTTCTTGCGGGGCTGCCTGGGCGTTTGCGGGGTAGAAGAAGGAGTGGCAAAATTGATTGCGTGCATAGATTCGTCCTTCTTCTTGCCGGCAGGCTTCCTGAAGGAGACACCAGCTTGGGAAGACTGTGCTATCTTCCCGCTTCTCAGTCCTTGCTCCACCCTCTCGCCCACAGTGACTATGTCCGAGAAGAGGTTGGAGGTACTGGCTATTGCCTTATCGTAGTACGCTCCAGTCAATGAGTCGATGAACATAGTCACTGTCTCCTTATCCATCAAAGGAGGCTCTATTTGGGCAACCATTTCCCTCCATCTTTGGGCATACGCTTTGAAGGACTCGTTGTTCCTCTTGTTCAGAGTTCTAAGATCTGACCTGTCGGGTGTCAGATCGATGTTGTATCGGTAACGACGAAGGAAAGCGTCTGCCAATTGTTTCCAGTTTTGGACCTGCCCTCTCTCCAACTGCATGTACCAGTTGAGAGTCGTGTCCGCCAAACTCTCCTGGAAGCAGTGAATCAGGAGTTTCTCGTTGTCAGTATGGGCAGCCATCTTACGACAATACATCGTAAGATGGTTCTTTGGGCAGGTCATCCCGGCATACTTGGGGAAGTCCGGGATCTTGAATTTGGGAGGGAAGCGGATGTCCTTCACGAGGCACATGTCAGCCACCTCCTTGACGTCGAAGTTATGCCCTTCGACCGCCTTCAGCCTCTCCTCTAGGGCGGAGAGTTGTTGTTTGGACACTTCTGGAGTAAGGATGCGTGTAGTCTTAGCATCCTTCTCGCCAAAAAAGTATTCCTCCTCCTCCTCCTCATGAGGAGGGACATGTTCAGCTTGGTCTTCGCCCTTGCTCTGCCCTTGGCGTATGACCTCCATCAGTTGAGCCACTTGCTCGCGGAGAGTGTCGACTTCCGCAACAAGTTTTCGGTTCTGCTCCTCTAATTTTTCCATCGCCTTAGCTTTTGTGCACGAGTACGAGTGGGGAAAGGACCAGCCACTTTCTAGAATGCCCGAAAAAGTTTTATTAATGCATGTTAAGTGCTTAAACTAAAATGGGTATGCTTATGCATGAGAGATTCTGTTTGAATGATGCTGAATGCGCTTTCATTTTTATTTTCTCTCTTGGTTTTTCTTTACTCATGGTACGGTGCAGTATGAATGAGTTGACTTTGTCAGAAGTTGTTTATTATTGATGTTTTTGTATTTTTATTTGTTTATTTTATAGCCTTTTATCTCTTCTGTCGGAACTGCGTGGCTACTTAGCTTGCAAAGAACCTGAAACCAGGTTAGCTAAAAGGCAGACTGTCCGAGATAAAATATGGCTTTATGAGAAAGAATATTTATCGTCCCTTATCTCTTCTGTCGGAACTGCGTGGCTACTTAGCTTACAAAGAACCTGAAACCAGGCTAGCTAAAAGGCAGACTGTCCGAGATAAGGGTGTTTATTTGTAAAATATATTTTGTGATTTTTGTTCTGTTGTTTGTTTATGCTATGCAACAAACAAATGCAACAAACATATGCACACACAATTCGATCATCCCCGAACAGGCGAGACTTCGTTTTTATCACGAGGTAGGGTTTTCCTGCAGAAATGTGCATTGGTTAGGGTAGGTTCTAACTGTTCTCACCAGGTTAAGGCCCCCAAGGTGCCCCCATTATAGGGTCCCCACTCTCCAGCCGTCCAACCATGCTTAGCACTAAGGCCAGAGTCGGTCTTGTTGCCAAAAGAGGAACGTTATCACCTTGAGTGGTGATTTCCGATCACACTGGTGGGCACAAGGCCCTAACTGCAGCGAATCGTACCTGCCACCCACTCCCTATGGTTTTCTCACTTGCCCCCGGGTATAGAGGGAACTGTAGTGTGCAAGGGTTTTGTGTACAATTTATATTTCAATCAATTGCGTAAGTAGAAACAAGCAACAGTTATTTGAAAGCCAAACAGTAAAGCATGTTATAATACAAGGTAGGGTAAAAGCGCTATTTTCTTGGTTTAATTATTTTTAAGCCGGCCCATCACTAAATGGGATCAACTCTCTAGGCTTCCCCAGTGGAGTCGCCATCTGTCGCCGCCGTCTCAAAAGGAGAAGGTCGGTCGGAGCGACGCGATGGTTTTTCGACCCTTTTTATTTTCGCATTTTTTATTGGTGGTTACAACGCCTTTAGGTTGTCCGATAACCGGGCTAACCTAAGGGCGAGGTTTTCAAAAGTGTCCTTGGGTTGTCCGATAAACGAGCTAACCCAAGGACTTATTTATTTTGGGTTCTATGGAGTCGCCACCGATATTTTTACCATAAACATCGGAAAAGGGGTTTTAAAAAGGCGTTGGTTTTCAAAAACCAACTTGGTCATTAGAACCAGAGTTGGGTAAGGGAGTTAGTTACGTGTAAAGGAAGTGTTAGTTCCTTTACGACGCCCCTTTCGGGTTCCCTATGATAGGCCGGCTACTTTGTGTAAATAATTAAACTGGAAAATTGCGCTTTTACCCTTTTATTATGCGGTATTTAAATTTATGACTACATGGCCCTAGCTTCTATTGCGTAATTTAAATGGCAGTAAAAAAATAGAGAGGGAGAATATTCACCTCCAAAGCAAGCTTTTATATTTCTTTAAAGAGAGGGTGTGTTTTGGCAACCCTTCACTCTACAACTCTCAGAAACTCCGGAAATGCCTCGGAGGGATTCTAAAGAAGATTTAGAACGCTCAGTTTATGCCTAGAGACACTCAAAAACTCCGGAAATGCCTCGGAGGGATTCTTAGAGAGAGAAAGTCTAGAGAGAAGGGAGAGCTTCTTGGATTCTGTGTGGAAATGAGGGGGAGAGGACCCCTATTTATAGTTTTTCGCGTCTGACAGGTTGAGACCGCCGTCTCCTCTGACAGGGTCGAGACCGCCGTCTGGAAAGTCCAGACCGCCATCTCGTCCATGGCAGAGGGTCGAGACCGCCGTCTGGAAAATCCAGACCGCCGTCTCGACTGGAAACCCAGACCGCCGTCTCGACTTTTGCAGGAATCGAGACCGCCGTCTGGGAAACCCAGACCGCCGTCTCGACTTTTGCAGGTGACGAGACCGCCGTCTGGATAATCGAGACGGCGGTCTCGTCCTGGCATTGAGACAAGACGGCGGTCTGGTCCTTCCAGACGGCGGTCTCGTCCCTTCAGGGCGAGAAACCTTATTTTTTGGGCCAAAAAACCTTCCTATCTTGGTACGGGGGCCTAATAGTCTCTCCTAGTGGCTTGTTAGGCTTCGGCCGTCTTCAAATAGGAAGCTTTCTGACTTTATTTAGAGGCCGGGCAAGATTTGGGGTCTACACCACTCAACTAACGGAGCAACACCAGGCTAGGTTTGCCAATATCAGTCAGTTTGCTTGGCACCTTATGATATGGTTGGACTTCAGGATCCTAACCATGTTCGGTTAGGATCAGGATGTAAGGAGATACATCCAGGGTATAGGGTGGGACTTCCTGCTCAAAGATCCACCTACCCACATCCACCGCATTGCCACGCTGGAACTCCTCGCCTCAGTCACACTCATAGACCTACCATCTATGAGCCCTGGGCTTCCTCCTGTCCCAGTAGTCACTTACTGGATGAATGGAGCTTACCGGACTAACGTCATTGATGACTTCAACGTCCTCATGGGGTTCCACCAGCCCGCAGAGATCCAGACACCGAAATTCAGGGGGGCATTTTGGAAAAGGTCAGCCACCCTCACCACTAGTCAGATATGGGAGGAGATCACCGGTTCCCAACACGTTCCTGCTAATCCAAAGGGGACCGCCTTCCTCCACTGCCTTCATAGCCGAAAGGAAAGTCAAGGCAAGGTCACTCAGGCGGACCTTTTTGTCGTCTACTGCATGCATTAAGGGATCCGATGCAATCCCGGCTACCTTTTCTTGAAGGCCCTGAAGGACTTTGGGACACAAGGCCCTGTGAGATCCATCATGGTAGGCCCTCTTATCACTCCTCTAGCTGAATACTGGGGATGCACTGATGGAGAGGACATCCCTACTGCCCTGCGACCGGAGCTCATAGACAGTTCGGTACTCGCCAATATGAGCATGCTCACCCAGAAGGGCACCTCCTGGGTCCTACACCCCCTCATCACCATGACGATCGATATCCACGAGATGGACGCTTCGGAGTCACAAGAGATGTCCGTCCTTCCAGGATCCTAGCAGCAACAGACGCAATATGAAGACAGCCTCGCCAGCCTACACCAGCACATGAGCGATGATAGGGCCCACTCGGATAGGCAGTACCAGCACCTATGCCAACAGATCGACCAGCTGTCCCTAAGACAGTAGAGTTATGAGCAAGCACGGGAGAGCCTTAGCCTGAGGGTAGATGGCCTCATGCAAAGGATGGACATGATAGGCCAGGATCTACCCAGCATGATCCGAAGCCAAGAAGAATACCAGCACCGTGTACTCCGCCGACTCCCTTCACCAGCACCATCCTCGGCATCCAGCTCAGAGTCGGAAAGCTGAGATCTTTGATAAATCTCCTGTTGTATTCTAATTTTCTGCAAAATAAATAAATAAAACTTTACATTTTTGTCTAGTTGCCTCTCTTTTGTTTACAAAAGCTAGTGTGCATAAAAGAAACTAAGAAAATAAAAAGGGACATGCGTCATTCCAAAAAAGCCAAATTTCAAAATCGCGAGAAAAAAGAATAAAATTGCGGAAAAAGGCAAAATTAATGAAAAATTTCCAAAACCAAATTCCAACTACTGCAGCCAATAAAAGGCCAAATCCCCAATCAGTTCTGGCCGATTCTAGAGGCATTCATCAAGAATCCCCAGCAGTCAAGAAGCTGGGCGACTAAAGAAAAAGCCAAAAGCGAAGAATTCCCGGAAGTCAACAAACCGGATGACTACACAAGAAGACTCAAGAGCAATCACTCCCCCATGAAACCAGCGCATGATCGGAAGCAGTAAGCCGCCACCACCATTTCGGGAAAGGGAAAGACCTGAAGACGAAGACCTGCACACAGGAAAAACCCCAACGCATGAACGAGATCAGTAAGCTGCTAACACCCAGTCCTACGAAGTGGATTGAAACTCAAACCAGATGGGGGTGCGTACTCATCCAGTCCTACGAGGTGGACTGAAATTTTAACCAGATGGGGGTGCGTACTCATCCAGTCCTACGAGGTGGACTGAAATTTAAACCAGATGGGGGTGCGTACTCATCCAGTCCTATGAGGTGGATTGAAATTCAAACTAGATGGGGGTGCGTACTCATCCAGTCCTACGAAGTGGATTGAAACTCAAACTAGATGAGGGTGCGTACTCATCCAGTCCTACAAAGTGGACTGAAAATCAAACCAGATGGGGGTACGTACTCATCAAACCTGACGACAAGAGGCTTAAAACAAATCTTTCAACCAAAGGGAACATCCAGGAGGTTCACAATCAACGTCCCGAGGGTCAGCCTCCACGACAAGAGGAGCATCCAAAAGACAACCGGGCAAGAGGGTTAACTTCTTTACCCATCAATCGACCTCATGGTACGTTAACCCATAGTCAATTGGTCGGGAAAAGGGGGGGCAGCTGTAGACCCCAAATCTTGTCCGGCTCCCTAATAAAGATGGAGATCGCCCATTTCGAAGATGGTCAAGACTTTATTAAGTCCCTAGTAGCTTGTTCTAGGTTCCATTTAAGATAGGAAGGGTTTCTAGAGGCATTAAAAATCGGGAAATCTGCCAGAGACAGCAGATGGTCGTCCAGGACAAGCAGATGGCCGTCCATGGCAACTTTAAGGCCATGGATGGCCGTCCATTAAGTCCAGACGGCCATCCACATTTTCTAGGCCCGGTTCCCTATAAATAGGAGCTCCCATTCTCCGATTTTTCACATTTTTTCACTCCTACCACTCTCTAGGAATCCTTTTGGCACTTTAGAGTGACTCCGAGCATTATTCCGGGGTTCGAGTGAGCTTTCCGATTTTCGTTAAAGTTGAAATCGATTAAGGAAGTCTCATTTTGAGATGTTCAGCCCTCGATAGAGTGACTTTTCTTTATTTTGCGGGAGGAGCGTGCTTGTAGAGTGTGGGGATTGGCAAAAAGTGTCCTCAAGTTTTCGAAGAGTTAATATAAAGTTTGCTTCGGAGGTTCCTTCTCTATTCTCTGTCTCTTTTGCTGCTTTCTTTATCACTTTCTTTGTGTGCATTAGATAATAGGGCCATGTAGACATTTAAATTCTGCAAGTAGATAGAATAATATGGTAAAAGCATAATTTCTTTAAGTGTTTATTTTCTAAGTTAGTCCATCATAGGGAACCCGAAAGGGGCATTGTGGGGTGTTAACACCTTCACCACACGTAACTAACTCCCTTACCCAACTCTGGTTGCAATGGCCAAAGTTGGTTTTTTCTAAAACCACTGCCTTCTTCTTTTTCTTTTCCTTTTTCAATGTTTAAGGTTAAAACACTAATGGCGACTCCTTGAACCTATTTGAAAACCTCGCCTTTAGGTCCATCCCAGTTATCGGACAGCCTAAAGGCGTTGAACAACTTCTTTCAAAAAACGCGAGTCATATCAAAACCATCGCGTCACTCTGACCGCCTCTTTTGACGGCGGCGACAGATGTCACTATCAATCTGGGTGCCGATATTTATCTCTTTCTTATCATCTCCTTATCCCAAATTGATAGTTTTTGTTTCCTCTTAATGCAGCTGTATGATGTGAGTTTCTTTCTCTAGCATTATTTGCATGTCCGGGGAAATGGTCCCTTGCTCATTGTCGGACTCGACTCATTCGCCTTCAGCTTCCGGGTCCCACAGATATTCATCAATCACAGACATGATTGTTTTTAGGTTGTGTTTTAGTCATATATTTTATTATTCAATTATTTTTGGAAGAATAATAAATAGAAGATGGAAAAGAATGAGAATGAATATGATATGACGAAAAATGCCTCATGTATTAAAAAAAAGGTGTATTTACATGCCCTTTTAATCAGTGTTCCCACGGCCATGGGCAGGGACCGCGGGAAATACAAGAAAAATCTTTGAAAAAGGAAAAAGAAACCCTAAAAGATGATCCTCCCAATCCTTCCCTCCTTTCACTCTAGCTTCGACAGAGGTTTGGCATCTACATCGGAGGTGGAGGCGTCGAATGTTATCCACCGGGCATCGATTAGCTCTTGGACCCTATATTTCAGGGTCAAGTAGTTCTCTGTTGAATGCCTGGGTGAATCCGAGTGGTAGTCGCATTTCTCATTTGGTTTGTACCACTCAGGATAAGGAGGCTCCATCTTTTTGGGAGGGGCACGGGCCAGGAGCTTGGCCTCTAGTAGCTGGGGCAGCAGCTCCCATAGGAGGTCGAAAGAGGGGTGAATTTTCTTTCCTTTTTGCGCGGTTGTCGAACCGTCTGCGGAGTGGAAGAAGGGGTAGCGAGGTTAATCGCGTGCACAACCTCCTCCTTCTTTTTGTTGGAGGGAATTCTGAATGAGACGCTAGAAGGGGAAGATTGCGCTATCTTCCCGCTTCTTAACCCTTGTTCCACTCTCTCCCCCACAGTGACTATGTCCGATAAAAGGTTGAATGTACTGGCTATTGCCTTGTCGTAGTAAGCTCCTGTCAATGAATCAATGAACATAGCCACCGTCTCCTTGTCTGTCAGCGGGGGCTCTATCTGGGCAGCCATCTCCCTCCACCTTTGGGCGTATGCCTTGAAGGACTCGTCGTTTCTCTTGCTTAAAGTCCTAAGATCTGACCTATCTGAGGCCATATCAATGTTATATCGGTAACGACGGAGGAAGGCATCCACCAGCTGCTTCCAAATTTGGACTTGCCCCTTCTCCAACTGCATGTACCAGTTGAGGGCTGAGTCAGTCAGACTCTCCTGGTAGCATTGGATCAAGAGTTTCTCATTTTTAGCATATGCAGTCATCTTACAATAGTACATCGTAATATGATTCTTGGGGCAAGTCAGTCCAGCATACTTGGGGAAGTCTGGGACCTTGAATTTTGGCGGGAACTGGATGTTCTTGACTAGACACATGTCTGTCGCCTCTTTGACGTCGAAGTTATGTCCCTCGACTACCTTCAGCCTTTCCTCTAAGGCAGAGATATGTTGCTTAGAACACCTCAGGGGCGTGAATGTGCATTGCCCTAGCGTCAGACTGCACCGGGGCTTTTTGCTCAAAGAAGAACTCCTCTTCTTCTTCTTCCTCGTGGAGAGAGGCGCAGTCACCATGAGTTTCCCCTTTGCTGAGGTTTTGCTGGTGCATGACCTCCATCAATTGTGCCATTTGTTCTCGGAGGGCGCTAACTTCAGTAGTAAGTTTGCGGTTTTGTTCCTCTAGATGCTCCATAGCTCTAGCCTTTTGTGCACGGGTTCGGATGGGAAGAGGATCAACCACTTTCTAAGATGCCCAAGAATGAATTTTATTAATGGAGATGAATGATAGGTGTGGGAATAGTATCTTCTAAGATAATGAATTAGGTATCATCCTTAAAGCTTACGCTTTGCGGAGTCCCATACCCACTTTGGTGTAATGGTTCCTTCCTCGTCATGGATTTGACAAGTATAACGAAGGTCACCATATACCTTAGCACATTTGTTCCTTCCTTGTGGATGGTTGCAAATGTGCTTGGGGCCTCTTTCGTCTTTGTCTTAGAGATATATAATGCCTCCTAGCATGAATGCGTTTATGCATGAGAGATTTTAAAATGATGCTTATGCGTACTTTCCTTATATATTTATTTTCTCTCTTGGTTTTTCCACTTATGACATGATGCGATATGAATGTTTTGACTTTGTCAAAAATCATTTTATTAATTATTATTATTATTTTTTCTTTGATTTATTTGATTTATTTTATAACCTTTTATCTCTTCTGTCGGACTGCATGGCTACTTAGCTTACAAAGAACTTGAAATTAGGCTAGCTAAAAGGCAGACTGTCCGAGATAAAAATGGTTTATTGCAAAAGAATAGTCCCTTATTTCTTCTGTCGGACTGCGTGACTACTTAGCTTACAAAGAACCTGAAATCAAGCTAGCTAAAAGGAAGACTTTCCGAGATAAGGGTGTTTATTGTGAAAAGATTTTTTTGGGATTTTTCTTTTATTTTACTGTTCTATGTTTATTCTATGCAATAATCAAATGCAACAAACGAATGCACACACAATTCACTCATCTGCGAACAAGTAGGACGACATTTTTAATCATGAGGTAGGGGTATCCTGCAGAAAAGTGCATATTCAAGGTAGTTATAATTTCCTCACCAAGGCCAGGCCCCCAAGGTACCCCCATTATAGGGTCCCCACTCTCTTAGCCTTCAGACCATGCATGGCACTAATGCCTTAGTCAGTCTTTGGGCCAAAAGAGGAAGGTTATCACCTTGAGTGGTGGTTTCCAACCATACCGATGGGCTCATGGACCTCACTACGGCAAATCGTACAGTGACACCCACTCCCTATGGATATCCCACTTACCCCCGAGTATAGGGGGAACTGTTGTGTGCAAGGGTTTGTGTACAGTTTGTATTTCAAACAATTGCATAAAATAAACATACAACAGTTATTAAAGCCAAGCAATTAAAACATGTTATAAAATAAGGAAGGGTAAATGCGCAATTTTAAGTTTTATTTCTTAAAACTAGTCCTTCACTAAATAGAATCAACTCTCTAGCTTCCCCAGTGGAGTCGCCATATGTCGCCGCCGTCCAAAGAGGTGGTCGAAGCGACACGATGGTTTCATTCGACTCACGTTTTTTAAAGAAATGGTTCAACACCTTTAGGTTGTCTGATAACCGGGCTGGACCTAAAGGCAAGGTTTTCGAAAGGTTCGAGGAGTCGCCACCAATGTTTTTACCAGAAACATTGGAAAAGGAAGAAAAAGAAGGCAGTGGTTTTTTAAGAAAAACTAACTTTGGTCATTACAACCAGAGTTAGGTAAGGGAGTTAGTTACATGCAGGGAAGGTATTAGCTTCCCTACAACGCCCCTTTCAGGTTCCCTATGATAGACTGTTTATATAAAGAAATAACTCTAGATTACGCTTTTACCCTTATTTATTTAATGCGAAAATTAAATTGTTGAGTACATCGCCCTAAATGATTAATGCACAACAATACTATCTAAAAATAGTGCATATAATGAGTTCTTTGAAAGAGGGTGTTTTTTGGCAATCCCCACGCTCTACAATGTTGATCGCTCTTCCTCGCAACACTACAGAATGCTTTCTAAGAACACTAAGAAACTTTGGAAATGCTTCAGAGGGGTCCTAGGAGAGTAATTCAAAAGAAGTGCAGAAGGGAAAGTGGTAGAATGCTCTAAAAAGAGTGAGAAAGTCCTCCCCTTTTATAGGAATTCACACCTATCAGGTCGGGATTGTCGTCTCGCCTAACAAGGTCAGGACCACTATCTCGCCAAACGGGACGCCGGTTTCGCCTTCGGCAAGTGGTGAGACGGCTGTCTCACCAAACGAGACGGTCGTTTCGCACTAAGCCAATGGCGAGACGGCGGTCTCGGCCCTTTAGGTGGAATTTCTTATTTTTATTGTACAAAAATCCTTCATATTCTAATATGGGGCCAATTGATCAATCCTAGGGACCTTTTAGGCCTGCCCATCTTCGAATGGAAGTCTTCTGCTCTTTATTTTGAGGTCGGGCAAGATTTGGGGTCTACACCACCTTAGGAACATCATTGTATATATAGTCATTGTACAAAATTCATGATATATATAAATAAAATCTTTTGGTTATGTTGTTTGCCTTTATTCTCTTCTGAG
This sequence comes from Sphenostylis stenocarpa, assembly GCA_963425845.1. Taxonomy (NCBI): domain Eukaryota; kingdom Viridiplantae; phylum Streptophyta; class Magnoliopsida; order Fabales; family Fabaceae; genus Sphenostylis; species Sphenostylis stenocarpa. The sequence continues at coordinate 23,624,160 of OY731403.1, forward strand.
AAAAAGCCAGTGTAATAAAAAGAGACTAAAAAGTAAAAAGGCTTATGCGCTGTCTCGAAAAAGCCAAAAATCCAAAATCGCAAGAAAAAAGAATAAATTGCGGAAAAAGGCGAGATTAAAAATCCCAAACATTAGCCACCATTCTCTCAACAAGGAGAAAAAGGCAAACAAGCAAAACGCCCCCCTGCTCAGAGGCATTACCCAAAATCAACAAAATCCCCAATGGATTCCTGCCTATGTAAAAGGCGCCCACCAAAAATCCCTGACAGCCAACAAAGTCGGATGACCACTACAAAAGATCAAAACAAAGGATCTCCAGCACTCAACCAACTAGAAGAAGACCAACAAATCCCCGACACACTGGATGACTGCAAATGTTGAACATTCAAGGACTTGATGTTGCAAATAATGATTATGAAGAATGTTGATTTTCATGATGATCCAAGAGCTTAAAGACTTAGAGTATTGAAGATTGAAGATTGATGATTTCTCTATTGTAATAACTCTGTTTTAGTTTGATTGAGTCTGTAATTATAGAATCTAAGATAGCCGATACATAGTCTGTAACTTAGAAGCTTCAAAAAGCTCAAATTTATCATTCAGGCTCGGCTTTAATCGATTAAATAGGTAAATAATCGATTAAAACAGTGAGAAAACCATTTTCTGTACAAACTCACTGCTTTAATCGATTAAACAGCAAAATAATCGATTATTCCGTACAGTTCCGTACAGATAATCGATTATTTCACCAAATAATCGATTAAACCAGAGAGTATTGGGTTTTGACGTATTTGGCTCTGTTTTAATCGATTATTACTCCAAATAATCGATTATTCCAGTCTGTTTCTAATTTTAAACTTCAAACAAACCCTAGTTTCGAAATCCCCAAATCCTAAACCCTAATTTCCCTACTTAAACTCTCCTTTGGCACTCAGAAAAGTAGAACAACCTTTTCCATACAAAAGTTAAGTGTTGTGAGTGCCAGAGAACTGTTTGTTGCAAGGAAAGGGGGCTTTCTGAACCTGGTGTGGGCTAGAAGCGATAAGAATCACTAAGTGGAGTTCTTAGTGGATTGTGTGTTGTGCCGTCTCTGGGGAAAGCTGTTCTTCATCTCTTGTGGGTTTCAAGAGAGGTGTTATCTTTAACTTTATCTTTTCCATTGTAATTTGTATTGTAACAATTTGTTTATAGTGACAGCGTTAATCCTCTGTTGAGTGATTAGCAACTGGACGTAGGGTCTTTTGATCCGAACCAGTATAAATTTCCTGTGTAAGACTCTATCCCTTTCTCTATTTACATTTACACAGTTTTTAATCGGTAAAATTTGGGGAAAATTTTGAAAACCTAATTTTTATTAAGAAACCAATTCACCCCCACTCTTGGTTTTTGTCCGACCACGCAAACATTCCGTTGCGCGATTCTAACAAGTGGTATCAGAGCTTGCTTTGATAGTCATTCAAATATTTTCGAAAATGGCCGGACAAAATCAAACTTTTGCCGAAGGTGCGTCTATCAACAGACCCTCACTTTTTGCGGGTCAAAATTATCCTTTTTGGAAAGTACGTATGCAAATATTTTTAGAGTCTGTTGATAGAGGCGTTTGGGACGCAATTTTAAACGGTCCATTTGTTCCTAAAATTACAGAGAACGGTGTTGACGTTCTTAAACCTTTTGATAGATGGACTGCCGAAGAAAGTCGAAAAGCACAATTTGATGTTAGGGCTAGAAATATTATTTCATCTCGCTCTAACCCTTGATGAGTTCTACAGAATTTCTATTTGTAAAAGTGCACAGGAAATGTGGGAAATGCTTAGAGTAACCCACGAAGGAACCGACGACGTCAAAAGAGCGCGTAAAAACTCCCTAATCCAAGAATACGAGATGTTCCGAATGCAACCCAGTGAAACGATTTTCGACGTTCAAAAGCGTTTCACTCATATTGTGAATCATCTCACCGGATTAGGTAAAGTATTTGACATTGATGAATTAAATGTTAAAATTTTGAAATCTCTGGATAGGAAATGGCAACCTAAGGTGACGGCCATCTCGGAGTCACAAAATCTTGCCACTATGTCTATGGCGGCGTTATTTGGAAAGCTAAGGGAGCATGAGCTTGACCTTGGAAGGCTAAATGAGGAAGAGGGTCAATATCAAAAGAAGAACCTAGCTTTCAAGACCGAGATTTCAAAAAGCAAAAATAAGAAAGAAGAAGAAGAAGACTCCGAAAATGATGAAGAAGAGATGAGTCTTTTCATAAGAAAATTCACCAAGTTCATGAAAGCAAAAGGAAGACATCCTTTCAAAGGTAAGGGAAAGGTAAAAGAAAATTCTTCCATTAATATAAAATGCTATGGTTGTGGTGAAGCAGGGCATATGAAGACCGAATGCCCAAACAAGAAAAATAATGAACATAAGGGCAAAAAGCAATTCAAGAAGAAAGCCTATATTGCTTGGGATGACAGTGATTCAAATTCAGGATCAAGCGACTCGGAGATAGAAGCAAACATTTGCTTGATGGCAAATGACAACATATCATCTGATTTTGAGGTTAGTGATTCCGATTCATCCTTTAGTGATGAAAATGACCATGATGAATTGCAAAATGCTTATAATGAGTTATTTACTGCCTTTAAGAATATGAAAGACGATTTTAAAGTTGTAAAGAAGAACCTAAGAAGATCCGAAAAGGAAAATGAGTCATTAAAAATGAAAATTGCATGTTTAGAAGAAAAGGAGGTAGCCAATACGAAAATTGTATGCTTAGATGAAGATAAGGACTTAGCATGTGCAAATTGTAAAGAGCATGAATATGACATAGATATTCTTAACCATTTGCTTGACAAAGCTGAAAAACAAATTGATGATCTTAAGAAGCATGAAATGGGAATTGCTCAAAATAATGTAAATCAAAGAGTTCCTTTGAAAAAGAGTAAAACTAAAAAGAAAATAGTATGGGTAGAAAAAGGAACTAGAGCATGTCATGTTAATAATGTATCTTGTTCTAAAACTACTTCAAATGCATGCTTCTATTGTATGAAACAAGGTCACACTTCAAATAGGTGTAAAATTAAACATTTTGGTGTTCCTAAAGGCAAATATATTTGGGTTCCAATTGTTAAATAAATTTGTTTGTCTCTAACCCCAAGGACCCAAAAGTTATGGGGACCTAAGTTTACTCTGTTCTTGTTTTGTAGGAAACTTCCAAATCAAAGAAGTCTATGTGGTATCTTGATAGTGGATGCTCAAAACATATGACTGGAGATAAAACGAAATTTGTAAGTTTCAAAGCCAAAGAACAAGGATATGTGACTTATGGGGATAACAACAAAGGAAAAATTCTCGGAATTGGAAACATAGGTGGTGCAAACACATTGGAGATTAAGGATGTGCTTCTTGTTGATGGGCTAAAGCATAACCTTCTTAGCATAAGCCAATTGTGTGACAAAGGATTCAAGGTAACTTTTGAAAGCCAATTTTGCACCATACATTTAATAGATTCCGAAAAAGTAGAATTAAAAGGCATTAGGCATAACAATATATATTTGATTGATTTGGATTGTTTACATGAGTCTAGTATAACATGTTTAGTTGCTAAGGAAGAGAACCCTTGGTTATGGCATAAAAGAGCGGCTCATATAAACATGCATCATTTGAATAAATTGATATCAAAAGACTTAGTTATTGGATTGCCTAAATTGAAATTTGAAAAAGATAGATTGTGTGATGCATGCCAAAAAGGTAAACAAATTAAATCATCATTTAAATCAAAGAATGTGATTTCCACTTCAAAACCCCTAGAATTATTACATTTAGATTTATTTGGACCATCTAGGATAAAAAGCTTTGGTGGAAATTATTATGGACTTGTAATTGTTGATGATTACTCTAGGTACACTTGGACATTTTTCCTAACTATGGAAAGTGAAGCTTTTAAGGTCTTTAGAAAGTTTGCTAAACAAATACAAAATGAGAAAGACCTAAGAATTAAAGTTTTAAGAAGTGACCATGGTGGTGAGTTTCAAAATGAAATGTTTGAGAATTATTGTGAGGAAAATGGTATATTACATAACTTTTCTGCTCCTAGGACTCCCCAACAAAATGGTGTAGTTGAGAGGAAAAATAGGTCATTAGAGGAACTTGCAAGAACTATGTTAAATGAATCTAATGTTCCTAAATATTTTTGGGCTGATGCGGTTAGTACTGCATGTTATGTTTTAAATAGAATGCTCATTAGGTCAATTATAAAATCTACTCCATATGAATTGTTTAATGGTAGAAAACCTAATGTTGCACATTTGAAAATTTTTGGTTGTAAATGTTTTGTACTAAATAATGGAAAGGACAATCTAGGAAAATTTGATTCAAAAGCCGATGAGGGCATTTTTCTAGGTTATTCTTTAACTAGCAAGGCGTATAGAGTATTTAATAGGAGAACCTTAAATATAGAAGAATTTATACATGTTACCTTTGATGAGATTGTAGACCTTGGGGGAAATTCTCTTGAGTCAAATAAAAGACTTGCAGGTGATGATGAATATATAAGGGAGGCTCTTGATGAACTGTATTTAGAAGATAATGAGCCTTCTCAAACTCCTCAATTAGCAAAAGAATGGCAATCACCTAGAGGACTCTCAATGGACAACATCATAGGTGACATCTCAAAAGGGGTAAGAACAAGAAATATGAATAATTTTTGTATGTCTGTTGCTTTTGTGTCACAGATAGAACCTAAAAACATTGAGGAAGCACTTAAATATGATCAATGGTGCATAGCCATGCAAGAAGAACTTAACCAATTTGAAAGGAATCAAGTCTGGGAATTAATTCCAAGAGAAGAGTCACATCAAGTCATTGGAACTAAATGGGTATTTAGAAATAAGCTTGATGAAGATGGTAATATAACAAAGAATAAAGCCAGACTTGTTGCAAAAGGCTATTGTCAGGAGGAAGGTATAGATTATGATGAAACTTATGCTCCTGTTGCCAGGTTAGAGGCTATACGCCTACTTCTTGCCTATGCATCTATGATGAAATTTAAATTATATCAAATGGATGTTAAAAGTGCATTTTTAAATGGTTTTATCAAAGAAGAAGTATATGTAGAGCAACCCCTTGGATTTGAAGATTTTAATAATCCTAATCATATTTACAAATTAAAGAAAGCATTATATGGGTTAAAACAAGCTCCTAGATCTTGGTATGAAAGATTAAGTAGTTTCCTAACTGCAAATGATTTTTCAAGAGGAAGAATTGATTCTACACTATTTATTAAGAAAGTTAAAGAACATATCTTATTGGTCCAGGTATATGTTGATGATATTATTTTTGGATCAACTGATAATTTGCTGTGTGTAGAATTTGGTAAGATTATGCAGGGAGAATTTGAAATGTCTATGATGGGAGAATTGACATTCTTCCTTGGACTTCAAATCAAGCAACTTAAAGATGGCACTTTCATCTCTCAAACTAAATACTGCAAGGAGATTCTCAAAAAGCTTGGTATGGACACCTCAAAGGAAGCTAACACACCCATGGGAACTTCATGTTATCTAGACAAGGATGAATCAAGTTTGGAAGTTAATCAAACTATGTATAGAGGTATGATAGGATCACTATTATACTTAACTGCAAGTAGACCTGATATTATGCATTCTGTTTGTGTGTGTGCTAGATTTCAGGCTTGTCCTAAAGAATCTCACCTAATTGCGAAGAAACATATTTTAAAATACTTAAAAGGAACTACTGGGTTTGGCTTGTGGTATCCGTCTGATGCTTGTATTAGTTTATTAGGATATTCTGATGCCGATTATGGTGGATGTAAAATTGATAGGAAAAGCACTAGTGGGACATGTCATTTGTTAGGTTCATCCTTAATATCTTGGCATTCCAAGAAACAGGCATGTGTTGCTTTATCTACCACCTAAGCTCGAATATATTGCAACTGGTAGTTGTTGTGCTCAAATTCTGTGGATGAAACAACAATTAGAGGATTATAGCATATATTTAAATGACATTCCATTAATGTGTGATAATACGAGTGCAATCAATCTAACTAAGAATCCAAGTAATGCACTCTAGGACTAAACATATTGAGATTAGACATCACTTTTTAAGAGATCATATCAGCAAAGGAAACTGCAAAATAGAGTATGTAGACACTAAACGTCAATTAGCAGATATATTTACTAAGCCTCTACCCAAGGATAGATTCTATGATCTTAGAAGAGACTTAGGGATATTAGAAATAGTTTAAAATCTGCTTAATTTGACTGTTTCTGGATGATTGTTATGTTAAAGTTCGTGGTGTAGCATGTTCATAGGTTATTATGCATATAAATCTCAAAAACTTGATATAGCCTCTGGAATAATCGATTACTGGAAGTGATAATCGATTATTTTCCCTCAAAACATCCAAAACAGGGTATTCTCCTCTAGAATAATCGATTATTTCGTGAAATAATCGATTAAATGCCTCAGATAATCGATTATTTGCTAGAAATAATCAATTAAAGTTGTCTGATATAGAGATAATCGATTATTTTGAGATATAATCGATTAAATGCGACCAGTCTTGCCTCCTAGCCGTTGCCAATGAATATTTTGCCATGGAATCTCTTCTATATGACCGTTGGAAGTATTTTCCCTATATATAGAGACCTCTAGTTCAATTTGATGCACACTTTAATGATCATGATAGTGAAGAATTTTAAATTCTGTTATGTATTTTCTTTTGTTATTGTCTTGATGTTGTAATGGATGAATGATTATGAAATAAAATATGATGCTTCTTTCATGCTATGATTAAGGGGGAGCTTTCTCTAAATTTTGCATATTTTGAGGGGGAGATCAAATGTTTGTTCTTTTAGAGTTCTTTTTGATTATAATCAAAATAGGGGGAGAAAAATTTAAAGCCTATATTCAATTTTAAATTTTATCTGGTATGTTTAATGTGTTTGTTAGTATGACAGATAAAACAGGTTATTACAAGGGCTTTAAAAAGATAATTTTGATCATCATCAAAAAGGGGGAGATTGTTGAACATTCAAGGACTTGATGTTGCAAATAATGATTATGAAGAATGTTGATTTTGATGATGATCCAAGAGCTTAAAGACTTAGAGTATTGAAGATTGAAGATTGATGATTTCTGTATTGTAATAACTCTGTTCTAGTTTGATTGAGTCTGTAATTATAGAATCTAAGATAGCCGGTACATAGTCTATAACTTAGAAGCTTCAAAATGCTCAAACTTATCATTCAGGCTCGGCTTTAATCGATTAAATAGGTAAATAATCGATTAAAACAGTGAGAAAACCATTTTTTGTACAAACTCACCGCTTTAATCGATTAAACGAAGAAATAATCGATTATTCCGCATAGCTCAGATATGCATAATCGATTATTTCACCAAATAATCGATTAAACCAAGAGTATTGGGTTCTGACGTATTTGGCTCTGTTTTAATCGATTATTACTCCAAATAATCGATTATTCCAGTCTGTTTCTGATTTTAAACTTCAAACAAACCCTAGTTTCGAAATCCCCAAATCCTAAACCCTAATTTCCCTACTTAAACTCTCCTTTGGCACTCAGAAAAGTAGAACAACCTTTTCCATACAAAAGTTAAGTGCTGTGAGTGCCAAAGAACTGTTTGTTGCAAGGAAAGGGGGCTTTCTGAACCTGGTGTGGGCTAGAAGCGATAAGAATCACTAAGTGGAGTTCTTAGTGGATTGTGTGTTGTGCCGCTCTCGGGGAAAGTCGTTCTTCATCTCTTGTGCGTTTCAAGAGAGGTGTTATCTTTAACTTTATCTTTTCCATTGTAATTTGTATTGTAACAATTTGTTTATAGTGACAGCGTTAATCCTTTGTTGAGTGATTAGCAACTGGACGTAGGGTCTTTTGATCCGAACCAGTATAAATTTCCTGTGTAAGACTCTATCCCTTTCTCTATTTACATTTACACAGTTTTTAATCGGTAAAATTTCGGGAAAATTTTGAAAACCTAATTTTTATTAAGAAACCAATTCACCCCCCCTCTTGGTTTTTGTCCGACCACGCGAACATTCCGCTGCGCGATTCTAATAGCAAAAAGTCAAAAACATTTATCAAAACAAAATTCACTCCCCATGGAGTCGGTGCATGAGCTATAGCAGTAAGCTGCCACCACCACAAGTCCTATAAAGTGGACTGCACCAACCGGATGGAGGTTCATACTCATCAACCGAGGGGTCGGCAACTGCAAGAAGGAGCATCCTGAGGTTCTACCACTTGTCAGCCGAGGGGTCGGCTACCGTAAGAAGGAGCATCCTGAGGTTCTACCACTTGTCAGTCGAGGGGTCAGCTACCGCAAGAAGGAGCATTCCAAAGCTACAAGCAACCGGATGGGGTTCATACACATCAACCAAGGGGTCGGCTACTGCAAGAAGGAGCATCCTGAGGTTCTACCACTTCTCAGCCGAGGTGTCAGCTACCGTAAGAAGGAGCATCCCAAAGCTACAAGTAACCGGATAGGGGTTCATACTCATCAACCGAGGGATCGACTACTGCAAGAAGGAGCATCCTGGAGGTTCACACCTTTTTTTCTAAAGGGGTCGGCTACTGCATGAAAGAGCATCCCGGAGGCACACACATTTATCGTTTGGAAGGTCGGCTACCACAACCAGGAAAGCAACCAAAGGACAACCGGGCAAGAGGGTTAACTCCTTCACCCTCCAGCCGATCTTTTTGGCATGTTGACCCAACAGTCGGCTAGTCAGGTGAAGGGGGGGGGGGTAGCTGTAGACCCCAAATCTTTTCTGACCTCAAAATAAAGAGAAGAAGACTTCCATTTGAAGATGGGAAAGGCCTAAAAGGTCCCTAGGATTGATCAATAGGCCCCATATTAGAATAGGAAGGATTTTTGTACAATAAAAATAAGAAATTTCACCTAAAAGGTCTAAACCACCGTCTCGTTTGGTGAGACCACCGTCTCGCCACTTGCCGAAGGTGAGACCGTTGTCTTGTTTGGCGAGATGACGGTCCCAACCTTGTCAGGCGAGGCGGCGGTCTCGACCTGACAGGTGCGAATTCCTATAAAAAGGGGGAACTTTCTCACTCTTTACACACACTTCTACAACTTTCTCTATTGTAATATTCTCAAATTACTCTCTTAGGACCCCTCTGAAGCATTTCCAGAGTTCTTAGAGTTCTTAGAAAAGCGTTCTAGAGTGCTACGAGAAAGAGCGATCATCTGTGGGGCAGCAATTTCCCGTAGGAGGTCGACAGAGGGGTAAATTTTCTTTCCCTTTTTCATGGCTGTCGGACTGTCTGTGGAGCAGAGGAAGGAGTAGCGAAATTGATTGCATGCATAACTTCCTCCTTCTTTTTTCCAAAGGGATTTTTGAATGAAACACTGGAGGAGAAAGATCGCGCTATCTTCCCGCTTCTTAGCCCTTGCTCCACCCTTTCCCCGATGGTAACCATGTCTAAGAAGAGGTTGGACGTGCTTGCTATCGCCTTGTCATAATAAGGCCTTGTCAGTGAATCGATGAACATGGCCACCGTTTCCTTGTCTGTTAGTCGGGTCTCTACCTGGGCAGTCATCTCCCTCCACCACTAGACATATGCCTTGAAGGGCTCATCGTTCCTTTTACTCAAAGTTCTAAGATCTAACCTATCTGGGGTCAAATCAATATTGTATCGGTAACGACGGAGAAAGGCGTCTGCCAACTGCTTTCAATTTTGGAGTTGCCCCTTCTCCAGTTGCATGTACCAGTTGAGAGCTGAGTCAGCTAGGCTCTCCTGGAAGAAGTGGATCAGGAGTTTCTCATTCTCAGCATGTGCAACCATCTTACGACAGTACATCGTAAGATGATTTTTGGGGCAAGTTAGCCCTGCATACTTGGGGAAGTCTGGGACCTTGAATTTTGGAGGAAACTGGATGTTCTTGACAAGACACATGTCAGTTGCCTCCTTGACGTCAAAATTGTGCCCTTCAACTGCCTTCAGCCTTTCCTCCAAGGCAGATATCTGTTGTTTGGACACCTTGGGGGTGTGGATGTGCATTGCCCTTGCGTCAAACTACACGGGGGCTTTTTGTTCCTAAAAGAACTCTTCTTCTTCTTCCTCCTCATGGCGAGAGGCGCGGTTGCCATGAGTTTTCCCTTTATTGAGGTTTTGTTGGCGCATGAGCACCATCATTTGCGCCATTTGCTCTCTCATGGCGCTAACCTTAGCAGTAAGTTTGCGGTTCTGTTCCTCTAGATGCTCCATTGCCTTAGCTTTCTGCGCACGGGTTCGGATTATGGGAAGACCAACCACTTTCTAAGATGACGAAATGAATTTTATTAATGGAGATGAATGATAGGTGTGGGATTAGTATCTTCTAAGACAATGACTTAGGTATCATCCTTAAAGCTTACGCTTTGCGGAGTGCCATACTCACTTTGGTGTAATGGTTCCTTCCCATAATGGATTTAACAAGTATAACGAAAGTCACCATACACCTTAGCACACTTGTCCCTTCCTTGTGGATGGTTACAAATGTGCTCGGGGCCTCTTTCGTCTTTGTCTTAAAGATATCTAATGCCCCCTAGCATGAATGTGTTTATGTATGATGTGCATGCTTTCTTCCCTTGTGTACTTATTTTTCTCTCCTGGTTTTTCCACTTATGAAATGATGCGATATGAATTATTTGTTGTCAAAATCGTTTTATTAAATTTTATTTTTTTTATTATTCATTTTGTGACCCCTTTATCTCTTCTGTAGGTCAACGTGGCTACTTAGCTTACAAAGAACCTGAAACCAGGCTAGCTAAAATGAAGACCGTCTGAGATAAAAGTGGTTTATTGCAAAAGAATAGTTCTAGCATCCCTTATCTCTTTTCTCGGATTGTGTGGCTACTTAGCTTACAAAGAACCTGAAAACCAGGCTAGCTAAAAGGCAGATTGTCCAAGATAAGGGTATTTATTGTAAAAAGATTTTTAAGAGATTTTTCTTTTATTTTTCTATTGTATGATTATGCTATGCAACAAACAAATGGAGCAAACAAATGCACACACAATTCACTCATCCGCGAACAGTAGGAAGATGTTTTTATCACGAGGTAAGGATATCCTGCAGAAGAGTGTGTATTCAAGGTAGTTCTAAATATCCTTATCGTCGCTGTCAAAAGAGGTGATCAGAGCGATGCGATGGTTTCGTTTGACTCGCATTTTTTTAAAAGCGTGGTACAACACCTTTAGGTTGTCCGATAACCGGGCTGAACCTAAAAGCCAGGTTTTCAAAAGGTTAGAGGAGTCACCAACAATGTTTTTACGATAAACATTGGAAAAGGAAAAAAGAAGGTAGTGGTTTTTTAAGAAACACTAACTTTGGTCATTACAACCAGAGTTAGGTAAGGGAGTTAGTTACGTGTAGGAAAGTTATTAGCTTCCCTACAACGCCCCTTTCGGGTTCCCTATGATGGACCATTTTTATAAAGAAATAATAACTCTAAATCGCGCTTTTACACTTATTTATTCATTGCGGAAAATAAATTATTGACTACATGGCCCTAAATGATTAATGCACAATAATACTATCTAAAAAACAGTAAAGTAGAGAAGGGAGTATATAGGAACCTTCGAAGCAAGATTTATAGTAAGTTCTTTGAAAGAGGGTATTTTTTGGCAATCCACACGCTCTATAATGATGATCGCTCTTCCTCGCAACACTATAGAACGCTTTCTAAGAATTCTAAGAAACTCTGGAAATGCTTTAGAGGGGTCCTATGAGAGTAATTCGAAGATTTTATAGAAGGGAAAGTGGTAGAATGGTGTGTAAAGAGTGAGAAAGTCCCCCCTTTTATAGGAATTCGCACCTGACAAGGTCGGGACCGCCGCTCACCAAACGAGACGGCGGTCTCCCCTTTGACAAGTGGTGAGACATCCATCTCACCAAACGAGATGGCGGTCTCGCCTTTAGCCAACGATGAGATGGCAGTGTTGACCCTTTAGGTGGAATTTCTTATTTTTCTTGTATAAAAGTCCTTCCTATTCTAATATGGGGCCTATTTATCAATCCTAAGGACCTTTTAGGCCTTGCTTATCTTCGAACGAAAGTCTTCTGCTCTTTATTTTGAGGTCGGACAAGATTTGGGGTCTACAATCCTCACCAAGGTCAGGCCCCCAAGGTGCCCCCATTATAGGGTCCCCACTCTCCTAGCCTTTAGATCATGCATTGCACTAGGGCCTTGTCAATCTTTGGGCCAAAAGAGGAAGGTTATCACCTTGAGTGGTGGTTTCTGACCATACCGGTGGGCTCATAGCCCTCACTACGGCAAATCGTACAATGCCACCCACTCCCTAAGGTTATCCCACTTGCCCCTAGGTATAGGGGGAGTTGTTGTGTGCAAGGATTTGTGTACAATTGTTATTTCAAACAATTGCATAAATAAACATACAATAGTTATTAAAGCCAAATAATAAAACATGTTATAAAGAAAGGAAGGGTAAAAGTGTAATTTCAAGTTTTTATTTCTCAAACTAGTCCATCACTAAATGGGATCAACTCTCTAGCTTCCCTAGTGGAGTCGCCATCTGTCGCCACCGTCAAAAGAGACGGTCGGAGTGACGCGATGGTTTTGTTTGACTTGTGTTTTTTTTAACGTGTGATTCAACGCCTTTAGGATGTCCGATAACTGGGTTGGACCTAAAGGCAAGGTTTTCTAAAAGGTTCAAGGAGTCGTCACAAATATTTTTACCAAAAACATTGGAAAAGGAAAAGAAGGCGATGATTTTTAAGAAAAACCAACTTTGGTCATTACAACCAGAGTTAGGTAAGGGAGTTAGTTACGTGTGGGGAAGGTATTAGCTTCCCCACGACGCCCCTTTCGGGTTCCCTATGATGGAATGTTTTTATAAAGAAATAAGAACATTAAAACTACACTTTTACCCTTATTTATTCATTGCAAAATTTAATTTATTGACTACATGACCCTTAATAACTAATGCACATAGATAGTAACTAATAAAAGCGATAAAATAGAATAAAAGCTTTTTATAAAATATTATTGAAAATGGTGCTTTTTGGCAAACCCCACGCTCTACAATGCAGCTCACTCTTCTCTCGAAGCACTTTATAATGCTTCCTAAGAACTCTAGAACTCTGAAAATGCTTCAGAGAGGTCCTAGGAGAGTATTTTGAGAAGTATGCAGTTGGAGAAGTTGTAGAAGGTTGTGAAAACAAGGAGAAGGTCCCCCCTTTTATAGAAATTCGCACCTGTCAGGTCGGGACCACCGTCTCGCCTGACAAGGTTGAGACCGCTGTCTCGCCTTTGGCAAGTGGCGAAACTATTAGAAAAAGAGGCTGAGATCAAGAGGGGGGTGAATTGATCTATGAAAGATTTTCACAAATTTACAGATTATCTATTTCTCAGATTAAGATTACATATCAGTTCTTGAATCACACAGCAAGCAATCAAAAAATAAATGCAGTTACAAAATTAATGAAGAGAAAGGTTTAGAAAGATATCACCAAGGTTTATACTGGTTCACCCAATCCCAGGGATGAAAGTGATGAAGATCTCATTGAAATACTTTGGCAAAGATCTCATTGATTTGATGAAGTCAAAGATGAAGTCAAAACCAACTTTGCAGTGGACAAAAGTCACTAAGATAGAAGAGTAGAAAAGTTAGTGTGTCCGCAGCTATGCTTAGGTATAATCATTTTATCTTTTCTGCTGCATGAGGTTTCTTCACTTAAAAGATTTTGCAAAATGCCTCTAAAAATGTTTTTAACAATTAAAAACAAAGTATTTTGACAAAAGCTTTCTTAAACAAGTTTTTAACTGATACAACTTTGATATAACCGATTAAAATTACTTAAAATGTCAAGTGAAATGTTTTTACAGTATTTTAATCGATACAACTTGATTTTAATCGATTAAAACCACTTAGAGTTCGGATGATCGATCAGAATACAATTATGACCGATCGAGATCAGATATGATCGATCAGAATTGAGTTATGACCGATCAAAACTATTTTAATCGATTAAAACACGTTTCAATCGATTAAAACCACTTAAGGGTTCGGGATGATCGATCAGAATGCAATTATGACCGATCAGAATCGCTTATGATCGATCGAATTTAGTTATGACCGATCGAACTCTTTAAATCGATTAAATCTCGTTTCAATCGATTAAAACAACTTAGAAAATTTCTACACAAGCGTTTTAATCAATTAAAACTTATTTTTATCGCTTAAAATAACTTGGAAAGTTTTACAAGAAAGTTTTGCAGTATTTCAATCGATTGAATTGCGGAACAATCGATTAAATCAACTTAGAAGACTTTTTGTAAAGTGTTTTAATTGATATAAACGTTGTCGTATCAGCTTAAAACAAATATGTTAAAGAATCAAGAACGTATTAATGGATTAAAAGAAGTTTTAACAGATTAAAACTGCACTTTTAACAGATTAAAAGAATCTTTTAACAGCATTAATTAATACAACTGTTTTGAAAATCTTCTATAAAAACAGAGTTGCTTGAACTTTTTAAATATACATTGAACATCAGTTTTTATACATCCTTGAGCAATCAATTAAGCAAACTTTAGCACTCTTTTCAAGAAATATTCGCGTCAATTTTTGAGAAGTTCTTTGAAAATCTTTCTTGAGGCAACTTGATTTCTTTTGAAGAAGAAACACTTACAGCAGAATTGCATAAACTGGTTTGAGCATTATAGCTTCTTCTTTTTCATTTCTTTACATTCTTTTTGTATTGTTTGGTGCCTGCAATTTGGGCACTGGTTTCTCTGCAGCTGGAATTTGGTTGTAGAGGTTGTCAAGAACTGGAATTTGGGCACTGGTTTCTCTGCAGCTGGAACTTGGTTGTAGAGGTTATCAAGAACTGGAATTTGGTTCTTGGTGAGAGGTTGTTTGCAGGAACTAGAATTTGGTTCTTGTGGTAGATTAAGTGTAAGATTGTAAATCTGTAAAACATTTGATCTAGTGGAACCCAGCTGGAATTTGGTCGGAGACTGGACGTAGCCCTGGTATTGGGTGAACCAAGATAAAACACCTAGTGATATCTTTCTTAACCTTTCTCTATTTTAATTTCGTCGCTGCATTTATATTGATTGATTGCTTTGTAATTCAAGAACAGATCTGAAATCTTAATGTTTGAATTAGATAATCTGTTATTTGCGAAAACTTTTAAAGATCAATTCACCCCCCTCTTGATCTAAAACTACTTTTCTAACAAGGGCTACCCACTTCCACTAAATTCCTAGTTTTAATGTTCTTATTTCTTTATAAAAACATTCCATCATAGAAAGACGAAAGATTAGATGGGAAGCTAATACCCCTTTCCCCCTGCGTAACTAACTCCCTTACTTTAACTGCAGTTTGATGACTTTGGTTTTCTTAAAAATCATAGCCTTTTCTTTTCCTGTTTTTTTAGTAAGTATTTGTGACGACTCCTTGGGCCTTTAGAAAAACCTTTACCTTAGGTACGCGACCGATTTTACTCCGGACATCTAAAAACAGCGTGGAATCTTGCCCGTTAAAAAACAAGTCAAAACTAAGACTACCATCGGCGTCACTCCGGCAGGTCTCTTACAGGCGATTAGCGCGAGGCGACCCCGCTAGGAAGCAGGAGTTGATCCAGTTTGATGATGGTTTATAGTTCAAATAAAACTGAAATTACTACCCTCGCTATAACATGTTTTATTATTTGGCTTTAGCTAGCTATTTTGCCATGTTTATTTAGATGCAATTCTGTTTAGTAACTGTGGCTGCACAAATCCTTGCGGCTCCCCTGCACACACAGAGAGGCGAGATGAGATTGATTTAGGGGTGGATTGGCGATTAACAAGCGTAGTGAAAGAAGAGCATGAGTGCCGATGTCGAGGAAACCACCACTCAAAAGGTGATAACCTTCCTCTTTTGGCCCAA